>OY728136.1:2036530424-2037780424 GCA_963277665.1 Viscum album
CCCTCATTATAATTCTAACTGATTCTCAGAAAGATTACTCATTGTGAAAGAGTATTCCACTATATAGTTTCAAGCTAATAGATGATGTTTTTATCCAGGTGGTGAGTAGAGATGAGCTGGTCTTTTATTTTAGAAGAATTCTAGGAAAGTAATAGTGGCATGGGGCTACTGGAGACCACATCCAGAAGGACCATGTTCCAATAATATAAGACAATATCTAGAATCACCTCAACAATATTTATGGGGAGAATATAGAGGATGAGACATCCCCCCCCCCCACAGTATGAGATGATCCTCATGGTTGTTTTGGGGGATCCACTCAATGGATGGTATGAAACTTTTGACCGACATTAGGGTAGAAACTTCACCGATGAATGATCCTCATCCTATTGTGTTTGTGAATCATGATATGAATTTGAGGATGTGTTGAAGAATTTTGAACTCTATGAGGAAGCATTGGCAACATATTTACATGTTTTCATCCACCAGGATATTATGCTCGATATACTGAGAATATAGTACCCAATGAGAATCACATTCCTTTTTCATCATGGGAAGTTTGGTGTTAACCTATGGTATATTCACCAAGTTGTTTGGATCCCAATATATTATAAGATGTATGATGAGTTCATCCTCATATAGAATGTGTTGGGGAACCAATATTAGTTTTCATCCCAAGTGAAGGCATTTCTAGAATTGGTACAGGGAACCAGGGATGAAAAGTCATGGATGAGGGATTTACATTCATACAATGGTTTTATTATTTCCTCAATTAACCTAAACCATCGGTTGAGGTACTCAAGAGGGATGATCTCCAAAATAAGCTTTTAGGGAGGACACACACATGTTCTAGGTCATACCATTAGGGGAAGGCTCACTCTTACAAAAGGATGTTGGAGGCGGGCAAGGGGAAGCTATGGGGATACAGCATCAAGCATGAATATCTCGTTGAAAGTCTATGAAGGTTCAAATTTTTAATCTTCTATGGCTGGATGCTCCTAGTGGGGGATGAAAATATGGGGGTGCATCCTAGAACCTTTATTATGGTGGTGGGGTTGGTGATAGTATCGGGAAATCTGTATAAGGTGCTTTGACACATCAGATCAAGGAAGACTCCAATATTTTATTATGTTCCCCTCTTTTCCTTGTGCAGATGGGTGTCCACACACATGGGGGATATGAGTATATGAACCCCATATCTATTCCCAAAATGAACTTCTATCCAATGATTTTTTGGTTCATTGACCACTAAAAGAGATGAATGGAGGGAAAATAGAACTTTATTCCAAAATAACAAAGAATTAAAATGACACCTACTGCACCTCCCTTTCTTTCACAAAAATGGATATCTCAAGGCTCTCTCGAGGATGGATCTCTCTTAGCTCAAGATAATCTCAGGATTGGATCTCAATGATGGAATCTCCCTATGCCTCCTTATATATCCATGGTGGGGGTGTTATGTTTGACACAAATTAACCACCAATTCTCCACCAATCCCCCCACCCCCATGGAAATATCGCATGGCTACCACCTACCATGGTGGGTGGATTTGATGCACTAGCCACCTACCAAGGAAGCTAGAAACGTATGAGCTCCAACAATTCTCTTCCTCCAACTAAAATCCACTGGAGCATCTGTAATGGTCTAGATTCTCTCAAGAAACTATCTTTGTTATCATATCCACTAGTTTTTCATTCATGTGGATCTTCACAAGTCACAACAGTTGTCAATCCATCACTTTGTATATCCAGTGATAAATAATGTTGATATGCTTCTATATATCCTTCAAGATCCCCCTGATCAGTCAGAAATAGGTACCCTTAGTCTGAATATTTTGTTGAGGGAATGCTTCCTCATGAAGTTATTCAAACCTGTGAAATTTTAGGCTCATTTGGTACAACATCACCTAGCTCTTGTGATGGTTCTAAGACTTCTGGGGGAGAGCATTGAGTCTCCCCCTGCTCAATATCCTCCTCCACTACCTCTTGGTCCTCTATCGATGAGTCTTCTTGCGCTTTCTCCTCTTCAATGATAGGTGGTGCTGGTATAGGTTTTGGGTCATAAATTGATTCCTCAACACTTTCCCTTAGATAAATTATAGGATTTTGAATGTCCTCAGTCATCTGGTTCTCATGGAACACGACATCTCTACTTCTGATCGCCTTCTTCTCCTTTAAGACCCAACACTTGTATCTAAACTCCTCCTCTCTATAGCTGATGAATATGCATTGAGTATATCTCTTGTATATCTTTTACCTATGCTCCTTGGAAACATTTTCAAATTCCATACATCCAATTACTCATAAATGATAGTAAAAGGGATTCTTTCTAGACCATCTCTACTACGGAATCTCAAAATTCATAAGAATTAATGGTTATCTATTGATGAGTTAGCATGCAACCTGAACATCTTCTCCCCAGAATGGCTTAAGGTTCTTAGACAAGCTCATCATTCTTCGGAACTTCTCCATGATGGCTCTATTAATCCTTTCAGTAACTTCGTTGTGTTGTGAGGTGTGATGGACCATCCCCTCATGTTGGATTACCTAACACCTGTAGTAGGCATCAAATTCCATGTATTTATACTCTAGACCATTTTCTAAACGAAGACACTTTATCTTCCTTATAGTTTCACACTACACCATGGAATAGAACATCTTTAAGTATTATAGTACTTGGAATTTTGTCTGTTCGAAGAACACACACACCCTTCTAAATGAATCATTAATAAAGGATAGAAATTATTTGTTACCTCCGAGTGAATCCACCTCCATGGGTCTGCATACATCAGAATGCAATAGATACAGCAACTCTAAACTCTGTGATGAAGTAGTATTGAATGAGAATATATGTTTCTTCAAATACGAGAAGTATTTACAAGGATCAAGTGGTGAATCCCTGTCAATACAGATGTACTTATTCTTTGTTAGGGTAGATAACCCTTTTCACTCATGTGGTCGAGTCTCATATTCCCTATATTGGATGAAATCTCTCTTTCCACCAGATTTAGGATGTATACACATATCTTCACATGATATTTGTACAAAATAAGACATATGTGTCCTCGGGCGATGATGATGGATCCTTTTGTCATAGTCCATTCTCCATTGCTAAAGTTGTTTTCATAGCCCTTTAAATCAAAGGATATAACTAATAAAAGTTTGAGTTAAAGACTTTAAACATTCCAGACATACTTTAGGGTGAGTTTTTATCCAACATACACCTTGACATGGATATCAATCTTGTCTATAATCTCCTCTAAACTGGTATTCCCCCTCCTTATTTCACCAAAGTCACCATCTTGATAAGTCAAGAAATACACATGATGTGGCATGATGTGGTACGATGCTGCAATATTGACCACCAATTCTGTGTCTTGGCCAGATGTATGAAATCATGTCTCTTATTTATATTTGGAGAAAATAATAACTTCTTTGGTGATTCTCACATGTGTGTCTTCATTTCTTCTTTGTTGGTTTCTACTTTGACCCATTTCATGTAACAAATTTCGACAGTTCTTCTTCATATGTTCCTCCAAGTCGTAATGGTAGCATTTTTATGTTGGCCTCCTTCAATTTGAGGACCTTCCTCTATTCTTGCTTCAGCCTCGGTTTCCTACCCCATGAACTCTTCCTTGTTTTCTCCCTTTCTTCTCTAGAACAGGTACATGCACCTGGTTGTAACTCGCAACCTTCCGTTAGGGCTTCGTCTTTGAACAGTGAATATCTTTCCATCGCCATGGTATGTTTTCCTTTAGGCTCCGAGTTTCTGAGTGAGACAACAAGCATATCCTAGTTATCAGGAAGAGAGCAGAGTAAGTGGTTCACCTTATCCTCATCATTAATTTCTTACCTGGATCCAAAAATTGATTCACTAGACTTTGGAACTCGCTGGTGTGTCCAGCTATAGAGCTTTTACTTTGTAGTCTAAGATTCATCAATCGCTTCAACAAGAGGATCTTGTTTCGAGTAGTCTTTGACTAGTACACATTTCCCAACTTTGTCCAATGTTCGTATGCACTAGTATCATGGAAAACATGGTGGTAGATGTTGTCATCAATCCATTTTAGGATTTGACTAATCCCTTTCTTGTTTATCTTCTTTCACTCCACTTCCTTGGTGGCATCCGAGTTGACTCCCTTATTTTTAATGGGGTAAAATAGGTCTGTCACATTAAAGATATCTTCTATTGGAGACTTCAAAATTGGTTAGTTTGAAGAAGCCAACATGATCATCCATCTCATGGATTATCCCTCTATTGGATGTCAATTCTATTAAAATTAGTGCAGAATATGTAAATATAGATATCACCCCTGCATCCGTAATAGTCGAAAATGGTGGAATCAACTCTTGGATCGTCAAAATCGGATATCGATTGATCAAGATATGAACAAAATAGTATCAACGGTTAAGATATTCCAATAAAATTCCAATGACATGTCGATGATGTGGAGTTAATGTGGCACACCGAAGCAGCTGTTGGAAACTCGCCAGCGCCAAAACAATACCTTCTTCTCTGGAAAGGGGGTACTGTAGCACCTGAATTTTGACTATGATTTGACTAGACCTAAGAAGCTCATTTTAGCTCTATTTTTTATGAATCTTGCACTGTTAGAATCATCTCAAAACATTCTTACAAAATATGCCTTCAAAACATGATTCTGGGCAACTTAAATTTTCCTTCCATCGGAAAATTTCCATTTTCCATCATCATTTCATCGAAACCACCACATATACCACTTGTTGTGGTTCATTGACCACTAAGAGAGATTAATAGTGGGAAAGTGGAACTTTATTCCACAATAAAAATGGATTACAATGCCCCATCCCACACCTCCCTTTATTTCAAAAACTTGGATCTCTCAAGGCTCCCTTTAGGATGGAGCTCTCTTGGATTTATCTATTCTCTGGCATGGATATCTATGATGGAAGATCCCTGGGCCTCCTTTTAAAGCCACGGTGGGGCTGTCCAATTTGACACAACTCCACCACCAATTCTCCACCAATCCCCCCACCCACCGTGGACTTCTACCATGGATTCCACCTACAATGGTGTGTGGAGTTGATGCACTATCCACATACCAAGGCAGTTAGAAAATTACCATCTCCAAAAAATGATCCTAATCATTTCTAGGAGTCTCCAACTCAAATTAGGCTAGGTGGATCTACTTAAAAAGGTTAGGAAAGAAGATATATTTATTTTTCACATATTCCCCTCCTAATGGGGATGGAGAATGATGATGGTATGTGGACCATAGATTAGCAACCGTACCCCTAGGACTTTTAAGGTGGGGTACTATTGGTGAGGTTTGATTTCGATCGAATCTACAAAAAATTAAATTTTAATCAGATCACAAGTAAACACATATTATTATGGTACTTGACACCTAAGGTAGACACAAACATGTTTCAAGAGTTTCATCCTTAATTTTTGAGGTAGATTTGTTGCATGTTCCTATGTAAGGACAAAAAATGTGAAATAAATTGATTCCACCTACCACTAAATTTGGAATTAACCATGAATATTTGATGAGTTGTGAGATTGAATATATGGGGGAGATTTTGATGCTTCAGACCACCCTGGTTAACACAGGAAAGGCCCCACAACTGTGTGGTTGGGGATGAGTGGAGGTTAATGTATGCCATGTACAAATAGTTATCATAGTGAGTAGGGATGCAGTGGCTGGGCGGGCTTCCCTTAGTGTCCCATTGGAAGAGTTAATAGGGAGAGGACCAATAGCATTAGGTTTGGATACCCTTACAAGTAAATAAAATGAGATGGGATAACCCTCTAGTCTAGTCCCAAGGGATTTTGTTCAAGGCTTGAGGAAGCTAGTACGTCGCCTAGATGTTTCTAGTGATGTTGTGTTTCCCAAAGACTATGAGATCTAGGGACCTCACAAGAACATAACCACCCCTTAATTGGTGTGGAAAAAGATCATCACTAATGGAATATATCTTACCTGGCTATAACACAGATTTAGGTTTCTACATTCCACATGGTGAGGCGATGCAGTGCATTTTGAAGCTGGAGGATGTAATCTACTACAATGGTAATACATGTCCCTTGACTAGTCATATAATAGTTTGTATATGAATTTATTTTCCTAATTAAATTTATATGGGTGAAACTACTATTGGTACATCAGAGGCTGAAGGAATGGGAGAGTCATAGTCAAGTGACACCTATCGGGACTTAGTCAGAGATAGACATCATACTTAATATCACATAAATCCTCTGATCTTTGTACATTTTTTGAAATCAGGCAACCTTTAAATAGATTTTCAAATCCCCAGATTCACTAGTGTAAAAATCATTTAGAACATAATATGGAGAGGTACATGATAAACCTTATGTGTAGAGTGAGGGAAACTCAACCTTTGAATAGGTGAGTGTTGGGTCTCTTCCTAATGTTGTGGTCAGGGGTGGCCAACCATTGGTCAAAATGTAACCTAAAAAAGGAACCAACCACGAAGGGAATGCACATGCCAGGGATATAACCTATAAACATTTCTGATCTCCTCACTATATTATACTATTCTAATAATATTATTCCCTCAATTACCTCTACTTAATGTAATTTCAGTATTTGGTTATCACATTTTGAAATAGAAGTTTGAACTGCATTTAGGGCTCAATATTGAATATCAATTCCTGATCTAGTGGAATCATAGGATAAGGTAGTGACATAAGGTGTTATTACCTAGTGTAAAAGGTTCAGGAGTCCATAATGATCAGTCCAGCCTTAGAGGTTCCATTTGAAGAGGTCAATAATATTGTGCCCTCGATATAGGGGGTTGAGATGGTGCTCACAATTAGACGTGGAAGGGGAGTTGTGGTGTCAGAGACTATGGTAGAAGTGTCACCTGATATGGTTGTTAAAACTAAATCCATAATGGAAGAGATTGTTATTGTGTAAGTAGCCAGGGTGATGGTGGTATAATACATGAGATGTGACTGCTCTTTAATTTACACCGGTGGAAACAACGGGAGATGAGTTCATCCTCTCACCACTAGTAGAGGTAGTTGAGGTGGATGGAATGGTTTTTTTTCATTATATGTTCCACAAGGAGCAGTAATACCTTTTTCCAAATGTGGAGAGGCTAAAAAGGATTATTTTTTAGAATAGATCTTCATACACTCATTCTTAAAATTCTGGACATGGATGATCCATCTAATGATGTGTTTGAAATCTTCCCTCTTTAATAATGTATGTCTCCTAAATATTTGGAGTATACCTCTTGGATGTCGATGAGGATAACATGATTATCCATCATAAGTAATGGAGGTATTTCTGTAATTTCATCACCCACACCTAGATATTTGACATTCAATATGGTGTGGGATCTCTCCACCATTAGCTAGTAAACCTCAAGACCGGTGGGGTAGATTCCAAAATCCTTCACACATTGGATAAATACTTATTTGTGGAGAGGGTGAATACATAATGGAAGGTTCATGATCATTCCTAGAAAAGGAACAAGGTTGAGGGTACCAAGATTATTGAGACTGCTAAATGGGAAATTTCCCGCACATAAGCGCCTGTATAGGATCATGGGACAGTCACTACTACTCAGGTTGAGATCATTTATTGTATGAAGGCCCAAATAGTAGTGTATGTGTCCAAGGTGGTAGTGGAAACATCCTTAGTGGATGAATACTAGGACAAATTGAATCGGAAGTGGATCAAAGCCAAATAATCTCTTTCTAAAACTGATGAAGACAATAAAGTCCTAGTAGAGTATCAGTGGACCCTGGATGCCACTTAGTAGAGGCTGTATGAGCTCGAGTTCTAGATCACTAGGGTTGATCTTTGAATGAATTTTTCAAAGGAGATGATACAATATTTGGATAAAGCTATGAAACTTTTATTTTTTCATCTTAAAATTCATTATTCTTGAACATGTTTCTTCATTTTGATTATCTCGCTTCAGTCATATTTATGAGAAAACTATCAAACTATTATTAAGATCATGTGAACCATTCTATGTGTGATAAACAATGGATGACCATGTGATTTTTCATTCATATGACAGTGTAAGGAAATTGTAGAGAACTCAGGGTCTGTATTGGATGAGTCACCACCCAGATTGTTCGGGGAGAGATGAGATGTGTTCAGAGAATGGGGGACTCTGGACAACCAACTTTATTTTGAAACATTCCCTACTTCATGAAGTAAGATAATGTCAGGGGAATTGAATTATATCGAAAAAAATGGGAATGGATCTTATGAATAATGATGCTTGATATCTGGAATACAAATGGGAGCGGTGTGATGATGGAGGATAACTTTTGACCATGTTCAAAACACAACATCCATATTGTGGTACTTGGGATGGGGAAAATGAAATGAAATTTAATATATGACCATGTTTGAAACACGAGACCTATCTTAGGATAAAATCCATAATCTTCTGGGGTGTTGGCCCAAGACGATAGGTGATCTAGTGTCACTTTGGACCATTCCATTAGAGTTCCCATTAGAAAATAGAAGACGATGGGGATCCAAATAAAGTTAAACATGAATCATGGATATGAAGTGATGGGATTTTTGGATAGATTCTATAACTCCTAGAATTATGCACCAGGGATTAAGGACCATTGGTGGTGGAATATATATCTAAGAAATGATCACACTCTTCTTCCAGTGGATTATTATTTATGATCCAAAATTAGTTTTTGGGGATATTAATGATGTGGTACATGATCAAAAGTTAAGGAAAGGGATTTTTAGTAAAGGGATTAATATTCTTTGTAGTTTTATGTAATGCAATGGTGATGATATACACTTAATTTAACATCATATGGTTAGTATGATGTATCATGTTGTTTAACGTCACGTGATCGGGATGTAGTATGTGAGGACTACACACTAATATTCTCATTGTTTCTTCCTCGTTTTAGGAAAAACATTCATCCCATGTCAATTTCATGGGGTAGGGTTTCATTTTAATTTCATGTGGATGGATGTGTGAAATGGTGTGAATAGGGATACTAAAAGGACCCACCATAGATAATATCCCTAAGAAACCATGTATTCATACCATTTAAGGTTCTATTACTTGGACCAATGAATCATAGTTTGAGGTTTTCGAGCTCAGACAAGAGGATAGGCATATAAAATTGGGTATGTGAAGTGCTGAAAAATGACTACCTGATTTTAATAAAACCATAAAAAAACCATCCCAGTGAGGCTTTCACATAGTTTAATATCACGATTCTTGGAATTAGATAACATATTTTATGGTCATAAATATTGGACCATGAGTCGGGTGTCTTGAATGAATGTTTTTCACACCAAAGGAAAGTTACCTGATGTGAATAGAGGGTCTTGGGAGGCAACTTAAAGACGCACAATATGTCTCTAAGAAAACTCACATATAGTTAAAGGTCATGGGGTTTGACCATGACTTGAAGTTTAATATCCTAAATATATGAATTAACGTGGGTACCCCAGAATTTTATGTTTAGAATGGATGGGTAACAACCAAATGTGAATGATGACCAAAAAGGACCAACTCTATGAAAATTATTCTTAGGGCCATGGAAAATTATATAAGGTCATAATTTTTATACCTATGAGAATATCAAGAGGATATGTATGGTTTGATGGTGAAAAAACCCGATATTAATTGAGGGGGAAAACCTAATAAAAAATGAACCATTTCTAGTTTTTATTTCACACAGTTTAATGTTATGATATTTGGACATAGAATCCCAGTTTAATGACATAGAGATCCGACCCTATAGTGTTTTTCCATCTCATCCATGATTGAGATAACGTCCTACTGACTCCTAAGAACATTTTATCCATGCACAGTGCGCCAAAAAAGTAGTGGAATAGAGATTTTGTTTCTTATGAGGGAGAACATAGTGAGGGTGTTGATTACTGGATGGGAAACAAATGATAACCATGTTCAAAACATAGGTTATGTACCCGTTTTGGTTAAATATGTGGTAAAAAATGTAAGATCAACCGTTGAATGAGATCGAATCATGGGGTCTATTACTTTCTCTCAAATATCCTTTGAGGCATTATCCCAGGACCGTATGTGAACCACTATATCTAGACACCATTTTCGTTAGGGATCTTGTTACGGTTGGGGGATGATTATTATATAAATTTGGGAAAGCGTTCAATTTTTTGGAGATTTGGTGTGGTATGAGACCAATTCTGATAGCATGAAGCCATATTTTCCAATAAAATAAAACTATAATTCAGTAGTACACAACCTAATATTACCCTAGGTTATATTT
This sequence comes from Viscum album, assembly GCA_963277665.1. Lineage (NCBI taxonomy): Eukaryota > Viridiplantae > Streptophyta > Magnoliopsida > Santalales > Viscaceae > Viscum > Viscum album. The sequence goes on from OY728136.1 coordinate 2,036,540,682, forward strand.
AATTCCTCTCATACATGTTATATGCAGAACCATATTATTATTTCATACGGTAAGGTTATTGTTTATCGCCCTATGCTGAGGACAGGGTTTATGGAGGTTATTCATTAAGTTGCCCATTATTTTCTTCCTAATATCAGAATACGAGGGAATCTCTTCTCATTTATGAGTCAATATAAATTACTTGGTATTATACATTGAAATGAGGCCCATCATCGCATTTTGGGGTGATAACAACACAAGTATAAAAGGGTTTTTTGGTGAATCTATAGTTGAACCTACTTATGGAAAATGGGGCATCACTACATATACCGTGGGGATGTGAATCAAGAAATAAATGGTTTTAGAAAATGTACATAGTTTAGGTTCATAGAGCTTGGACCAAATATGTTTGTTTGAGTTCATATAGCTTGGTCCAATTGTAAAAATTTAAGTTCATAATTATTGGACCATGGTGAGGGTTCTCCAAGGATACCTGTATAAATCAAAAGAGCTGAAACACCCTCCGAATGGGGCCAAGGAGGACCTACACCAAATGAATAAATCCTAGATATGGTTGCATATAGATTAAGTTAATTTGGCCTTGACCATGGAAAATTGTTTAAATTAATTTTTGTTGGATTAAGGGAAATCAGTTTAAGGTCATAATGCTTGGATGAAGATGGAAAAAATATTTTAAATTAATGATGCATAGACTTGGATAATTCATGGTATCAAGGGTATATGTGTGACATTGAAGAGGTTCCCAACATGAATGGATCCAAAGAGGCTCACATATCACATAAAAACCATGTCAATGGATCCAAAAATTCTCACATATATAAAGACTTTGAGATGAAGTTCACGTTGTATAATAATACAATGATTGTCCATTAATGGTGAAAAGGGGCCAAAATGTTTATGAGTTTTTTGGTTGGGCCTATAGATGAGAATTTTTTGTCTCTCTATGAATCCCATGAATATGGGAATCAAACCACAAATTGTTCTGTAATGTGAAAAGTAGAATACCAACATCAGTGGGGAAAACACTCTCTGGTGAAGTAATTGAAGAATCTCAAGAATTTAGTGGGGAATCCCATGTCCATGGAATGGTGTAATTTATTTTAACCGAAAAATAAATTTCATATGAGGAATCTTGTTTTCAGACGTGGTAAATATCATCTATTCTTAAAGAGGAATCCCTATTTAAAATGGGGTCAACATCATCACTTATTTAATAGGCATCCTAATTTTAGATGGGGTAAGACCAAAGTTTGACATTGTGTATTGTGAACATCGGGATTTGTATTTTAAATTCATGAAATTTTGACAATATGGGATATAAATAGTTTATGGATATAAATCTTGGAACAGTTGTAATCAATTTAATTTCATGTAACATTTACCAATGGGATCATAGTTTAAGGTCATAGAGTTTTAACTAATGGGATCATTTTTTAAGGTCATAGGATTTGGACCAATTATATAAATTTTAGGGTAAAAATTCTTTGACCAGTGTAAATAGTATAATGTTATAATGCATATACAAATGTGAACTTATTTTAAGGTCATAGAGTTCATACTAATGGTCTCTTATATTAATTTCATAGAGTTTGGACCGATGAGATCTCAGTTTAAGTCATTGATTTGGTGCCAATTGAAAAAATATATGGTCATAATTCTTGGACCAATGGAAAATAGTTTAAGGTCATAATGTTTGGAGTAATGGAACATTAGGTTAAGGTCATAGATATTGGACCAAGTGATAAAAAATTAATGCCATAATGGTAGGACAAATAGTAGATAGTTTAAGGATTATTAAATGGACCAAAGTTGAGTGTTCCCTCAAGAGGATATGTGTAGTGTTGTATAGTAGAGTTTAGACCTGATATAAATAGTGGTCTATAGAGGCCACCTCCTCAAAATTATTATGTAACCTCCTCATGCGATGTACTACTAGGGAAATATTTTTTTGGTGGGAGGTGTGATACACTATTCATCTATGGTGATCAAAGAGTATGCTTTGTTGTAATGGAAAATATGAATGATGTACGGTCCTATACACTTAGGATCCATCATTGGTGGATTTACTCCTAGAGTCATTGGAATTTTGAAAGCATGTACCATGTAACTCTGTATAAAGTAGCAAAGGAAAACCTCCTTATTGAATTCTCTTGCTATCTTTTTCGAGTGCCTCTCCAGATCACGCATGGCCTCAAGATATTTAATTTGAGGTATTCAAAATAATCTAGAAATGTTATTAAAATTTTTAAGTGTTTCATAGTCATAGAAAACTATTAATAGTTATGAAATCAGGTCCTCAATGAAAATGACTACCTCAATATTATACTATATAGAATTTTTGGTCACCTGGGTGGAATTTTGAGTTTCTTTTTGATAGGCCAAGACGTCGTTGGGGAACATTTTTGGCCAACACTTCTTATTTTGGACTACAATAATTTTCAGAATTTTAGGGATTCCTTATTAAATGGCTCAATCTACCCATTGTTCTATGCTTGGTAGTGGTAAGTATGTATGGACAAAATATTGTACTTTGTGTACACTTTAATCAGCTCATCATCACAAAATTTGCATCTATAACCTACAAGAATAGCATGAGAAACTCCAAATAGATGAATTATGTGGGAGATAATGAAAATGAATATGGATTGGTCCTTGAATTACATGTTGGGAATCACCACTTCCTACTTGGAGAAGAATTTTTTTCGAGGTCAGAATAAACCCATGCTAGCAAACTATTGAGGGAAGATATGGCCCTATAATGTAGAGTACCCATAGAAAAGGGGAAAGAATAAATGGTTGGGTTGAAAAAGATCTTATGATCTATGAACAATGTTTTAATTGATATAATAATAATGAAACCTCTTGGAATAATCAATAAAATCATTAATATAGCGGACCATAAGTTTCCCAACCTTCGAATCTTATGGGAGAGATACAATCCAGTGTTATGGGAACTGCATTACCCATAATTGAATTTTTTTTATAACCTAGTGAATCTTATTTAAATGGATGATATAGAGTATAAATACTTTAATACCACATCTTTATATAGTTTAATAATGTTTGGGCCTACTCTGGAGGGTGAACTATCACGAACGAAATGGGCCACTATTGGACCCAATGCCCGACCTAATCAGTGGCATGGATCGAAGGGCGTTCCCAATCCCCACGGCCTGGAAAAAAGTGTTTGGGTATCAAAAATGAAACATGTGAAAGATTTTACCTAATTTTATTCTTATAAATAACCAAATAAATCAAATAATACAACACTATAAAAGTTCAACCAAACATGGAATAACTAATTTTAAAATTTAATGTTTACAATATTGAATATAAAACTAAAAGAAATACCAATAAAGGGGACTATAACTCATCCCAAAACCTACATTTAATTAATGTTGCAACATCCTCAAGATACCACCACCAAGATCCCCAAGGAAGACCACTAGAAACCCAAACAACCATCCTGGTACACCAGCCTTAAACTAGGTCAAACACATAACAAGGTCAACAAACACACAAATGGGTATCTAAGGAGTCATTCAAATCCCATTAGTATTACACCTAGATAAATAGATTCCATAAAAAACATTTTAAAGATAATCCAACATGAACATTTAAGTAAATTCATTTAAATTATATCTAGAAAAACATTTATTGGGTAATCATTTTAAAAAGGAACACCTCCAAGGAAAGACATTTCACCACCAATTTCTTAAATGAAAAAGGGAATTTATAAAAACAAAGAACACACACATGGGTTCTACCATATGATGATTGATGTAAACACATTATTTAAGATATTGAACCATGGTTAAATACGTGGGGTTAATCTAACTTGAGTGGGACACTAGAACCCAAGACCTCAGTGTAGGGTGGTATAGAAACCATGATCACATCTTTCCCATGGAAAATCCACTAGGAGGGGACACACTAATTACATAGTGGTCTACATTCATCATTATATTTTAGTTAGTTTTGTAAGTGTAAATCCTACTAGAGGAAATTTAGATGAACCACTTCCAAATATTCTAATTTTCTCAAACTAGTCATCCCACCAAGATACCTAGGATTCCCATATTCTTGATTTTATGTTTTCATGTCACACATATCACCACTTTAACAACCTAATGAAAATAATTTCATGGAAATAACCATTTTTCATAAAGTAACCCATTTTCCATTTTGCTCACACCAAAACCATTTTCAACGAATTTTTCATCACGTGTAATATTCATAGATTCCCCCTAAAAAACATATGAAAATCACACCATTGATCAATAAATAAATTGGGAAAAACCCTCAATAAAATTATACATTAACCAGGACCATTTATAAAACATGATTTTCATTATGTAAATAATTTATATTTCTTATTAAATGGTTCACAACAAGCCCAAAATAACAAAGTAATACATTTTTCTATTAAAATCCAATCTTCAACACATTATCTCCTTTAGTTCCATTGAAAACATTTTTCACCCTTTCAAACCACCCATAAAACATTTCCATAGAATGAAACACTAAATCACACACAAACCCTTGCCTCTTCCCTTTATAAAATCCATTTTCATAACATTAGCATGATAAATCATTATAAATCATATTTCATATCACACAAATAAAGTATATAACATGTTAAAATTAACTAAACAAGAAAATAAAATCCTCTAAAAATGATGTATCGTTGAACCACCTACCTCAGGTGAGGAAAATTCCAGAAAATAGTTCCAAACTACAATTGAACCTCAACAACCCCCTATAAAGGAAGTATTTGACAAAAAAATTAAGATCAAAACTTCACTAAAAATATTAAACTCAAAATTAACCACCAGAGACATAGTAAAACTAAAACCCATAGAATAAAGGAAGAAATCATGAGAGGGGACACTTACATGAATAATCCCGGAAGAATACGATCCAAAACCAAATGAAAGAGGAGATGAGAGGGATCCATTGGAGAGGAAGGAGTAACCTAGGGAGGATGAGACTAAATTGGTTGGTCCAAGGGGAAAATGGGGATAAAATTAGGAAGATTGAAAAAGTGGGAGAAAGTTTTTAATTTGATAGGATAGCCATATGGTTAGTCTGCATAGTTTGTCAAACTGTAGAGTTATTGTGTTCCAATATCTACTGAGGAGGAAACCTAATGCCCAGTTAATATGTATGGTATGACATACTATGTTGTATCCATGATGTCACTTCTAAATGAGACCCCAAACTACTGCATGGTTCTTGGGCTGAGGTACATGGTCGTGTGTTGGTTGTGCAGTAGGCTCTATCAACCCTAGACACCTACCACACGGTTACCTAGACATGGCACACAGTTACTAATAACCATGCACCAATCATTTTCCATGGACTTTCCACCCATTTATACACTTTTTATTAAAAATCTCCAAATAAATCTAATGGGGAACTATGAAAAATATAAAAGTAAAACCCCAAAAATTCACACCCACCACACCTACTTCCTATGAAAATAACCAAGAACCAAACCTAAATTGGAACAATGGGTGAATTAAAAAACCTAAGGGTGATGATTCTTCCCACTATAACGTTTTCTACCACCGTAAATCTAATCCCAGGGTTGGACCAGAAAAAATGATACTCCTTCACAACTCTAGGATATTACAAATGAAAATCAAATGATAAGAGGGCAAGAACTCTACCAACAATAAAAGAGGTCTACAATGTGTACTCAGGAGACCAAAATGGACTCCCCGCTATGTGCCAGCCACCCCCAAAGAAGAAACACCTCCATTTGGCGGATTAAAGGAAATTAACTATCACAACATACTATCAAAAATCCCAAGACAAAACACCATGAATCATTAACAAATGAATCTTAGACTGCTCACATGAAATGAACAAACTATTCCATACCAAACATCTATGAACACTTCCAAAATCATACTTTCAAAAAACAATTGGGCATACTACAATCCCAATTTTTACTCAATAGAGGATCTTGGGGTTAGACAACTATGAACGAGATTACCTACTTTCAAGCCCAGACCAAAAATGAAACCGAATTCTTAACACAGGAAGGCCCAAATAGACTATGCACCATTAAAAATAAGTTAGCACCGATTTATTCTAGAAGAATTTTAGAAAGACCCATAGTGGTTCTATCCACCATAATAACCATCCATTTTAACCAAAAGCACAGAACAAAGTGATAAGCCCAATATGGACCATGTTGGGAAATTCCCACAAACACTAAATCTCCCACCACAAGGGGTTTCACGAAAGAAGATCCCAACCTAATGTAAACCACTACACAGTTTACTAAACCCATGGGATGCTACCATTACATAGATTGGACCAAATAAAAAAACTTATTGATTCACAATTTTCTCCATATGAGGACAATCATGTGGGGACTCACACTTAGCGAGGAACAACCACCGAGATCTTAAGTAAATGAGATGACCAAACCGTCTTATAATCAAGGAGGAACTCTACCACCCACAAAGTCGCAACATGTATTTGAGGTCCCCATATGTCTTTCCACCAAACAGGACAATTATTAATGAATATCTACATAGAATTATTAAACTATCTCTATTTAGCATGCTAGAGACAGAAAATATAGAAATGTCCCCTACAACCTTTGGGGTTTCGAACTGCATGTCTGCTTCACATCAGGACCTATGTCTAGATCTATGATGTTTGAAGCACCTCCTGTCTCATATTCATGCATTGAACCCCCTAAATGTAATTACTTATAGTGCTATGAGAAACCACACCACATTCCATATAGAATCAATAGAACTTAACACACAGCGAGACCCACTTCACCTTTGTGTGTCACTTCACCAAAACATGGAAATATAAGATGCACATGCATCATACCTTTCCATATTGAATGAGAAACAATGAATGAAACAACACACCAAAGTAGTTCTAACTAAAAAAATAAGTTTGGTGTTCTTAAAAATGTGACATGCTTCTTTTAAAACAGTGGCTCTTGAAGTGTTCCACCACACCCACTTCTTTATTCGAATGAGAACATGACACTGCAAGATGTCACCAAACATGACCATTGAAACCTAAGAAGAATTACAAGAAGAGGAACCTTAATCCATATCCTAAGAAGCAGACAATTTCTACAAGAGGCAATAAAATCCTCATATGACTAGATTCTCCACACTTGTTTTCTAGCATGGACCCTTTCTTAGACAATACTAATGAAAGATCCAAAGTTAATCTTAAGGCAGCATCTAACACCAACAACTCAGACCACTTCCCACTATCCCAACATGAATTCTATTTTACACTTCTAGGTGGGACCTTCAAGCTTACAGGACTCAAACTTCACCATTGATGACTCTATAAACTCAAATAAACCAAATATTCTTACCACTCATATAACATTCTCTCTCCTTTAGTGATAGGATTCGATATACCAGAAAAAGAATAGGTGGATTAAATCCTAAAACTCATAATTAAGGTTCTTGCATTGATCAATGGTATGGTCTTCCAATAGTGAACAACCATTTTCCACACTTATAACATGATATAATTATTTATGGGGGGGTTTTACACTATCTAAAAACAAGGATACAATATAATTTTTCCATTGGAAAAAACGTTCCACAAAAAAGAACTGATCACATAGAGGGGACCAACTCAGGGCTTCCCAAAACACATCTTAAAATAAACAACTAACCTATATCTCAATTCTTCTTTATTGAAAAGAACTCAAACATGAAATTCCATTCAAGAAAAAATAGTTTTCATAATCAAATTTTTTTTAAGAAATGATCCCAATTTATAGGAAGACACACCAAAAATATATTGGTTATTAAAACACTGCAATATTTCTTTTAAACATATTTAAAAAAATAAAAAATTATTTTTGGGTTGCACATTCCACAAAGGTACTTCATAGGCCTCACACATTCATGTTCTCATGCGACCCTAAACAGTCATCAACTTTTCTCACATTACCCATGAACATGATCACCCATGAGAATACCAAAGATAAAAACAAATATTTTACTCTTCCTAAAACAAAACATTCAACCCATACTTCAATTTTAAACCCCACGAATTACTTTTTTGAAATTTACTAGCCACAAAACCTGAAGCCTAATTTTACTTTCAGAAACGTTTTTTAAAAAAAAACAACCAATCAATTAAATCCCCTTTTTAAACTAGACACATCAGTTACAAACACTTCATCCGACTTCAAAACATTTTCAATTTCTCAAAAAAAACATTTCATTATTAACCATTTAATAAAAAACTCTTATATTCTAATTAAAAACATTTTTCCAAAACCCTTTTGAGAATGAAATTACATTTCCCAAATGACTTATTTTTTTATAAAACTAATGTTTTGATTAAAAAATCCAACCTTAGAGAAATAATATTCATTTTATAGAAGAAAAATTTAATGAATGTCCATTTTTCTAATCTTTCCATTAAGATGATTCTGAAATCTCATTTTCATCCTTTCCAAAAAAATTGTTTCCAATTTAAAATAAATCTTGCATAATTCAAAAAAATGATTTTCAAACAATTTTGAAAAACCAAAGGGAAACTGAACAAATCAATAGGAAACTAGTTCTTATTGGTGACTCGAACATATGGTTAGTGGCCATAATCCAGTCACACTATCATCGCAAAGAGTTTTCTAGGACCATGACCTCACCTCCACATAGATTTCTAGGACCTACAAGCTCACTGTGACCATTAAGAAAAATCGTTTTCATTTACCCAACATCAATGAACAACCTGAAGAACCAAATGACCCAAAACCCCCTACTTTACATGGTAACTTGAATCTTGTCATGAGGTGCATTGGTTATGAACCCTACATGTAATCTTAATATAAAGTCCCAATAATTATAACTATATTCTACCCAGAATATTTCCCATGGTACATGACCAAAATGATTATTACCTCTTCTAATACAATTTTTTCACAAATCAATCCAGGTCAGCAATGGACCTGGCACCTAACTTGATCTGTGGCATGGCTCAAAGGGTGTTCCCGATCCCTACAGGCTGGAAATAGGTTCCCAAGAATCAAAAATAAAACATGGTAATTATTTTACTTGATTTTATACTTATAACCAACCAACTAAAATAAATATGTCAAAGTAAGAAAAGTTCAATCAAACATGGAACCAACAATTTCCAAATTTAATGTTTAAAAATTTAAACAGAAACCCCAAAGGACTACCATAAAAAGGGAACTGTAACTCCAACCCAAACCTCCATGTAATGAAAGGAGAAACATCATCAAGCCACCACCACCAAGATCCAGAAGGGAGACCACTAGAAACCCAAGATGCCCTATCAGTATACCAAGTATTTACCTAGGTGAAACACATAGAAAGGTTTACATGAACCCAATGGTTTATGTTGGGTGTGAGCCAAATCCCCATAGTATTCCACCCAAAAAATAGATTAAATTCCTAAAAAATTTAAAAGATAATCCAACATGCTCATTTAAGTAAATGCTATTATAACATTTCTATAATAACATTTATTGGGTAAAAAGTTTACAAAGCACTTCCAAGGAAATCCATTTCAAAACCACTTTCTTTTAAAAAGATAATTTATAAAACACACACACACATGGGGTCCACCGTATGTCAATGGATGGAATGAGACCATTTAAGGTAGATAACCATGGGTAAATCCCTAGGGTTAATCAAGCCCGAGTGGGACACTAAAACGTCGTACCTTGGTGTAGGGTGTTATAGAAACCATAATCACAGCTTTCTCATGCACAATCCACTATAATTGGACACCCTAATTACATAGTGGCCTCCCATCATCATCACAGTTTAGTTAGTGTTTTATGGGTCGATCCTACTAGACAAAATCTTGACGAACCACTTCAAAATAATCTTGAGTAGTATAACTAGTTAGCCCACATAGATACCCAGGATTCCTTTATGCTTGAGTTCATGTTTACATGTAACATATATCACCACTTTCCCAATCTAATGATAAGAATTTTAGTGAAATCCTTGTTTTCCATAAAAACAACCTTTTTCCATTTCAATCACACCAAAACCCTTTTCAATGCATTTTCAAAACTTTCGCAAATAATATATTCCCCTTTTAGAAAACACCTGAAACGAACACCATTGATCAACAAATTCCATGGTCCAAGACCCTCTGTAAACTCATACATAAACACATATCATTTTTAAAACATGATTTTCATTATTTAAACCATTAAAAACTAAAATTAAAAGGCGCATAATAAGATCAAATCACCAAATGTATACATTTTCATTTAGAATAACAAGTTCAACACATTCACACCTTGAGTTCCTTTGAAAAAATGTTTCTCCCCTTTCAATCCACTGATAAAACATTTCCACAGAATGTGAAACTAAATCACACACAAACATAGACACTTCCAATTATAAAATCCATTTTAAACACATATCCATTATAACCCCTTCTAAAACATATTCCCCCCATATACAAATAAAGAATATAACATGTTAAAATTAACAAAACAAGTGAATGAAATCATTTAAAAATTCTAGATCAGTGAACCACCTTCCTCAAGTGAGGAAACTTCAAGAAAATAGTGACAAGCCAAAACCACACCTCACCCAATCCCCAGAAAGGAAATATTAAACAAAAAACATCGATATAAAACCTTAACTAATAAAATTCAAACCAAAATCGACCATCCAATCCCATGGAAAATTGAAACCCCAAAGAAGATGAATAAAACCCCTAGCATAAAGGATGAAATCAAGAGAGGGGAGACTTACATGAAGATTTCTTAAAGATTATGAGCCTAAAACACCAAGAAAGAGGAGATCTAAGGGATCCATGGTAGGGGAAGGAGGAACCTAGAGCAGATGAGAATGAATATGTCAATCGAAGGGTGAAAATGCAGTTAAAATTGGGGAGATAGAAAAACAGGAAGAATTTTTTTAATGAGATGGATAAGATGCTTGGTTAGTATACATTGTTTTTCAAACCATGTGGAAACCATGCACCCTTCACTTTTGAGGAGGGAACCATCCACATAGTTAATATTCAAAGTCTGACTTACCATACAAAATCTATGTGGTCCATACTGGCTGAGACCCTGACCAACTACACGGTTCATGGTTCGAGGTGCATGGTCATGCACTGTTCGTGTGGTTGGTCCTATCTCTCCCAGAGACCTATTTCAAGGTTACCAAGGCTTGGCGCAGGGTTACTACTAACCATGCACCAGCCAAGTGCCATTTTTTCCACCCATTTACCCAATTTTTCTTTAAAAACTCAAAGAAAACCTAAGGTGGAAAATCTAGACTAAATATAAAAGGAATGAATACCCCAAAAAATCACACATGTCATAGAGGGTTCCTAAAAAATTACCGAGAACCAAACCTGGTCTGAAACAAAGGGTGAATTCAAAAGGCTGGGTGTGACATGAACTGTGATGAGCAGTGATGAATTAACTCATGCTCAGATTGGATTGGAAGGAGGATTCCATTCTGGATAAAATAGATAAAGGGATTTGTCCAATTAGGTTTCTCTACTCTTGTGGGGGAACTTGAGGGTCCTTATATGGAAACAATTTCATTCAGTTCATTTACTCGTTGCTTTTCATCAATATCTATAATGATTAATGTGATGACCCTCCAATGCACCACATAAAAACAGTTCATCCTTGTTGGGATCTATGATAGATGAGGACAAAATGGACAAGGCATCATCTTGACCATTCTATGACCGAGGGACATGGGTCACTTTGGGTATAGAAAAAATGGGTCCATTAGATAGGGGTGCACTCCACCAGGGTAACAAGATCTTTCTTTCTGATTATGAAGTCATTTTTAATCATATTGATGGATATCTTAGAGTATACCTTCACTTGAAAGAGAGGTAATAAATCTAGACTGTTCGTTTGAGACCAGTAATTAGAGAATGATACTCTTGTTCTTTTTTGGTGTAGCCTTACTAGAAAAGGAACGAGTACGGTAGGACGATATGTGACAGGTTGATAAATACAATCCCTTAGCGCACTCATTTGTTCAAGTTATTATTAATCTTTATACCGATTGAGTTTTGGGAGGAACCATCAAAATTAATCCAACAATAGATAATAGACTAATCCAATAATAGGATATCCTTGTCTAGGAAATCAACATATAGGGGAAGCTCTTCTTATGCCTGATGGGTAGCCAGAAAGTCTTACAATGCCTAGACATTGACTTCTTTCTTCATTACTAACCTAATGTACAAATATTGAAATATCTCTACCCATAATTCCAAACCTTCTTTAAATATGGGTTGATTCGTGATATACTTCATGGGGGCTACACGAGACACCAGCTATATCTTCTGATGTTGGGGATAGTGTAACAATTTCACTATTCTAAAAGAAAAATGTGGCATCTCTTCTCAGTATGGAAGAATATATTCCTACATTGAGTCATATGCAACTGATATAGTATAAATTGTTTTCTCTATCATCATTATCCTTCTGGATATAAATCAATGGAGGGATCATTCTATACCACTCATTTAGAGAACAAGAGTCTTACCTAATATGGGTGGCATCATAACTAGATGTGGTAGCATATACTATTTTATTTCCTCAAATAGAGTCTAACACCCCACATCCCTCTGGTAAAAAATTCCCTTCTTAATGATCCTCAATAAGGAATTACATTTTCAAGTCATATTTGTGATAAATTGGTGTATGTATGAAAATCGGCCTTAGATACCTCACAGCTCCTAGTGGTTGTATAGGGCAGGCATTAAGAATATGGCATTGATCTTTTATGGTTCTACTTCGATGCCTCTATATCTGAAGATGAAGCTTAAGGAACACATTAAGGGGTTCATGTTCTAGTCCCAGGAGTTAAAGAAGTTGAACGATGTCTCATGGTCTCTATGATGGTCCTAAAACTAGAGGGATTTGACCACCAAGTCATCTACATATAATTCCAACATTATCCCAAGAATTTATTTAAATATGTGATGATTGGTCCACTGATATGTGAATATTGAATATCTTATGCTTAACGTAATCACATGATAGTAAAACACCCCTTATGGATCCCTAAAGGTAGTGGAATCTCCATCCATAGGGGTCATCTGGGTCTAGTTATGCCCTGAGTATACATCTATAAAAGAGAGGGATTGGAAGTATTTTGTAGCATTGATCAGCAACTCTATCACTATAAGTGAAAAATCAACCATTTGAAAGTGATTGTTGAGGTCATGAATGTTCATACAGAGTCTTATATTCTCGTTCTTCTTCCTAACTGGGATGATGTTAGTCATCGATCTGGTGTATTATACATACCTGATGAAGTCTTATTTTATACGATTATGAAATTTGACCTCAACCATATCACTATGTGATGGGTACATTTTTCTGGGTGGCTGTCTAAACCCATGGTGACTCAATGGGAGACACCAACAATAGATGGACACATGAGTATGTAGTCCTAGAATCTCATCATTACTCCAAGTGAATATATCCTGGTGGTGCTTCAATAATTCCACATACTTCACTTCTCATCTATAGGCATGCTTTCACTAATCAATGTTGGCCTCAAGTGTTTCTCAATACCAAGGTTCGCCTGGATTAGCTCATCAAAGGTTGTGGCGACACAATTGTAAAATGAAATTGGGGATTCTTTTAAATCTTCTTTAGTATATAACACATGATAATTGGTAGGTATATTTGTTTCATCCAGGTTATCTAACAAGGTGGAAGTACTAGTTTTTTCTTAGGTGAAAATGGAATCTCCACTGTGGGGTTCCCACTTTGGTGAAACTGTGGCCATATAAGATTTTGAGAAAATTCCCTCTAACCTTCGCACATGAGGTCCCTACTTAAGGTAAAATAAATGGTGGAATGTAATATTTCTTTTATTCAAACATACTTTTATAAACATAAAGTAATCCCAAAAAATGGTGTCCATTGGATGAAATTTCTGACACATCACCAGAGTAGGGGATTTGGGGATAAACCAAGCATATACTTTGTAAGATTTCGAGTTAATAAAAAAGCATTACTAATTTTTAAAAATTCCAAAACCCATTTTATAGGATATAAACACAAATCCTCCCAGGTTTGGCATTATGGAAAATATATCATGAATTGGAAAATGAAATCATCATCCAACTCTACACATGGGTTGGTCATGGTGGTTTCCAGACCATTGGTGAACTCAACCTCATAGGTATGAACCTACTTCCCCACTCTCGTGTAGTAGTCATTATCCATATAGAGAGATTCAAAGGATTAAAAGGGGCATGCATAACCTAGGTGCACCACTACTCTACTGTTGAGGGGGTACTTGAGGAACTAGTGATACAAAGAGGGGACTACAACGTGCAAATGAAGCTCAGGCCATACCTGTAGTGTATTGTAAGAGGAATGCTATAAGAATACCATAAATTCAGTTATTATTATATATCCTCGAAAATAGTTCTTCATTATGACGATTCCACATGCTTTATGGTCTCTCATATCATAACTCTAGATTTCCAAGTTAGATAGAGCCATATCTACTTTAGTCTATCCCAACTTATGGAGAATCATGGTCATGATGGGGTTGATACCAGAACATATGTTCACCAAGAATCAGTTCATATCCACTCCATTAAATAGGATTGTAATGAACAATGGGATTATTTTCCCCTAGATGAGGGTGCCTTTCATATTCCCCAAAGAATGAGATGATGGCTTTGAACCCCATTTTATCAGCCTCTTCTACGTAATATTTTTCTACCACTTTTATTTATACTTTATACTCGTGGGGGATTTTTAAGGATTATTACATGGCCTCATGCATCTATTTATAAAATAGGATGTAATTGAGTATTGAAATACCTATGGGTATGCTTTTGAGGTTATTTTTCCTGTTTTATTTATGTGTCAAATGATTTTTTTTCTTTAAGGGGGAACTCCTTGGGAGGGGGAATAATAGATGATGCCAGCTGAACCACTGGGTTCACGCTGGTGCTAGATATATCATGCTACTATCTAGCAATCTAACTCTTAAAAAATCCTAGATTATTATCATTTGGATGACGAATGGATCTAGCTAGATAGATCTAGTCACGGTGCGGTAAATACTGAGCTTCTTGGTCAACTAACATTGTTTTCTATGAAGGTGTACCAGACAAATTTGGTTGGGAGGATAATGCTTGTTGTTCTCTATTCAAAACATGATACCTAGTCTCGATAGCATGTTCCTCTTAGTTTCAGCCATCGTCTTTAGCATTCTAATGGATCGCACATCCTCATACCTTCCTTTGATGGCGTCGTATGGAGGAATCTAAGGGGTTTACCATGTATTTATCATTTTTAGGAATTGAGAAGTGGTATACCATCTCAACAGAAAACATAGAGGCATGCTCATACTCATTATAAGTGAAGTCATATAATGCTGGGAAGTCCCTGGAAATGGTTCCAAACTTAGCAAGCATGGAATTGATGAGGGCGCGAGATGGATTTTACCTTAGAATTTGAATCTGATTTCCCTTCTGTTATCATTGCCTACTCTTTCAGGATTGGGAGGGGTGGGATGTAGATTCATAAGAAGAAAAAAAGGAATGAATGAATATCAATAGTGTTTATAGCCTTCCTAGGGGGGCATGAAACACACGATCAGTACGGTATACTACTCTACAACCCAATAAGTCTATGTAATTTTGGGTTCCAAATATAGAAGCATATTTACATTAACCTAAACCTTCGTTATTGATGTTGGGGTTGACAGATATATGTGTTACATGCTCTGAAACATCACCCCATTAGGCCAAACCATGATACACTTGGTCCTAGAACAAATAATTGAAAAATAGAATTATTTCATCGTATGTATGTGGAATATATCATACGGTCAATGGTTAAGGTGGAAAGTGAATCCAATTTATTGACGCATATTTTCCTAGTTTTATTTTTTTAATCTAGGGAAATTCTAAGACTAGGTGTTATGATGGCATGCGATTATAAGGCCTGGTGTTCCTGGAATGGTTTGACAGAAAATTTTATTTTATTAGTATCACGAGTTAGTGGTTTTCCAAAAAAGCTAAATAACACATAAATGGGTTCCCATATAAAATATATGATAGAACCATTGCGTTTCATGTGGCGGGTTTACCCTAGAAATAACATAACTTTAGTCAGTGCGGGTCTCTAGAGATAAAACCAGAAAATGACATATCTGTAATTAAAATAATTAAATAAAATTATTTTATATTAAAATCTTAATAACTCCTAAACAGTGACTGGGATTGGAAATATGAGACCACTATCGAGTTCATAATGTCATGTATTACTTAGGGGGGCTAACATAGATCAAAGTGGGCCGACTATGAAAGGTATTTTTTTACATTTTAAAAGATAATAAAATAAACATAAAAAAGTTTATTTTATTTATTTTTGATGTTATTCAATGACAAAGTAGTACTGAGACTCAGCGACACTACAACACAGTGACCCAGTAATGCAGAAACACATGAAACACTTAAACACATTTAACACTGAAACACGTTTTACTTCATTAACTTTTGGTAGGGATACCATATTAGATTAATGATCCTTCCCTGTGAGAACTGAAGCGGATCCTTGGTGACTTCCACACATTGGTGAATGCTAGGCAATGAAGATATGAGGATCTGGGATCGATGATCAAGCATCGATAAGACGACAGATTGTGATGACTCTTGACGGATCACCAATGATGATCAAACCCCAACGAAGACCGATCCAAACTCCAAGAAGGGGTTTTATTTTATTCATGGTATTTATTTCACCATTATTGATATCCTATGATGAACACATAAAAATCCACAAACTATTGGCCTGTGGATCAGTTGTTGTTGTGGGATGGGTTTTACCTGTTTGTGGGCTTAATGAAGATTAACATTGTATTTGTAGTTGATTTACATTTACTATTCTAAGAAAAATGAACCATGATCACCAAGAAAAATGATCAAGGTCTGTTCCTCTTAGTTAGTTCATGCTATTCTCCCTATGTTCATCCTTCATTATAGGTGTTCTTCATTTGGCATGCGACTCGACTATTGGCTATCGATCGATCATTTTTCACATGATTCCTGGCGCATTGAACCGATATTGTGGATCTGGGATAGATACGACACAATGGATGTGCGACGATGATGGCGTTGGATGTATTGAAGTGGTAAAAAACATATCACCATTGGAATGAATGTGGTTCATGGTAGATCATACTATGGATCTAAGCCCACTATAGTGAAGGTGGTGACCCAAGGATAGCATAGAAGCTTTTGGATCTCAAAACGGGGCACCGGAGGAAACGTGGTGGTTTGCGGAGAAAAGGCCACTGGCCGCCGATGCCAACAGTAGCACGGTATACTGGTAGGGTGAACAAAATAGGGCATAGTCTGAGATTGTGCTAGCAGAGTATCCCATGGTGACAAGGGAGGCCAACGATGACCATGACTGAGATAGGATAGAAGGCCGCGTCACGCGATCGAAAACCGTGGTCTAGCAGGATAGTGGTGGGATTCCATGGAAACCACCGTTATGTGGGTCACATAATAGATTACCTCATTGAATGCAATGGATGAACACATAGAAATGGCAGGGATGCGGTGTTGTTCACGTTTGGTGGACCATGTCAATCTGCACCATACAAACTGGGTGGGCCAGTTCGGCTAGGTGGGCCGAACTATAGTAGGTGTGCTGGAAAAGGCTATAAGAAGGCCTGACCGGAGGCGATCTGGGCCGATATAATGGTTTGGACCCAGCTTGGCTAGGCTGAGTCCATCAAGTCGGGTCAGGTCAGGTCGGACCCAGACCAAATCAGACCCTTTTTACGTAAATACCCCTTACACTCAAAATGTTTGACCATTTGATGATATATTTGCTATGTTAGAACCCTCACAATTATGTGGTACTTTTGGGATACTATACATGAGTTTTCATGGAGTTTGGATTATGAAACTTTTGGCTCGAGGAGTATGCTCTCCCTGAATGAGCGCCCTAAGAGAAAAATCCTCAGGAAGGATATGTGAAGATAAGATGTTTGTATCCTATGCACATACAGAGTGTGTCTCCTACAGATATACAGAGTGTGTCTCATATAGTTATATAGATCATGTTTCTTATGGATATAAGGAGTGTGTCTCTTATAGTTATACGGAGTTTGTCACCTATACATATATTGAGTGTTTCTCTTACAGTTATACAAAGTGTGTCTCCTAAGGTTATATAGAGCGTCTCTTATACGGATATATAGAGTGTGTCTCCTAGGGTTATATGGAGTGTGTCTACTATGCATATATAGAGTGTGTCTCCAAAAAATATATAGTGTTTGACTCGTATGGTTATACGGAGTGTGTCTCTTACAAATTTATGAAGAGTGTCTCTTACAAAGATGTGGAGGGTGTCTCCTATGAAGATGTGGAGTGTGCCACCTTGGATTTGAATATGAATTTGTAAGAATCATATGGATAAGTATTTTCTAGGAATTTTATACTTCTTATCTTAGTGAGATCGGATGTCTCGGGAACTTCATGATGTATCAAGACCAGGTGTTCTCTCATATAGTTTTGGAAGACTTGTTCTACATTCTTACTTTTCGATATCTCAATGACTGAGATCTCCCATAATCGAGAATACTACGAGTGGAACCATATGGATGGAAGGGGATGAGATCTTGAGTCTTTGAATCCTTTATGAGTATACCAGGATGTTCCTGTAATGATTTTTTTTGACATGTACCTATGTGAGCTGACTCTAGTGACTCTCTTGACTATACTTATTATTGGATACTTTTTGTGTACCTATTTCATAGTATGTATTGTGTATTTCTTTGAGACATACCTTTTTGGTTTGGGGTCCCTACTATGTATTGATTTAGTCAATACTACATGGTATTTTCCATCACATGTTATGTCTCGTGCATACGATCGATGCTTTGACAGAGTCCTTGGTGGATTAGGGCCAGATGGTGCTTAGAGTGGCCCAACAGATGATGTGTGCTTATGTGGTTTCAGACAGTTGTTTATGTACCTACCCTTCAGGTGTGGTTTTCTACAGAGGAGTTCCAGAGACTTGTACTTTTAATTTTCATTTCTAATGAGATTGTATTCTAGCCCCGTTCACCTTCAGTTTTCAATTATCTTACATTGAGTTTGTTTACTTGCTGTTTTAACATTCCATCATCTGTGGCCTGGAGTTGTGTGTGTGTGTATTGGTACATAGGCATATGCCTCCAATTTTTTAAGTATATTCTTACTCGATTCTAGTCACCATTTCATTCCCTATATAAGGATGGCTTGGGGTAGTTATGGAATAGGTCCTGGGGGATGGTTTGTAATAGAGTGGAATCAATGTGTGGTCAGATCTACCTTAATAACCCAAAGTCTATAAGTTTTGTTTGGGGGGAATTTTTTATGTTTTATGAGTTCAGAATTCAGGTCAAGGAGTCATGTGTTGGTACAGTGTCGTTGAATCCATGCACCCGGATCATGGATTCTGCTTTTTGACTCAATACATGAAAATTCTAGTTGCAATGAAAAAATTATTGTACATTCTTCGTATGGGAATGAGCTGTGTTTTCCATGTCCTTCTTGAGTCAGCTCACCAGGTTTTCTCAATTGATCATGGTACATCCTATTTTTCTTCAAGATGCTTCCAGGTAGAAACTCTTCTGGGATTCTACTATGTGGTCACAAGGATGATCCATGGGGTGATGAGATATGGGTACATGGACTTTTACCCAAGACAAGACCTGTAGGTGGTATTCCAATTATACAACCACCTATAGAGTAGCACATGGTAATTGTGGTACCATTGGATGAGATGCCCATGATGATTGAACATAATGAGTTTTGGTGATCGAGACCCCTCAGGTTATGAGGTGATCCAGACTCACATGCATCTAAGTGATGGTATGAGGTGGGGACTATGTTTTCAATCCATTCAAGACCCTATTAAATCATATGGAAGTTCAAACAGTGAGCCTTCTTCGTGGCTTAGCAGGGTGATGGGGGGGTTTAGATTACCCAATATTATGATGAGGTGACACTTCCATGTATACATTTTGAGAAACTTTTTCAGATAAGGGGATTGCACCATAATAGCTAAGAGATATTCTTGCCCAAGAGCTTATGTAATTCTGGTCGGATGACCTGTTGCTATCTGAGTATTCTTCAAGTCATACCATCCTTTTTAGGTACTCAATGAATATGATGCGACTAGTGCCTCCGGACTTGGGCCTTTGAGAAAGGTGTTCCTAGGCACATCCATGCTATAATTATTCCTATATTCATTTCCACTTATTCTAGGGTACTAGAGTGAATAGTTCTGGTTGAAAGTCATTTGGCTGAGCAGATACAACCAGTGGATGTTAGTATTGGGAAATCTGGAGTAGAGACCTCGGGATTATGAAGTTGATGTTAGTCTCAGAGACTTGGAAATGTTAGATAATCCAATAGGAGGTCTTGGGATATGGTATCTACTACTTAGGTCTTATTGGGTGACTCTAGTTGTCTTATAGAGAGGCAATTCTTTTCATGTGCCGGTAGGGGAAATCTTTCTAGAGATTGTCCAGACCATCATTTTGTTGATAGGGAAATGGTGGATGGGCCACCAACATTGAGACATTGATAGAAATAGATGGATTATTATGTAATTATATGTGGCATGGGATTTGGGAGAGTAGTAGGAGTTGTTATATATTTTGACATCTTACCACCACCACCCCCATGTCGTCCACACCAGGATCTGGGAGCTGGACGGTAGGGGATAGGGCAGATACATGTGGTCATGGCATATGATATAAGGGCTCTATAAATGATTCAAGGTATGATATCTCTCTACTCTTATCTTCCATAATAATAAACACAGGTGATAATCATCCTTCCTTATCATTGATCTTGTTTAAGATCAGGAGTTTCCAGATAAACTGTTAACTTGACCAGTACATCTGGACATACCTTCAATGGAGACTTGATAATCACTCAAGTTATGAAAGTGTGATTGGACCCTTGAGGAGAGAATTTTGGGTGGAACCTCTAGGAGGTTGTGTTGAGGCCTTACAACATCATTCATGGTAAGGATTTGTACTCGACAATCCATACTGGGACTGTCTGTTTTAGGAAATAGGGGCATGGTATGTCTACAGTGATGTAATAGGGTTTTCCTTGAACGGAGAAAAAGAAAACACATGAATCATAGGTTAAAGTCATGCTTAGGAGGGTGTAGCTGATCACTCTTGATTCAGCTAGCCTCACCCTTGGGGTAGTTCATTTTATGATTTTTCAATCCCCAGTAGTAGTGGTGGAGTACGAGGATGTCTTTATAGTATATGTTTTTAGGTTTACCTCCCCACAGAGAGATAGACTTTTCATTGTTATACACCCTAAGATGGAATTGATATGAGTATCAGTGTATCCGATGGCTTCTATTGTGCTTTTCAACCTAAGGGTGCTATTGGAGGACTTGCAGAGGAAGGTCTTAGTAAGACTGAGTGTTCGAGGTTATGTGTGTATTATCAAAACATTATCCATATGACAATATATAATTATTATACACTACCAAAAGGTTCATGGACACAACAATTAGTTGAAGGGGGAAACCTTACATGTGGATAGAAAGGTGCCTGCATGCTTTTCTGCAGTTAAGACAGAGTTTGATGAGTGCCATGATCTTGAGTTTTCCAGAGGAGGAAGTCGAGTACGTAGTGTTCTGTGATGTATCATGGAATATACTTGGTTTTGTATTGATGTAGAGGGAAGTAGTGATTCCCTATGGTTTGCATCATTTGAAACCACATTAGTATAACTACGCGACCCACAATATTAAGTTTGAAATGGTATTATGCGCATTGAAGATGTGGCGACACTACCTGATGGATGGGTTGTTTATCATATACTCATACAAAATAGTCCCAAGTATATATTCTCTTAGTAGGATATCAACATGAGATAGAGGCGTTGGCTAAAGATCCTCCAAGACTATTACTTGGAGAGAGTCTATACTCATGGTAAGGGAAATGTGGTAGCTAATTCTCTCAATAGGAGATGCAGTTTGTAGTTCTTGAACGAGGTAAGAAAGAAGTTTGCCTCATTATAGTTATCATTCATGGATGGAGATGATTCATCTTAACTGCAGTTGGTGGTTTTTAACCCTCCACACTTATAGTGAGTTAGGGAGGCACGACATGGTGATACTAATGGTGAGAATTTACGTGCTCAGTTGTCCATGGGGAATGTCCCTTATGGATATTCTAAAGGTGGGGAGCACATCCTTCCTTTAAGAGGGTATAAAGTAATTAGAGTTGATGCCTAGATTGGAGAGATTCATCTTGATATGCATGTGGTTGTCAAGGTGGACACTGGAGATAATGGAATGGGTTGAAGTTAGGATTACCTATTGATATAAAAGTTGAGCACTTTTTTGAATCAGTTTCGTGGTTTTCACCTCACTGTGTTGAGTCCCTGTGCTTGGAAGATGTTTCTATAATCATATTTGGGGTTCTAGGAAGTGAGTGAGAAGGATATCAAACGACTTTGTGATGAGTTTTCCACTTACTTCTAGGGGAAACAATACCATCTGGTTGATCATTGACCGAATCACCAAGTTGGCCACTCCTTAGATATTTGAGAGAATATTTCAGTATAGAGATTTGGATGCATCTACATGTAGGAGACATCTCAAATCCATGGAATACAGTAGATGATAGTTTCTAATCAGGATGCTCCCATTTTATTCTGCTTGAAGAGATTGAGTATCAGTAGAAGAGTACCCTCTGTGGGCAGTTGATTCCTTTAGTGTGTGCCTAGTGGCAGCACTAGAATATCTTAAAGAGAACATGGCTGTAGGGGCTCAGGTTCATACTTGTACCCTCAGATGTTTTTGTATCCCTTGGTTTGGATTTTGGGGATGTAAAGCCTTATGGTGGGTAGAATGTAATAACTCGGATTTTCTTGGTTTTATTTTTAGAATGTATTTTTAAAATTCTGGGACCATACGCTAAGACGACATGTGACTCTGAGGCCTATTGTTCCCTAAATGGTTCAACAAAAAACATTAAATTTTTAATTACCTATGTGTGTAGTTTTCTTGAAAAATGATAATAACTCCTAAAAGGGTGACCATATCATCAATCTGAGGGCACCGTTGCATTTAGGATGGTAGGTTTACTATAGAAGTGACTTAACTATAGTCATAATGGGTCTCCAGTGATAAAACCCAAAAAGGATGCAACCATAAATAAAATTATTAAATAAAATTGTTTTATTTTAAAATCTTAATAAATCATAAACGATGAGTTAGATTGAAAATATGATACCACCAATTAGTTTTTAATTTGACTCTTTTACTTAGGCGGGGACTAATATAGACCGGAATAGGCCGACTGAAAAAGATAATTTTTGGACGTTTTAAAAGAGAATAAGATAAACATAAGATGTTTATTTTATTTATTTTTTTCATTACATGATGACACACTAGCATTGCGATGCAGTGAATCAGTGATGCTACATTGCAATGATGTGGTAGTGCTCAAACATGTGTAATGTTGAAATACATGTAATGTTGAAACGCATGTAATGTTGAAAAGAGTTTAATGCTGAAATTCATCTCTCTTCATTAACCATTGGCTGAGATACCATATTAGATTAATGATCCTTCTGTGTGAGCATTAGAGATTATCCTTGGTCATTTCCAACCATTTTTAATGATAGACGATGATGACATGAGGATCGAGGATCAAAGAGATTACTGATCAAGATGAATCTTGGTGGATCACCAATGATGATCAAACACCGACATCGACCGATCCAAACTCAAGGTAGGGGGTTTAATTTGTTTATGGGTTTTCTTTTTCTATTCATGATATTATATGATGAACGTGGACCAATCTGAAAACAAATTGTCCCACAGATCAGTTTTTGTTGCAGGATGGTTTTTACCTGATTGTGGGATTATGGGAAACTAGAATGGTATTTGATGTTAGTTTACGTTTGTCATTCTAACAGAAATGAAACACGATCATCAAGAACAATGATCAAGGTTTGTTCTTCCTTGTAGGTTCATTATTTCTCTCTATCCATTATTTATTCATCATGAGAATTTTTTTTGTCCCATGACTCGACAATTAGTGATTGCTTGATTATTGAGCACCAGATTCATGGTGCAAGAGCTTATATTGAAGATGGTTTGACTCGACATGAAAGAGGTGGGATGAAAACGCTGTTGGATGGATAATATTGGTACATAAGATAACTTCATTAAAATTTAATTTCATTAGCATGGATCGTGTTATGGATCTGAGCCCAGGATAGTGAAGGTGGCGACTTGAGGATCGCGGATCAACTTCCAGATAAAAAACGAGGCACTATAGGAAACATGGTGGTTCATGGAGCAGAGGTCGATGGCACCAGCGGCACATGGTAGTGTGGTGTGCCGGCAAGGTGGCAGTGATCAGGCGTGGTCTAGGACCGCACTAGCGGAGGATTCAGAACCAAGCAGCTGTGTGCGGGAACCATGGATGCCAATGGCCATGACCAAGAAAAGAAAGAAGGCCGCGTCACATGGCCTAAAACCATGGTCCAGTGGGACAATGCAGCAACCACCATGGGGTGGGTCACATGGTAGTAGACTGTGTTGAATGTAGCTGCCAATTGCATTGACTAGTTGGGGATGCAATATTGGTCGTGTTTGGTGGACCCGGCTAGTCCGCACCATGTGGACCAGGTAAGCTAGCTCGGCCAGGTGGTCGGGGATGAAGCAGGTGAGTCGGGTCAGGCCAGTGATAGGATGGTCTTGGTCTATAGGGTCGGGTCAAACACAGTGGGTCGGGTTGGTCCAACAGGGTCAGCCCAGAACCAGACCCAATTGTCCCCTTTTTACATTAATTCCCTTAACTCTCAAACTGTTTTTCAATTTGAAAATACTTTTACAGCGTTTCGACCCTCATGACAAGGCATCCTTTTTTGGAAACTATAAATATGTTTTTAGGATTTTAGCATATGATTTTTTTGGCTCGAAGAGTATATACTCTCCGAACGATCATGCTATGAGATAAATCATGTGGCCGGATGTGCGAAGATACAGAGTGTTTCTTCTACGCATATATGGAGTTTCTCCTATGGATATGTGTAATGTGTCCCCAACAACTATAAAGAGCATGTCTCCAATGAATATACAGAATATGTTCCCAACGGTTATACCTAGGGTGTCAACTATGCATATACAGAGTCTATCTCCTACGGATATACAGTTTGTGTATCCTATGGTTATATGAAGTGTGTCTCCTATAGATATATGGTGTGTGTATCCTACGGTTATATGGAGTGTGCCTCCAACACATATATGATGTTTGTCTCCTACTGATATAGAGAGGGTGTCTCCAATAGTTATACAGGGTGTGTCTCAAATGGATATACGAAGTGTGTCTTATACAAAGATATGGAGTGTGTCTCCTAGGAATTAATAGAGTTTTCCTCCTTGAATTTGAATAAAACTTTAGAAGAATTATGTGTCAAAGGATCGTCTATGATATTGAAACTCCTTGTCTTAGCGAGACTGAATGCTTCAATGGGTCTCATATCCCATTAAACATGGAAAATATAGGATTTCCAACCCTTGAGGGAACTCATATTGTTTCCACACATTATGTATATAGCCTTCTATCATGCAGGATCTCCACCTGTGTAGTTTTCAGGGCCTCAAGGAATGTAGTGAAAGTGTTTATCAAGTCATCTCAAAAGGGTATCTATCCTGAAGAGGTCCCATGAAAAAAAATTCATTGATAGTATCATCAAATTGATATGATAGATAATAAATTCATGAAGCTACATGCCCTAGATCTTGAGGAGGGTAATTACACAGCTTTGGTGGGTTCTGGGACTTATACCTCAACAACTTTCCATAAGCTCCTTCATATTCTCTTCTAAGATTCATAGGGTTACTAAGATTGACTAAGGGCTTCAGATCAAGAAATACTTGATTATCTACTAGTGGATAGATGGGGTCCTAACCGCACTGTGATTCACTATTCATTTTTACCTCATATACCACTGTGTCAAACTGATTTTGTATCATAAATTACACATTTAATAACAAAATTCACATCATTGATGATTGTTTACTTTGTTTTTTACACTTTTAAAAAGTAAAATTTCACTTTTTTTGATGATTTCATTGAATGTGGAAGTTATTTGGAGAGCCCGCAATGATACAGAAGTAAAATGGGCCAAACTGCATGGAAGACCATGAACACATGTCCACTATATTTCATGTATCTTGAAATTAGTTGTCCAAATGGGCTGAGAATTTGTGGTAAGATAAAAAATTTAGTGGGATAAAATTCCTCTGAAAGAACCCAATCCCAATTTTTCTATTAAGGGGCCCTTATAAACTTATATGTCAAGTGAATAAAATCTACTAAAAGTGAAAAGTGGTGTTATTTATTTCAGATACATCTAGAGTTTTGGGACTGTAAATAATGCCAAATTTTCAGTGGTGATATTAAATAGGTGGTCAAACATGTTATTAGTTTTTTAAAAAGTAAGATAATACTATATAGCGGCACAACCCATGATTCAAATGGATTTATGAAATCGTGGGGCTCAAAACCACTTTCCACATTACCTATAAAAGGATACCTTTGGCACCCCCATTAGGATGTTCGACTATGAGGATAGGATCTCCCTTTTTGAAGATTAAAGTATTTCTATCATAATCCCTTGATGCCCCACCATATATGGGAAGTGCTACTTCAAAATCTATATCATCTTGTCCTTCTATGGAGTTTGAAACTTCTGATGATCACCCGAGGAGGAACATGTTGTAAATACCGAGCTTTTTTTTGTAATAATTGAATGATCCTTTTAATTTCTGGTTCTTATGATGTTTTAATTCATAATATATTCTAACTATATTGATTTATGTACTAGTATTTCATACTTGAATCATATGATCATGTTAGGGGGAACTCATTCAAGAGATGTTTCACACATCATTCACCACTTCTTCTTACCCCTTTCAATTGTGGTGTTTGTGTGACCTATATTGGTAAATTGAACTCATGTAAACACTTTCATGACCATATACATTCATTTCATCCTAATACATTGAAATAAAATATACATCGAGATAGCACATTGAGTTCTTTGTGTGTTTCCATGGTGATTTTATGTTATGATGTTGAACACAAATCACCCAATCATCAGTGGTATATGGTGAATCGTTTCATGTTTCCAACAAAACCCTATGAGGTATACAAGTATATAATCAGTAACATTATGGTTCTAGATGTTATAAATCAGGTATTAAAGGATCATAACACTGTCTTTTGAAGTGATGAAGGATGATCATCATGAAATTTCCCCAGTTTTATCATGCTTAATCGAATCTATGATTTTTTTCTTTCTTGTATAAATTTCTTTTATATGATTTAGTCTTAAATAAAAAAGCCAAAAATTTTGTACAATCCAATTCCCCATTTTCATAATCCAATCATTCTTTTTAAATTAATTATCTAAGCCTATGTTGAGAGACAAATTAGGGTTCCTTCCATAATGTAGAAATTTAAGTAAAACTAAACATTTAATTTGATGCACTTGACAATGCGATCAGGCCCCAAAGGGAATTTCTGTAATCCATATTATGATTAATAGTGATGTAAGTAATAATATTTGTTTCTCCTCAAGTTGCTAAATTAATGAGGCTACCATGGGCTCTTCCTTTTTCTTCAGGGAAACCTCAAATGGATCGGAGGGGTAGGCATGCGTCTTTTCTATTTTGAGATACTAATATGTAGACTACAAGGCCTAATTGGAAGGTTCCCCAAGATTTAGTACTTTCCTCTACTGTTGAGTGAAGACACCAATCTAAGGGTCTTCCAAGTACTAGGCCTACCTTAAAGACGTATCTTTACTATTAAACCCTATGTTGATTTCTATGACCCTATGATACTCTTGTAGGTTGCGAATTACCATGTTCAATATGAATATACCTGTTGGGGAACCCTCATTCTTCAAATGGCCCAAAGGCCTTCATTTTTTATTGATTTTTGATAATCCACCTTTCAAGGGGTGAGGTGGAACACTTACAGGGCCCTTAGGTGTATGTATTACATGGCCCATAGGCCATGGAGGAATTCATTTCCCATACGCTTCAAACATTACATACAACTGAGACTAACTACTTGGGAATGCTCCTCCCTAGCATCTTCATCATGGAATTAGATCTCCACCTTCGCTTGGCTATTTGGCTAGGCTTTCTTGTGCATGAACAGGCTTGTCCCGATGGATAGTGCCATACCATCTCATTCTTGCGATCCATTTAGCTTCTACTATGGTGAAAGCGCCTTGCTCATCCTCATTCTAGAGCCTGTTTCTTGTAGGTTTTCAGGTTTGCACCTATACTAAAGGTGGCCTAAAGGCCTTAGAGGACTCGGGGACCAAATCTATGGCCTGAAGGCCTTAAAGGACTCGGGGACCAAATCGGGGGCCCGAAGACCTTAGAGGACTCAAGGACCAAATTGGTGGCCTAAAGACCCAAACAGAGGAATATTCCTGGCTGCTACGGTGCTAAATAGTACCTCTTACAATTACCACTACAGTAACTTCTATAGTACTGCTACATTTCATGCTACATTACCATCTACAGTACTGCTATAGTAACCCAAAAATTATGCCTCCTTTTGGATTAGATCTTTGGTCTCCTAGATTCACATAACTAACCATCATTGTTATTGGTTAGGTTAGTCTATTACAATATATGGATAAAGTGGATAAAAGTGTACTATACCTAGCCCCTGATATGTCTATTCAGAAAAAATTTCCCATAAACCAAGAATAGTGAGACTCTCGTCATAGGTCTATTGATGAATATAGATTTATCACACTGAATAAAGGCATTGATCCACTGATACATTCATGACTGTAACCCTTCCATGTTTTTTGGTCAATGGACTCAAGGTGCTCCTAACATTCTGGATTGGCCAAATAAAAATCATGGAGGTGGTGAAACATAGCCCAGATGATTGGGGGGAATTACATAGTTTCCCCTTAATAAGTCACTCTTGGATGTCAAATATGGTAGATTCAGTCTCCAAAACATTAATGAAATATGATCGGTGTACATAGCCTCCCACATTCCCTCTTGATCAGATGAAGGGTCCTTCTCTTGGTTGGCCCAAACTCTGATCGGTATTGGGTGAGAAATGGGTGGGGAAACCAATTTGGCTATGTTATATGGCTATTTTACTAGTATAGTAGTCACTATGGGATTCAAATTTTCACTTAATACTGGGAAATCTCTCATGGGTACACCAAATGAATTATCACATCCCTATATGATAGAATATTCAACAATACCTCATGTGTAATGGAAATTATTTTCATATGTGGATTTGAAAAGTAATCATAGTCTAAAGTATTCATCCAAAAACATAACACCTCTCCAACTTTATGGGTAGATAGAGAGATAATAGAAACTGATGGTGATGGGAATGGGTTCACTACAAGCCCATGGAAGGGGCATAGAACTTCCTCTACTAATGAGTACCAATGGTGGTACCTGTGGATCCTTGGGACCTCATATTTTAGTATTGATAACTTTAGCTCTCATGATCCAGCCCCAGACTCAAGAAATTTGTGAGGAGACCCAATTGCTGAGTAGTTTCTCCCACATAATTTGAATGGTCAATGTGGCAAAGGTGAATTTATATTTCCAATGGGTTTTTCTTTAAGATTTTTTCCCTTATGACCCGAGAAAGTTATTCAAGGTAGGGTACCCCTTCTTCGCGAGGAGGAACTCTGTGTAGGTGGATTTTTATCTGGGAGAATCACCATTTAATGGTGGAGTAGGGAGGATATCCACTCTTATTGAATAGAAAAGTGGTAGGATGTCTATATTGAGATGTTGGATTATAGGGAGGGCCTATGTAGTTGTTGGTGAAAGAGTGGGGAGGACCTCCACTCTTATTGTTGATGAAGTGAGGAGGGAATATTCTCAGTTTGTTGGTGGATTAGGGAGAACATCCTCTTTTTCTAGGAATGTAATAGGTAGGTCCTCCTTATTGGTTGTAATAAGATTTGAGAGGTCCTTTAATTGGGTTGATGATGGTGTAGATTAGACCATCACATTTGATCTCATCATCAGGGGTCATCCCGTAATAGCTATTTGTGGTGCCAACGAATGAGATATTAAACCCAGCCTATCTATGAGGCATCTAGGGTATCTATCCTAATCAAGAAAAGATAAATCCATGTTCACATATGCTAGGGATCTAGTGGGATGTTCCGGTCATGGTTGTGGACACAAAAGTCATGTAAGATGCCTAGTTTCGAATAATATCCTAAATGTTTCCCTAATGTTTATGTCAGGTGATTCACACTAGTGTCTATAAAGTATGGGTAAAGTCCTCTTGTTCTTTGGTCTATGGGTCCAGCTGATGCTAGTGTTGATAAGGCCCTATGGGATCCCTCTAAGGTGGATCCCTAGCAGTAGTCACATGTTTTGTGACTACTGAATCCCCTACTTCTTTAGTATAGGGTAGAAAATCATCATATTACTCTTAAGATAGAGTCTTGAAGTGATTATTTTTTATAATGGGGGGTTTTTCCCCCTACACATCCATTGGGGGAGGTGCTATCAGTGTTTTGTTGAGGAATCTAGGTCCTGACGGGGCATGTCCCTTGTGGTAATGATCCCCTTATACGCGTATCAACATATTAGGGTATCGATCAACCTCTTCTAGATTATATCAAGGTGTGAGATGGGGTGAATTCAACTTGTATTTAATGTCATTTTGGGTGTCGTGGAGGGGTTGGAGTTGTGTGGGAGTTTTACATTAGTGTTTATCCTGCCCTAGGGCCTCTGGGTGATGGGTTTTAAGATTTATGAAGCCTGAATCTTATAGGGCATGTGGATTAATAAATAATTACTGGTACATGAAAAATTGATTCCAAATTCCCTAACGCCATCCAATATGCTAAATATGGAGAGGGATCCATGCTGAAAATGTTGCAGACCAAGGATTCACATCATTAATTGCCCTAGTCTGCGTGTGAGTTCTATGTTGGGACCCCCATTTTCATGGAGGGACCGGGTGAAATTTGATTTAATTTGGTGAAAAGTTAATTCTATGATGTCTCCAATGTTACTTTTCACCATGGTCGAGGAGAAGAGTTTCATATTGGGTTCGTCATTTCTTTTTCAGATGCTTTTGTTGGGGTGCACTAGCGTGTTTCATGCACACTGACTTTTAATTGCCCCAAATCCCATCTTTACAAAGGAGGGAAGCCTTCATCGATTTAAATTGGGATGACTATACCATGAAAAAAATGGGGTGATGGGATGTCATTTCCTCTTTCCCTTAATTCTTTATTGGAGATCATTTTAATTTTTGGGTCTCTCTTATAGATTAAGTCATGTTCATGAAACTCATTTCCGTTATAATCATTTTGTAGATACCAGATAATTACATTTCTTTTGTATTGATAGGGTAATAACCTTAAGTTAAAATATTAGACACATTGGGAATATATGGTCTTGTCTATGCATTTATCACATTGGTCACCTATAAAGATTTTTCATTGGAGGGAATATTATATGAGGTACCTTAGGTAGAAAACCCAAGGCGCCCCATGTTGATTATGAGTTAAATGAAAACCAAAATATTATGTATTTAAAGGCATTTTACCTCAATTATCCCATCTTCATTTCATGGGGTAGGTCTTTTAGGTTAATCCCCAAGTTCTAATTCTTATGGATATGGATCATAATGTCATGGTTAGATGGATCTGAGCACATGTTTTTCATCTTATGCAGATGGGATGGATTTATTCCCATCGAGGAAGATCTGGGAGGTGCATCCCAAGAAGGGATGATTTCACACCTAGATAGTTTACCAATGGGTCAGAACACCCCATGGAGGTGGATCCAGAGATGTGGTTCAGAATTTCCTATAGGGGAGAATCTGGGAGGTGCATCCCATAGAGGGAAGATATCATGCCCGGATAGCTTACCAATGGATCAGAACACCCCGTTGAGGTTGATATGGAATTTTTTATTAGGGATCTCCATGGAGGTGGATCCGAAAGGTGTGTCCCTATGAGAGAATATGTCAAACCTAGAGAGATTACCAATGGATAAAAACATCCCATTAAAGAAGATCTGAATTTGTGGATCTAAACGCCCAGTGGAGGTGGATTTTGGGGATGCATCCCTAAAAGGGAATATATAACACCTAATTTGTTGTTGTCGAGATTAAACCTTAAGGTGGAATCATAAATACATTGTTTTGAATATAGAGATTAAAACTATTGTAGTTTCATGTTGTAGTTTATACTTATTTGATAGGACCTATCCATGCAGTTAATTGTTGTGTGGTGTGGATTCTCATGTCATGAAATGAGCATCGATGAGGGATAGTTTAGGGATTATATAGAGAATATTCCCTTTACAAGGTGATTTATATTGGGTTAATTGTGTGGGGATTATTCATGAATGCTACTCGGGTGTGATGCTTTGTGGCTTGTGGTTGTGGTGCTTACACATAGTAGATTCCTGAGAGTGAAGCTCTATGGTCCGTAGTGGAATAGGGTAGCATCCCATGATGATCATACATGGTTTATCTTATGCTCATACTATATGGTAAGTCAATAGATTTATGTCCTGTTATAAGGTTGTTTTCTTGATGTTTTACATCGTATGACTTGGATTTAGATCTAGGTAGTTTTACATCATGCTACTTGGATGTGGGGGAACTCACTAGTCACACCTAGGGATTATGTGACCACCACTCATATACCTTTGGGATGGGAACGGAATTAGAACTACCATGGAGTAGTGGTCAATCCATAGGTTAATGTTTTATTCTATATTCTTAGAAGAAATAGGGTTATAGTACCCAATCATTGAATCAATAGGAATACTTGGGGCTCAAGCTCTATTTGGGGTGAAATGGGTAGACACATGATTGGGTAAAACTTGTTTCATGGGGACTCTAGGAGAATCTAAAATGATATTAGATAGGTGTGGGGGACCTAGGAACTTGGCATTTTAAAGAAGCTATCAACAAAAGGGAGGCTCCATATAGAGTCCCAAGAGCGGTGCTTCACAATGATTGAAGTTTCATGAAGGAGGGTATTTTGTAAAAT
The DNA here is from genome assembly GCA_963277665.1 of Viscum album. Taxonomy (NCBI): domain Eukaryota; kingdom Viridiplantae; phylum Streptophyta; class Magnoliopsida; order Santalales; family Viscaceae; genus Viscum; species Viscum album. The sequence goes on from OY728136.1 coordinate 2,036,573,802, forward strand.
GGGGTTACCATAGAATTCATGGGATTTACAAAGGATTATTATTTGTGAAGCAGGGTGGACCAACCTTGGCATGAAGTACTGATTAATATGGGGAGTTCTTCACAACGGATTAACTCTTTTGAGGCCTCAAGTTCTTGAAATGGAATTATTCTTCTATTAAGGGACAAGCTTACATGAAATTAATCTACACATGGGGTGGAGGATCTCAAGAATACAAGGGATGTGATTTCCTGATGAATATATAACTTGGTTTATCCATTTTATCTCTCGCTCATAAAGATTGGGTGGTTCATGAATAAGAAGTGATTTCACGATGTCTGGAAGTCATCATGTGTTTTCTAAAAAATTGGACTAAAGTGGGTAATTATTGGGAGGTATGTTTCACAAGGATTATAGGCCTTCGTGAAGAATTATGAGCATTTTGAATAGATGGCCTCCATGAGTTCTAATGTCCTTGTGTGGAGATTACCATCAGGCGTTCACATGGGCACGAAGAACTCCGGGACTCCGAATATCATTACGGGAAGGTACAACAAGGCCTTTTCCATTTCAAGAATGAGTTTCTCAACCAAGGATCTTCACGATTGTCACTATTCAATAATCAATAGAGCTTCAAAAAACAGACCCTTATAGGGACCCTTGGGTTATTTGGGATCAAATTCACCCTAATTAGGCCTTTCCTTCCTCCAATATTATTGTGGCATGCGTAATTTTTCCCCAAAAGTGGTTCTTATAGATATGAGTTATGATATTATGGAAAGAGGTAAACATTCTAATTAAGTCATTCACCTCGGGGGATACCAATATGATCTATGTATTGAAGTAAAAGTAACATCTGACCAGGTTTAAGTGGATAGATTTCAATTTTCTCTCTTGATTCATTATGTGCTAGTACATTGATTCCTAAAAAAACCCATTAGTTTATTCCAACTATATCCTATTATGATGGAATATGATTGATAGCTAAATGTACCTTTTTATTAATTTTTCATTTTATACCAATGTTAAAAATGTGATATCTATAATTACTACCATTTTGATGAAATTTACCCACTTTATTTATATTAACAAATGTATGAAGGTGGAAGAGCATAGACCCATATTTGTCCAGGATATTGTGAATCATTATGGAGTATCCATGAATAGGGTTTCATATTGAGACTAAATATTTACTTCATATTTTTATAAGGTACTCCATGAAAAAATGGATTCCAATATGAAGTTTAAAAACATTATTATCCACAGATGGATGATAAAAGGAAGTGATTTATCCATATTATATATGATATCCTTTAAACCAAAGTGCGTCATTTTAACAGTACATGTAAAAAGAATATATTTTTGGTTGATTTATTATATATTATTAGTTATCAAAACATGATTAAGATTCCATTTTGAATCATTTTATATATAACCAATTAGGTCTTCCATTTGTTCGTTAGAATTGGGTGGGGGTTCCCTACTGGGATAGAGTATTTTCAAATAGAGGATGAGTAAAATTCAGATGATATAGAAAATATAGGATATCGCTTAGATTCCCTATAAATTTTATTCATACTATCATCTTCATTATTTTTAGTTTTTCATTGGTGATCAATAATTTTATATAATTTCACCTTGGTTGGGACATCATTGATAAGAAAATTAAGGTAAGTTGACATTGTGGTAAGTTGGTCCAATTAAGATTTTTCATCTTCTCAGGGAATTAGCATTCCATATTTCTTTATAAGATCACATGATTTATATTAATCATATGCTAAATGTGTCCTATTAAAATAAGTATAAACCATACCGTTTTCATCTAGCTGAATGAGATTTTTGGAATTCTGAAGTTAACACAAATATTAATGAGTAGCACATTCATATCCTGGGTTATTAGGACAAATTTATTTGTGGCATATCAATCCCTATAGTCTATATTTTTTATTATCATGGTAGTTATATCCACGAGATGTGGGATTTAAAGGCATAAACATGGAGGAAATATCCTCAATTATTATCTGATGAGGAGCACTATGAAATTGGTAGGTGTATAAAGTAGAATATTAGTATGAATTATACCATACATAGTGTCATATTTAGGTGTACGATTTAACAATTATTTATTTTTATATATTAAATAATTTCCAATTTATAGTGGCATTTTTTCTTTGAGTTGAAAAAATTTATAGAATATATAAGGTCATTTCATGATTAAGGGTTGTCATGTTAATACCTACCCTATTAATATAGGGGTTTTCTATAATATAGAAATCAGAGGATCATTCTGCTATAACACCACTAAGTCAGTGGCTCTATTTTTTATGCATGGTGCATCATGATAAAATTGATAAATTCTTATTTCATGGTTAGACATTGGAATTGAGGATCTCTTTGGGGGTAATAACAATATTTTTGTGATTGGGAAGGGTCACTATGTTACCCAACCAAGGTGTTAAACTTAATGGACATGAATTTAAATTTTTATTAATAGTGGGACAATATGTTTTTGAGATTATAAGAGGAGATACAGTGAGGAATATTGATGAATATATAATTTCTTTATTATATGTGATTATTATTGAACCATTCTTATATTCAAAGACATGTTCAAATTACACTTGGATAATGTTCATTGTCTACATAATTTAATAAGGCGAATACCATAAAAGTATTTATTTTAATGAAAATCATTATTTTCATCAATATATTTTTAAGAAATCCTTGAATTATCTCTATTATTAAAATTTGATAATATGTGATATATTACTAAAGGCCTTTAACTAAAGTTTATTATTTTAGATGATTTACTTTGATAAGGAATAAAATTAAAGTTCAAATATTTAAATCACACTTTTTATAATGATAAGTACAAAAAGATGGTCAATCATATTGGGAATAAGGGATAAATAATCCTAATTTATTGTGGGAGATATATCTACCATAAGGTAGACCCACACCTAATGGATTTCATGGAGTAATGTGTTTGAGCTACCAGATGGGAAGGTGGGTGTGCACATAGAGGCACACATGGCCAAAGAGGTGTCAGCCACTGTGTGGTCTGGCATAGTGGCATGTATAGTTTTTGTGGTGTGTATCTAGGAGTACACCCCAAGATATTCAAATCTTATAAGATTTGGTAATGAAGAGTAATATATAGTAGTGTTTAAATGTTAAAATTTCTAATGTGGGATAGTGGTGATTATTTTACTATTCTAATATATAACAAATTATGAAAATAAAAAGTGTCATCAGATATGATTCATCCAGGTCGTTAGATCGATGACATAATCATCTTCATACTCTATTCTCACCCTAGGGTTTCACATTTGTTATTGTTCATGACCGAACATATGATTATTGAACCTAAAGGTCATCGTGGTTATTCTAAGGATGAGATTTTGAGGTGATAAGGTTAAAACCCTGATGCATAGAATATTCATCTTATATGAAAGTCATTATTCAAATATTATGTCAAATTATAAGAATAACATGATGTTTTGTGAGTTTTTTCATTCATCTCTAATGTATGGAAAATTACATGCTTTAAATAAGGGGCATGTGAAGATAAGATTTCATGTGTAAGGCCTTGTCTCATAACAAAAGACTCTATTACACATGGTCCCAGTATATTTGAGAAATTTTTATTTATTTCATGTTTATAAAAACCATGGAAAAGAATATTTCTTAGGATAATCAAAAAGGATTATTTATATGAGTAATACTAGTGAAAGGTTGTGGTACTACCTAAAAATATCTAAACACCAAGGAAAAATGGTTATATTATTGATATAGATATTGAATATATTATTTCTAGAATAAAATAATGCATCTCTAAAAACATTTTTTCATGATGATGAGTTCCATGATTTTTTTTTGTGATAATAATAAGAACATGCTCAACCTATGTGCGAGGAAATGTGTCATGCAGCCTCTTGACTTGTGACTGTCACACTCAGGAGTTTTTTAAATAACTATTTTGTGAAGCCTTAAAAGTTTGTTTGAACCCACATACCTATTATATATCTATTATGGTTTATGAAATGTTATTTAGATACCTTGATTTCACTTACTAATCTGAATCTGGATTCATTCCACATCTTTAGTGAGAAATAACCAATGTTCAACACTTGTGTGGTATACCATCGCAATGGATGTTGGAATACTTTTACATGTTTCATGATATATTTTATATTTTTTCAAGTAGTATTTGAAAATGTTTTTTGATTATTTTAACAATATTAGAAGGTTAGAGTTTTATAAACCATTATTAAAGGTTTTATATGAGGGATTTTGTGGACATACTAACATTATCCTATAAACACCATATTGATAGTAAGAATCCCACTCATTGAATTGCACATTCTAGAATATTGATAAATTCACATGTGATATGATTTTCATGTATAGCATATATTGAAGTTTGGTTATGAAATCGAAGAGTATTTCAGAAGGAGTTTATTCTTATGTATTTAGTGATATGTGATGTTGGGACATCCTCAAACATAAGTAATTCTTGATCGATCATTATTATAATGAGGTAACTGATCATACATAAAGAAATATAAGTTATTTGAGAAAGTCTATCAACTTTGATTTATCTGGTTAAAAGGTTTTTGATATGTATATGGTCTTGTTAGATTCATTAAGCTCATGGGGAAGATCAATATATCATCCTACAGCAGATCAATAGAGAGAAGAAGATGGAGATTTTGAATGGGGTATAACTAATTTATGAATAGTATAATGTCTTGTGGGTATAACTATTATATAATAAGAAAATATAGTTGTGTGTATAATAAAATTATGGAGAAGATTTTGATAACTAGGTGGTATAACTACGTTAAATTAGAGGATCGAATAATGGGGGGTATATCAAGATAATTCCTTAATGACTACAATTGTTAAAATTATTATATTGTATAATATATTTCAGGGGTATAAAATCATGAAAAAAATTAGGTCCTTATACAAAAACATATCAAAATTGTTTATTATGATCTCCCATAGTTTTTGTATATGCGTTTAGACTATGATATTTCCCGGTTTGGATAAAAAAACATAACAATTAAAAGAGGTTGAATTAAAATAAATTAAATTATAGAAGTAAACCATTGATTCACCCCCACATCACTTATTAATCTAGACTGGGTATAAATAGTTGGTATAAGAAAAAAATTCCATTAAAAGATCATATTAAGTTCTTCTGAAGTGAAAATTTTTGGAAACGAGTGTGCTACTTCAGATGGAGAAAAATAAAGTTACTCCTTCAGAAAATTATTTATAGATATTTTCCATGACTCAGAAGAATAAGAAGAAAATATAGACAAGGAAGATGATGAATAATATTATATCAAATGGGGACACCTACCACTAAAGGTTATATGAATGAAATAATTTAAAATAATTCCTTGATTTCGATTCTTCTGACCAATCCTACTTAAGAAATGATGATAATTTATCACTTAATTTTATTCATTTTAAATACCAAGAGAATCATCATAATGTTTCCAAATAAGTTTTAAATAGTATGGTTTTAGGTTTAAAGTGTCTTCATAATAACAAATTTCAACTGGATGAAGCGGAAAATGCTATGGAATAGGCATTGCCTACAATTGTTGGAATATCCAATACTGTTAAAAAAATTAAAATTAAAAAATAAAATACTTTATCTTCTCAATGAATGATCTAATAAATCTATTTAATAACTGAAAAAAATATGATATATTTTATTTTGACAATGTTTTTTTATAATTTTTCCATGCACTTGTTAAATTAGAAAAAGTCTATATATATTTCAAGGATGCTCATATGGAGGTTAAAACAAACGACATAAAGGATCATGAAAATTATTTACGATAATCAATAAAAATTCATGAGAACAAATAAATAACACAGATTTGTATTGGTAATACATTATGAGATAAGTTTAGGATGATAATAAATCCATCAACATGATGTGTTTAGAGGTGGAGGTGAGACTCAAGAATCAAGAATCACCACAAGGTGGAAATTTAATAATTGCAAGAAAAAAGTGATTATTATTCATAAGTATGTATTGAGGAAAATGACTATATTTAGATTATTAAATAAACCTATAACCAATTGGAAATATCAACAAATAATGTGGTATCCGTAAACTATAAGCTATCTTATCTACTAATTATTTTTTAATTGATGATTTTTCTTTTAAACAAAGTTCTGGGAAAGTATGGATGGTGAAAACACTGATAAACCTACCACATCAAAGGTGGATGAGAAAATATTTATTAATATTATTTCCTAATTATGTGTAGAAAATAATGGTGGATTTACTCAAAATCAGTTATGAACACACCTAGTAAAATTAAGACAACCTACACAGGGAAAGAAGATAAAATAATTCCTAGGATATTTTTGGTGTTGCAAGAAGTTTAGAAAACTAATAGTGGAATATTATCATAATATTGAAATTAATTAAAATAATATAATCCCAAAATAAATAAAAAGAAATTATTAAGAAAGGGGAAACCATTTTTTCCAAAAGTAGAAGAAAAAAGTAAAAGGAAATAATTCAAGTAACAAAAATAAATCTAAACTAGCCTGGACCAAGAAGATAAAAAATAGATCATCTCAAACATTAATGGAAAAAATAAATATGTTAATAAAATCAATTACTTATATGAAAAATAAGTATTAGTTTTATTAAGTAAAACATCAATCTGTTCCTAAACATAATTCATATCAAGGTGGAAGATTGAATTTTAGTGGTTTTACATGGTTCTATGAAAGGTATGGGAAAAAATCATACTCTTAGTGATATAACATGTTATTACAAGGAAAAATATATGAAAAAGGTAAAGTCTTGAAGAATATATGAGAAAATATTCTAAAATAAATAAATTTATGATCACAACTGTATATAAGCTATCAATTCACTAATGATATAAATTCTTAGAAGAAGTTTTTGATATATGTAATTTGGTTGGTCACACTGCTGAGAAATACATGACAGGACTACTATGAATTATTCCATATGTTATGAAAGGAAAATTTTATTGAATATAAGTAATTATAAGTCATTTAAATAATATGATAAGATAAATAATGTTATGAAAGAGTGAATATTTTTTAAAAATCAATTAAAATTGGATAAGAAATTAGAGGAAGATGTCAAATATGTTAAATATAAAAAAACAAGTGGATATAGAATATAATTTATAAATAATAATTTTTAATAAAGAATAATATCATGGGAAGAAACATGATAATAATGCCGATGAGACTAAAAAAAGAAATATGAGCCCAAAAATATCTTCCCATTTTGAGATTGGGAGAAAATAATGGTCCAGGTTGAGAAGAAGATATTATCCTAAATAATTCTCCTAAAAAACAAGAAGGTACCTTTCTATACCCTTATATATATATATATTCTCTTACACTGATATTCAAGGAATTGAAGGATATGTATGCATCCTCTGTGGGGAGAATTGATTATTTAAGGTTATTTAATCATCACTGCATAGTGAATATGGAACATATTACTAACTTTATAAAATAGGATGATGAGGATCCGGTTTTTTATCTTAAAAGATCTTATCTTATATATTGGGGATTTTTTAGCATGATTTCTCTTTTAGGGTAGTTTATGAATGAAATTGGAAACCTCTTTTATATCTCTCTTCTTTTATGCACAGGTTTATCCCACATTAACTTAAGGTTGGTTAACAAAAGAATATTTTTTTAGAGAAATGTATTATGTAATCCCACTCACATAATTTCACAAGATATAATATTATTTTTTTAAGAGAACATGTTTTATCAAAATCTATTCGATGATAATTCCCCCCAGTTATTCTCTTTTTTATTGGGAATATGGTGGAGAAGAAAAGGGAGTGAATTCTCATATAAAATTATTGAATTGTTAAGGGTATGAAAAACAACCAAAGTGGGAGATTATTGAATCAAATGGACAAGAATTGTATTTTTTGTTAATAAAGTGTCAATATGTGATTGATATTATAAGTTTATATGTATTAAGGAAGCATGGATAAAAACTATTCTCCATATAAAATGTGGTGATTATTGAACTGTTATTAAATTCAAATAAATTTTCCAATTGCACTAGGGAAGTGAATTTTTTTTACAACATTTAACATGGTGATGAGTATGAAAATATTTATTTTCATGGAGATAATTTATAAGACGGCCATTCACTATCTCTATTATTTTAATATGATACTTGGTGATATATTGTAAAGGCCATGAATACAATTTATTGTTTTTTGTGGTGTATTTTAATAAGGTATATAAATAATTGTTGATTGCTTTACCAATTTTTTTATAGAATTTAATAAAAATATAAGGCGAACAAAAAATGGCCCACATACTAGATTAATCTAAATTATTGTGGGAGTAAGACCAACCATAAGATAGAGCTAGTATGAGTGGCTCACATGACAACATATGAGTGAGAAACTTCACGGGAGACCTGGTTTTTCCCTTGAGAGTAGAGAAGTGGAAGAAACTATGTGGGTTGAATGGTGGTGTTTATAGTGCATGTCTGTGGTGAGGTGTTGGGATAAAAAACTAGGCTACTCACATCTACTAATTTTTTTAAATACATATTAATATATTAATGTGCTCAACCAAGTGAAATATCGACGATACAATGGACCAATGGTTGTTTTCATGAGTTTTAAAGGTTATGAAAATAATTAATATCATTAGATGAGATCCATTTAGGGTATTCCGTCTATGTTATAGTCACCTTTTACCACAAATATCCTCTTGTGTATTTTTATGGGGTATAGTTCATGTAAAAACCACTAATGATCAATCCCAATGTCACCATAGTAGTTTTGATGATGGGGTTTTTAGATGATGAGGCTAAGAACCACCTTGCACATAATTTCCATCTTTCATGCAAGTGATAATTTGAATATTATGAAAAATATTATGGGTTACATGATGTTTCAATTGGTTGTTCATGAATCCATAATTCACTAAAGAATACATTTTTTAAGGGAAGGGAATGTGGTGATAATATTTTATGTGTGAGGCCTCATAACATTAGAGAAGAAACCATTATTCTCAATGCTAGGATGTTTGAAAAACTCTGAGATCATCAATGGTTATAAAAACCATAAAAATACAAATTTTTCTGGATTAGTCACAAAAATTATTTATCAGAGTAAATAAATTGAAATTAAATCATGCTTCATATAATTACTAAAAAACTATTATGAAAGATTGGTGTTTCTAATAGAGATATTAAGTTTGTAATTTATAGAGTAAACTAGAGAATTCGTGAAATAATTTAATTTTTAAGATGAATTCCTTGAAGTTTTATTTTTTTGTGAAGAATAATAAATCTCTTAACTTACATTAGATTAATTCCATCTCATGACCTCTTGAATTGTGACTCTCTCTTGCAAGAGTTTCAGGAAGAACTATTCCATGAATCCTTATCAGTTTTCATAAACCCACTGATTTGCTATATTTCTGTTTTGGTTTGTGTGATGGTCTTGAGATATTTGTTTTGTAAACTCTTGTGAAAATACTAAGTCGTAGAACATATTTTGTGATAAATAACAATTTCTCAACACTTTCATGATCTAAATTTTTCAATGAAGTGAGAAAACGGTAATATGTTGCATGATACATACTATATGCATGCATGAAGACTTTTTAATGAGTCTATAAATAAGTTAATAGAAGAAACAAGTTTAAGGTTTAAAAAGTCTTCATATAAGGAAGTATTAATGTGATTTCAAGAACATACAAAAAATTTATTTTAAAAACCACATATACAATGAAAATTCCATGGGTTGTATTAATCATGAAATAAGATTGAAAAATGAACACGTGATTTGAGTTTCATGTATAGTGTGAAGTGATGTTTGAATATAAAGCTAATGAGTATTTCAAAATGAATGTATTCCCAAGTATTTAGTGATTAGTAATGTAAGGACTTCATCATATAGAAGGAATAATTATCTGACTAGTTTTTCAAAGAGTAAACAAATCATATGCAGATAACATCTTTGGTTTATCGAGGGAAAATATTTTTAAAGTCAATATGAGTAAGTACAATTCCAAAATTTCATTGGGGAAGATCAATATATCATCCTATAGTGGGTCCATAGATATATTAATGAACATATTTTTACTAGGAATGTATAACCAGTTGCTACTAAGGCTCAAGGATAATGGGTGTGACCAGTTCAAAAGAAGTGAAGATGGCCAGTGGGTATAACCAACCAAGGGAAATGATTTACATTACTAGGGGTATATCTAGAATCAAATAGAGTATTGACTACTGGGGTGTATAACTATTTTCAGCCTAAATCATGAAAAATGGTAATAACATTACAATATATAATTCATGTTGGGGGTCTAAGAAACAAGGAAATGAATTTATATTTGTACTAAACCTTGTAAATAATTTATTTTGTTCCCCCTATTGGTATTTATACATACAAGTTGTGAATTTGATATATCATCGAGTAGATTGATAACCATAAAAATTTCATGGGGTCAATTTCAAAATAAAATAATTTATAAACGTAAACCAATGATTCGTCCCACCTCTCAGTAGACAATACAGCCTATGGATCTATGATGAAGGGATGTGGTGTTTTACTAGGAGACGTGTCACATTGTGAACAACTATAGTTCACTCTGTGACCCAGTATTTCCAAACATTAATCATTTAAAATTACACTTCTTTCAGCAAGTTATTTTATCTCCATTCCCACACATTTTCACATATTCACAAGAATTAGGTTTTCCAATCATATGTTCCACTTCCTCAATGTCCCTCTTTGTGATCTCCAATCGATTAATGTGATTTCTCATAAGGTAAATATTGATTTATAATTTATTTTCCCTCCTATTTTCTCCTACAATTTTGTTAATTAATTTATCACTTGTGTTCTTAAACTAACCATCCATGGGGGATGAATCCATGGATATGGTTACACTATAAATAGTGTTCTTTTTATTTTAATGTTTGTGAGGGTCCCTTCTTCCCTATTCTTCTAGAATTTAATAAAGGTTATTAGTTTTTTAGATTTATTGTAATTTACTCTATATGAACTACCTTACCATTGGTATAACTCTTTAGTTTCCTTTTACTTGGACTAATAAAATGTGTTTAAAATGATTTATTAAGGTTTTTATATGTTTAATCATTGTTATCATATATATGTATTTTATAACATAGTGTGTTCATATTTTTTACCTAAATTATTTTTTTATATAATTTTCCAGACAAATGTTTTGAAAGGGACCATTTACATAAAAATTAATTTTGAAATGAGTTTTTCAAATGGGAATTTTTTTTGAAATAGGTTTATTTATTGTGGATATATGCAATGAAATGATTATGGATTACACATGGGATCCCATTGATGCATGTTAGAAAGTTGGATGGGTGCTTCTATAGTTCCTTTTCTATGCTATCTAAGGGTTATTTCTAGTGATCTCTAGTGGTTGGATTAATTTTTAAAGATCGCATAGCCCAACTAGTGTTTGTAAAGTGAGTCCAAGTGACATTAGTCACATGGGTTGGATCCCTATATTTTTCATGTTTTGAATGGTTGTGATTTGTTATTACCTTGTTACCATTTATTAATTTTGATATTATGATGTTTATTATGCCTTATTTCTCCATGTTATATTCTACATTTTCTGTAAAATTCCTATTTATGGAAGATTGTTTTTATAAAAACAAGGTATTTTAGAAATTGTTTCTAAAAAGTCATTTTATAAGACAAAAATAGTGTTTATAAATTTAATTTTCCAAAAAAATAATAAATGTTTTTCATTAAGAACAATATTATATCTATATATTGTGTATCTTGTTTGGATTTTTCTCAAGTACTTCAAATTTATTTGTCCATTTAGAATCTTGGTTATTTTTGGTATATTATAAGGGAAAAGATCTAAGAAAAATGGTGTATATTATTTATTACTTAATCATCATTCATAGTAGGTGATGGTGGTGATTATGGTTCACAAAAAGTTGGCTTGGCAATGTAATGTTTTGGGAACTTCTAGTGTTGGATTTGGAATTTTGTTATATACTAAATTTACCAACATTGAATATTTTTTAGATGGTTGTATATATATTATTTCATTTTATTACTTTACTTTAGGTTTATAAATAGTTTTTTTAGTTAGTTTTTCTTTTATTATACCCGATTTGGTTTTTTATATTTCTTGGAATCTGATTATTTTTATGCAGTGATTTCGTATATATTTATTGCACAGAAAGGAATTCCAGGAGGAGTTTATTTCATGATTATCTGGATTAAAAGGTTCAAATAATTCTCATTTGGTCAGTTTTGATCACCTGGTTCTTCACACCATAAGCAATGATCAGCAACACACTTTGAGTCTTATGGCGAGTATCGTTGAGTGACATGTTAGATCTGTAGAACCCCAAGTTTTTGGGGAAAAATAATTCCAAATTTTATGGTTATAGTTCATAACTATTTTTTCTTATACTTCCCAAATAATTGAACATTATTATAAAATATTACATATATGATATGAATTAAACTAACAATAGTTTATTCAATCAAAATAAAACATTGCAAAAAATGTGCATGAAACCATGTTACACATGGATTTTTACGTGACATTGATGAATAAGACCTTTAAAAGTATGTTAACTAAAAGGGAAAGTAAAGTATAAAGTAATACTATTTTTATAACATTAAAATACCCTAGAAAATCTTCAAACATTAGAATCACCATTAGTATAATTATACATATAATGAAAAAAGACAACATGAATGGAAAATCCATTTTTAAAATCTAAAATGAAATCAATAGAATTGAGATGTGATCGTTGTGAATATATAATTAGTTAAATTTATAGGATGTAATGGGGATAATATAGGGTTAATATGACTTTAATAAATGAGTATCTAGTCACAGGGTATAATACCATTAAACATCTAAATAGTTTATAATTACTGGTATGTATATAACATATATAAAGAATATATAGAGGTTAAAAAAATATATTTTCTCATTAAAAATAACTTATTTTAAGAAAAAATATAGATAACTTTTCGGTAGAATAAAATAATACTATCTATTTTTGAAAATTCATTTGATCTAAATAATAGTTTTTATATAATATGCATTTCATTAAACTTATTACTTTTAAAGAATTATTTCAATAAAATTATTGGATAAAAATGAAATATTAGTAGTGTAAATAAATTAATTCCCTGAAATAATTAAAAAAATATATCGAATATTAATTTTTTCTTTCCTTTACATTAAAATATGTTTTATATAATAATATTATTTTAGTCATATTATATGATTCTATTTAGAAAAAAAGTTTCTCTTATTTGTAGTATGAAATTTAATGAAAAATATGATTTATTTTTATATATCATAAAATTAATTAACATTCACAAAATCATATTTAATTGGTTATAAAAAATAATAAAAACCTTTAATATTAAAAGGGGATATTTCTTAAAGAATTAATTTGTAAATTCCTGTATATTTTAAATTTAATATAATAGAATGATAACTTTTAAAGGATAATTATAATAAAATGCTACCATTTTTAATAATAAATAGATTAATCCCCACTTATCTAGCAATTTATATGAATTTTATTCGTAAAATTTAAATTTTAATAGGCCATTTCCCTATAAAAACATTTTTTTATATATACTTTATTTTTTCATATTAAATTAAAATACATTTGATTTAGAAATTGAGTCGGGATAAATGGGGTACAAATTTTAATGTTTTACATTGATATTGGGTATTAAATTAAATATCATTTTTAAGCATTAAAATATGTTACCGAGGTAAAAATTGAGTGACCACATTAAAGGTAATATAAGGTTAAAAGGGTTATATTAGGTGATAAAGATTTAAAATATCATTAAAAATTATCTCTAAATTGCGTGGATTAGGGTATTTAAGACATATTTAATAATTTACACTTTTTTTCCACTTTCCTTTTAATATGATAACGTTACTCATTGAGGAATGGATATTTTTCAAATTTCCTCTCAAAACTCACCAATAAAAGGACCAGTCCCTTAACTATCTGAAAGAACTCTAAAAATGTGATTTTATCTTTAGTACCTATCATTAGTTCCTATAATAAGTCTTTATTAGACTTTTGGTAGGTTCTAGTTCCATTAAGGAAGGCTAAATTATTTAATCTGAATTAACTCATGTTGAGAATATAATTCATCAATGTATATTCCTAGTTCATTGGAATTTTTTTCAACTACCTTCACAAATAAACCAATTATAAATATATTAATTTATTATAATTTTATAATATAATAATTATTATTATATGGAAATGAGTATACTATAATATAAATTAACACTCTTACTCATTTATTTAGTATATCATGTTCTTCTATGGGTCGATTCAAATGCATACGTGAACGATGTTATACTAACATCAAAATTTTCATTATTAATAAGTATCAATATATAAATATTGGATATATATGATATTAAGGAATAATTTTTTTCATGAAGATGATTATTTATGTATGAAATAATACAATAATATTCAATATAAAGTAACATATTTTTATTTTTAAATTACATGCTGCATGCTCATCGTGGATTGGTTCTCATAATCCATAGTCAAAATTTTTATCCAATGAAAATGGGAATGAATAAATCATTGAATCATAATTATTCCAATTCCTTGAATAATATGATAATGATGAACTTCCTATAAATTAACAAGGACTGAAATCTCGATTTTGAAAATTGTATGAAACAATAAAAAATATTAACATTAGACTGTGAAATTAAACTATAATAACCTATATATGTGAAAAAACAGGATTATAATTACGAAGTATAATAGGTAATATATTTTTATATGGTTCTAAAAATAGTTATCAATATGATTCTGTTTATTATATAGGTTATTAAATCACATTCATGAATGTTAAGAGAAAAGTTAAGGGTTTTCACGTTTCAATTTTCTCTCATTAGTACATGTTCAATATTCACCAAATTCATTCATTATGTAATGTATATAATTATTTATTAATGTATTATAAAATATTTTCCATTTAATTTATTTGATTAAAAATTCATGTCTTGATCTTTTGTTCAGTTGTTTTTTTATAAAATGTTACGAAATTCGTAAGGGTTTCTTTTCTAATTTCAATTTGAATTCAAGAATGTTTGTGACTAAATTCCCATAGAAGGACATTAAAATTATTTTTTAAATAAAACAAAATATAATTTCTTCCATTATGATATTTTTTGTTTCTATACATATTCGTTCCATTTCACCTCACCTTGCATAAAAATACAACTGAAAGGACATGTTTATGTTCAGTTAACCATATCTTTTAATTTTCGTTTGTAATTCGCCTCCTTCATGACCATATTATTCATATTGATTCGTATATTTCATTATATCAACATATATGATTTATTAAAATGTTTCTCAATATCATTAACTTTATGTAAAAAAGGAATCGTCTTTCATCCTTTATATTTTGGTCATTTTCTTTTAATATTGACTATCATTACATATATTTGAATGTAGTATCTTTTTTATAAAATCAAATGAAATAATTTTCCATCCATAATTTATCACTTTCCTTAAGAATCATCCAATTAATGTTTTCATGATTTTCCAATGTAATTTTTCTTCGATTTTTTAGCATATTATTTTCATTCAAAATAAAATTTATCAAAATAATAGAAATTATTTCTTATTTTTAAAATAATTTTTTTAATTCCCTTGTAAGATTATTTTTAATCTATCTCACCAAATTTTAATGTTTCTTCTACTTTACTATAGACTTTACTTAATGATACAATTTTCCATAGTTATTTGGGTGGCTTGTTGTTGAATCTCACTGAATAATTATCAATAAAAATCATGAAGGAAGAAATATATGAATAGTGGAATTACCTTCCCCAAAAAAGGACCCATGACTTGAAGATTTCATGAGAAACCAAGGGAATTGTGATCATGTGACCATTTCAAGGTCATGTGACGACTATATGCGAAGAACATAATTTGTAGTGAATCCAGTGGAGCCCCCCCCCCCCACCCCCTTCATCTAGAATTCTTAATCTTGCAAAGGATCTCTAGAAAACCGAATGAACACCCCTAGGTCACATGGTTTTTAATTAGAAAGTTAATGAATAAAGAACCTGAAATTATTCCAATAATAAGGAGGAATAGTATCCACAGAGAAAGAATGATCATGGTCATAAGGATCTTGCAATATATTATCATTTGGAAGAATAAAATTCCTTGATAATATCCAAGAAAAATTTCAAGACCCCCAGACCATTGTAGAATAAAACAAAGGATATAAGAAGGGAGGAGAAGAGAGGTACTTGCGGTAGTTTAAAGTCATGTGATGCACACCTGGAGACCTGAAAGACACCACAATACCTCGATGACATGTATGTCTCATCTCCCAAAACCCATTTATCATGTTTGCCTCACCGTAAGGAAGTACTATAGTATGTCCATGAAACTATGATCTTTCTATTCGATGCTCTAAGTACAAATGGATAGAGTTGTCAACAACATTCTTTCACATCCTCATATGAACCATATTATTCATTTGGGGAATCATAAAAAAAAGTAAATATCATTGACATTACTCGTGAAAACTCCCATAATCCCTAAAATTTATTAAATAAAACAAAGTGGGTGGAATGGAGGAGGCGAGAGCTCTCATGGTCACAGGAAGACATTTGATGCACCCTGACGTCCACAACGTGGCACTGCGAGACCTCACGAAAAGTCAACCAAATCGCAAAAAGAATCCTAGAAAATCCACCCTTTCCCCATGACATATTCTAGTCAAAGAATAGATCTCTTGTGAAGGACCTAGGTCATGTCTATTGGACAAGATGAAATATCCGTTGACATACACATGTGACCAAGAAAGTCTTCATTAATCAGAAATAATCTGATAAAGAGGCATTGACATAATTGACTTGTGATTGCTGAAAATCAGGTGATACAATCAGAGCAACCCACTAAAAAGACTCATGAAGCCCTCAGTTCCATCCCCCTTCACTGACTCCAGCCTGGACACACACCATACATTCCACATGAATTGGAAAACAATCAGGGTGGAGAGGCCTATAAATTCCCCACCCCTACCTCAAATAAGAGGTGGATTTTTTATCTGAGGGCTGACCATAACTACACATGGAAGAACTCTTGCAGTCATTCACCAGTGCTAGATCGGATTTCTTATGTCAACTGATCATGTGACTAGACAACCCTCCATCAGGTAATATACCAGTGGGAAGTTGGAGTAGTAATTCTTCAGACATGAGAATCTTCATGTAAACATTCATAGATCTTACGAAGGGTCTCTGGTGGGATATGTGATGAATATCCCCCATGCCCCCTAGATCATGTGAGACTCGAGATAAATCTACATTGAATAAAACCAAGGAACCCATAATGAAATGTTCTGACTAAAGACTAAATGTGTAAGAATTAAAACAAAATATATTCACTGACCAATGGGTGCTTCTCATGAACCTCCCAAAGACACAGGATAGCACTAGGGCACATCGTCCCAATCTCATGACTCTCCTTTAGCATTATACATGGGTCATAAAAAGCACTATAAAAAAGTTAAGTAAAATTTTCATGACCCTCTGGGACATATCACCATTGTCTCATGAAATTCCCAAATGACTTTTCCACCAAGCCTCAGGACATCCTTTGGATGCATTGCCTAGCTCATGTAATGGTGCATTCTCTTTCCATCCAAGTCTCCTGAAATCAGCTGTCCATAACAAGGGGACCTTGTAATTCCCTCCAAACATATTGGTCAGGAACCATGATTCCCACCAGTGGTATCAACAAGGACATGTGGTATCCTTTGGACATGTAAACCAAGTCATGGTGGAGTATTAGGGAATATCAATGGGCTCTCACAACAAACTTTGAGCATTTCATCCAATCTCCCATGACGACCTCCATACATGATGGGTAGGTCTCATGATATATTCTAGGGATGTTATCCAGGACATGAAACATATTTAAAACCTTGACGCACTGACTCTTTATACACCCCCCCCCCCCCATGTGTGTTAGGATAGGTCATGTGATGGATTGTAGGATAAGCCAACCAGGTCATGTGATGTCCTCAAGATGAGCCAAATGGGTCATGTGACACCCTCTAGATGAGAAATCATGTTCAACGGGGAATATTGAGATTTCATAGCCTCATCCAACCCCGGTGTGTGATCCCCGATCAAGGGAACTACAATGACTCTAATTCCTTCAATATTCAGGATTTGTTGGCCACCTATTCAAGCTTCAAGTTCTATATTTACCATCTAAGGAGATCTTAGTATTTAATCCCCTTATACAGATTAAATACATCTATCCCTTTAAAACCCTTGTTTCTCACAATGAGCATTGATCACATGGGCTTAGTCAGTTGCACTAATCATTTCCTCTGCACTATACACCTCAGAATTATAAGGGAAGCCTCAATGTATAAGCCCCAACTTTAGACATCATATAATATGTCCCTGATCAATAGAACATCCATTTCATTGTAAGACACTAGGATTCCTAAAACTTCAAGGATAGTCATAATGTTCTAAATAATGATCATCAACCTTATACAATTAGTAGGTTAATGTATAATCGAACTATGATGACTCTAATTCATATCATACTCTGGATACATAAGATTTCTTCTCAAGTCCCATGCTCTATACCGAACACCCCAAGAACTATCCCAGTACATAAGTGCCATATCTACCCACAATGAGACTAATAATATATTCCCCCTTGTTTATCACACTAAGAATATCTCATGTGGGATTAGGGAGATGTAATGAAAACCTCTTTAGTCATCATGAATTTCCACTTGCCTGGGTGATCACAGTATGTAATCCCTAATGAGTGGGATGATTTGAACACCCCTCATATAAGAACATTTACCAAGGGTTTATTTAGAAGGGAATTATTGAACTACCATGAATCTAATTCCTTCCATAACCAAGATATGTAGTATGTCTCCCTAAGACCCACACTCAAAAATGTGGGGTTTTAGGTCCCGCCCATATATCCTCTCCCCATGATGCTAAACAGAAATGTATTAATAAACTACATGGGCTTTGATTTTTGAAATAACCAAGAAATGTTGGATGCCTCATAATAGATCAATACCCTCCTCTAAATATTAACTGCATCCTCATGTTGCAGTGAATTCCAAAGAATTTGTTCATACATCTTCTGCACATAAAGAAGTTATTAACTATTAATAAAATGGATAAATATCTTTAGATACATACAGATGGATTCACTAATGAGACTGCACTCCCCTTAGTAAATCAATGTGAATCCTATTATTTATTAAGGAGATAATTAACCAATGAATCATTTTTTGGGTAATTAGTCTCATTTCGGGGTTTGGAACAGATCCACAGACATATCATAAAGCTATAAGAGAGTCCTTGAGTAGGTAAAAATTCCCCCCAAAGTGGTATGATAGGCCTAACCTCTCATCCTCTCGACCAATGCGAGTCCCTAAGGTTCGTTGGACCTAAATAACTAGATGGTTTTCAGCCATTTGAAATTAGTTCAGTACCCAACTACATATTGGGTAACCATTATGAGTTTTCGGGAAAAGTGAATATTGTTTTCCAATTATCAAAACCCATTCCACACATATAAAACCCAATGAAACGAAAGTGGGGAACAAAATTTGAATCTCCCCAATGAAAAAATGATTGGTTATTATGCGTCAGGTCATTTTGTTTTCCCCTATATGCAAAAAAAACTTAATACCAACGTGAATCTATATGATAATAGAACAATTGGGTTATAATATGTCAGGAAAAAAAATTAAAATTCTATACGAACAATGTAGTAAGATCGACATGATCTTATAGATATTCCTTCGTAACAAGGGTTCTCATTAAATGTGTCCATCCATATTTTGACAAGTCCAAACGAGAAAAATAGCTGAATCAGGGAATATCAAGACAATTGTGTTAACCATTAATATTATTTAGCACATTAAACCTATGATATTTCAATAATTGGTAACCATGTTCCTTGTTTTCTACATGACTGTGGATATTGACAATATCCTGATTTGAGAAAATGTCTTCATCATCTAGAATTCACTAGATAAAGTCATCTGAGATTGAAACCTCTATGGGTTTCCATATAAATTCACCTTATCAACAACTCCAATGATAGGTAGAAGTTAGGGTAGTCTAGGAGTACCAATAACATGGTAAAATTATGACCATGGAAGCTCCTCATGATGTTCTCCATGGACAACTAACAGCGTGTTCGCATCACCTAGGAAAGGAAGTTGTTAAGCCAATAACACTTGTTGCTTCAACCAATAGCTTTGGGAGATTATCCCCAGATCATGAAAATAAAAGCCTTCCATATCTGATTAAGATGGACTATGAGTACATATATATCTTCCTTTCATTTCAGCTATCACTAATGAGGGAACCTTTCAATTTTCATCACTAACACCATCTCGTTGTTACCCATCATCTGGCTGTTGAGGGTACCATCTAACTTAGAGATGACTCTAATGCCCATGAACTGGTTACAAGGAAGACTTGTTAGAGGAGGAAGGAGTTGGATGACTATGAGAGGTCTCAAATTCCTACTCCTATCAATGATTCCTTCTGGAATAATCAATAAGGGACCAGCATTCAGGCTCATATTCCTCCTTGTTCGAAACAATTCTGCAGGAATATTCCCACAGAAATAATGGGGGAGGCTCATACTTCAATCCCCATGCATGAATTACTTCATCATATTTCAATGGGACAAGGAGGATAAAAGTGGGAACATATCCCTACTTCAATCAAAGACATATTCCAGTTTATCATGGAGATAGAAAATATATAAGCCCATTTCATTGCACTCACTTTACTAAAATGAGAATATATTTGAGTAATATATGAAGAGACCCTCCATCAAATTATGGAATTTTTTCATAAGAATAGACTAACACATACTCATATCCCTGCAGCTAGGATAGCTCAAGACATTGATCATCACAAACAAGTGGTTGTACCGTAGAAAGTGCACACTCTTTCTCCCACCCAAGAGGGTTATCGACATATCCTGATGAAGGGTGAGGTGTCGGACCGGGCTCATATTACCATTCCAACCAGGGCTCACCAAGTGAGACTAACACATGCCTTAGGATAGGGAAGAATGCCTATCAAATAAGCCTAGAGGCATATTCTAAAGGCCCGGGATCAGATCAAATTCCCTTTTTGGATCTGGATAACCACATGAGAGCAGCATAAGACTCAAGAAATGCTCATATTTTTGTCAATGAAGTCCAGCTCCATACTTCAAAGGCCCAAGATTGGGCATCTATCCAGGTTCTAGTCAGGGCTAAGCAAGTGAAAATGGAACAATCCTCAGGACAAACTCACATTCCTTTTAGTGAATCTTCCTGGCATATTCGAGAAGATCATGAAATCAAGGTGTGTATTCCTACTTCTGATTATGAATGATTGTGCCAACATCATTCAAAGGGAACATAGGTGAGGTTCATATTACCTCTCCAATTCTGGAGGTTCGTTAGCATACATTGATAGGGAATGAATATTTGGACCATGATAATATTTCGGATCCAAATGGACCCACCAAGTAAAAGAAACACATGCCTCAATATAGGTGCATATTTGTTCCATTAAATACCAGCATCATATTATAAAGTATTAGGATCGGGTTCATATCCTCATCCTAACCTAGGATAATCAAGAGACAATGAAATATGGCTCGGGACAGACTCCCATTCCTTTCAATAATGAGATAGATCGTCGGTATATTCCATCAACTTCTCAGCAGTAGGATCATATGCCCATAGAATGATATGATTAAATACATGTATTGGAAACTTTCATGTAGTAGGCTCATACCCCAGAAAACCCAAAAAGGAAGGTCAAGATATTCATATAATGACATAGAATATGGACCATACTCCTAATCTTCTCAAATCTAGTGTCCTTGAGGTTTTTTATAGCACATTCTCCACACTAGAAGGATTCTTCTACTCTTTTATCAAAGTAAAAGAAGAATACCTTCATTACCATGATAGTATTTCTTGTGGTAGTGTGTAGATGGATCGTATGGACTTTTCTCCTGAAATCCACCACGTTAACTACCCCAAAACAATACCTCCCATGGACAAGGAAATTCTACCCATTCCTAGACACCTCCATATAAATAGGTGTTAAAAATTCGGACACCTTAATATAGAGAAGTTCTCAAATCATCAAGTTCAATTGTAAATGGTTCCTTGTCAACTTCCAACAACACCCCACTCCCATCAACAGGTAAAAATCAGAGCCATCTTCTATGGTAAAATCAGATAGAGGCATGTATTTCTAATGAGGAGGAGGCTAACATTAAGATATGGGGATATTTATCCAGAAACAACCTCCCCATTATGTTTTGGAACCAAGATACTACTAACTATGAGATCCTAGATAATATATAAGAGGATTTCATGCCTTATCTATTCCATAATATGTTGGATAATCTTTAGATACTTAAGGATAGACATCTCCCTTATCCAAGATACATTTTTTACCTTCAAAAAATCAATATACCATGTTCTCATTTAGACCTAGAAACTATCTCGTTGGCCTGGGATGAAAAACAGAAAAGAAAAGAGTGAATCTGCAACATGCTTTCCTTCATTGCAATACAAATCTTCGGTAGTTGATATTTGAAGACACATCATGCATCTATATTCTAGTATGGGGAAAATATGGATAGTTACACTTTTTTTCTTCTTGAAGACAATAAAGTACCCCCATATGTGGAATCCTATAACACTTGAGTCAGTTGGTCACTACAATGCAATCTATCCATTCCAATGGTTTGTAGACACCACAAATGAGGAGAGAGTATATCAAACATTATTTAAAATTGGTCCCCTCAAAATGGAAGGAGGAAATTCAAAACTCATAGACCAATGTTCTGATCACCCGGACAACTTCCCATAAGAAATGGTTCTCACCATGGGATACCATCGCACCCAAACCATGCATGATCACAATTACAGCACAACATGAAAACCAAAGTAGAAATTTCCATGGTATCCATAAAAGAGTGGACATGGTCCCCTAGGCCATGAGAATATCTACCACTGCCTCCACTCCTCGGATCGCCAATTCCCAAGAGGATTTAGGATATACCTTCGACAGCTACAGGTGACCGAAAGAAAACTAGTATTAGAGAATTTATATCTCAATCATCATCACTAAGTTCGTTTTCCCCTCAAAGAACCCTAAAAACATCAGTGGTGAATCCAGATCACTCCCACCTCACTGGGCCGAGGGAATTTATGTCTTTATGTCTATCCCTAGAATCATCATGTCCCTAACATGATTCATTGGATCCTTAATAAATAGACCAATCCATGCCAATCATAGCCCCAAATGACCCACACCCGATAGGGATGGGTCCATTTTCATCATTGGAACCACCACAAATAGAATCTATCTTCTCCAGTTTGGGATGAACCAATCATCATTAGGCATTACACTACCACCTCCCACCATAAGACAAATCTGAGCTAGTCGGATGGTGTTAGTAAACCATGACCAGAAACTCCCTCAGAGTCACAGTTCAAAGATCAAAGCGAGGGGAATTATTGATGAAGACAATAAAATCCCACCAGGGTCACAATCCAAAATAGACCAATATAGCCATGTTTTTGAATAATTATCCTAGAGAAGACATTGCAGAATCAGCATGATGCGTCAAGAGAAATGGCACAACCACCATTTCCTGATATGCCTCTTTAAATGTTTTCACTCTCAAAATTAAAGATATTTATCAACATGAAAATGTAGTGGGACGCAACACAGAAAGCATGCCTTAGGAAGTGGGTGACTTGGATGCACCAAATGAGACTGCACACACCAAGAACCAATGGCAGCTCCAAAACATGGAACCTCTGAATATAGAGTTGCCATCTCTTTGATGGAATATAACCAGGGGAATAGTATAGACACATCCTAATAACCTCCCAAAATAAATGGGGTTCCTTCACTGGAGGAATGGTTTTCAAAATTTGAGAGAAAAATAAAATCTCTTTAACAACACAATGAGGATCTACTCAGAGAAAATATTCATGATTGGTATCATATTCAAGAAGAGAAAAATGGTATCCCTCCCAGGGTTGATCCTCCATTAATTGTGGTATTTGAGCATCAAAATTGTTTTGAATCTAGATAGCTAATCCCAATAAATGAAAAGGATGAAAATGATTGTGACTTCCCTCCATGTCGGTAGAAACCTATCCCTCAATGAGAAAACGGTTCAATCTTGAGACGAATCAAAAATTGAAATGAGATAAAAGTTGGGACACCTCATAAACCCAAAAAATATCCTTATGGATGGGAGATGGATAAGTAAATGAATTTTCTGGAGCTTCTTGGCATCATTGAGTCCTAGCTACTCGAATGGAATCCATGGAAGGGAAACACATACCGATGTAGTCTAAGAGGAATCAATATTTTAATTGGGTGGATGGAACTTTTCCTCCACCCAATTTATGAAATCATACCTTATCTACATTTGACGATGCGATCGACCTCTAATAACATCTCACATACTTCATATCCCAATGTGGGATGGTGATGGGACCTTGAGATCAATAATAGGAAACAAAGATGAGGTGTTTTGTAGAGACTCTCATATGGACAACATTTGTTTGGTAAAGAAGTCTACCAGAAGGATCCGTGTTAGGATGGGAAGACCTTCATCATCAATTCCTTTATCAATAGTGTTCTACACTGAGGAAGTCAATGATTGTCGACCTGAAGAACAACATACAACACAATAATGAAAGGGTTCCTGAATTCATATCATGGTGGGTGGATTGAAACTACTCACGTAGCATACCTCTCTCAAAAGATAAACTGTTTGAACTCTATTATTAAAATCCTAGGGATGAGTTTCATACACTTATGATTTGAATGAAATATCCAGGTGGATTCTGTGAGTATGTTGAAATTTCATAATTTCTACATGAAGACATCCAGTATACATGATCCAAAACATGACTCATGCCCATTACACAGTGGAAATGGAAATCCAAAGAAGAATCAACACTATTCATTCTCAAGCCAGTAGTGGTAGCTGTCCAAACACACAAGCAGGCCCCGAACCACCCAACACCTCCTATCAAGCACCAAAAACCACATAATCTCTCTCATCCAGAAGCATAGAGGAATCAAGATTGTCTGGTATTTAATGAACGGAATAATAAGGTATGCTCATTCTAGAATGAACAAGTCCCTAGTTATTTATTAGTAGCCATGGATAATAACTTTCTCACAAATTCTCAACCTCAGAAGATTGATGAGGTCGACCTCAACAATTTTCCCAATTACTACCATTTCCATAGAAGCTTGGGACATAATATCTCGAACTGTTTTTCCTCCATATGCATTCTTCAAGGCATTATCTATTTCAAAAAAGTAGTGTCAGATAACTCCCCAAATAAAGTGTGTTAAATAACTATGATCCAACCAAAAGAAGAGGGTAACTGGAAAGAAATCTTGCCCAGGAATGCACAATAATTTGATAACTAGATGAACTAAAAGATAGTTAATCAAGCCAGGTCCACTCTAAAATTATAGTTTCACAAAAATGAAGTAGTTCCACCACCCAAGAAGTAGACACAAAATGTTCCCTCTAACGGTGGGAATGACCACTGGAAGTTTGAAGAGACAGAGGAGGAAGAATAATATTCTCCTCCAAAGAGAGCCTTAACTCTCACAAGTTTCCTCCCTACAACATCTAAAATATAGAAAACTCCCTACAAAATCAAACCCTCATTGGAAAAATAACTAATATTCGATCCGGTCAACATGATACACTTGTCAAATCCCATCTCTGATGATGATTTTTCCCTAGAGAATCAGTTTCCCGCACAAAACTGAGGAATAGGAGGCTGCATGCATAAGAAATGAGTTTATAGAAGACATCACAGGTGTGTTTGAACCCAATATTTTGGTTGTGTCCCCATTTAAAATATATATGTAGCTGATACTCATGGAAAAGTACTCCAGCAATCTCAACAAGGTAAGGGTGGCATCTCAGAACCCTCCAACAGTCGTTCGCACTCGATTGTCTTGCATTACCACTTAGTAGGGGTTCAATCATCCAATTATCCAAAAAAAAAAGTGGACGGTCAGGACAACATACATCACCAGTATCAAATGATCCCACAACCCCTACATAGGTACTTAGATAATCCATCCCAAATGCCTCAACTCCTCATCCACACATCCCAGAGAAACCCCATGTCGGGAAGCACCAACTTCTAGTACCAAATTATGATGTTCTAAAATATCTATCTGTATTCCCATATAGTCTCTCATCTCTTATTGTGGTGCATATTTTAAAACAACTTAGATAGGAAATTCTAGAATTCCTCTAGAGCCCAAAAGAGTTCTAGGTAGAAGTCAATACATTTGAGGAATATAGAGGGAAGACCGCAGCTTCAGAATGTCACATCGCCATCTCATTCACTAATCAAGATCAGGAAGAGTCCCATAAAGAAAATATATAATCCATATATGTCTTAGGTAGACTCAATAATGTCAATGTCCAAATGGCTATAATTGATAATATTTTTGGGATAATTCTTTTCCCAGTCTGAACCCTATGGTTTCTTGGATATGGATAATCAGATTTCTCTATCACTAAGCTAACCATCCAAGGGTATGAAAAGCATGAGAAAAGACCTCTTGAGAAGATCAGTCTCGAATCCTAGTTTTGGGATCTTACATTAGAGGTTGAGTTTATGGTAATCCAGTAAGACATTGCGTATAACGTCCAACATGGAAGGCCCGGACCCCATAGCAACCTAGAGATACCTTAATCTTCTATCAGTGTCTTGAGTATCCCATTAATGGAAATTTAGGTATACTAAAAAGTGATTGGGCTCCCTTCGAGACTTACGGGGAAACATATACTGAATTATATTTCAATAAAAGGGTAGAAAATGACCAATGAAAGATGACTATGTATAGTTGTACACTCTAAATGGATTTTGGACCACCCCTATAAATCCCTGGAGTGTGCTCAAATGTGACTTTATACACCCCATAAACCTAGTAGAGGTCAGATAAATAATCCCATAGGTCCAACCCCTTCCTATCCCTAGTGAAAACACCGAATACTATCATCCCTAACATCTCTCTAAAACGTATCATTCAATATGATATCACAATGTCTCTTCTCATGTCCTCTCTCACCCAAATAGTGATGTTGGGTCCACCAAATTTCTTTATTCATTTGAAAATATCTCTACCGATTCTGAGATGGATGAAGATGATTTTTACCTCAGGAACGCCCATCCAGCCTTCGAGGAAGATGTTTATACTACCATAGATGAACTCAAGTAGATAAATAAGGAATTATAGGAATACCCTTTACCTGTATTGATTAGCTCTTCCATGCCCCTCGAATTGAAAGAGATGTATGTCACATTTCTAAAGAAAAATTTATATGTGTTCACATGGAACTACATAGAAATTCCCGGATGGGACCTAGATGTGGCTACACCCCACCTCGAGTTACTAGATGAACATTGAGGCTTCAAGAAGTCACCCAGAAGGACTCACCCCTATCATTCAACAAATATATAAGTAGAGTTTGACAAATTCATTGAATCCAAATTTATCCGAGAAGTGAAATTCCCAAGATGGCTTGACAATATCATCCTTTTCAAGAATAATAATGGGAAGATTACTGTCTACATTTATTTTAGGGACCATAATCTGAATTTAAAAAGGATGATTTACTATTGATGATCAAAATACACGTAATTGACGCAACTTCTAGTTTCCAATACCTTTCTTCCATGTATGGGTACTCGGCGTACAATCATATTATGAGGGGACCCAATGAGGAGAATCCACTTCCATCAGAGTGCCTCATGGGATATTTTTTTTATCAGGCCATAGCCTTTGGTTTGAAGAATGATGGAGCCAAATATCAAAGTGTCTTGTACCATATCTTTAATCCTTTCCTAGGAAAGATAGCTAAATGTTATTTAGATTAATTGGTAGCTAAATATTGACAACAGTGTGATCAAATCACAGACCTTCAATCAATTTTTGATAAGTTGTGAAAGTGTAGTCTGAAGATGAATCTGCTATAATTCAATTTCAGAGTAACATCACTGAAATTATTGAAGGACCTAGAACACCCTGAGAGGGGATAAGTGAATTAGGGTGTTAACTTTTCTTTTAAACTAATGGATCAGGTTCCCATGTTTGTAGGAACTTATTAAACCAGTATAATGGGGATGTGCAGAAAAAAACATGCAAAGTGAGGACACAACAATTTTACTTGGTTCACCACTAAGAGCTACGTCCAAAGAGTATACACCAATATATTTTTGGTTATAGAAAAGTATACTAATATTTACTAGTTATGAAGTAAAAAAGTTTAGCGTGGTCACTCTATGCTAGGTTCACTTTCATTACAAGGTTTTAGGGATAGCACACTTCGTCCCCGGGATCACTTCCATTGACTACCCCTTTCTCACTATGTCGGGAAGAATCTGAACACAATTTATCATCATGAAGGTCGTTTAAATGGGTTGGAATTAAATAATGCATGCTCAGCATTAGGTATATCCTCTGTTGAATTCATGTTTCTAGCTATTGATTTATTTCACTTTTCTGTGCACTATTAGTTTGCAAACTATTCCTCCACATACTATCCTCCTTCCTCAATGAATGATACTGCACTACGTAGTGTGAGTTCTTCCTCTATGAAGTACTCCTCTACTATATATTGTTCTTCTTCCAATACGTACTTCCTTGCTCTGTGTAATACGAGGCTTCCTCCACATATGGACTCTACAAACCATGACTGTAAAATTCCTTCACAATCCACATTTTCATACTACTCATTCTATGAATACGAAAAACTCTTCTATGAACAATCTTCCACCAACATGCCTTCTTCCTCCATGTACTGTCTTCTATGAAATGTTCTGGACTTCACCAAATTTTTCATATATTATTAATTAAAGTCTTTGCGAGGTTGTATTCCCATGAACTACTTATACAGTTTTCTCTATTCCTCTCATATTTTTTATCTCAGGACCCCGCTCAAATGAAGAAATTAGTGCTTCATATATAGTAAAATAGATCTGCATAATCTGCTAAACCAAGATTTACCAAATCTTTGATACGACACCACTGACACCGTGTACCATGCATCTCATGTGGACCATTTCCCTATGCGATATGCATATCAACACTCATCCATCCACAGAGGATAAACTATTTTTCAAACTGATATCCGCCTCTTGTTCACCAACGACATGCTTTACCATGAACCATCTCTTTTTCTAACCTCCCTATCTTGTTTTCAGGAACAACATGCCATCCCACAAACTATCAAGCCTTTTGTATACAATGAGCCTACACATAAAACACATGTCATCACTATAAACCATTTTTTGTATCGTGAAATATTCCATCAGCATGGTTCATAGTCCGTCATTCCACATACCATATTTCATGACCTATGAAATATTCATTATATGTAGTTTTCAGTTCCCTTCCTTTGTTGAAATTATTCCTTTTCCAAAAACAAACTCCCAATTTTGAGGCCTAGAAATTTAGTGAACACTTGGAAACTATGCCACCTTGAGCACTGCTTTCAGCCTCAATCATAAGACCACATTCCTTAAAAACTCCTTCATCAACCCAATTTGGATTGTTAATAAATAGAAACCATACTCCATTTCTAGCAAATAACATCCTTGGTTCCAATAATATATCACTTTGGTTTTGTTAGAAATCCATAGATAAAATCATTAAAGCACCAACCAAAACTAGATAAATGAGAAACAACTCAGCCAAATCTCTAAGTCAAAGTGAGTAATTCTTAGGGTATAAAATGAGAGGCGACACATGAATTGGGTTATCTATATAGCAGACTCCAAATTGTTCTCTCTATTCTCTATCATCGTGTTATCGGAAAAGAATTTCATATTTCATCCTCTTTGATTGAACTATAAAATATGGAATTTCTACATTCTCTCCCATTGGAAAAAAACCCAAAGAACTAAATTTTGACATGTAGAGCTTGAAGCACACTCCCTATTGAATGTATCTCCACTATAAACCTGCAATACTTCATAAAAACTATTAAAATGGTTATAAAAACTAGGGATAGGGGAACCTTCGTAACCTCTACATACACTAGGAGGTGGTTATACACTGAGTCTCAACTAATGTTTCTCGGACACATGTGCTAACAATGGATTGCTCAGTATATAATCCACTTTATCATCAGTTCCAACATGATCCATTTTGATCAAGACTTATTCCAAGTTTTCCTAGATGATTTGATATCTGATTTAAATGTGTTTTATACGATAATACTGAACCAGATTCTTCGTAAGATCAAATTGTACACTTATTATCACAGTGAATTTCCATTGGTTGTTTCACCTCATAACCAATATCAATCATTTATTGGATCATCTATAGTAGTTGAGTGTAGGCCTTTATAGAAGATATATACTCAACATCGATAGTACTAAGAGATGTACTTTCGGGTTTCTTACTCAACCATCCCACACATTTCTCTCTAATAGAGAATGGTCCACTACTTGCTGACTTTTTATCAACAACATCTCTAGACCAGTCAGTACCAACAAATGCTGGTAGTTCACTATCTCTTCCTACAGTAATGTATATTCCATAATTGGGAGTGCCATGAAATTACCTCATGATTCTTTTCACTACTTCCATATGTTCTTATTTCATATTACATTGAATGTGGGCTACTAAGAATGTTGCAAAGACAATATCTGGTCATGTCGCACTCAAGTACAATAAGATTTGAATGATTCTCCTTTATAGTTTTGGATCTATAGAAGTCTCATCCTCATGATTTCCAATTTTAGTTCCAACTGCAATCAGAGTCAACATTGGTTTGGATTCATGCATATTGAATTTCTTCAAAAATTCTCTTACATACTTTTCCTGATAAATAAAAGTGTAGTCTTTCCTCTGAATCACTTACAACCCTGAGAAGTGTGTGGGTTCACCAATAATATAAATTTAAAATTCCAATTTCTTGTCATTGGAAAATTAATCCACTATTCTCCTCCTATTTCTTCCAATTATAATATCATCTACATACACCAGAAGCATGAACTAATCATTCTGATAATTCTTCACATATGTAAAGTGATCCACTCTGCCTATTTTAAATTCTAGATTCTTAATATCAAAATTCACCTAAGAGAACTATGCTCGTGGTTCCTATATTAGACCATATAGATAATTATTTAGATTAAATACCTTTATTACATCATTACCAAGATGAAATTACACTAGTTGAAAAATATAGAATTATTCATCCAGAACACCATTTAAGAAAGTTGTCTTAACATTCATTTGATACACTTTGTATCATCTTTGAATTCCTATGGTATGAAATATTACTATTGTCATTAATCCATCAGGTAGAGAAAATGTTTATTCGACATCAACACCTTCAATCTTTGAATAGCCTTTAAACACTATTCGTGCCTTATTTATGATCACATTTCCATTATCGTCAAATTTATTTGTGAAAATACAATTTTTACCAATATAATTGTGTGTTTTAAGTCTTTTAACTCAATGTAATGTTTGGTTATTATCGAACTAATCCAGTTATTCATTCATGTCCTTAACCCATGACTCATCCTTTGTGGATTCTTCCAATGAGGATGGTTCCACAATTGAAAGGAATGTAGATTGTGTACTATTCCTCATTCTTCTGGTCTGTGTGGGAGATTTCCAATTCACAATGATGTTGGATCGATCAATTTATTCTCCTCAATTTCTCCTATAAGGTTCAAAAAAATTCTTCATCCATGGTTTCTTATTCTAATTCTTCTTATGATTCAATATCTTGATGTGAATCCTAGATATTTTTCATTCTGTTCCATAATTATTAATTTTTGATCCATTCCATGTCCAAATTCTTCCTCCACTTCTCTAACATCATCATAATAATTATTTGAGGCATTTTAGTTTTTTTCATCAATGATCTTTACATCACTAATTTACTCAATTTTTACAATATGTTTATTGAAAAATTTGTAGCTTTACTATTCATTAAATATTTTCGTAATATTCCTTCATATATATTTTCAACGTACATGTCTTGATTTCCTTATTTTTTCATATAAAGAATTTACTTCTGAAAACATGAAAATAATTCAAAGAGGGCTTCCCTTCATTCCATGACTCATAAGGTGTGTCGGTTTCCCCCATATAAATCCCTGTTTGGTTTTTAATATAAATTGAATCTTGAAAATCCTCTTTCCATTAATGGGAAGAGATACGAATCTCAATCAACATAGTTCTTGACATACTATTCACATATCGATTTTTGCATTCAAAAACTCAATTTTTCTGCAGAGTTCTCATAGCATCCACCTCATGTTGTATCCCATGTCTCTCTAGGTTGATTTGTATCTCAATGTATTTTTATTCTATTCCATTTTAAGACCATAATACTTTTATTTCCCTTCCAATATCATTCTCAGCTATTTCATAATATGTATTCATTAAATAAAGCTCTTGTCATTTCCTACGTATAGCCATCACACAATACATTCTACTACAATCATCAAAATAATAACAATGCACCATTATACATGGTTTGTTTCAACATTTATTGGACCACATACGTCTATATGAATGAGATCAATAAGATTTGATGCCCTTTTCTTCTTTGGCTAATATGAGCTGCAGAGCAACATCCCTGGAATTCAATAAACACAAGTCTTCTAGTGTTCATGATTTTTATTGGTGATATCCATGAATTTATTCAGATTAGATATCTTTTCTAGGTCTTTTTGATTAATGTTACCCAACCTTTGATGAAACAAGTTGTTTTCATCTTCAACAGTCATGTAAAAAAAATTCCTTACTGTCAACTTGATATAGGATTCCATCTAATCTGCAAACTTTCATGACACAATCCCATGTTCTTCCTCTTATAGTGCACCCCTTTTCATTTAATGTCGTTATAGGTCCTAAGTCATAGAGTTGACTAACACTCATTAGATTATAATGTAACCCATCTACATAAATAGCTTCAGTCTTCTTCATCTCCCCATTGGCCAGTTCAGTACTTCCACTACCATGGATATTCAAACCACCATCATAACTGAATCTTACTATTCCATTGACCTTTTTCTTGACATTCATTAATAGGTATTTATTTCCCATCATATGGGATGAGAATCCATGATCAAGAATCCAAGTGATTTTGTTCTTGGTTTCTTTGATAACAACTTCTACAAGGATGGATTTTTAAATTTTATTTTTGTCCATATTATTTTGAGTGAAGGATAATTATGACTTTTAAAATATCTTTTACATGTGCATAGGTTCACCATACTCATAATTTTCTTCTATATAAGATAATTTATTTTTAATAAAAACACCATCTAGTTGGTAATTATTGACTTTTTTTTATGTTTTGTATGAATTTTTCCTACCATTCTTCTTTTTGAAATAAACAACTTTATGGGTGAAGTAAGAATAATGAAAAAAATAACCATAGAGACTATTTCTTATATAAGAAATATGATATAAATTCTTCATCATTTATTGATTCCTAGCTCTTACCCATTCAAATAGCTCATTACCTCTTCACAGTATGACATAATATGGCCCATATAGCCATAGAATTGAAATTTCATAAGTTGAAATGTCTTTTCACTTTTATTCCTCTTCATATCAACTTTATTATAAGGATATTTTAACTTTCTATCATCTAGGGAATCATGAGGAAATTTTCCATTTGTCCTTTCATTATGATTTGATAATTTATTTTTTTGGTATTCAGGTATTTTTTTTATATGTCCAACTTTCAGATTACCCGTATTTTGGACCATTTGACATCCAACATTTGATATTTCAGCATAAAAACCAATTCATATTTTCCCATTCATGAGTTTCCTTGAACATTTGTAACCTTTTCAACTCCATCATAACCATATTTATCTCTCTCTTATAGATCAATATTTGAGAATATTTCAAAATGATTTTTCTTTTTTATTTAATTTGGACTTTATTAACTTTCAAGTTCACTCGTAAGAGTAATGAACTCTTTTTCAAGACCCTCATTAGTTTTGGACTTCTCCTCCAGTATCAAGGTATGGTCATGAATAACCTTCTCATTCTCCTCAATTCTGAACATTAGTTCAATAGTATCATCTAACCTTTAAATAGTGGTTGAATGTTCCTTTACTACTTCCACAAGTCGATCAATTTCAGCATCCCGTATATCAACATATTTAAAAGACTCTTAAACAATTTATTTCCACTTTTGCATCTTTTTCATTGATTCTCATGATTACCAAAACCATCCTTAGGTTTCAACTTGATATCAACATTAGTGGTCAATTTATGATCTCTATATTTATCCCTCTACGGTTCTGATTTTTGAACGATATCCATCATTGACACATGGGTTCCATATTTAAATTTTGGATCTTCTTCCTCAAAGAATTTACAATCATCATCTTCTTCTTCACAAACAAAAACCTTTCTCTATAGTTTCTTACATGACATGAAGTACCCATTTTTTAAAAACATTTTCTAAGGCTTATACATGTATCCAACTTCAATTTCATCATCATAGAACTTTCTTGTGCACTGAGAGGCAATGTTCCAAACTTGTCCACAATGAAAAAAATCCAAAGGTAAATTGCATTCAAATTTCCATTTTCACTTCTTGAATTTCATAGAAATTAGAGAAATTATTTCTTTTTACTAATTGTCTCCATAAATTATATCTCCTGAAATTTCAAATTTTTCTATGGATTTAAATTCCATTTCCTTGAAAACTCAATTCGTTGCATCTTCTAGTATGACTCTCATCTCATATTTCACCAGGATGCTTAGCAAATCATTTAGTGAAAGTTTGGAAAGATCCATTTCCTCAAGTGCTAACACATTTTCATTGTAAATATGTGTAGGTATTCTGAATATGTTCATTACAATATTAATGTATTTGATTTCTTCACCAAGTCCTCATTTTTTGTAAAGGTTGGGGTTGAAGACTAAATTTATTATTTAAAACAAAGACCTATTTATACTAGGCAGAGGGTGACCCATTACATTGCCCGAAGGCCCAAGTCCAAGTCCTCATATTTCTCCAAGAACATCAGTCATTCTATTGAAAAAGGTACTTACATTTTCATCATGATGCATCTTTATATCATCAAACCTGTTATAAAAAACTCATAGTTTCACCTCATTTACATTTTTTTTAACTTCATAAATATTATATAATTTTTTCCAAATAATCATTGTTGAAGCACATATCATCATATTTAGATATATATATTTAAAAAGATTTGATGTGATGGCATTCTATGCTTTGGAATATGCATCAATCATTTTCCTATTGGTATTGGTCATTGACATCCCAGTTGGATCAGTGACCTATATTAAATATGAAATGGGAAATAGAAAATTCATTCCAAGAGATTTTAAATGAGATATCATCTTATTATTACATATTTTGAAAGTTGTTTCCATAAAAGAGGGGTACTCCCCAGACATTTACTGTATCCTCAGCTATATAAATGAAGGGGATATTTAACACCAGCAACATTTACCCTATGATACCACTTAAAGAACCCTAAAACACCATGAGAGGATAGGGGTGAATCAAGATGTCAACTATCTCTTTTAAACTACTGGTTCTTCTTCCAACGTTGGTATGAACTTGTTAAACTTGTCTAATGAGAAAGTGTAAAAATAAAAAAAAAACACATGCAAAGCGAGGAAACAACAATTTTACTTGGTTCACCAATAATATCTACATGTAAAGAGAATATTCCAAAATGTTTTCAATCATACAAACGTCTACTAATCTTCAATAGTTTTTTGGTACAATAGTTCATCACAATCACTCTATTTTAGGTGCAATGCCTTTACAAGGATTTAGGGATAGCACATTGCATCCATTGGATCACTTCAATTGAATCCCCCATGATCACTACATTGGGAGGAATCTAAACTTAGTTTATCAAAATGAAGGTTACTTTAATAGGGTTTAATAAGATCAAGCATGTTCAAATATAGATAAATGCTCTGTTCAAGTTATGTTTTCACCTGTAGATATATTTTACTTTTCTGTGCACTGTTAGTTCATGAACTATTCCTCTTTTTACTGTCTTCCTTTCTCCATGAACAGTACCGCATTCTGTACTGCAAGTGATCCTCTTCAAACTACTCATACTTTGTCATGTATTTTACTACTTCCACTACATACTACCTTACTCCACATACTATGAGGATTCATCGGTGTACTGCCTTTAAAATTGTGATTGTGTACTACCTTCGATAACCGCATCTAGGTACTGTTTATTCTCTAAAGACCAACACATCCTCCATGAACTATCTTCCAAAAATTTTCCTTCTTCCTCCACATACTATCTTCTGTGAACTATTCTAGACCTCACCAAATTCCTCTTAGATTTTTAATTATTATTTTTTCGGGTTTAAATTCTCGTGAATTAAATCTATATTTCTCTGAATTCCTATCAGATTTTTTAATCTCATAGCCCCACTATAATTAAGGTATTAGTTCTCCATATATAGTAAAATAGATCCACATAATCTGTTAAACCAAGATTTACCAAATATTCAATATGGAACCTTCAACACTGTGTACCATGCATCTCCCATGAAACCTTTCCCTACGTGATCCGCATATCACCACTCATCCCTTCATGCATCCGAACACTTTAATGAACTGATCATTGCCTCATTTTGTACAACAATAATCCATCCGGTGAATTGTCTCTTCTGCGAACCCATCCACCTCGTTTTCATGAATGAAACGTCAACCCTATGAATGGTCATGTCTTTTGCATACTATGAGCCTTCCCATGAACTACAAGTCTTCACCGTGAACAATCTTTCATACTACAAAAAATTCCCAAAAAATAGTTCATGGTCATCCATTCTTCATACCATATTTCATGACCCATGAACTGCTCCCACTATGTGGTTCACAGTTCCCTTCCTTTGTCGAAACTCTTCCATCCACAAAAACAAACTCCTGATTTTGAGGCTCGTAAATTTGGAAAACAATGGGAAAATACACCACCTTCCATACTACCTTCGGCCCTGATCATAAAAACACATTCCTTGAAAACTCCTTGATCAACCTAATGTGGATTGAAAACAAAAATAAACCATTATCTATTTCTAGTAAATAACACCCTTAGATCCAACCATTCTTTCTCTTTGTGGTACACCACCACGTCATTGAGGTCAACCAAGAAAACACTAGTGATATTTTATCAATGGAACCACTCATAAATTTAATGAAATTAATGGGGATACAAGGGAACCTTGTATACATTCGGATATTCATTTCCAACCAATCAAAAAAATCTCTCCCCTTCACTAGGCTAATGAAGAAGGGAATTTCCTATCAATGAGACTATGATTTCCAAAAGGACTTCAAAAGTTTGAAGCATTACCTGAGGCATAGACTGGTGCAAATGCCTCCAGTGGAAGGGAGGTCACTCATCTTATATGTGGATACCATGGAACGCTCATTGGTTGTGATCATCACACAAAAAAATAATGTTGGGAGTGAGAATAGTCTCTATCACCTCATTCAGACTATGCTAGGTACTGAGATGTAATACTTTAATGTCGATAAAAACTACCTCACACTCATTTTCATAGTGAAAAATATTATGCATTAATTTCATCAACACAAAGTCCAATTTTTCTCACATATTGATCCAATTAACTATATCCTTGGTCATCCAATGCTGATTGGGCTCTTGTCCCGAGGGGTGGTACTTCCTTAGTAATATGACAATCAGTTTGTGCCATAGAAGTCAGTAAAAGGAAAATCCCTAGCTAATTTCCATGAAAAAAATCCCACATTGGAAAATAAACTTGGATACATCAAGCTTCTAGATAAAGAGGTATTTTATTCCCATGATACTCCCTATACATGGGAGATGTATTTTTATGGTTCCTCATGAAGTACTATCATATCAAGGATGGAGTACTAAAATCTTGATTGGGTTGGCTCGGGGATTTTATTTGCATCTAATAACAAGGAGGTTTTTTCCTACTCTATCTAACTATCTGAAGGATGGAAAAATAATAAGGAAAAATATCAATCCCTCTTCATTAGGTTGTAATTATCCCAATAGTTTCAAATAGCCTACGTGGACATCAAAGGGGATTCAGAGTTAGTGATAAAGGAGGTAAATGGAGAATATACCATAAAAAGGATGAATTCTCCCCTCTCGTAGGCTATGTCAGGGGAATAATGGTAGAATTCCCTTTTTATGCCATGTTGGATCATGTTCCCCATTCACAAAATGCTCATGATGATGCATTTTCCAATCCGCCCAACGTCTTGGTAAACCCTAATTAAGAAGAAGCAATCTTCTATATTACATGTTGGAGAATAGTCTCAACAATGTTCACTTATGATGTGGATGATATCAATCCGATCAACACTTTCGCAGTGCATGATTCACCAATAATCATCCATGGATGGATGGAGACCATAATAGGCTATATGTGAAATGGGGCCCTCCTAATTGATAGATTGGGAAGGAAATATATTTAGTGTCGTGCGGTGAACTTTACCATGTGAGATGGATCGAATGAGAAGAAACACCTCTATAAGAATGTATTTTGTGGGATCCACCTTCTATTCATAGTAGAATGAGAGACTTATACCATTAAATTAGAAGTATACACAACCTCCTACGAAACCCATCAATCTGGGACAAGACAATCCCATCGGATCAGGAGAATAGGATATTATTGGAAAACCAAGGTAGATGACTACGTGATATTCAACAATAAATTCTATTCATGAAAAATCCTTGAAAATTTCATCCATAGACCTCCATAATTTCTACCTACAACTAAATATTCCTATCTATTTTCTATTTGGGGGATGGATGTCATTGGGACATATCCCCCAACCATAGCTAGGCAATTCAAGTACATCCTTACTACTACCAATTTCTTTTCCAAACGAGATGAGGTGATACCCCATATGTAATTTAACAAAAAGAATATCATCAACTTCATAAAGTCCCAACTAATCACTAGGTTTAGGGTCCCTCACACAATAGTGATGGAAAACAGCACCAATTACTATTATGTGAGATTGAAGCAGTTGTACCAGGAGTACAATATCGAGTCCAATCACTCATCTCTCTATCATGCAATAACAAATGGATAGATAGAGGCCTTTAATAAGCCTCCATCAAATATAATCTAGAATATGGTGAATAAGGATAATATTTCTTGGCCATACATACTTTCCCATGGTTTATGGTCATACCATACTACCACGTGTACTACTACACAATAAATTTTATGTTCATTAGTGTGTGGGACCAAGGTAGTGTTACCTATCGAGTTACAGCTTCCCTCGCTCTGAGTATCCATCTAAAAGAAACTCTCAAATGATGTTCGGTTGAAAAAGTTACTAGATGAATTAGAACAGATTGATGAGAATAGGTTGTGCACACTACAGAAGCTTGAGGTCCACCAGAACTGGATTGCATGAACCTTTAATAAGAGGGTTCACCTCCACTCATTCCTCCATGGGAAACAGGTATTGTTCCTCAAAACCCCAATGATACCAAATAAGAACCCCCATATTTGGAGACCAACTGGTTGTTTCCTTACATTATACATAAGTTCTACCATAATTGAGCCTACTCATTGGCCATAATGGATGTGAAGCATGTCACAACACCCACCAATGCAATATTTATAAAGAAATACATTGTGTGGATACCAATATAAGGGAATCCACATTAGTGCATGTCCCATCTCTCATCCTAGTTACATTATGTTAAATTATAAAAATTCATCCAGCGGAATGATATTAAACTGAAAAGAACCTTTGATCCTTAATGCAAGACATTACACGGCATGGCCAATGTCTTTAATATATGACATAAAACTACACGGAGCAATGATATCTATCCATATTAATGTCGAGTAACCTATTTCCTAGCTGCATGATGTTAAACTGCATGTTTATTTTTGAACTAAGTATAAATTGAATCTCATTTCAAATGAGATATGTAGGGACCCATACATCTTATATCATAGTCCACCCACTACATGAAAAAAAATACACTTTTTGTACCTTCAACTGACTATGAATTGTAGGGAAACCCTTTTCATTTCATGTTTCTCACACCGATCATAGCTCACGTGAGATTAGGAACTGTAATATGGACATAACCTCACAATAATGGAATAAATGTACTAAAAGGTACAATACAATTTTGAATTCAAGAACTTAAAATGAACACAATGAGTCATTTCCACATCACATTAAACTACACGATCAATTTCCTTACAACATGAATTTAAACTGCACCATTCATCATAACTACGTGTGGTTTTATTCCCATTCTCATGATATAAAAAGTGATGACCATACTTCCACCCTTGGTCCCAACCTAAATATTCCCATCTATTCAATTCTGTTCACCCTCATCCTCACTACATGATGTTAAACTACATGGGATCTCAAGAACTATGTGTTGTTTGATTCTCATCCCCATGAGATATGTAGTGATTCCTAGAAATATATTTTTTCCCCAACCACAATGTTTCCATTTATTCATGAAAGTTAACCCTCTTCATCAATTCATGATGTTAAAATTTAAGGAACATCATGAACTATGTATGGCTTGATTCCTTTCAATCACAGGATACATAGTGATTCTTGGATCTCCAATCCTAAGCCCATCCACAATGGTCGACAGGAATATTTCCCATCTCCACATAGGGGTCAAACTTGTGTAGAGTATTTACCATTCAAAAACTACTTGTGACATGATTTATTCTCTCCCAGAAAGTGTAGTGATGTTTGAATTTAAAATAATGAGTCCAGTCACAAAATACAAATATAAAAATTCCCTCTCCTTGCATATGGTCTAGACCTACACAAGATACTTCATTTAGAACAACATGTGGCTTGACTCACATCCTCATGAGATACATAATGATTCCAAATTCTCCATCTTTGGTCCCAACCATATCATTTATACACCTTCACATCAGTTTCAACGTCCTTACCATATAGCGTTAAGTGATGTTGAAGAATGCCCTTACCACTTGATGTTAAACTAGATGGAAGTATGTCCTAACATAATGACATTAAAATGCTTGGAAGTGTGTCCTTACCACTTTAAATTGAACTGAATTAAAGTATATTCTTATCACATGATATAAAACTAAATGTAAGTACATCCTTACTACATGACAATAAACTACATGGTCGTTCATCCTTACCACATGACATAAAACTTCATGGAAATATTTCCTTACCACATGATGCTAAAATTGCACTAAGGAAGGTAAATCCTAACTAAATGACGTATAATTAGGAAAATCCATCACAAATTTTTCATTCCCTATCAAAGGACCACATGAGAATTACCCTGATCAACTAGAGTACAGGGTGCTTCCACCATCTTTTAAAGAACCTCAATTTCATGCCTCGGGTGTCTCGGATCATCATAACCATCCAAATCCCTTGGAAAGGTTATCCATATTCAAGGGACCTTTCAATTACTATTCATGTATGCCCATGTATCATGCATATGCACCAATGGCCATCAACTAAATGCATCACTCTAAAAAATGACATTCCAATAATCATGAGCTCTAACATCTTTATGGAATAACTCAATACATATGTTTATTTTAACTACGCCAAGTATGACTATCCCATATCATCACTCATGACCTGAAAACCATGATCCATGATTTACAACACTCTCACCTCTTTCCAATAAGGATGTTAGAGTACCCTTGACCTATGGAATCCTAATTAGGCTCTTTTGTAACATTTCCCATATAAGGTCCATGTTCTCCCTGACCATGTATTGCATATACATTGGTTTAATCTATATGACCTTGAAACTCAATCCTATAATGGTCCAAATTGAACGACCTTAAACTACTAATGAAAGTGACATGGAACAACTAAAGATTGAAACTTGCAAAGGGTGACCTAAGAAAAATTTTGAGTCCCTTCTCTCTAAACTCTTCATTCATAGATTTTAGACAAAAATTAGGGAATCAATAGATAAGGCACAAATCTCATACAGTATTCTAATTAACCCTAGTAAAATCCAAGGTGTGCTCATTGGACACAAAATTCCTGGAAAAAGTTATAGTAATGGTTTTCCACATATCCTCACCATGAGAATACATTCATTGGGAAGTGGCATAAATTGTAGGGTTCTCTAACCCTCTATGGATTTTATGCTCTCCACATATCACGCATTGTGAGTTGGTGTATCATGGACCACAATAACTTCTAGGGACCTTGGAAAGGATATCCAGCTTCAAGGTCCATTTTCTTGACTATGCATGCATACCAATGGCTCTTCCATATGTGCCTATGGCCATCAACCAAATGATTCAATATGAAAAGAGACATTCCAATACTTTTGATACCTGAAATCATCACAACAACACTCAACACCTCATCATGTCTAAACTACTTTGGTTATAACTATCACATATCATTCTACTGACTTTAGTGTTGTGTGTCGTGATTTACAATCTATGAACCAAACTATCCAAGTGTATTCAATATCCTCGATGTTACATTATTGTGGTTTCTACACTTTCCCAAGGATGGATTGTGACACTTCATTCCATATCTTTTGATGTCCCACACCTCATGATTCAAAACCGCTGGACGTAAGGATCAAACTTTATTATTTAAGAGATAATTTCCCTGGGGTACTAAAACCCTTCTTGGACATCCTTCCCACCATACCTAACATCATCATTAGGATGTCTGTTTCTTTAAAACAACATTCATATCCCTTAAGGAGGAGTGTTGATTACCTTTCTCTTGGCATGCCACCAAAGCATAAGGGTCTTAACCCTCCAACCAAAGGAATTTTCTACTTTCCAGAAATGAGATTCAATCCTTGTGTGCCTTAGAAACACCACGGTGGAACATGGAATCTCAAAATGTAATGGGACATACACAGCATGTCTGAACCATCTCATATTCACAAACTCAGACTATCGAGTTATGATTTACATCACCCATATTCCATCTATCCAAGCTAATATAGCTTCCCTAATATCTCTCCCTCAACCAATATTACCTCCATGAATCTTCCATATACCTTGGAAAAGATAAC
Organism: Viscum album; assembly: GCA_963277665.1. NCBI lineage: Eukaryota > Viridiplantae > Streptophyta > Magnoliopsida > Santalales > Viscaceae > Viscum > Viscum album. The sequence continues at coordinate 2,036,617,052 of OY728136.1, forward strand.
CATATTTGAGAGACCCTTTTATAGACTATGAATGCATGCTTATGGCTCCTGCATATGCGCCTATGGTCGTTAACCAAATGTGTCACTTTGTGAAAAAGTGCATTTTGGCCCTCACAATCCTCATCAATATCATGTTATAACCCAACACCTTAGAGTCCTTTAGTTCATTCCATGAAATTATTCACTATAACCCAAAGCAACATTAGGCTTGATCTAAAACACACTAAACTAAATAAATATAAGACCCTGTCTAAAAAACCTTCAACTGATATAATATTAGGATCAAGCTAAAAGAACGTGAACTAAATAAATATCTGGTCTAAACTAAAATACCATAAACTAATGCAATATAAGGTATGAGCTAATATACATTAAACTAAAATCAACCTCAGGTTTGATCTTAAAGGCCTTAAACTAACGAAAGATTAGGTCTAAGCTAAAAGACCTTGAACTAAAGAAATATTTGGTCTGTTCTAAAAGACCCTAATCATGAACCAATACTAGATCCAAGCTAAATGATAATAGACTAAAGAATAGTGGAAATCCAGTATAAAAAAGCTAAAAATCCCCACCATATGTCCCTAATAATCAAGCCATTCTCACCAAGCCAATCGAATTCGAGGAATAATATAACAATCTACCTCTAGGGAACATATTCTACAATATATATGGAATAGATTCATCAATGAGGAATTCTATTTCTATGAGAATTTTTTAGCATTTATAAAAACAAATCTCAAAATCCAAACATTTAGATTCACTTGATTATAAGAAAATAATGTGTATCATAAGCAATTAACATAATATCTGAATAAAGGGATGATTAGAATATCTAGAAAATGAGGAGTTGGATATAAAAATAAAAACTTAATAAAATGTTTTTATATTTTGAAGAAATTGGGGAGGAATCTCCAAATTTGAGAATCTCTACAAATATGTAACCAAAACAAGATGCATTACCAGAGTCAAACTATGACAAAATTCGATCAACCATGCCAGCAAGGTCAGTAGGACTTTAACAAGAAGCATCAATTGAAATTTAGAGTGTCTCTTTCCCAGATTCTTCCTTTTTCAATCCAAGATAAAGAGTCTTGGTAAAAGTAGTCAAGTCTTTATCCCTATTCTAAGAAGAATACAATGGGTAAGAAGATGTAAAAGATCATACTTCAAGTGAGTAATAAGTTGTACATACCTCTTTGTTTGTACGGTCTACACATTCATTTGAGATTTTAATTCAAATATCAGCAGAAAACCTTATTCCAAATCCTTATTTGTCTCCCTCATTTTCCTAAGAAGGATATAATCATTCATAATGTCATGAAGAGATCGTTCAATCATGGTCATATCTAGTCAGATCAAAAAAAATCCTTCATAATTTCATACAGAGGATGACAATAAAAACCATCCACCCCCAAGTCATGAAAAAATTGTTGATTGTGTTCCCCTTAGTCATGAAATACCTCTAAATGTGTTTCAGTGATCAAGGCACTAATTTGTTGAAAGATCATCCTATGTATCTCATGATCTCCTACATCCAAAGGAGTAGGCTTGATGGATGGGGGTCTAATTAACCAACGTAATGCAAAAGTAGGAGGGGAAACCCCATATGCTCTTCTCTCAGTAAGAGTCTAAGATGTAGCTTGTATCAGAGTACTAAAATCCTTAAAAAAATCTAATCCACTATCCATTTTATCATCATTAATTTTGGGATGCTTCCTTGAAATATTTCTTGGGTCTTCAATAAATTCCATCAACACCATAGATAAAGGATTTGGTGATGCAAAAGTCCAATCCACTTGACGGACCAAATGGCCTATCACACCATTTGGAAAATCTATTAACCTAGCCTAGGAATAATCCTAGGTGAGGAAATTACAAGAATTAGTAGGACGATGTATGATCCTAGCTCTAGTATCGTCATGTGTCATTATATTCCAGAATTGAAAAATGTTTATGGGATGTCATTCTCCTCAAACACTAACCAAAGGGATGGGAGAAACTCTCTGAACACAAACAAACTATCGAGTGGGTCAATACAGTGTATAGGGATCACTAATGATGATCCCTTTCTCCCTAGTTAATAGAAACCCACCATAAAGGGAGATTATATAAGATCTTTCATCAAGATAATTGATTTCAATGTTAGTAATTAGACCACTCGATGCATAGAAAGTAGAATAATCAAATATATTATATTAAAATAGAGAAACTTAGAACTTAGCAGGGCTTAGAGACAATGTTCCAACCCCATACACGTTCAATAATATAGGATAGGATGGGGCTTCTGGGATCCTAGAAGTATTTTAATACTCATAACAATGAAATTTCTCCCCTATAATCTAAATATGGACTGGAGAGGTCCACTAATCTTATAGGGATTGTTTCCTTGTTTGATATGGTCCATAATTTGGTAGTGGAATGCATGGAGTGGTAATATGAAGTTAAGGTTATTCCCTTCTGTGAGTCACATTTCCATCACCAATGTGGAAAATTAGATTCCTAAGTGTGTGTCCTTGACCAGGAAAGGCTGCTTGTTTAGAGACATAGCTTGAAATCCTACCAACCTAATGTATGGAGATACCCCAATGTTCAACTGATATCCCCATGATATATAGTCCCCAGATTCCAAAATTTCCCAATATGATCGAGAACTATCATAGACTTGTTGGGAAGGCCACCGATGTGGATGAATAATAGTTTGTCTAGCCCCACTACTACACACACAAAAATATTGATTTAGTCTTTGAAAGAAATAATCCAGTGCACTGTCAGCACTCTCTTCAATTTATCCTTCATGATAATAAGAATATACCTCTCCAAAATTGGGTTTTGTAAAGGATCATCCTAGACATCCACATCCCGAAAGGAATTCATCAAACATTTCTATAATAGGAAGAATATTATCCAACAGATGAATATCTCATAAGATGATACCCACCATGCCAAGAGAAAGATCGAATGTGTTGGTCGCAGGACCCCAATGGCTAATCATTTCTGAGAGAAGGTCAATATGGTGGTAAATGATGATTTAAGATACCCACATGGTTTCATAAAGATAAACCATGTACAAATCATCATCAAACTCCATATAGATTTGCCCCAACCAAAATGGCCATTCTCAATTGTCGGAAACATTGCCGCCAGAATGAAAATACAATTTTGAATACCAACTTCCACCTAAAGTGTTCAGAGAAGTGGTGAGTATACTCTAATATCTCTGTGAAATAGGTTTTGGGTGAATTCATCACCATTGGGACTCAGAAGACAGTTGGACAAAAGATAAGATAAACCCTGGGATTTAGTTATATCTACCTAACCATCCATGGTAATTGTTTTCCAAACATAGTTGGGGGAACTAGACACCCAAAAAGATTGAAGATTAAAGTTTTTGGGTGGTATGAAATCACCATCTAGAAATCCCAACTCATATAGAGGATGTTGATGAGACAAGGGGTAGTCTAGAATCCTGGATGACAGGAAGCCCTTTAGATTATCATTAGTAGTATAAATACAGTACTAGGGATTAGTATTAAAATTCTTAGCAATCAAGGCCCTTTGATTAGAGACAATCGAGGGATGTTGATGAGAACTAAAAGACATCTGAAAATAAGTAACTCACACATATTAGGTGAATAATAAAAATATTTTCAAAGAATGATAAGGACCAACAGAATCAAGCACATCACAAGACTTGGAAAGGGGATTGTACACCATTTAAGAAGATTTTTAGACCACATAACCTTCATAGGACCCCGATTTGCATAACCCCCATATGGAATCATGAAAATCACATGACCCCATGGATATATGTGACCAAATTACCTGAATATGGTCACGCGGGTTGAAAATGGTCAAATAATAAGACCAAAGGATCTCAGGAAGTCTTCAAGAAATATAAAACCCTCATATATGAAGTTCGATAACTTATCGATATATGATTCATGGTTGAATTAGATAAGTGTCTAAGCAAGAAATACTCTTTCAGAAAAATTCTGATGGGACAAACTAGCATCGCAGACTTGTAATAGAGGCTCACAATTTTAGTTCTCCATATGGTCTATGATGGAGGTACTCGACAGAGGAAAAAATGAGAATTCTCTATAGAAAGGTTAGCCCGATTAATGAATATTTCTACACCCCCTCCTTATATATAGTACATTTTTTAGAATACCAAATGTCTCCTTGTAGACTAAATGTCACCTATGATAACCAGCTCACAACATCGCCAAATACCTAAGCAGGCATTAGTTTTCCTTAGAACTAAGACCATGTCCATGTGGATGCCGCTCTAGAGGGGGGGTATTTGTTGACACTCACTGAATAAGAATTATAAAAAATCATTATGGAAGAAATACTTGAATAGGGGTATTACCTTCCATAAAAAATGATGGACTTGATACTTGCTGATCGCATGACACTCCAAGGGACTCACGATCATGTGAAAATTTCAAGGTCACACGAGGATACCATGCACATAATATAACCTATGGAGAATCCCATAGAGATCCCACACCCCTTCTAAGAACCATGTTTCTCTTGCAAAGGATCTCCAGACAATAAAATGGGTGCCCCTAGGCCCCATGGGTTGTTATTGGAATGTTCCCGAAAAACCACCCAAAATTCTTCCAATAATAAGGAGGAATAATATCCAAAGTTAGAGAACCACTATATTTGAAAATATTGTGCTACATTTAATCATTGGGAAGAATAAAATTCCTTGAAGGTATACAATAAAAATATAAATACCCCCATACCTTCAAAGAATAAAACAAAGGATATAAAATTGAGGAGGATAAAGGTTCTCATTGGTGAGGAAAGACATGTGAAGTGCCCCTGGCGACTCGCAAGACACCACCAGACCTCGGTGGCATGTACACCCTATAACAGTAAATCCTATTGGCTTTGCATCCATGACACACATAAGTCTTCGAGTATGTTCAGGAAACACCACGCATTCCCTTTGGGACTCTAAGGACAAACGGATGGAGTTTTATATAACATTTTCTCACCATGTAATATGACCCATATTGTTCATGTGAGGCATCATAAAGAAAGAGTAAAGATCCTTGTCATTACTCATGAAAACTATTATAATCCCAAACAATTGTAAAATTAAACAAAGGGGAAAATGGGGAAGGTGAGATCTCTCATGGTCATTGGAAGACATGTGATGCACCAGGATGTCCATAGTGTAGCCTCGCAAGACCTTCTGACAAGTCCACCAGATCTCGTAAAGACACATGGACAAGACACCCCTGCCCCAAAAATTGTTCCATGAGTGGTATCAATCTCTCTCGAAGTCCCTTGGAGATATCAATAGAAAAATATTAAAAGTACTTTTACATACATATGTGATCATGTAAGTCTTCACTATTCGGAAATAACATAATAAAATATAAATTGATGGAAGAGAGTCAAGATTGGTAAAAATAAGGCTACACACATAGAAAGACCCATGAAAAAGACTCATAATGTTGTATGGAACCATCCCCCTTCACCGACTCCAGCCTAGACTCACCCCAAATACACTGCACGAATTGGAGAACAATCGGGGTGGAGACTCCTATAGATTCCCCACCCCAACATCAATGAGGGGTTGGATTCTTAACCTTTTGGAACTCACCATGACTATGAAGAGAAGACGTATTGGATTCTCTCACCAGCGCTATAGTGGATTTCTTGGAGTGACTGATCGTACGACCGGAAAACCTTCCATCAAGTAATATACTGGTGGGAAACTAGAGTAGTCATGTTCAAGGTGTGAGACACTTATCATGATCATTCATTGATCACATGAAGGGTTTTCCATGGTATACGTGAAGAACATACCACATGCCCACTATATCACATAAGATTCGGGATAAACTGACATTGAATAAAACCAAGGCAACTATAAGGAAAAGGATAGAATAAAGACTAAAGGTGAAATACCTAAATGGAAACATATTTTCTAGCCCATGTGGCATTCATTTGAACCTCCCAAAGAAATATAATAGCACCAAGACATGTTTCCCAAATCTTGTGATTCTCGTTCCACATTCTACCTAATTCATACAAAGCCCTTCTACATGTCTAGAAAAATTTTCATAACCCACATGGATGTATCACCATAGTCTCGTGGAAGTCCCCATGGAATTTTCATCCAAGCCCCATAAAATCCTACATATGCATCACCTGAATCATATAATAGAACCTACTCATGTCATCCATGTCTCACAAAAGCACTTGATAATAAAAATAGGCCCTCGTGATGTCCTCCAGACATGTTCACCAGGACTCGTGATGTCGTCTAAGGGTGTTCTCCATGACATGTTACATCCTCTAGACATGTCAACCAAGTATCTCAATAACATTAGGGAATATCAAAGAGCTCTCATGACATCCTCTAGGAATATATTCCAAGCTCCTACGATGCCCTCCAAACATGATGTCCATGTATCATGATGGATTCCATGTATTTTATGAAAGACACACGACACCCAATGAACAATGTCACACTGACCTTGAGACACCTCACATATGTGTCAAGACAGGACATGCCATTTCTTCTAATATAAGATAACTAGGCCATGTGATGTCCTTCAGATGGGTCGACTCAGTCATGCGAAGCCCTCTAGATAAGTAGGTCTGGTCACCAAGGAATCTTGATATTTGATAGCCTCATCCATCCCCTATGTGCGGTCCTTGAATTCAAGGGAATCCTTCGAGTGTAAGCCCTAATCAAAAGAACAATGAAGACTCTAATTCCCACAATATTCAAGATATGTATGCCACCTATTTGAGGTTTAAGGTACATATTTACCATCCACGGAAATCCCAATATCTAATACCCTTATCCATATCAATGAAAATGATCACTTTATAACCCTTGTTTCTCAAAATGAGCATGGATCACAAGGGATTAGGGAGTTTCACTGATCATTACATCTACGCTATACACATAAATGTTATAAGGGTGGCATCGGTGTGTAATCCCCAACTATCAACATCATATAGTATGTCCCCAATCAAAAGGTTATCCATTTCGGTGTAATCCCCTATGATTTATGAAACATCAATGATTTTCATAATGTCCTTGAGTATGATCATCCACTATATCCTATCGGCAAGTTAAGGGATAACAGAACTATAATGACCTTAATTCCTACCATAGTCAAGATATGTAGGATTATTCCTCAAGGCCTGATCTCTATACCAAATTACCCATAGATGGTCCTAGTACATAAGTCCCATGTCTATATGTCATGAGATTGATCATCTATTCCCCCTTGTTTCTCAAATGGAGTGCAACACACATGGAATTAGGGAGATACAATGAACACCTCATTAGGCATCATGAATTTTAAATTAATAGGGTGATTATATTATGTAAGCTCCAATGAGTGGCATGGTTTGAAGACCCCTCATATAAGGGAATATACCTTGGGTTTAGTTCTAAGGGAATGATTGAACTATGGTGAATTTGATTCCTTCCATAACTAGGATATGTAAGATTTATTCCTAAGACCAGAGGTCAAATATTTGGGGTCTCCATACCCACACACATATCCTCTCCACAAGGTTCAAAATTGCACAAGATTAATTAACTATTTGGATTTTTATTTCTTTAATAACCAGTATACGTAGGACACCTCATAATGGATCAAGCCCATCCTTAGAATATTAACTATCTCCTAATGTGGTAGTTCATTCTAAATCATTTAGTGATAAAGATTCAGCACATAAAGAAAGTCTTTACTATTATAAAAATAGATGAAGAACCTCATATACATATAGATGGATTCACTAATGATACCACACTCCCCTCTGTTTATAAATGATACTCCCATTCTTTCTTTAATGAGATAATTAATGAATGCATCATTTTTTGGGTAACCAGTCATGTATTAGGGTTAGGAAGAGATCCAAAAACATATCTTAAATATATAATAGAGTACTAAAGTAGGTAAAAATTCCCCCAAAATGGTATGATGAGCCCGACCTCCCATACTCTCAACCAATGAAAGTTCCCAAGAGTTGTTGGGACTGAAAACCCTGATGACCACTGGCCTTTAGAGATAAGGTATGTACCCAGCTATTGATGGGGGGAACATTTGGGAGTTTCTAGGAAAAGTGATAATGGTGGACTAATGAGTGAAAACCATTAAACACCTATAAAACATGATGAAACACTAGTACTAATTTATTATTCAATCTTCATGAAAAAAGTTTCTTTCCCATGATTTAATTAAGTCATGATGCGGTTACAAATGTTTTTATGTTATTTTAGAACACATATGAATGGTTGGTCATTTTATAATGTGGGTCAGATATATCCCTTCAATTCACCAGTTAATGTTTTAAATCTCATGATATAATGTTTAGTAAAGATTGTGATTGGTCAAAACATAATGTGTGGGTATCATTAGTTCTGATCATCAGTTAATGTGTGGAATGATAAGGTTTTATCACAACTAAATTAATAGTAGCTATTAGGTTTTATCGGAAGTTAATGTGTCAGAATGATTGGGTTTTCTCATTATTATATGTGTGGAAATGATTAGTATTTATCATAATAATAGGATTATCTATGATTATGATTACACCACATCCCTATGTTAAAACTCGTGAATCTTTTAGAATCCTTATTTCCTATTAAGGAATCTATATTTATATCTCTCATTTCATGTGTTTTTTTTAAAATATTATCCCATAAATCAGGATTTATTATCTCTTTATTATTATGTATGATTCTATTTTGTTTTCAACATGCATGAAAATTATGCTCTCATACCCAAAATCTCATTCTCAGTTATGATAATTGATTATTAAATCTTATGTTTTCCTTTAATAATAGTATGAGTTCACCCCTTTCCTATGATTCCTTTCAATAGGATAGGATAATGTTCATAACATATGATATGTATATGAAGGGGTCTAGTATGGTATAACTATGGTTAAATTTTTAACAATGATGTAAAATAAGTTTTTGATATATCTAATATCTAAATAAACTAATAATTTAGGTAATATAGTTGTGAAAATGTGTGATATGTAATGTTTTAATTAGGGGATGGATGAAAAATATATCCATGTTATGCTAAAGTAATTATAGTAAGTTTCAATCCATATGTGTAAAGTTTAAATATTATAACTAGATCTATGAGTTCATTTTTGGGGTGTCTTAGTTAGTATGTGAGTGGGGTTTAGTTATTTTCATGGATTAAGTTATGAAGAACATGGGGATATAATCTAGAAGACCTTAAATGAACTAAAATTAATATAAGATAATACTTAAATGTTTTATGTTTGAATGAAGGTTCTGTAATTCATAACATATCAACATTAATTTTCCTTGTCAAATGATTTCAATCACTAATTATTATTTATTTATAATAACACTAACAATTTTCATTTTATTAAATGGATGGAAATATTTGGAATAGAATTAATAATGAGTATGATAGAATGTGTACCGATTATCCTCATGAGAAACCTAATAGGATAGGACATGGAGTGAAAATATTTATGGAAATGATGTCTTAAGTACATAGTAATAACTTGAGCCACGCTGAGATAGGGAATACACATTATACAGTAAAACACACTCTTTATTCCTTCACATATCAACACCCAACAACCATTAGTGGGTCTTGAAATCCATTAATTTCCATTTAATTATTTGATATAGTAGAAAATATAATTTCTAATTTCTGTTTCATGTTTCATAAATAGGTTTTATTATAAATTTATATTTATAAGATTAGGTAGACCAATTGAGGATGATAATCAAGAATTCAAGGAAATACAAATAAATTGACTTCATTTAATTTGAGGATATTAAGAATGTATTTTTTAAAAATATTTCAAAGAAATAAATCACTCTAAAATTGGGAGAGAATTTCATGATAAAAAACAAAAGGAGGATAATTTATTGGTACCTATGAAGAAAACATTCCAATAAATGGAAGGTATTCTTTTGGTTTTATCATTGGACCTGAAAAAAATTGATCATTTATTTAGTGCCTTAAATACTAGTCTCAAAAAATTATCATCTATAGGGGATTTTTGTAGATATTTAGGGATAGTTAAATATTCCCTAAATTTCTAAATGGGAATTGGTTATTGCTATTACTATCATTATTTTGGTGGAAAGAATATAAAATTGGTGTTTAATAGAAACTCATGTGATAAAAACCATGTAGGAATGAAATTTTATCTTCATAAATGTAAAATATATATGAATAATCATGATGGAACTATCTCCTAGGAATTGAAAAATGAAATAGGTGTATAAGACAAGTTCATTTACATGTGAATTTTTAAGGGATTTTAGTTATGAATAAAATGATCAAAAAAATATACAACCACCACAGTGATGTTTTAATTATAATTTTTATATACAATACACTAATAAGTGCACCAATCATATGGTTAATGATGAAAATCATCATTAGAAAACATTTAATCCATGTTTTACAAGGGTGGATAATGTAATAAGACATGATGAAGTGGATCGTGAAAAATATGTGGGGTAAGGTATAATAATAATTTATGTAACATCCCAAGTAAGTAATAGAATAATAGATTTTCATATCTATATCTTTTTATGAATTAGATAGTGCCTTAGAGGATTAAAATGATAATGACTCCAATTTCAAGCATAAATATTCTAATATTATTTAGAAGATCAATTAACCACCTTTTGGTGGAAAACCCTTTTTAAATATACTTTTTGTAACTTTTATATGTTATATTTGACAAAATAAAATCCTTATTTAGAATCAAGACATCAAAATTTACTTTGTGTAATTTTTTTGTATTTTTCCAACAAAGTTCATTTTTTATGAATAATGAAAAATGTTGTATTTTAATTCAAAACCTCGTTTCAATATAATTTATTTCTATGCATATATTATCTTTTTAATTGGTTTTAAAGTGTAATTAGAATATATTTTTACCATTTAATATAATTTTGGTCATTATAATTAATTTCACTTTGAAAATGGTCATAAAAAATCAATCTTTTGATAGATTTTACTTCTTAAAAACCCGTCTTTGGTTTTGAAAACATGAATTATTTTTAAATTAATTATTTAAATTTCTTGTGTTTGGAATTGTATAAAATGGATTCCATATTTGGAATCATATGGTCAAAATTATATAATTAAGACTCTTTTGTTTTTGGACAATATGAATAGTAATGACGGTAATTATCTTAATTATTGTGATTAATTAGTAATCGAGTAGTTAAGGGTAATAAAATAATATTATAATAATATAAAATGACCCCAAAATGTGTCCAAATCCTCTTTTATTGAGTCATGGAATACCATGGGAAGCCTTTTACCAAAATTGAGGGCCCATGGAGTCACATGGGTGTAATAGTGACATTTATGACATTATTTTTTAAAAAAGAAGAGAAATATAACAAAGGTTTGTATATCCTAAGTAAAACAATTTTATTTTTGATTACATAAATTATATCTTAGAAAATAAATAGTCATTGTAAATCTACATATTTTTCATACATCATGGTATTTTTTTATAATTTTTAGACATTAAATAAATAAATTTATTTATGACATCATGATGATGTAGTGATTACCTCATTAATGAATGATTTTAAAAAAATTGAAAGATAAGGTAAAATATAAGACTTACACATGTCTAAAACCTATTGTATGGATGTATTTAGAAACCTTATCACTTTATCCTTAAAATATATCATTGTGGGACCTTTAAAATCTATAAATCATTTTATAATAAAGTAACATTTCAAGACTTTCCAAAAGTGACCCTCCTCCCTCTTATAAAAGGCCCCCACCACTACCCCCATACCCACACCTCTCAAGCCCTTGGCTCATCCAAACACTGCTCATATTATCTCTCCAAATCCCTCTCTTAATCTTAGAAGCCTCACTTTGGGCAGATGTCTTTCCAAGGAAGCCTTTGGCTCAAATCAAAAAGAGTTACATGATTTAGAGGCAATGCCTTCTCTCGAGTTTCTTCCTTTTATTTTCCTACTTCACTCACCACTATCTTTTTATTATTTGATCCCATAATAACACCAGTATCCTAAATATACTAGTATTTTTTTATGATAAGTATTCTATCTACACTTACACACACCTCCGTCTAATGGTTAAAGAACATACTGTTTCTGTGGGAGGCGAATTACTACCTCATTAAACGATGATTGTTCAATCATCTTTTAACACCTTTCATGGTGGACATTATTATATCACTATATTTATATATGGTATTTATGGTATTTATTTTTTCTATAAGCTTCTTAATTTTATTTTTAAATCACATTGTTATGCCTTTCATGTTGTGGAACAGCGATAATTTCATCTGAGAAAGTGTGGACTACCGCCCCCTAAAGTGATGTGACTCATTCATGCCAAACATGGAATTTATAAAGAATGTAATTAATGAACTTATGTTACCAATATAACATATATATTATACTGGAATTAATATATATATATATATATGTGTATCATTTAGTTTTAATTTCTTTAATATGACAAAGAAATGAAAGTAGCGTTCATGTGTAAGTACGGCCTACCGTCTCCATGAATGGTGCGTTTCATTTTTTTATCTCCAAATGTTATGGAATAGTATAAAATGAATATACAATGGATATATATGATATTTAAATCATTAATACAATTCTGGAGATAACGTACTTATAACTACATGGGCAATTCTTTCCAAACAAGTTCATTTTTATTCATGTACCGAACATCGAAAAATCCTACGATATGAACTCACATAATTCACTAATTATTATAACATGATAATATGTTATATTAATTAAATAATAAACTTTAAAGGAATTTATTAAGCAATTATAAATTGACATAATTTTATTATTTAGGAATATAAATAACGAACAAGAACAAGCCATACTTGAGGTAAGGGACTTCATCTCAATCTCCTTTCGTTGAGGCATACTTCAATTTATATATGACCTTCTTTTTTTAGTTGAATAACAAAACCTTTTGAATTTTTATTTCATTCAAAATAAATCTTTTTACATGAAGTATTTTCCTAAATGACAAAAGGAATTTTTTTCATACGTATGTGGCGATGACAACTTCTCCTCCGCTGTGACCATTATTTGAGTTTCAGCTTCCTCTACAAGAAATAACTTTTTTAAATGAAAAATAAATACCATGTTTTACTTTTCTTTTATTTAGGTATTAAAAATGGTTTTCATAATGTTTTGATTATATCAATGTATTGTATTTAAATCATGTGATTGAAATGTGGAAATGTTATGTTTCCTTTATGCATGTTTTATGTGATATGATTATGTTATGGTTCTTGGGAATTGTTTATGAATTCGGGTGGTTCTGTGATGAAATAAGGGCGGGTGAGCTGAGATAGCTCTCCAATGAATTGGGTAATGTGAATGAGTTAAATGCTATGGTTTCTTCGAAGAGATTTAGGGAACATACTACGATGGGTATTCCAAACGTAACCATGAGGGTTACTCCCTACGTAAGAATGTTATGAATGCCTCAAGTTACCTTTATGATTTATGATTTATATGAGTCATTCATAAATATTATGATTTCATGAGGTACATTATAGTGCTTGTGTTTTATAAGTAAAGTATGATTTCATTGATTCTTATATATACATGGAATAATGTTTTTTTACTATATTTTTATATCCCTTGCTGAGATTTTTATGCTCATCCCAATTTTTTGAAAAAAAATTCACAAGTCAAGGGAAAGGTATATGATGTGATGATAGTGTTGAGGAAGTGTCAAGAAATCTTCCATGTTTTATTTTAAATATGTTCCCTTTTATGGAAAAAATGAATAATGTTTTTTATGTAACCACCTTGTTTAAATGTGGAATGAAATGCTTGATTTATGATATAATTATCTAAAACACTAAACCTAAAAAGATACTCAATGTGAATTCTTGAAATAACTCAAGATTAAGTAATGTTTAAGGTTGGGGCCTTATAGTTGGCATCAAAGGTCATTTTATATAACTTTAGGATTTATAATTCTATTAAATGATTATAAAAAAATATTTTTTCATTATGGTCAAATTGAAATGATATAGAAATTGAATATTACCACGTTTCTTCATCTAACACATGTTTGTTCAGAATGGTTTTCTATAGAGGAAATACAGAAACAGTGTGAGGAAGGCATATAGAAGGAAATGACCTCCTAAATCATCATCCTGAGATGGCTGGAATTGGAAATGAACAGTTTGTTGCAGTAATGGAATAATTGACTCAAGTTATAAATGGTGGTGGTATCCAAGTATGAGATCAGCTAGATCAACAACAGAGTAACATGTTAGAGGTGGAACATTTCATGAGGCAACATCTCACATCATTTAGAGGATAATATGACCTTGTGTTAGATGAAGGGTGTATTAAAGCACTGAAGACGATTTTTGATGTTATGGGGTGTTCATACAATCAAAAGGATAGTCTTGTTGTTTACCGTTTGGAGGGTCAAGTAGATCAGTGGTGGTCGATGGTTAAAAATGTCAGGGACTGATAAGATTGATGCTCTTGAATGCGATGAATTCAATGGTATGTTTCTTGAGTAATATTTTCCTTAGGCTGTTCGACTTAGGATGGAAAACAAATTCTTGGAATTGAGGCAAGAGGATGACTTAGTGGATGCTTATGAAGAAACTTTCACTCGATTGGCAAGGTATTCCCTAAATTTTATCCAAGACCTTGATAGTAAAATCAATCGTTTTTATTTAGTATTAAAGCCAAAATATCAAAGGTCATTATCTTCTTGTGAGTTCAAAAGTTATGAAAAGCTTGTTCGATGTACTGAGAAAGTGGAAATGGAGTTTTCCAATGATCAAGTGTTCTATGACAACCAACAGAAGAAGAGACCGACCTGGCAGGAGAAAGGGAAGAATACTTCAAAAAGGTTTGATGGTAAGAAAACTAAGTTTAAAGTTTGTGATAAAATTGGTAAAAAGCATGCTGGGGAATGCCTTTTGAATTCTGGAAAGTGCTTCTAATGTGGTAATATGGTACATAAGGCTCATGATTTCACTGGGAAATATCAGGGTAATGGTAATACCAAATTTGATTTACTGTAAGTGAAATGTTTCAAGTGTAATGAGATGGGTCATTATGCAAATGAGTGTTCGAAAAAGAGCTCGAATGATGGGAAGCAGTCAGACTACAAGCAGAAAGGTGTGGTGAATTTCTTTGTAACTACATCAGCAGATGTTGGGCCATCAAATAAAGTGATATCAAGTACTTTTTTGGTTTTTTCATATTATGACAATGTGTTATTTGATTCAGGGTCTACACATTTTTTCATCTCTGAAAAAATTTATAGTAAATTGGGAACTCCATATCAAGAAATGACTCCTGAACTTGTGGTAAAAACACCTGGGGGAAATGTTGAGGAAAAAAATAATATATAAGATTCTTCCTATCCTTATCTAGGGAAAGTACCTACTTTCAAACCTTATTTTTTTACCTCTATTAGATTTTTTTGCTATCCTGGGTATGTATTGGATCTCTATTTACCATGCTAGGATTGAATTTAGAGATAAAGAAGTTTCTTTTCAGAAATATTTTCAATTTGTGTACAAGAATGAACCCTTACTGTTGATAACATATCAAGGGGATGAGAAACTTGTAAAAGATGGAAATGAATATCACCTTGAACACATTGTGGAAAACAAAGGAACTATTCAAATTAATGATGTGCCTGTGGTAAACATGTATCCATATGTTTTTCCTTATGAGTTTCCTGGAATAATACCAGATCGGGAAGTTGAATTTACTGTTGACTTAGTTCCTGATGGTAAGCCAATTTCAAAACCCCCTTATCAAATGGCTCAAATTTAACTTTTAGAGTTGAAGGATAAATTGCAAGATATTTTAAATAAATGTTTCATTCAACCTAGAACATCACCATGGGGTGCCACGGTCTTTATTGTTAAAAATAAATATGGTTCAATAAGACTTTCCATTGATTCTAGAGCCTTGAATAACATCATTGTTAAGCAAAAATATCCTTTGCCTCATATCGATGATTTGTTTGATCAGCTCCAGGGAGCTCACTATTTTTCAAAGATTGACTTGAGATCGGGGTACCATCAGTTGAAGGTAAAGGAACTAGATATTCCGAAGACTGCATTTTGTACAAGATATGGCCATTATGAATTTTTAGTTATGCCTTTGGGTTAACCAATGCACCTGCTGTATTCATGGACCTTATGAATAGAATTTACCATGAGTTCTTGGATAAGTTTGTGGTTGTTTTCATTGATGAATTTTTGGTGTTTTCTAAAATTAAAGTGGAGCATGAAAGACATTTAAGGGTTATTTTTCAAACATTAAAATAAATGAAATTGTATGAGAAATTCAGTAAGTGTGAGTTTTGGTTGCAACAAATTTCTTTCCTTGGTCACATTGTTTCTAAATATGGAATAACTATTGATCCTGCAAAAACAAAGGTTGTTGAAGAATGTCCAAGACCCACAAATGTAACCGAGATTCATAGTTTTCTTGGTTTGGAAGGCTATTACCAAAGGTTTGTTTAAACTTTTCCATGGTTGTCCAACCCATTGACTAAGAATACTCGGAAGGGTGTAAAGTTTATCTGGACAAAATAATTTGATGATTGTTTTCAGGAATTGAAAAGAAGATTGGTGAATGCTCTAGTATTGGAAATACCTTCCAAGAATGGTGAGTTTGTTATCTACAGTGATGCTTCATTGAAATGACTTTGTTGCTTCCTAATGCAGAATGATCAGGTAAATGCTTATGCTTCACATCATTTGAAAACCCGCGAGATAAATTACCCTACACATGATTTAGAATTAGCTGCTGTTGTTTTTGCTTTAAAAATTTTGAGGCCTTTTTTGTATGGTGTAAAGTGTGAAATATATACTGATCACAAAAGTTTAAAGTATATATTCACTCAGAAAGAATTGAACATGAGACAAAGAATATGTCTAGAATTAATCAAGTAATATGATTGCATGATTCACTACCACCCAGGAAAAGCAAATAAAGTGGTAGATGCTTTGAGTCAAAAACCTAATTCTTTATTAAACATGAAACATTTGGAACGAGATCCTTTGGTTTTTGATTTGATGAACTTTGGCATAGAATTTGTTGGTGCAAGAAGTTCTTTTGTTTTGTTTCATGTATCAGTGAAATCTTCTCTATCATATTGAATTAAGCAAGCACAGAAGAAAGACAGTGAGTTGCAGAAAAATGTAGAGCTAGTTCAGAAGTGTATGTTACCTGAATTCAACATTGATAATGATTCTGTTTTGAGATTTGGGAAGAGATTGTGTGTGCCTTGTAATTCATAGTTGAAGAGATAGTTGTTATGTAAAGCTCATAGTTCTCTATTTTCAGTTCATCCTACCAGTACTAAGATGTACAAAGATTTGTGGGAGTATTACTTGTGGGATGGAATGAAAACAGATTTTGTTGATTTTACTGTCAAGTGTTTGAATTGTCAATAGGTTAAAGCAGAGTGGTAGTTACCGAAATGGATGCTTCATCCTTTACCAGTGACAGAGTGGAAATAGGAGAATATATCCATGGACTTCGTTGTGGGATTACCGAAGACACCTCGAGGTAATAATGTAATCTGGGTTATTGTTGATCACTTGACTAAATCTACTCATTTCTTTGATATATGAGATACTTTTTCCCTAGATTAACTTTCCCGATTATATTTTAAATAGATATTCAGGTTACATGGAGTTCCCCTCTCCATTGTTTCTGATCGTGATCCTAGGTTCACTTATTACTTTTGGAAAGGCCTTCAGAAGTTGTTGGGTAATAAATTAAATTTTAGTATAGCTTTTCATCCTCAATAATATGGGAAGTCATAACGAACAATTAAGACTTTTGAGGATATTCTATGTGCGTGTTCGATGGATTATCAGGGAAGTTGGGACCAACATCTTTCATTGGTTGAGTTTTCTTATAAAAACAGTTTTCATTCCAGTATACAGATGGCACCATTTTAGGCATTATATGGGAAGTGGTGTTGAACTACAACTTTTTGGGATGATGTAGGTGAAAGGAATTTGATGGGACCAGAATTGGTAGAAGAGTTGGTAGAAAAGGTTCAGCTGATACAGAAACACATGACATCAGCTCAGAGTAACTAGAAAAGTTATGCGGGCAACAAGAGGAAGGATCTCTCTTTTCTGGTAGGTGGTCATGTCTTCCTCAAAGTTTCACCATGGAAAAGTGTGATGCAATTTGGTAAGAAATGAAAGTTGCGTCCAAGGTTCATTGGACCATATGAAATTCTGGATAGAGTTGGATCAGTTGCATACCGAGTGTCTTTACCTCTGAATTTATCTCAGGTACACAATGTTTTTCTTGTTTCACTATTAACAAAGTACATGCCAGATCCATCTCATATTTTGAGTCCAGAGGTAGTTCAGCTAGAAGAGAATCTCTATTATGAGGAACAACCAGTCCAGATTTTTGACCATAGGGAGCAAGTGTTGTGGAATAAGGTGATTCATCAAGTAAAGGTTTTGTGTAGAAACAACAAGATTGAAGAGGCAATATGGGAATCTGAAAATACAATGAGGGATAAATACCGCCCACTTATTTGATAAGTAAATATATTATGGGGGTGTAATTTCCTAAATGGGGAAGGATGTAACATCCCATGTAAGTAATAGAATAATTTATTTTTATATCTATTTCTTTTTATGAATTATATAGTGCATTAGAGGCTTAAAATGAGAATGAATCCAATTTTAAGCATAAATATTCTAATATTCTTTAAAAGGTCAATTAATCGCCTTTTGATGGAAAACCCTTTTTAAATCTACTTTTTGTCACTTTTATATGTTATATTTGAAAAAATAAAATCTTTCTTTAGAATCAAGACATCAAAATTTACTTTGTGTACATTTTTGGTATTTTTCCAATAAAGATCATTTTTTATGAATAGTGAAAAATGCTGTATTTTAGTTCAAAACCACCTTTTAATATAATTTATTTATATGGTTAGATTACCTTTTTAATTATTTTTAAAGTGTAATTAGAATGTATTTTTATCATTTAATCCAATGTTGATCATTATAATTAATTTCACTTTGAAAATGGACATAATCAAATCAATCTTTTGGTAGATTTTACTTCCTAAATACTCGTATTTGGTTTTGACAATGGGAATTATTTTTAAATTAATTACTAAAATTTCTGTATTTGGAATTGGACAAAATGGATTCCATATTTGGAATCATAATTTCCAAATTATGTAATTAAGACTCTTTTATTTTTGGAAAATATGAATAGTAAAGACGGTAATTATCTTAATTATCGTGATTAATTAGTAATCAGGTAGTTAAGGGTAATAAAATAATATCATAATAATATAAAATGACCCAACATGTGTCCAAATCCTATTTTTTGAGTCATGGAAGACCATGGGAATCTTTTTACCAAACTTGAGGGCCCATGGAGTCACATGGGTGTAATAGTGACCTTTATGACATTGTTTTTTAAAAAAGAAGAGAAATATAACAAAGGTTTGTATATCCTAAGTAAAAAAATTTAATTTTGTTCAAATAAATGATCTATTAGACTATTAATATTCATTGGAAAGATAAATATATTTCCTACATCATGGTATTTTTTTTATAATTTTTAGACATTAAATAAATAAATTTATTTATGACACCATGATGATGTTGTCATTTCCACATTAATGAATGATTTAAATAAAATGAAAAGATAAGGTAAAATATAAGACATAGACATGTCTAAAACCTATTGGATTGGTGTATTTCTAACCCTTATCACCTTATCCTAAAACTATATCATTTTAGGACCTTTAAAATACGAAAATATTTTTATAATAAAGTAACATTTCAAGACATTCCAAAAGTGACCCGCCTCCCTCTTATAAAAGGGCCCAACCTCTACCCCCTTACCCGCACCTCTCAAGACCTTGGATAGTCCAAAATCTGCTCATATTGTCTCTCCAAATCCATATCTTACTCCTAGAAGCATCACTTTGGGCAGAAGTCTTTCTCAAGAAGCCTTTGGCTCAAATCAAAAATAGTTAACCGATTTAGAGGTAATGTATTCTCTCGAGTTTCTTCCTTTTATTTTCCTTCATCACTCACCAATATCTTATTATTATTTGATCCCATAATAACACCAGTGTCATCAATATACAAGGATGTTGTAATGATAATTATTCTATCTACACTTACACACGCCTTTGTCTAATGGTTAAAGGACATACTGTTTCTGTGGGTGGTGAATTACTTCCTCACGAAACGTTGATTGTTCAATATTCTTTTAACAACTTTCATGGTTTCCATTATGATGTCACTATATTTATATATGATATATATGGTATTTATTTTTTCTATATTCTTCTGAATTTTATTTTTAAATCACATCATTATGCTTTTCATGTTGTGGAACTGCGATAATTTCATCTGAGGAAGTGTGGACTACCGCCCCCTCAAGTGATGTGACTCGTTCATGCCAAACATGGAATTTATAAAGAATGTAACTAATGAACTTATGTTACCTATATAAAAAATATATGATACTGTAATTATAATATATAAATATTTCTCATTTAGTGTTAATTCCATTAATATGACAATGAAATGAAAGTAGCGTTCGTGCGTAATTACGACCTATCGTCTCCATGAACGGAGCATTTCATTTTTTTTATCTCAAAATGTTATGGAATGGTATAAAATGAATATATACTTGATATATATGATATTTAAGTCATTAATATTATTCTAGAGATGATGTAATTATAACTACATGGGAAATTCTTTTCAAAGAAGTTCATTTTTAACTCACGTACCGAACATCAACAAAACGTATGATATGAAGTCACATAATTAACTAATTATTATAAAATGATAATATGTGATATGAATTGAATAATAAACTTTAAAGGAATTCCTTAAGCAATTATAAATTGACCTAAGTTTACTATTCAAGAATATAAAGAACGAACAAGAACAAGTAGGACTTGAGGTAGGGGACTTCGTCTCAATATCCTTTCGTTGAGGAATACTTAAATTTATATATGAACTTATTTTATTAGTTGTATAATAAACACTTTTGAAATTTTATTTCATTCAAAAGGTATCTTTTTACACAAATCGTTGTACTAAATGACAAAAGGAATGTTTTTGTCATACATATGTGGCGACAACGACTTCTCCACTCCCATGACCATTATTTGAGTTTCGACTTCGGCTACAAGCCAAAAATTTTTTAAATGAAAAATAAATACCATGTTTTAATTTTATTTTATTTTGGTATTGAAAATGATTTTCATAATTTTTTGATTATATCAATGTATTTTATTAATATCTTGTGATTAAAATGTTGAAATGTTATGTTTCCTTTATGCATGTTTTATGTGATATGATTATGTTAGGGTTCTTGGGAATTGTTTATGATGTTGGGTGGTTTTGTGATGAACTAAGGGCAGGTGAGCCCGGGATAGCTCTTTAATGCATTGGGTAATGGAAAGGAGTTAAATTCTAAGGTTTCTCTGAAGAGAATTAGGGAATAAACTGTGATGGGTATTTCAAACGTAACCATGAGGGTTAATCCCTACGTAAGAATGTTATGAATGCCTCAAGTTACCTCTATGATTTATGATTTCTATGAGTTACTCATAAATCTTATGATTTCATGAGGTATGTTAAAGTGATTATGTTTTATGAGTAAATTATTACTTCATTGATTCTTATGTATACATTGAATAATGTTTTATTCCCGTATTTTTATATCCCTTACTGAGCTTTTTATGCTCATCCCATGTTTTTGAAATGTTTTTCATAGGTCAAGGGAAATGTACATGATGTGATGATAGTGTCGAGGATTTTTCAAGAAATAATCCATGTTTTATTTTAAATATGTTCCCATTGATGGAAAATATGAATATTGTTTTTGATGTAACCACCTAGTTTAAATATGGAATGAAATGCATGATTTATGATATAATTCTCTAAAACTGTAAACTTGAAAAGTTCTTCAATGTGAATTCTTGAAATAACTCAAGATTAAGTAATGTTTAAGGTTGGGGCCTTATAATTTACCTAACAAATAAATATATCATTTTTTATGCTCCCATTGTTATATTTGGAATGTTTTATAATATTATCAGAATAATCACCAAATGACTATATATTAAACTATCACTGAAAACTCCAAGTGGATCAATAACTGAATCCCAAGCTAATAAATCCTGTAAGAAAAATGATTGTGGTGATTTTCCTTATATAAATATTATTAATCTCCCTTAAATAAAGTTTAATCTGATTTTGATAATGGATTTGATATAGATACATATAACCCATATCAATTATTCGGATGGGAATATCAAATTTTATATTCAAATTCAACCAATTATAATCTATCAGTTTAAGAGTGACTTTGAACTCCCTATGGTAATTGATCCTATTACATGGGTCTGAATACCTAATATTATGGGGGGTAGCTCATGTGGCATGGTGGAAACTGAAAATTATAGAAATTCCTATTATTAGTGAAATTTTAATTTTTCTAGGATTACCTAATATAGTGATGTTGGTATATCATTAGAAATTATATCTTTATTCTTGTCTATCTTAATAATACCCTCAATTATTTTCATCATTTATAGAGAATTATAACTATAATGATGCAATTCATTTAATGTGGGAGAATGAAACCCCAATTAGTTTGGAATAATATTCTCTATAAAATATATATCTATACTTTATAAATATTTTTTTATATTCTTTCAAAACAATTTAAATTGGGTATAAAGTAAGCCCAATAAGATATTAATAAAACTAACCATAATTTATTTACTCATGGGAGATCATTATAACAATATTATATGAAAACATATCTTATAATGATTTTTACAAACTTTTGATGATTACATCTTTCAAAATTATATAAGTTAAATGAGGATAATTAATTTAGAATAATATAATTTTTTTCTACTAGAAAATCACCATGATAACCTTCTCCCTTGAGAATCACCGTGAGTATAAATAAACCTTCATTAAAAATAATCACAAATGGAGAAAATATCTAGTAAAATTTTAAAAGAAAACTATAGAAATGAGAAATGAAACTTTAGAATATTGGAAAGGTGCAATTTATATGATGTAATTTGGATAATATATCCATTATATGTCTCTTATAAAAGGTTATCGAGTAGTTGCGTATAATCTCAGTAAACATATCACTATTTTATAATTAATAGTACATAATTAATATAAAAAAGAATACTTTGAAGTAAAATAATATAAATTTTCATTATAATTAATTTATTTCTAATAAAATAAATTATTTTTTAATAGATTAAAATGATACTAATCCATTTATAAAAATAAAATTATTCAAAATATTTTTTTTATAAAATATATATTTTTGTTAAACGTGAAACTTTTAGAAATGATCTAAAATATGGTTTGATAATAATTATTGAATATATATTATGTAAGTAACTTCCACTAAATAGTTAACTATAATTAGTATAACTTTAATTGACCTTGGCCAATGAAATACGGTAAATTTAAAGATATTTTTTTATATATTATAAGTTTTTATTTAAAACCAAAAATTTCTTATTTTTAGTATAAAACTATTAACTATATTGTTTATATATATATATATATATTAACACGAATCCATTTAATAATTATTAATTTTTATAAATAATAGTAAAATTTTAGAACTTTAAAACAGAATATTTTACAAATACTTTTTCTAAAAGTATTTTTTATTATTATAAATATAAAATAAGTTGATCACTTTCAAAAAGTTATTTAAAAAATGTTTCAATGTATTAAAAATATACTAACACACATTTAATTATTAATTGATATGAAATGTGATTTAATAAAATAGAAATTCCATAATCAATTTTTTAAAAAAATTATTTTCTCCATATATCTTATGTTCTCATTCAAAATTTAAATTTATCATATTTAGAAGTATAATTATATAAAATGGATAAAAAAATTAATTAGAAAATTAATGTTTTTTAAACAGTTTTGTTTTGTTTTTAAGAAGAAAAATATGTTATTATGGTAGAAATTGAGTTAACACTATAAATGTAAAACAAGGTTAAAAGTTTAAAAACTACGTGATAGATATTTAAAATATCATACAAATGTATACATATATATACATACATAAGTATTTTGTATTTTTTACTACATGGATGATATCTATTATTTTCAATTTTTAATACACTTTCCTTTTAAGATGAAAACCTTATAGATTAAAGAAGGAATAAATGTTTAAATTGTAGTAAAAGATCATATATTAAAATAACCCTCTTTTTCCCCACCCAAATCACAAAAAAAAACATTTTATTTTATAATTATAATCTACCAATAATTCTTCTAACATGCCATTCTAATAATTTTTTTCTTTTTATTTTATGAAATTAACTTAGAACATTACTTTTAAAGGAACTTATACCATGGAAAATGAAATTCATTAGAGTCAATAACTTGTTCGTCAAAATAATTTTATATTACCTCCAAATATTGCCTCTTTATGAATATCATTATCCACTTAACTGATGTTATATCAACAACATTATTATTCTATGGAACTTTTGTTACTGTTATATAATTCTGTACTCTTAGTCATTTTATTAATATACCATCTTCTTGTTTGGGTAAGTTCTACCACCTACACAAATGATTTTATATCAAAAGCATCATTTTCATCATGAATAATATCAATACATTAATATTATTTGATATTATATTATCGATTAATTTAGTTCATGTATATGATTTTATAATCATGTTAAAAAATATGGTCATTATAATGTAATTTGTTGTTATTGGTAAACTACGTGAAGAATTCCTATCATGGATTCACTTCTCACAAACTGTGCTTATAATTTCCATTTAATAATCTGAAAATAAATAATAAATTAGAAAAATTATTATTCTAATTCCTTTAATAATCTATGAATGATGAAAATAGTCTCAAATGATAATAATTTACAACGACATTGTGAATCTTATATGAAATAATTCAAAATGAATAACATTTGAACATTAATATTAAAAAATTAACCGACACATATATGGTTAATGAATGACTGAAATTTAATATTTTAAATGGTAACAGTTAAAAATAATGTTTTTAAATATTTGAATAAAATGAATGTGTATATTATATAGGATATTACAAAACATTTAGTATTGTCAGAAGAAAACATAAGGGTTTTTTATCTTAAGTTTCTTTAATTGAAATATTTTCCATACTCTCCACCTTGAATATTTATGTGGTGTATATACTACCCCATGAATTTATTATACCATATTTTTCATGTAATTAAATTTATTTACAAAGTTATTTAATGTTCTTTATTTTAATGGATTTTTATTTCCCTAGTCGTAAGGGATTCTTATCTAATATCACTTCAAATTCAAGATTGTTTTTATCTAAATACCATTGTGGGAAATTAAATATTATTTATCTCAAAAATTCCTTATATTTTCTTCTACTCTTGTTTATATGATTACAAGCTTCCATACCATTTTAATTTTCATTAGCACCGTATACAACCAGAAATGATTTTTTAGTGGTGTTATCCATATCTTTTATTAGGTTGGGAATATTTATTACCAATGAACATATTAATTATTATGTTTTATAGATTTCCATGATTAAAATTATATTATTTCCTAAGTTATTTTTAAATTTAGATGATATTATTTAAAAAATTATCTTCTTTAAATGTTTCTAGTATGGCATTTTTCTAATAACTTTGATATCCTTTAATAAGGAGTGAAGTGAATCTCTTTATTACATTTTTTCTGTATTATTCCATTTACCTTCTATTATTTTAATTCTTCTTTGATTATCTTCCCCATAAGGTTTTAATAATTTTCCATATTAATTTCTATTATCATATTTCTATAAATTATTTTATATTAAAAAAATTAATAAAAACTAAAGGATATTTCTTATCAATTTTCAATGTAATTTTTAATTTTTCATATAAAATAGTTTTTCATATATGTTAACATATATTAATGTTTTTAATGATTCATTGTGGATTTTTTTAATGATATCACCCACTATAATTATATATATGGATTAAGACAATGGTTTAAAGAGGTTTTCATGAAACGTATTTCTTTACAACCTATTAATTAATATATGATGGTATTATGATTGTTTTCAAGTTCTTTTAGAACCCATATATACGTTTTTCATTATGGGATAGGTGATGAAATTATATCCTTCCAATGAATTGGGAAATATTTTATATCATCTTAGATAATGGGCGTCCGTGATTGTGTTTATTCACATCTTATTATCTTAGAATCATTATCTTTTATCACAACATAATGTTTGGGAATGGTTTGTTTTGTTCATAACTAAATGTTTGGGCATGATTGGGTTTTTTATAACTAAATAAATTGGAAGTATTGGGTTTTATGATTAAAAAATTCATGGTCATGATTGGTATTATGTATATTGTCATAATTTCTAATGCTTATAATATTTACACATATCTATGTTATTCCAAATTATTGTATTATGATCGTTATTATTAAGATAAATATAATTCTTTTGTGTATTTTTTCTTATGTTATAATAAAATATTATACCATTAATCATGATTTATGATCAATTATTTATTGGGTTTGGTTATTTTTTGTTATGACCATGCACTATGATTATGTTCCCAGGACCACATATTCAGACCCATTCCTTGAAATTGATTCCTTGTGTTTTCCCTTCCTAAGTAGCTGATATCACCTCTTTATTATGTTACCATCCCACTAAATATAAAGAATATTATAACAAATTATATTTTTATATGGTATCCTCATGTGGTGTTACTAAATAAAAACATTAAAATTGTTGTAAAATGAGTTAATTATGTATCTAATCACGAAAGACACTAAACCATTCCGTTGTAAGATTGTGATTATTTAGAATATGTGATGTATAAAATATAAAAATAATGTTTAATATATGTATATTAATCTATGGTATCATTCAATGGTATTAAATCATATGTGTAGAGTTTGAACTTTACCACCTAATCCAAGAGTGTTGGTCTGGGAAATTTTATGACCCAACCTAGAAAATTAATTATCATGTAAAATGTTATTTTCACCATAATTAATGATATGAAATAATCCTATGTTATGATATATACTTGTGTTGGAAGCTGAATATTACTAAAATATATATATACTTAAAATAATTTAAAAATAAAAATTTAGAATGTTTCTAATGGAAGAATGAACAATTTTCATCACATTAATTATATAAATACTTATTATATTAGAAAACCTAATATGAAAATTATAGGATTTCATAACTCTAATAAATATATATATTATAGATTTTCATTTGATAATGGAATTACATTTTTTAATGGGTTGAGATACATTTTATCGGTTATACAATAATTGAACTAAAATTTTCTCAATAAAAGAGTGTTTTAGTTTTCCCTAAACAATTCACGAACATTAACCTTCTTAATAGTATTACTGTGAATATGTTCATGCTACAGTTTAAAAATTTATAAAGTGTAGCATTTTTTAATGATTTAATTAAAAAAATCTAAAATTAAATGAAAAAAATGTATATGCATATATTGATTATTCCAAAATGTATATTTTATGATTTTATTAGTATCACATATACATTTTTCATTAAATAAGGATAAAAGTTGATTACATAAATTTTTAAATTTTTTTATGTAAAACATTATGCTTGAGTTCTCTAATATAAATATTATTTAATAGGTTGTCTTTAATAACACCTAAAATTATTTTTGATTGAATATTTTATCATTTTTGAAAAAATATCTATAATTTTTTATTTTTTATTTAGTTTTTATTAAAAAAATATGATAAATTTGTTTCATTTATTTTATTCTTGTTTCATGTTTTAAATACATATATATTTGAATTAAAATTAATCCAAACTTATGTTAAGATTTAATAATGGTTATTTTTAATTTTTAGTGGTGAATATATATATGTATATATATATTCTTATTTTGTACTTTTTTATGGTGATTTTTTATATACAAAATATTTACACATTTTAGAAATGATTAAAATAGTTTTTAATTTTTTATTTAATGTTATTTTCTTTATAATAGAAAATTATTTATTTTACAATAATTTTTTTGGAATAATTTAATTTCAGGGACAATATCATTTAATTGATAAAAATAGATAATGTTTTTACAAGTACATGTAGTGTTTAATCCATGTTTTTGTGGTATAATGATTCATTTGGTTTTCTTTTGGAAATGTTTTTTGTTGAATAATTCTTTATTTTATTGAATTTAGTAGTAAGATGTTATTATAATGGTTAATAAAAGAAATTAAAAACTATTATAATAATGTTTCTCATGTATTAGGTCCTATTTGGATTGGGATAAAATATATATTTTAAATTTTATTATCATATGACTCACCATGTTATTTGTGATTAATGTAACTTTGTTCTATGAATATTATAGGGAAGAAATTAACATTATAATTGATTCTAGAACAAATATTAATTGATAAATTTTTAAGAAGTAAAAAATTGTGTATTTATGAGATTAATATAGAATGAATAATCTGAAAAGTGTGTTTTATATATATTAGTTACTAATGTGGAAATAATTTATGTTTTAAATTTATTTTTTACAGCCATAATTAGAATATGCGATGAACTAATGAATTGTTTATAAGTGATCAAAAAAATAGATAATTTTTGGAATTTGGATGTTTCGTTCTTGGTTCTATATTTTTTGATACAATTAGTTGATATAAATTACTTTTTTCAATTCAAAAAAATACTTGTTTTTTATGGGGGTTTTGATGGATTTTGTTATTTAATATTCTCTCAGACTAGTCAACTTAATTTATTGAATGGTTGTTGGAACTAGTGTCAAATTTATTGCTCACTTTATTTTGATATTATTTTAGTGATGGGATTACTGGAAAATGTTCTACCGACCAACTAATAAATCTTCCCAAGTGTGCCAAAATTTATTTCATATGTCAAAACTTAATTTCAATCTTTGTTGACACTCCCACAATACAAATAATTGTTCTGGATTGTATATGGTTTCAACCAACATGGAGTAACTAAATGTGGCATGATTATGATAGTGATATAGATCCAATTTTCACATTGAAACTAAATGAAGTTTGGTTTTGATAGTGGTATGAAAATAGGATAATATACATTTAGGACAAATGGGTCACCAGCTAGTGGATTGGATTGTGAGAGCCCTATTATATTTTTATATTTTTCATTATACTATTTATACTTATTATTTTTGGAGTGTTCATGCTATGAAATGGATTAGAGAAATTAATTAGTATAGAATCACTTTAATATGATTCATAAAATTAGTATGAATTGTTCACTTTAATATTTAATCACTATATATTTAGTATGATAAGTTCACATTGACATAAAATTTTAATGAAAATATCCTACTAAGAATACTTGTATTATAAATACTAATTCTATATATTATTTTTCTGGATTTTAAGATGATAAAAGGTATAGCGATGGACCTTAATATATTATGGGTGTGGGAAACAAGGTGAAAAAAATTTAGTTTCCATTATCCTCATTATAAATTTTTGAGATAATGATTATGAATTTAGAGTTATTTGGATTAATTTGAGTTCTAAAAAATTTCATTCATTATTCGGTTTGTATGTAGAATGTTTCTTATATTCTATGAATAATGTGTTTTGAATGGTGAGTCAATTCTCCCATCTTGTTATTAAGGATATAATGTCTCTCTTATAAAAGTTTATTTTCCCTCGATACTAGTATTCAACATATGGTCTATTAGAAGAAGGATTTAGGGGTCCCAATAAATTTCACTACCAACTAAATAGTGTTTTTAGAAAAATTGGTACTTGAAGGAACATATGAAACAACCACTACACTAATATTCAAAACATATAGGTGATATCATTCTATATTTGTCATAATTATTTTCACGATATCTCTTCTTGAATGTTTTTCACCTTTGATGCACCTTCCATGACCGGATTTTGGATTATTGATGTTATATACACCAAATAGGTATTTATATTGAATTAAATGGATTATATAGAAACAACCCACTCCATGTTAAGACATTAAGTTATTATTAAATTTTATTCATACATTTTCAATTTCATCATATAGCGTTCAATTGGCTATATACATTTGAAATGTATATGGATAAAAAGTCATGTTATCCTTACCAAATAAACTATCTTAAGTGCAATGATATTAAATAATCATGTTGGGAAAAAATATATAGTTAAAATAATGTAACAAAAATGTCTCTTCCTATATATGAAAATATAACCATATTAGTAAATTTGATTCATATAGTTTTAAAATAATTAATATCTCCATTATTATGTGTTGAAAAATATTTGGTAATAGGAACCTCATTATAAAGGTAAAAAAATCATGAATGAAAACATAACCGAAATGTGATTTTAATCCTTTAAAAAAAATTATATTAATTTATACAACATTATTTATGTTTTATGAATTACATTATAAGATCATTACACTATGTAAGACACTACTAAACATATATATCTATTTCCTAGAATGGGTGTTAATTGATGGAAGAATAATAGTTTTTCTCTCTGTATTCACTAGTTCCTACTCTTATAAGATTCCCATATAAATAGTTTTGAAAATATCCATGATTCCATATTTACTGTTCCCTTTCTTTTTATCATGTTAATCACACAATACAATAAAATTTTATAAACATGCATGATGATTTAGAAATATCTTAAGAAAAAAATCTTCTTGTAATCAGTTTAAAAGTATAAATCAAATTCTATAACGTACTCTTATAATGTTTTAATATAATGTTCTATGAAATATATTTATGGTATATTTACCCTATCATGAAATTATTCTCTTAATAATGCATAATGCGGCGAACTATATATTAACTTCCGGATGATTTTTTTTTCTCTATGGTTTATATTGATGTTTTTTTCAATAAAAAAGTTGACATAAATTCTATATCGACTTCTTATGATATTTAAACCTAACTGAGCATTTACATTATTCACATAAAGGACACCATAACAATATATTAATGTTTTACCATTACAAAATACCATATGAAGGAAACTAATGTGTTATATTGAAAAACACAGATCTCAGAAATATTTATTATTTATTATAAGAATCATAGACCATAACATTAATATCATATAACAGTTTCATATTAAAAATAATTGGAGACAAACAATTTCAATATCATTTACTTGTGGGTCTGTTGTTGAAATAATTAAGGATAATAAAATGTACTTCTACTTTATTCATAACCATAGTGGTAATTTAAAATTTAAAAACATAACCGGTTATATATTTTGAGTACTGCTTTTTAGGCCATAGGTATTAATACAATCTATGTAACAACTGGGTCCCAATGACAGCACAGACACCCCACCCTAACATGGTCGTCAGGCCCTGGCCGACCAAGTTCCACCAGTTACCCCACAGACACATGGGGCCCACCCCAGGGTCAACCCACATGCCCAAACAGGTCATCTAACTAATGATAATCCCCACATGCCAACACTTGTCCTTTTTAGTGTGATTTTTCACCACTAGTTGCCCCGCAGACTTGTGGGGGCCACCCCAGGGTCCACCCACATGCCTGAACAGGTCATCTAACTAATGATAATCCCCATAGGCCAACACTTGTCCTTTCCAGTGTGCTTTTTCCTCACTCACACAAGCCCTGAGAACATAACCATGACCAGATTTTGGATTATTAATGTTATATACCCCAAATAGGTATTTATATTGAATTAAATGGATTATATAGAAACAACCCACTCCATGTTAAAACCTTAAGTTATTATTAAATTTTATTCATACCTTTTCAATGTCATCATATAGCATTCAATTGGCTATATACATTTGAAATGTATGTGGATAAAAAGACAGATTATCCTTACCAAATAAACTATCTTAAGTGCCATGATATTAAATTATCATGCTAGGAAAAAATATATAGTTAAAATAATGTAACAAAAATGTATTTTCCTATTTATGAGAACATATCCATGTTAGTAAATTTGATTCATATAGTTTTAAAATAATTAATAGCTCCATTATTATGTGTTGAAAAATATTTCGTAATATGAACCTCATTATAACGGGCATAAAATCATGAATGAAAAGATAACTGAAATGTGATTTAATTCTTTTAAATTCTTTATATTAATTGATAAAACATTATTTATGTTTTATGAATAACATTATATGATCATTACACTATGTAAGACACTACTAAACATATATATCTATTTCCTAGAATGGGTGTTAATTGATGGAAGAATAATAGTTTTTCTCCTTGTATTCACTAGTTCTTACTCTTACTAGATTCCAAAATAACTAGTTTTGAAAATATCCATGATTCCGTATTTAGTGTTTCCTTTTTTATTTTTTATTCATGTTAATCACACCATACCATAAAATTTTATAAACATGCATGATGATTTCGAAATATCTTAAGCACAAAATCTTCCTATAATCAGTTTAAAAGTATAAATCATATTCTATTACCTACTATTATAATGTTTTAAGATAATGTTCTATAAAATATATTGATGGTATATTTACCCTATAATGAAATTATTATTCTATTAATTCAGAAGGCAGCGAACTGTATATTAACTTCATGATGAGTTTTTTTTCTCTATGGTTTCTATTGATGTTTTTTTCAAAAAAAAATGTTGACATAAATTCTATATCGACTTCTTATGATGTTTCAACCTAACTGAGCATTTACCTTATTCACATAAAGGAAACCATAACCATCTATTAATGTTTTACCATTACCACATACCATATGAAGGAAACTAATGTGTTATATTGAATAACACAGCTCTCAGAAATATTTATTATTTATTATAAGAATCATAGACCATAACACCGATATCCTATAACAGTTTCATATTAAAAATAATTGGAGACAAACAATTTCAATATGGTCGTTAGGTCCTGGCCTACCAAGTACCACCAGTTTCCCCGTAGACACGTGGGGCCCACCCCAGGGTTCATCTGTTGTAGAAATAATTAATTATAATATAATGTACTTCTACATTATTCATAACCATAGTGGTAATTTAAAATTTTAAAACATAACTGGTTATATATTTTGAGTACTGCTTTTTAGGCCGTAGGTATTAATATAATCTATGTAACAACTGGGTCCCAGTGACAGCACAGACACCCCACCCTAACATGGTCGTCAGGTCTTGGCCTACCAAGTACCACCAGTTGTCCCGCAGACATGTGGGGCCCACCCTAGGGTCCACCCACATTCCCGAACGGGTCATATAACTGATGATAATCTCCACAGGACAACACTTGTCCTTTCTAGTGTACTTTGTACTCACTCACACACACCCTGAGAAACTTTCTAGAAGGTCACACATCCTGATCACTACTCCAGGCCAGGCACTCTTAACTGTGGAGTTCTAATCAAGCAGGCTACCGAAAAGGAAGGTGCACCATGTTGACATGAGTCATATCATTTAGTCATTTAACCCTTTATCAGTTGGGGATGTTACAGTCACCCCCCCCCTTAGATCACAACATCCTTTTTGTGGTCCCTACATCACAACCGAGGCAGTGCACCACACTTAAGGATGGGTACCACCTCTGATACCAATTTGTCACGACCCATCCTTGGGGCATGTGTCGTGACTACCCCAAGCCCAGCTTCCATAGGCCAGGGGCTGGCGACTAGCACAAAAAGAAAAAATCCCAATAAAAGGTAAGAAATTGCCTTTATATAAGTAAACAAACACAACAAAGTACGCAAGCTGAAGTAAGCACTAAGTAAACTGAGTACAAAAGTAAGTGCTGGAAACTAAATGGGCTAGAATACAAACCCAACAGAAATTATAGTACAACAGTAAAGAAAGAACAACTGCAGTAATGTAAACCAACAACCACTGAGTTGTCCTCCAGATATCCCACATGAAGGGTGGGTACAAATGGTCTCCTCAGCTCCTCGGGTCGGGCCATCCAATCTTTGTACGTCCCGCCAAGTGGTCCACCTCCAGGTACCATCTCGCTCCACAAGACTCCACCTCGATCAGTGTTATCTATCGTCTGCATCCAACACAACGTAGTGCGGGCATAGCCCATAAAGGGGTGAGTATACGATACTCAGTAGGACGCCGAGACCCCCAAAGGTCTCCCATAATCCACAAAGTATAAACCAAAAAGGAAAGATAAAAACACGAAGTATCAACCAGCTCTACTTAGGTATATGCCCATACATATACATAAGTCATCAATTCCAGTTCTTCTCCAACTCACGGGACCCAAACTTTCACATTCCCAAAGTCTCTCTTAACTCTCATAAAACTCCTCCTTTAAACTTGAAAACTTTCATAATTTAATGTGGACCTTTCCTCTCTCCCTCTCACTTCATTAAAACATGCCAACACACACACTTTAATTAATTAATTGAAACTCTTTCATTAATTAATTAACTATTTGAATTTGTATTTTGAAATTCTCGGCTTGTTTAATTAAAATAAGGGGTGACCTGATTTTAATATTTGGGTTGTCTTGTTGTATTGAGATTTTTCAGAGAGAGCTCTTGAGTTTTGAAGAACGCTTCATCTCCTTTGTTGAATAATGCCAATTCTGTGACGAAGAACATCGACTCGGTGACCCCAGATTCTCCACCCCCTTCTTCCTCCGTGACAAGGGAGGAGACATCGACGCAGGATCTTGCCAACGACGTCTCGCCTTATCATCTTCTCTCCATGAAAAAAGGGGAGACACTGCTTCCTCCTTAGGCGCACTCTGTCGTCGCTTACAGAACCTCACCCCGTGACGTCGTCCTCCGCGACGACCGACATTCGATATCTTTTGTTGAGGTAGGGGTTTATTCTTGAAAGTGGATGTTTACATACCCCGTTCTTAGTGGAAATCATTGTTAAATATGGCTCATTTCTATCGTTTTATACGGAGGTTGCGGGCCGAATAAACACGGCCCGACAACCCTCCATTATTCTCGTTAATTAATTTAGAATTGGAAATTGATGGCGAAGGAAGCACGACACAGTCGCACCCTTCCGGGAACGTGGCGAAGGGAACCGGCACCGTTGCACCGGTTATGTGGGAAGACCCGCGGCTCACTAGACGGGCCGCTTCGATGGAGGAACCGACCGGCCCGTCGGCCGGCCGAGCGGAGCTGGACCGCGGCGCCGGGAGGGCGGCACGCTGGAAGACCGGCGGCCCACCCATTCAGGCTGCGTGCGCAGAAGACCAGTCAGTCTAGCCGGCCGGTTTGGGGAAGGGTGGCACCTCCTGACGCCGACGGTGCAGAAAACCACCCCCCCCCCCCCTTGGAACCCACTCGGCCTTTGGCTGAGCCAGCTGGGCCACGCGCCCAGCCAGGTCATCCCACTGGGCTAAATGGGTCGGGCCCGTTATTCACTTAAACATGAATAACTTAAGGATCACGCGTCCGAGGTGGAGTCTTGTGGAGCGGGACGGTACCTGGAGGTGGACCACTTGGCGGGATGTAAACGGAGTGGACGGCTGGACCCGAGGAGCTGGGGAGACCATTTGTACCCACCCTTCAGGTGGGATATGTAGAGGATGACTCAGTGGTTGCTGGTTTACTTTACTACAGCTGTTCTTTCTTTACTGTTTTACTGTACTTTCAGTTGGGTTTGTATTCTGGCCCATTTACTTTCCAGCACTTACTTTTGTACTCAGTTTACTTAGTGATTACTTCATCTTGCGTACTCTGTTGTGTTTATTTACTAATATAAAGGTAATGTCTTCCTTTTATCAGGATTTTCGCCTTTGGTGCTAGTCGCCAGCCCATGTCCTTTGGAAGGTGGGCTTGGGGTAGTCACGACATGGGCCCCGAGGAGAGGTCGTGACAATCTATACACAACACAACATAAACTTTTTATGATGTTTTCCAAAATTCAATATATTGATTCTCAATTTTTTGACTATGGATCAACAATTGTGGGTCTTATTTTACCTTAATCAATTTTTTTCCTACATTCCATGTAAAAATATTTTTAATCTCCAGGAATTTATACAATCATAAAATAAACAAATGACCAGAAAGTTCTATAAGAGTTTTTAAAATTTTGATTTATTTTTCTCATTTCGAGGTGTAATTCAATAGGGATTCTTTTTTTGGATTTGTGATCTTTTTAAATTAATGTATAGTAATTTTGGTAAACATGTATTATTTTACAACTTATAACCACTTTCTAAAAAATTATATATTAAGGGTTTTTATTTAGAGGGGGTGATGTTTAACCACTTCTAAATTAGTTTTCAGTATAAATTAGTGTTGATTATCTAAAAACCACGATAAAATATTGATTTAGTGATGATTTTTTAATAATTATAATTAAATATATGTGTGATTTATTGTAATAAATAAAATCAATAGTGGTTATTAAGACACAGATAAATATAACAGTTAGTGGTGGTTAAAAAATATATAATAGATTTATTAAAAAAATAAATAAAAATAAATGTGATTTGTGCCATGATTAATGTCTTCAATTAGTGGTGCTTAATAAACCACCATTATTCTTCTATATTTACAAACTCTCAAAATACACCTTGTATTTTTTATTTTTTCTAAAAAAATTATATTATATTTATAAATTTTTTAAATATAATTTTTAAACACATTATATAAACATATTATAAAGATGTATTCTAATGACATTATATAAATACAGGAAATATATACTTATATATGAATTATATAAATAAACATTGATATATATATATGTATTTAAACATATAAATAACTTAAATAAAAAAATATTCGTATATTTTAATACATAAATATAATTTAATTATAAATATATTTTTACAAATAATTATTCAAATACATGGGAATATATAATTTAGATGGACTTCTGTGTAAATATTATATATTTATATTATAATATATATATATATAATTATATCCATTTTTTATATTATAGATATTATATAGATAATATATGATATAAATGTATTTAATTATATGCATAAATATTTAATATATAATATACATAAATTTTATATAATTGTATTTATTTTTATTATTGTTATTATTATAATTATTCAAAACACATTACATATATTTATTTATTATTTTGGAATACAAATATCTCAATTTAAATTAATATATTAAATATACAATTATATATTAATAAGTATATTCAAATAATTATATAAAAATATATTATAATTATATTAAATAAAAATTAATTTAGAAAATATATAAATTTATTATATATATATTTATATACAAATAATTATATAAATATAAATATATAAATGTAAATATATAAAAAAAGATTTGTGTGTGTGTGTCTCCCTCTCTTTGTTTAAGTATATACATGTAATTGTTTAAATTTAAACTATTTTATATTACTTATATATATTATATATATTATATCATAAATATAATATATTTTATATATCCTATTATAAATTAGTATAATAAATACATAAATAAATTATATATATAAGAATATACAAATAATTATCAAAAAATATAATTTATACAGTATTACATATAAATATCTTTATATTATAAAATTAAATTGTATATATTATATTCGATATTTCCTATTATACATTTTTATAGAAAAAATGTAAATATATTGTATATGCATCACTACACCCAGATGGCAGGGGTCAAATCCCATCCATGTCACATTTCATCCTCCTAGTTTAGAGGGAACTGATTTTTCTCTCAAGCTTGTGTCTGATGGAGAGCGATCATGGAAGGAGAGCACCAGAGTTTAGGATAACACAGAGTGGTCATTGAAATCATGTGACTTATGAGAATGAGGCGACATCCACCACTGAAGTTAGTGTGAGGTGCATGGGTGGGGGCCAAGAGACTTGGCTAGAAAGCCTCTAATAGTGAAGCTTATGTGGCTCCCCCAAAAGCAGGTGAGTGCAGGGCGATCATGACGGGCATGTGCAAGGCAGATGGTGGGTGTTGTGATAAGTCTAGGGCAAGAAGCCTCTAATGGTGGATTGGGGTTCATGTGAGAATGTGTGGACATGGTAATGTGGTGTCGTACTACGTGCCATGGGCCATTGGGAATTAATTTGTGGTTTATGGGTTATTAGCCTTCGGATCAATTACTGGGCCCTCAAGAGCGCATTTCTTTCATTATTTCTACTTCTACGCATACCGTCCTTGTAATGGGATTTCCTCTACCCATAAATAAATCGGGTTTTCTTTTTCCTAAAAATAAAAATTTCCTTTGGTCCAATTATTGGAGCAGATCGCACATGGTGTATGTATACATTCACTACAAGAAAACCGCCGCTAAACGGCTAAAAAATTATTTTTTTTAAATTATTTTTTTATTTGAGGATTAACGGTGGTTTTTTAAAAAACCACCTTGAAATAGCGGCGGTTTCGGTAAAACCGTCGCAAAATGAAAAGAAAAAAATGAACAAACACGAGAAACCCCAAAATCATTAAAAAGACCATAACTTTTGATCCGGGCGTCCATTGAAGCGCCATGACCAGTCAAATTGAAGCTCAGGAAGAGATATAGAGTCACATATAATCAAAACCGTGAGACGGCCTAAGGTGCGGAAGATATTAGAGTTATAAGAAAGTTGAAAAAAGTTCTCCAACTTCAAACGGCCATAACTTTCGCTCCGGGTGTCCGTTTGGGCTCTACCACATATCAAATCGAAGCCAGCGAAGAGAGCTACTCAACAATTTGACACAAGAAAACTTTTTTCGTGTTTCTAGACCCCAAAAACCCCTACGAATGCCTCCAAACCCTGTTTCCGTCACCGGTGTCCCGTCGAACTTGTCTTCAAACAGACCTAACTTTTGATCGGCGTGTCAGTTCGGCCTCCTCCACCTGCCAGATCATAGCTCGTTCCATGAGCTTCAGTTTGACTAGTCGCGGCGCCCACATGCAATCCTAGATCATATGTTATGGACTTTTAGTGGGTATCGGGTTTGTTATGTTTTTCAATGTCTCGTTTCTAGCACCCGTTCCCCGTCAGCTTTTTTTTAAATGGTCATAACTTCCGATCCGTCTGTCCATTCAGACTCTTTCACCTTTCAGATCGAAGATCATTTCCGGATCTTTGATTTGACAGGTCGCAGATCTAAAATGGACTCTCGGATCATAAGTTATCTCCATTAATGTGAGTCCAATGTTTTTGTCTCTTTATGACCGTTTTGACGGGTTTTAACGGTAGCTCCATTTATTACTGTTTATTTGGGTTTTCATGACTTGTTATCTTTATCAATGGTTTTTTATGGGTTATTATGATGATTATGTTTAATTATTAAGGAGTTTTTCAGAGTTTTCACGAGTTTTCATGCGTTCTCATTCTTTCTAATGCCTCATTCTTCATATGCTTCTCCATCCTTTTCCATTCGTTTTCATGATTTTTAATCTCTTATCACGTCTTTTCATACTTTTTCATGTGTTTTCATTATTATTTATTATTTATTATTTATTATTTATTATTTATTATTTATTTATTTATTATTAGTATTTATTTTTTATTTTTTATATTTTATTTTTTATTTTTTATTTTTATTTATTTATTTATTATTTATTATTTATTACTTATTATTTATTATTTAATATTTATTATTCATTATTGATTATTGATTATTGATTATTGATTATTGATTATTTATTATTTATTATTTATATCTATTATTTCTTATTTCTTATTTATTATTTATATATATTATGTATTTATTATTTATTATTTATTACTTATTATTTATTACTTATTATTTATTATTTATTATTTATTATTTATTATTTATTATTTATTATTTATTATTTATTATTTATTATTTATTATTTATTATTTATTATTTATTATTTATTATTTATTATTTATTTATATTTATTTATTATTTATATTTATTTATTATTTATATTTATTTATTATTTATATATATTTATTATTTATATTTATTTATTATTTATATTTATTTATTATTTATATTTATTTATTATTTATTATTTATATTTATTTATTATTTATTATTTATATTTATTTATTATTTATTATTTATATTTATTTATTATTTATTATTTATTATTTATTATTTATATTTATTTATTAGTTATTATTTATTAGTTATTATTTATTCTTTATTATTTATTATTTATTTATTTATTTTTTATTTTTTATATTTATTTTTCATTTTTTATTTTTTATTTTTTATTTTTTATTTATATTTATTTATTTAATATTCATTATTTATTATTTATTATTTATTATTTAATATTTATTATTCATTGTTGATTATTTGTTATTTGTTATTTATTATTTATTATTTATTATTTATTATTTATATCTATTATTTATTATTTATTAAATATTATTTATATCTATTTTGTATTTTTTATTTTTTATTTTTTATTTTTTATTTTTTATTTTTTATTTTTTATTTTTTATTTATTATTTATTATTTATATTTATTAATTATTTATGTTTATTTATTATTTATTATTTATTATTTATTACTTATTATTTATTATTTATTATTTATATCTATTATGTATTTATTATTTATTTTTTATTTTTTATTTTTTATTTTTTATTTTTTATTTTTTATTTTTTATTATTTATTATTTATTATTTATTTATGTT
This sequence comes from Viscum album, assembly GCA_963277665.1. Classification (NCBI taxonomy): domain Eukaryota; kingdom Viridiplantae; phylum Streptophyta; class Magnoliopsida; order Santalales; family Viscaceae; genus Viscum; species Viscum album. Next base: position 2,036,657,745 of record OY728136.1, read on the forward strand.
TATTTATTATTTATTATTTATTATTTATTATTTATTATTTATTATTTATTATTTATTATTTATTATTTAGTATTTATTATTTATTATTTATTATTTATTATTCATTATTTATTATTTATTATTTATTATTTATTATTTATTATATATTATTTATTATTTATTATTTATTATTTATTATTGATTATTTATTATTTATTATTTATTATTTATCTTTATATTTATTCATTATTTATTTATCTTTATTTATTATTTATTATTTATTATTTATTATTTATTATTTATTATTTATTATTTATTTATTATTTATTATTTATCTTTATTTATTATTTATTATTTATCTTTTTTTATTATTTATTATTTATTAATTATTATTTATTATTTATTTTTATTTTTATTTATTTTTATTTATTACTTATTATTTATTATTTATTATTTATTATTTATATTTATTAATTATTTATGTTTATTTATTATTTATTATTTATTATTTATTATTTATTATTTATCTTTATTTATTATTAATTATTTATTATTTATTATTTATTATTTATTATTTATTATTTATTATTTATTTATTATTTATTATTTATATTTATTTATTATTTATTATTTATTATTTATTATTTATTATTTATTATTTATTATTTATTATTATTGAGTTTATATCTATTATTTATGTATTATTTGTTTTTTCAATTAATATATATAAGTATATTAAATTCTGTTTATTAACCACTTGGCGAGCTTGCTGGAGTGGTAAACACTTTGGAAAATATGCAAGAGGTTAGGGGTTCAAATCTCACCAAACGCAGGTAGGTCATCCTTAAGGCTTGGGAGAGTGAAGCAATCAGTAGCCCTCTTACAATAATGACTAGCAAGCTGAAAAACACCAAAACAATGCTCAAAGACTAGAGCAAAGCATCTTTCTCCAACCTGGAGCATGAAATCCAGGCGGCTGAACAAAGGCTTCTACTTTACCAGAATAAATTTTAAAATCAGTACATCCCCTCAAGGGATGAAATACAGACCCTTGCTCATCTTGATGATCTTCTCCTGTTGTAGGAACACATCTTGAGGATCCAATACAATGTCAAATGGATGCATGAAGGAGATAGGAACTCAAGGTTTTTTCACTACTTACATAGAGAAAAGAAGTCCAAGAGAGGGGTCTCTGCAATTGAAGTAAATGGGTCTCTTTATACATCAGAGATGGAAATTTCAAATGCTATTATGAAATACATTGAAGAGATGTACTAAAGAAGGGATTTGATGGCACTTCTCTCTTGATGGAAAATATTCAACCAACAGTCAGTACACATAAGAACAAACTGCTTGTGGAAACCCCAACAAAGAGGGAAATCAAATATGCTCTCTTCTCATTAAAAATTGATATTGTGGCTGGACCGTATGGGTTTACCAATAAATTCTTCATGTTTTACTGGGATATTTTGTGACATGAGTTCATTAATGTTGTACCGAAGTTTTTCATCCATGCATCCATGACCTATGGTGACCATTCTTGCCTCATTGCTCTGCTTCCAAAGAAAGAAAATGCCTTGGAAATCAAAGACTTTAGTCCAGTGGATATCGGAAACACCATCCCCAATGTTATCAGCAAGATCATTACCATGAGGCTTGGACACATTATCAGCACAAATATTACTTCAAATCAGTTTGGATTTGTCCCTGGAAGACATATTCAGAATTTCATTCTCACCGCCTTAGAATATGTCAATGCCATGAGGAAAAATATGAGGAATGGAAGCTTCTCCCTCAAGCGGGACATTTTTAAGGCCTTTGACACCTTGAAATGGTGCTTTATTTTTGTGGTTCTCAGAAAACATGCCTTCTATGAATTCTTCATCAGACTTTTTAAGACAATTATCTATAATGTGAGACTTTCTATTATTATCAATGGATCGCCTAGGGGTTATTTCCAATGCTCTAGGGGAGTCCAATAGGGGGAACCCTTATCTAGACTCCTCTTCACTCTGGCTGTAGATTATTTGAGTTTTTTCTTGAATGATATGGTGCAGGAGGGTCTTCATAAGAGAACGAAGGTTTGAAGGGATCTCTTCAGCCCCTCGCACCTCCTTTATACTGATGATATTGTTCTTTTTGGAAAATCCAATAGAGGTACAATATCTTGCATTCAGAAAATCTTTTCTCATTATGAGGATGTTTCGGGGTAGGTGGTAAGCAGGAATAAATCCATTGTTGTATTTGGGAATGGAATGATTGTCTCCATGCAGAATATAATTTCCAAGAAGCTTAGAGTTAGGAGAAGTGCCCTTCCTTTTATGTACCTTATAGTACCACTTTTTTGGGGAAGGGTGAAAAGATTCTATCTTGAATCCATATAAACTAGAATTATTAATCAACTATCTACCTAGAAAGGAAAATCAATTTCTCAAGCAGGAATAATTTGTCTTGTGAACTCAGTTATCACATCAATGTTTATCTATGATTTCTCGGTTTATCAGTGGCCTCATTCCCTTATCAAGTAAATTCAAAGTTTAATCAGGAACTTCATATGGAATGGGTGAATACATGAAAAGAAACACATCAGTGTTTCCTGGAAATATTGTATCAAACCCATTGAAATTGGGTGCATGGGCGTTAAGGACCTGAAAGACTTCAATGATTCTCTCATAAGTAAATTCACTTGGAACTTTTTAACTTCTAATGATGATTCCCTGAATTTTCTTGCACAGAGATTCATATCAGAGATATAAAATGGGTACTCAACATATGTGTCCTCCTCTATATGGCCTTCCATTAAACATGATTATATTGGAATCATGTACTTCTCCTCTTGGATGGTTTCCAGCGCATCCAACCTTAATTTTTTAAAACAAAGTGGCTGGATAGGCCGATCATAGAATACATGGATAACCCTCTACAGCTGAAGGATATCTCAATCACTGACATTCATCGAGACAAAAATCTTTAAAATTGTCTTCCAGATCATACTAATATGGCTATGTAGCGTTATAACTTCATGGTCGTTGACACTTTGATATGGACACCCAACACCTATGGAAAGTTCACTTCGAGGGAGTATCACAGACACTTATGTGGCAACAATGCAACTTCTCTCTTGTGGTTACAGAATTTTAAAAAACCATTCATTCTCCCTTCCAATTACCTGATACTATGGCATATTTGGAAAGGCAGGATACATGTGCAACACCTTCTTCAGCGAACGAGAATACATTTGGACTCTTGCTTCTATTTGTGCACCCAGGACGAAAAAACAATTCACCATATTTTCTTTTCCTGCAATTTCTCATGCAGATTTTGGGAACATTTTCAAGGGGTCTTTGGGACTATGTTTTCATTGAATAGTCTTGAAGATTTCATGAACTCGGTCACTACATATGGTCAAAGTGAGCAGGTTTTTCGAGTTCTTCTCACTGTAGTTGCGGTGGCCTTTTCTCAGATTTGGAGAGTGTGAAATCAGGCCATTTTTAGAAACTGTAAGCCCTCTTTGAAGTATGGTCAGACTATTGTTTACAGGGAAGTGAAAGCTGCTTCCATGATACAAACAGGTACAATGAATTATAATATTTCTGATCTCATAATACTGAAAACTCCTGGGTTGTCTATCAGGGTCAAGAAACCATTGATGTTGTAAACGATTTGATGGATTCCTCCCATTTCATCATGGCTGAAAGTGAATGTTGATGGTGCAACATCTGGTACACCAGGACCTTCTGGGTGTGGGGAGGTGTTCCGTAACCATCTGGGGTTTGTTAAGGGTTGCTTCTATCATTATATCAGAAATGGTTCTGCACTTGATACTGAATTATGGGCTATGATTAAAGCTGTCAACTATGTTGTCCACCATGGTTGGAGGCACATATGGGTAGAATCTGACTCAAGTACAGTGGTTCACATTCTGCTGGCAAGGTCCATTGAGTTTCCTTGGAGGATTCTCACATTGGGTATTTCATGCCTGCGTCACCTTGAGCGTGTTCAACTGAAAGTCAGTCAGGTTTATAGAGAAGCAAACCAGGTTGCTGATGCTCTGTCCAAGAGGGCAGTTATGGAGGTCTCCTCATGATGGTCCTTTGTCATCCCAAAATTTTTCTCATATATTGTTGACTTTAACTCACATGGTATGCTCTATTCTCACTTCTTAAACCCCCTTGTGCTACCACTTTTTCAGTTTTTTAATATTATTGTAAGATGTGGGCTTTGTCTGAATCCTCGATCTGCTTATATATATATATATATATATATATATCTTATATGATTGATATATATACACAAGTTTATATTTTTATACATAAATAAAAAAATATAAATATATGTGTGTGTATGTAAATGAAAATATTTATACATATTATATATTTCTAGTTATATATATATATTAATATGATTTAATAAAATACTAGATACATGCCAAGGTGTGTTGGGTGTGTTCCTAGCTTCGGTTTTATTATTCACAAAGGAATTTTTATTACAAGATTAGAGTAAGGGAATATTATCCACATGTGTGGAGAAAAGAAGGAAAATCTAGCAGTGGTGGAATGTCAGAATAGAGGCAGCGGTGGAATTTCATGTGGGGTGGGGGGAAGGCACAAAGGTAGGAACGGGGAAAAGCCTGGTAAAGTAGCATGATCTAGTTTGTGAGATAGAGAAAAACTATAGGGTAATTTTTTAATAATAGAAAAAAAATTAAGTTAGATTTAGAAAAACCTAATAATTTTTTAAACAAAATTACTAGTAGTTTTAAATAGTATATAATGATTTTTAAATTTAAAATTATTTTATAAATGGTTTCAAATATTTTTTCTTATCATATTTAGAAGTAGTTAAAACTACATTAATATTTTTTCCCTTACCAATGCTTATGGATAACCACTATTAATATAAGTTGGAACCCATGAATGGGTGTTTTTTATAACCATCACTAATGTACTTAATGGGGGTTATAACTACTACTAAATGAAACAAATAACCCCTTATAATAGTTTCAGGTTTTTCTTTTTCTGTGGAACAAAACCTTTATATCGAATTTTTTTTCTGAAAATGTAACATATTATTATTTTTACAACATATCCTTGAAGTCGGAATATATTTCTTTTAACAAAATTCACACTATTTTTTCATTTTATGTTATATTATTTTAATACATCAAATATTATTTTATATTTAATAAAACCATTAAAAAATAAATCATCTATGAATTTTTACATTTCACAAACATTTGTGAACAACCTCTAAGTTCATCTTCAACCACTATTTTCATACACTAAATATGGTCTATATCATTTTATTCACTAATAATAATATCCCATTATTAATAAAATTTATTTTCATTCACCTTCCCAGATACATTTATTTATTTTCTTTATTTCTTACTTTTCCAATTTTTTTCAATTTTTCACTTTTTCACACCCATTTGGTAATTTACTCAGTGTGATGCATGTAAAATTTGAGAGTATTGGCGGAAAAATCATCTAAACAGTGATATTTTTCAAGTGAATTACCCTTGTTTAAAAAACAATCGATGAAACTATGCATTAATAGGTACACATCATAAGGGAATTGTATTGTCTTTTGATTGATCCAAATCACTAATAAATCTATAAATTATGTCTATATAGTAAAGAATAATAAAAAAAAATCATCTCAAAAGGTGAGAGGTGTTGTAGTTAAGCGATTGGGATTATAATAAAGGCTTCATATATAACATTGTAAAGGAAATAAAAAACCCATGTAATCCAGTTCCACGTCATGAAACATTTAAAATTTTTTAATGATCATGCAACAAGAAAAAATATTGTACCATTTTACAATCATTCATCTAGTTCCATTGTTTTTTGTTCATTATCATTATATTACTAGGACCAACATGTGATATGTGAATAAAAAAAATTGGTCCGGGTTTTTAAGATAAATAAATATTTTTCGTTTATATTAATCAATGAATTAATAGAAGGCATAGAGGGGTGTAAAAAAATTATCCTATTTTTACAACCTTCACATAGGCAATTAAATGTTTATAATTATAACTAGACCCATGAGAAGTTTGTGGAAATGATGTGGCCAAGATTGGTAACCTAGGAAAGAGGTTATTCCACTAGTTTCCTTGACATAATGGATCCTCATTATCAAATTATTATATAAATGATAATACTTTTATAATATGTGGTTGGGAAGGATGAATATGGGAACAACTATTAAAGGATTATAGAATATCAATACCAATGAAAAGTAGGGTTTTAGGGGGAAATTGTTATGGAAATGACACAAAGATATATATCAGGATGTAAGATTTTAAGCATAGTTGAAGTAGTCTTTCTGAGTGGTATGATTTGGATAAAGGGATCAAATAATATTATGGATACTATTAGGGAAAAATGGTGTAAACATATCCATGTTGGAGACCAGATCAAATTGGGTCCTCATGTTGGACCTTGAGGGCTAGGTGAGGTTGTCATGTATTGAAGGGACTCAGATGCCAAGTATTTTCACCCCTCATTCCTAGGTATATCATTCAAAAATATCTTTAGATATAGTATATGTGAAATTTTAACTAGATTTTTTATTTTCAAAAAATGTTTAGGTGTGTTGACTAAGAATATATGTACTAAAATGATTGCAGTATCACTTTATATTAATTTTGGAGGAATGGGGTACAATTATAGGCAAAGAACCCCAAGGCAGCTATGTGATGAGGTAACTACTCAATAATCCTATGCTTTACTTAGTGTATACTCAATGGTAATAATGAGTGTGTACATGTGGTGATTTTTCAGGGTGTTTTCAAATATTTAGTAGGCCACAAGATTAGGGAGTTGATATGGAATGCACGCAGGGCTTCATCATAGCACTAGACTACCCGTTTATCCAAAATATTATAGATAATTCATAAATTTCCATGCGATTATCTTGATTAAATTTTTTTTCTAGAAAATCAATTGAATATTTTTTTGGTATTTTTTCATGATAAAAAAAAGGAAAATGTGAGGAGAATTTGTCTTGGTAATTGGATTTGAATCAAAGAAGGGTGTGTTCCCATATGTTCATAGTATCATATGATCTTATTAAAATAATAGTGTCTGGACTACTATGATTTTATTACATAGGCTATTATGATGTAGGAAACCATATGATATTTATATTACAACAATATTATTTTATATATAAGAGGGAATCATCTTAAGAGTCCACACAAACATGGGTGAATCATATAAACTATTCATCTATCTTTTCACCTAAGTTGACGAGAATTATTCTTCTCAAATAAATATTTGTGAGAGACTCGGCTGGGAAATTAAATTTATTCATGAAATTAGAGGAATGTATGGAAGGGAACATGGGGTTATTTATATTATTTGATGTGTGATAATATTGATTAAAATATCTTGAAAAAAATGTATTCTAGTATATATTCTACCATCTCTTTTCCCATAATATATTATTTTGACCCTCTATCACCCCTCCCTTTTCTCTCCAATTTTTTCATTTGAACTAACACTTTAAAAATATTGTTACAAAAAATATCCAAATATTAAAATTTCATCCCTAATGAGAATATAATTGTTTGAATTCATGTAATGATCAATGGAATTGATCTTTACTCATAATTTCTTATCTCACCATGCCACAAAAAACAAAGAAATATTCTAGGAACAATTATATTAAACAATCCATTGTAAAATGGTGTCACATTCTATTGAATTGGTATCCTTAGGGATTGAGAAATTATTTTTCGGATGAAAACTTTCATCATAAATTGTTTCTGACTTAATTCTCTTATTATCAAATTAAAATTTTCTCTAATCAAGGGATCATCTATGAGATATTTAAAATGAATCATATAATCCACCATATTCCATAGTGAGAATGGAATATCGACCTAAAAACCTAAGTTTGTTATTTTAGAACACTGAACCATCACGTTATCATAAGCATGTGAACATCGGAAATGATCGATTCATTATTTTGTTCTTTATCCCAGAGGTAATTTTGTTGAAGAACATTAATTTATCTATTAGGTGAATCTGAGTTGTGTTGAATTTGAAACACAATTAAAATAAAATGTTTTATATGTTGTTATACAGTATTTATAATCTCTAATTTACCATCATTGTGATATTATATTGGAATTTATTAGATGATACATCTCAAAGACCAAAACCTTCAATCTATTTCGTAGAGATATTCGATTTAGTCTCTGAAAAATATATAAAATAAGAGTAGTTCTTATCCTTGGTGAGATATATAATAAGTTTCACCAATTCCATAGTGACTAGAGAAATTCTATGTAAAATCCATCTATTGAATTAGTGTTTTTAGAAATTATTAAAAATAAGTTAAGGGATAAGGTTCATCTATATATAAACAGTCATCAAAACACTTGTTTCATTATCTCTTTACAGTATCATGGACATAAAAAAATGGCAGAGAGTCTATGAACTTTCCCTACCATACATGATCGCAGGATAAAGGTTACATAATAATAATTTTTTTATAAAGTATAATACAAGACATGAGTAATTTAATTAGATAAATATTATCTTAAATTCATTGATTAATAATATTTTTAAAAATTTCCCTTAATGGATGGTTATTTCCACCAACAGATACTCTAATAGGATTAGATGTAACCAATTTTATTTTGGAAGTGGAATATTTTTAAGGAAGTAAATCTTTCTTGTTAGGAAATCCAGGGAAATAATTAATGAATTTCTCAGTTAAATAAAAAAATTAAGGTCCCACATGAAACTTATAGGCTACTCTAATTTTTTTATAGGTAAGTAGAAAAAGACATTAGTGGTTATGAATTATGGGACCAAAATATTCCTTGGTCTAAATTAAGATTAAAATATTTGATATTTCAAATGTGAAACTAATAGCTAGGAATTAAATAGATATGGCTGATGTACTTGTGTATCATTCTCTACCTTTTTCTCCTCCATATGAAGCACCCATTTTATTGTTTATAAATGATTTCATTGGTGTGGAGGATAAATATTCATATATCATATCTTATTGAGATGAAGTGCACTTAGTCTAAGTAAAACGAATTTCAATTTTTGATCCTTATAAAAAATATTGATTTGAATATTGATTTAATCATGTCTAAGGAGTTAATATATCTATCTATTTCAAAAACCATGATATAAAATACCAAATTATTCTATAAAAATTTATGGTAATGCTACTATGTTGGGATATCAACATCCATATCAATATGTTTCCAACCAATGTTCTGGATAGTTTATCAATGGAATATGATAAATCTTTGGTATGATGTTATTAATATGTGGATTTCAGAGGGTTAGTTACATGAATGAAAGGGAAAACTATCAGAATAATTAATATTTCTTCAAGTGATTTAATGTTTATGGAATAAACATTTCCATGTAACTATTTTATTTGGGGTAAAATCTTATCCCCCGATATAATAGGCGATGAAACAAATATGGTTGATGATTATATCATGTTATATCCCTTACACGATGAATAATAATTTTTGGTGATGGGAGTTGAATAAAAATACAGGGAAACCATGTTAGGTATTTCGATGGGACCTTTTAATTATCATTAATTACAAAGCCTACATTCTGCTCATTTAATAATTTGAATGTGGAGAAGCAAGTCCATATTTCCTAAAAAAGTATTATAAGAAAATAATTATATGAATATTTATTATATATGTAATTATGATTACCCACAAAACTAGAGGCCTTTTAGTGAAAACTTTTCTAAATGACAATTCAGAAACACTGATCCCATATGCGTTCTCACTGGAAAATTCAATGTCTTTCTCAATGATTACCAACATTATTATATTCGATTACATCATTGATGTAACATACTATTACCCTATTCTAGGAATGTTTTATCCTTTTTTTATATAAAATATGATGATATAATTTTGTTTGAATTTATGAAGTCTAGGTATAAATTTTGCAAAGATTTTAGAGAGTTATATTTGGTTTTGGAGGGATTTAGAGTTAGTTTGGGTATTTTCTATAGTATTTGGACCATGTACTACCTACTGGATATGTTCACATCGTGAACTATTTACACAATATGAATTTTTCGTAGGGAAGATTTCATGAGTCTGGTACATAGCATGAAAAATTAAAATCCATGAATCATTTTCATAACAAAAAAATGTCAATATTTTTTTAACCTAATGTTATCTCTTTTTCAAAGTATTTCACATTTAAGGATTTAATACTTTGAAAGTGGTTCATGACATTAAATGTTTAGTTAAAACAGTTTTATTTATGTTTCATTTCTAACTATTTATTATTTAGATGTGTAGGCTATCCTCTCAAACCCTATGGTGATTTTGGATGATTTTGGGTGACCCCTCCCCTACAGATCACATTTTGTGCTGTATTTGATCACCAGGATGATTGAATAACTTCCATTTGGTATATCTGATATCCATGTACTAGTTTAGCTTTATTGATATTGGTTTAAAAGTGGTTTATGCTACACATTTTTATATATAATAACCATTATGTGATCTCAATTGATCCTTTGTTTTTTCTCCTCATTCCTTGTCTTTCACGGGTAAATCTACTTGTTTCATATCCATATTGTCAAAGGAAAATAGTTTTCTTCAATTATTGAGTTTGGTGTCTCTATAAAATGTTTCAATTATTGAATTGTGATATGTTTATGTCAATCACCTTGATTTATTCAATGAAAATTCATTATTAGACATTATAATTGTTTTGTTAGATGAGATTCATTTTTTTCAATTGATTATCTTTCAAAATAGATTTATGCATAGAAAATGTTTGATTAGATTCTTTAAATAGTGGTATTGGTTTTTAAAAGGGTTTTTAAACAAATAATGGGAAATTAAATAAGAATTTTTTTTATTAAATGTGATCATGGTTTTTAAATGATTTTGCAATCATAGAACATTGGGTAGCCCAAGGTGCAATAAGAATAGACTTTTCACTCTTTGTGTGTGTAATGACATGATAGGTTTTGTTTAACTTTATTATGTGTAATTTAACTATAGTTTATATTGTTTGGATTCACCTTAGTATTGTATTGGGCCATTTACTTTATTTGTATAATTTATTCCCAACTGTTAGAGCCTAAGTGTTGTTTTTTTCATTTATGAATGGTTTATCGTATGATGGTCATTCGTGGTTACATGCCCACGTGAATGTAGTTATTTTATCACATACTTATCTTTATATTTATCCATGGTTTCCTATTGGTTTTCTTTCATTGTTTATATATACATGGATTTTATGAATACTATAAAAAAACAATTTAAATTTTTTATAATTTTTTTAATTTATAAAAATGAATTATAAAAAGGATTTGTTTGAAAGTTTGACTATTTAATTAATGATATTTTAAATTGTATAAATTATTTCATGGTATCCTTTTTTCATTCAACCCACACCCAAATTTACCCTTTGATTAGTGATTGATTTTTTTGGGGCACCTGGGAAAAGGAAATGTCGTTATATAGCATTTCATCTTCTCTTGTTCTTATCATCTTTATAGCGGGATGGTTTGGTGGGGAAGGATGGTCACACAGATTCTTTTCTAGACTTATCATATTTAATATTTATGGTTTGGATTTTTTGGATTGAGTTTGTATGTATTAGGGATATCTTCTCTTTCTTACACTATATACCAAGTTTGATTTACTTTTTCATATCTATCGTGATACATGTTTCCTTCGTTTTTTTTGTACATCACTATTTTGTGGACCAACTTGAGTAAATTGTTTAGTTGGCCCATGTTGGTTTGTTATGAATTGAAATCAAACAGTTACCCAGACTTATGTGTTATGACACTGCCTAGGTTTATTTTAGTGTATTAGAATATAAATGTTATGATCATTATAATTTTGATATTCAGTTCATGAGGGTACCATCCTAGCTAACTTCTATGACCAAACCTATGATTCCATGGGTGGTCATGAATTTTTTCTAGGATTGAGATTTGGTATTTGAGGTCATTTGAATAAACACGATATGGAGTACATTTAAATAGTCCTTCTACTTCCTTTTTTCAATATTAATTTGTAAAATCTATTCCTTATTTATATCATCTCTATTTTAAAATCATTTATTTTGATACCTAAATTTAGTCTTATGATTTTGAAATTTTATCTTAAATTAATTTGTTTTTGTATTGGGATTATTATACAATTCCTCCTAGAAGATCTCTTACATATATGAGTGGGGAAACTATGAGATAGTTTCTATAGGAGAATCCTCTAATGGACCCCTGTTTTATAGAATCTTTAACCAACATTAATCAAACCCTATGTTAAATAGGTATCAGAATCCAAAGAAGATCAGTAGACCATGGAATAGATTTTTCTAAGAAAATTCTACCCATCCTCTATGGGGATAAAGTACCACATGAATATGAGGAATGTATTTCTCATATATGGATTATCTTCATATTTATAAAGAATCATAAGGACACTAAGGTGGGTTTTACCCATATTTTATTGAGGGGTCAAGAAAGATATGGTGAGCCTCTATTGTGTTAGAAAAGATTCATGAGGATGATACATGAGATTCCCTCAAGAAAATAATTATCCAAAAACATTATCATAAGATATTATGTGTTGAAAATAACCAATATATTCTAAACATAGATCATGGAGAGTACACTATTCTAGATTAATAATCTTACTTTGCTTGGTTGGTATATTTGACATTAGATATATTCACAATTGATTGCCTAAAGGCTCAATGGTTTTGTATGGGACTGAGGGATATATTTTAGGTGATGATGATTCCCATGTACCTTATAACAATTATAGAGGTAGTAGATAAGGAATATTTAGAATAGGTAGATATATCTAGACAAATAGGGTTGGGGGAGCTTCAGTTGGTATTTTTGTTAGCGAGGTTGTATCTTTTGGCCCGAAAAGGAAGCACGATGGTAGAAAATTTTATTTATGATCAGTTTCATGGGATTTTTAGGATAGAAGAAGATTATATTATTAAATATTAATGGCATGGTCCTATCAATACTAACTATATAGAGTCTCCCTAGATATGTCATCATTATGTATAATCTATCCATATGAGGTATTTTTGTGAAATTATGTCCCAAAGTAGTAAGAATGAATCCCCTCTCACCAAGGGTTTACAGGTTCATTCTGATGGTAATAAGGGTGGTGGGTCTTATCCTAGATCCAATGGGTATGTTCATGTGTATATTAAATCATAGGGATAAGATTAAACCTGATGAATTTATGTTGTGGAGAATGCACCAGTGGAATCTGAAGTAGTGCTATCGATTTTTAGAGGTATGGTATTTATTTCAACTTCTATGGTGCTATATTTGTTTGATATGGATACTAATAATTAATTTTTATAAAAGGAGTTAGTTTAAATGTTTTTCTAATGTTTTTATCTTATATTTTTCTTTATGGATCATTCCACATCATTGGGAATGTGGTAAAAATATGGTTTCCAGTGTCTTGTATGTTAGGTGATGATAACCGACCTTGAGGTGGTGTGATACTTCATGGTTCATGATCTTGATATCTTTGACCTGATTATTGGAATGTATTATTTTGTCATACACAAGTCCCATATCAAAAATTATTTCCATCATGTTTTGTTTTTACCTCCTGAGGGAGTCACTCATGTCTTTCAGGGTGAGTCAGATTCTAGGTCTGGGATAATGGGTCATGTTGTTTCATATACTGTGGTGATCTCATGTCAATTTTTGTATATTTTATATGATGTTGTTGCTCATTTTTTTATTATTCCTCTTTCTATGATGATGTGTTCATACCCCAAGTTCATTCTATATTATTTTTCAACTTTACCACCACAAATAGAGACTGATTTTACTTTTGACTTACTCTCTATAATGATTCCCATTATTATGTCATCTTGTTATATGGTTATTACTAAGTTACGTGAACATAATATTTATCTTATGAGATATTAGAACAATGATTTTATTCATCCTAGTATGTCCCTAATGTATTAGGTTATCCTCTATTCTAACTAACCATACAAGAGCCTTCGATATTTTTTTTAATTATCAACCATTAAATTTGGATGCCATTTAGAACAAGTATCCCTTACCCAGAATTGATTATCTCTTTGATCAACATAGAGGGGCATGTTGGTTTTAAAAAAATGACCTTAAACCAATTTGACACCAATTGAGATTCTGAGGTGATGATATACCTAAGACATCATATATCAACTAGTTTGGTAATTTTGAGTTTTTATTCATTCCATTTGATCTCACTAATTCTCATTCATTATGTATGGTGTTAATAAACTGGATCATTCATTGATTCTTTAAAAAAAATACTTTTTTAATTAATGATATTTTGGAATACTTTAAGTTAGAGGAGGTGCACATTGATCATTTGGATATCATACTTGGAGCCTTGAAGGAAAAATTTATTTATGGTATGATTTTCAAAAGTGAATTTTGGATTCAAGAACCAAAATTTCAAAGCAATTTCATATCTGAGAGGAGAATATCAATGAATCACAAAAAGATGCAATAGATTTTGCATTGGTAGAATCCCAAAAAAGATATTGAGATTTGAAGATTCTTGGGGTTGGCTGTTTGTTACAAGAATTTCATTCAAGAATTTTCCATGATCTCATTTCCAATGGTATCCTCAACCTATAAGTGTGTAAATATTATGTGGAATGAAAATTTTAATATATCTTTTGATGTATTGATGGAGGTGTTGAACTAATCTCTAGTTTTGATTATTCTTGACCTAGGTTCTTGTAGTGATGATTTTTGTGATGCGTTTGGCAATGGGTTTGGGGCCTATCATGATATCGGGGAGATAGGTCATGTAATGTTGATCCTTTTCATAACATAATCATGAGAAGAACTACCATACCCATGTTATTGAGTTGGAAGCGGTAATTTATTCACTTAATAAATTTCATCACTATCTCTTGGGGAGTGGTCTATGATATATTCTAGTTATAAAATCATGAAGGGTATTTTTACTTAGAGGGATCCTAACTTGTTATAGATACATTGGGTTGAGTATCTCAATAAATTTTGTTTTGATATTTATTATACTCCCACTATTTGAAATATAGTCATTAATTCATTTAGAAGGAAATTACTGATACAATACTTGAAGGAATCAGTGGAAGACTGGTCTCTGATCAGTTATTTTGTCAAGTTGAGCTTGAGAGTGGGGGAATTTGGTGGATAGGTATACTTGGCTTCGAAAATGGATGAAACATCATTTGATGAGATGGTTTCACTCAATCAAGTTCCTAAAACTAGGTTCTAATGCTTTTGTGTAATAAAAAATCAATGGGAGACCTCGGGTGAGTGGTCTCGATCTCCTAACAAAACATTATGTTTCAAAAGCAGGTTGGTTGTTCAACTTTACTTGAGGAAGTATTTCATAGATAGTGTAAACAGTTCCTATTTGGGTTAGAACTATTTTACAAGCAAGATGTATCATGGCTTCTGATTTTAGTTTTAGCGGTCGAGGATGAGATGGTCGATTTCATATTTTGTATCACGACATCTTATATGTAATAGAATTAATGTAAAGCATCAGAGACATGATTATTTATTGAATACCATACCCATTTCAGTAAGAAAATGGGGTAATATTTCTATACACTTTATCACTAGTTTACCATGAACTCCTAGTGGGATGGATAGCATTTGGATCATCACTAATAGACTCATGAAATTGAGGTATTTTATTCTCAATCAAGGAGATGAAAAAAGTGGAGAAACTTAGGGACTAGAATATCTAAGAGGTTGTGAGAGTTCATGGGGTTCCCTTAGTGATTGATTATGATAAGAAAAATTGGTTCAAATATAGGTTTTTTAATGTTTTTCAAGAGATGAGAGGTTCCTAGTTGAAATTGAAAATATAATATCATCCATAGATGGATGAGTAGATATAGAGTGTTATCTAGGTTCCTATGGATATTCTCTGAGCATGTGCACATGATTTCAGTGGTTCTTGGTAAAAGAATTTTTCTCTCATCCAATTTTCTTAAAACAATATTTATCAGACCTCAATTAAAATGGTTCCCTTAAATTAACTATATGGATGGCCATTTAGATCTCTCTTATGTTGCATAGATTTTAAAGAGTGTCCCTTACATGGGATTATTCTGATTCTATATATAATGTAAAAGGTGGATTTGATCCAACAGATATTTATCTTATTATATATATTTTATAAATCATATGTAGTCCATCATTGTTAGTACCTAGATTTTGAGGTCGGTGATTATTTTTCTCAGAGATTTACCTTGGTTGGGACATCGTGAGTTGGGTATATAGGGTTAGTTGATGCCAAGGATTGTTGGTCCCTTGGATATTGTGAAGTATCCTAGAATGGTAAAATATTGGTTGTAATTTCCATATAATTTTAATTCCATACATAGTGTGTTTCATGTTTCCCAACAAAAGAGGTATCACCCAAAAGTTTCCCGGTTCTTGAGTTGGAGGATGTGATCTTGAGTCAGACGCCACTATGGTTGAGAAACTTTTTCAGATTATGGATCACCAAGGGAAGAAACTACATGTCAAAATAATTATGTTGGTCCATTCACTATGTAATTATTGATTGGAAAGCCACAAGACATGGGTTAAGGATTTGTAGATTAAGTAGAAATGACCTTATGCTTTGTGATTCTAGGATATTGAGGATTTTTAGGGAAAGAATGCCTATTTTATGGGGGGAATTATAACATCTAATTACCTTTTTATAGGTTTTTTTAAACCATTTTTTTCATCTAATGTTTGAGAATGTATGTTTTATTTTGAATTGGTGGAGTTTTTGTATAAATATTTCAATTATTTTAGAGGGTGATCATTGGGTTTAGAGAAAATCAGAGTTAGTTCGGGATTTTTCTGCAAAATCTATATTATACATTACCTACTAGATATTTTTTTATTTGGAAATTTTTACATGATGTAAATATATTATATGGAATATTTCATGAGTCTTGTTCAAGGAATGAAAAATACAAGCTGTGAAATATTTTCACAAAGTGAAATGGTGGGATCTATATTTTAACCCATGGTGATTCCTTTTCAAAATATATATAATTTTTAAAATTCATGTCATCAAAGGGGTCGATAATATGAATTTTTTGAGTCTAGTGGTTTCATTTTCATTGAATTTTTGACACATATTAGATACAATGTGTAGGATTTACTTTCAAAAGCAAGGTAAATGTTGGGTGATTTTGGGTGATCTCTCCCCTCTGGATTTCATTTCTTATTGTGTTTTAACACTGGTGTTGTTGATTATCTTCCTTTGGGGATGTGTGATATCCCTCTACCTATTTATCATTTTTTGTCTTGATTTATCAGTAGTGTGTGACACATTTTTTAAAAGGCTAATAATTGGGATGTGAAATCGATCGACCCTTCGCAAATTTCCATCTTGCCTTCTCTTTAAAGGGATGATATGCTTATTTCCAATTCTCATTGTTGATGGTGAATATGTTTCCTCCATTTGTGAGGTAGGTGTCTCTATATGGGAGGATAATTCTTGAATTTCTATATATTCCTTTCAATTCATTTTAGTTGTTTAGTGAAAATTCATGATTTAACCTTAAAATGGTTTTATTTGATGAGATTCATGTTTTTAATGGTTTTTTCATTAAAAACAAAAAATTTCACACCCAATTCCGGATTAAATTATTTAAATTATGGTTTTTGTTTTGAAACAGATCTTCATGCCAAGATGGATGAAGTTTATGAAGTGAAATTTTTTTATTAAATGTGAACATGGATTTTCAGTGGTTTTTGAAAAACATATCACATTTTGAATACATGGGTGAATCAAGAGTAGATTTATCACTCTTTGCGTGTGTAATTCCACAAAAGGTTTTATGTCACTTTACTATGTATAATGTGACTAGATGATATATTGGTTGGATCCAACTTAGGAAATTATTTGGGATTTTTTTTCTTATCTATCATATATTTTCATATGATAGATCCTGAATGGTATGTTTTTACATTTAGGATTGGTTTTATCATATGATGGTATTTTTATAGTAATTTTATCACATGATTTCTCAAATTCTTATCTTACGATGTATCTATTGTCTCCAACTCATTTTCTATTATACATGAAATATTTCTAGATTTGAAGAATATGGTATGATTTTATGAAAAACAAAATAAATGTTTCATAAAATTGTTTTACTTAATGAAAATTCTTTGTAAACTGAATTTTATTTAAATCTAGAGATAACGAATTCCTGATATTATAAATTTTAAACTTTTTTGTGTTAAATTACTGGTATTTTTCTCACACCCATGATTTTTCCTTTGGGAGGTTATAGATGTTTTTTTCAATAACTAGGAATAGGTAAGGAAATTATGTATCATGTAGTCATATATGTTTTTCATTGTCTTCCTTAAGGGATGGTTTTGTGATGATGGATGGCCACACTGAGAGTTTTTTATACTTTTCATGATTTCTGTTTTTTGGTTTGATGTGTTTGGATTCAATTTTTATCTCTCATAGTTATGTTATCTTTCATCCTCTATATACAATATTTGATTGGATTCTATAATTTTATAATGATATTGGTTTCTTATACTTTGTCGCACTTCCCCAGGTGGTAGGACTCCATCGATAACTTGTTTAGTTGACCCTGGTTGGTTCATTACATTTGAAAATTGACTAAGTTATATAAATTAAAACAATTCTAAAAACTAAATAATTCTAAAAGGTTTATGAAAAAACATCCATACTCTTATTACCAAAACTCCCCTGACTAAAATGGGTAATAAGTAAAATCACCTCTATTATCTCTTTATATATAATAGGTGGAATCATTGACTATAATGAATTATGTATTATTTTTCAAAAAACTATAAATATTTGAGAATAATTATCATCCCAATAAGAAGACCTCCATGTGCATATAGTCACATATCATTATACAAGGCCTATCAAATATATTATATAACAATTTTTTTTAAAAAAGTCAAACAATCTCAATTCTTGAGCTAGATTGTTACCCTTAAAGTGGAGATAGTGAAACATTAAGTTTTAATAATGGTTCTAAAGGTAGAATTATTATAAATAACTTCCATGGATTAAACCGTTATATAGAATATCACGGATTAGATACAATGATTGAGCGGCTACACCCATTCGATTTGGTAAAGGATTTCTAGAATATAGACTATAAATAATACATTGATACTTCCATATAACAATAAGGAAAATTAGAGAATTAAACCAGGAAAATTTTATCATAATTTTATTACTAATTTTTATTTATATCCCTAATAGTTTATTATATGAAGTCCTTTATTTTATGGTTATTCTCTTTTTTATCTTCTGATAAAGTAATATCTTTATTTTTTTTCCTCTATATGAAACATTAAATTTATTTCTACCTATGAATTTTTGGTGATCACAGATAGATTGAAATCTCAACTACCTGATTCTATTGTGGTAATATAATATTTTTGTATATTGAACTAGCACTAAATAACATATAAAAAGTATAGAAGTAGTAATTTCCAAGAAACCAAATCCATATGTACATTGAATTATGATAAGATTTCTATAAATCATGTATTAATGCACTTTATTAAATGATAAAAATATTTTATCCAACCATTATCATTTTTTAGATTTTATTTTGAATAAGTATATGTTGGATTTATATTTAATGTGTATACCTTCATTTTAATACATGGTTACCCTACCTTATAAATGATGAAGGAAATTTTGATTTATCCTGAATATTTGGTCTTAGTTGGGTACATGTAGGTTTTATATGTATTATATATTTTGTCATCACAATCCCATAATGATACATTCAAATATTAAGAATGAATAACGTAAGATAAATGAAATCATGAATGGTTTTTAATAGTGATTGAAACAATGTTCATGAAGGTTTTGAATACTCATTTGGATACCCATAAAAATATATGATCATGTTTCTTCCAAAAAAAATTATTTATTCCAATATACATAGAGTAAAAATAATTATTTGACTATTTCCAAGATTCATAGATCAAATTAGTATTACTTGATTTTTTGAGGCCCAAGATTTCATCCCAACAATATTTTAGTCTTTTTATTAATACAATAAACTTTTTTGACCCATCAAAATGAATGGTCAGATGTGTGGGTACTTTTATTTTTCTCAGGTTTTTATTTATATTATTTTGACCGGAAAATCATTTTGACTCTTCTCATTTTCAAATAAACTCTAACAATTTCTTAATCCGTTAAAGGAAATGATTATAGAGAAAAACATGATTTTTTCTCATGTACCCCTTTATGATATTTAAACCATATGAGTAATATATTTCATTCCTTTACATATTAAGGTATTTCATTTCATATCAATATTGGTTTTATATTGTTTAATATCATATAATGTAGTCTAAAAGGGGGTTATATTTAATTTCCATCATTATTGATAAGTTTGATGGATCTTAGGTTAATGTCATGGATTATAAACCATAGTAGGGTTATAGTTTAAGGTTATAAAACATTGACCAAATAAATAGGTTGACTATAAGATAAAATGGAATAAACAACAGTATGAAAAATATAATCCTAACTCTTTTGTATGAAACCAAAATCAGTGGAGAACATGTGCATGTTTTTTTCCATTCTAATTGGACTATATTTAATTAATGAGGTTTAAGGTCATACTACTTTGACTAAAGGCTATATTATAGTTTGAGGTTATAAATATTACACCATGATAATAGGACTAAGATAAAAATGGGTTGTTTATCTAGAAATTATAATTAATCACATTTGAACTAAAGTGACTTTATTATAAACAATGATAATAATATCAAATTTTATATATGAATTAGGTGACGGGTTTATGAAAATATGATAGATGGGGGTATTTCCTTGTATTGAAAAAAATTGGTGTTGGATGATATGAATCATAAATTGTAGTGTTTGAATTGGTCATGATGGGTTGATAACAGGTAGGATAAGATAATCATTGACCATATTTAAATAAGTGGTCACTTACCAAACCATTATACAAGTATAACAAGGATAGCCATTGATTGCGTTAGAATAAAAGTCTCAACTATAATATTGTCCAATTATATATGTTTATAGTATCTTTTCCTCTAGAAAAAATTATTCCTTAGGATTGATATAGGAAGGTATTATATTTGTTACATGTTTCATTACAATACAAATGAAGACCCTATAGATCAGATTTAATCTTTATCTGTTGAACCCACTAAGTGTTTTTTATGTTTTTGGTTAATAATATTGATGGAAATTTCCATCATGTCAATATTTTTTAAAAAAAATTAATTTATTGATAGGAAGTTATGAGTTCCCAATAGTGTCAATGGGGAATGATTCTTCAAAAGATAGGTTTTATCCATGCATTGAGTATTTCAGTTTAGATAATATATTAATGTGTTTTATTGAAAGAATTAATTAGGATATTATAACTATTCTTGTAAAAAACTAATGGAAGAACATGGTTTAATGATTAAAATTATACATTTAGATTAATTGATATCCCTTAATACATGGAATTTAAAAAAAAAATAATGTGGTAAAGAATGTATATTTTTATAGACTTTTTGAATGTTGTGGATGTTTCTACATTGAAGATGAATAAATTTTTCATGTCCAATGTGAAGAATTAATAAAATGGTATGTTAAGGAGTTTTCAAGAATTGGTTGAGTTCCAAGGAGTCTGAAATATATAAATCCTTTTATATCAATGATGAATCTAGAAAAGAAGGATGTAAGTTTAATCAATGTGTTATCCAATGTGTTTTTATATAAAAATAAACATGGATTATTTTGATGAACCTATGATTTGAAGACAAAAGAAAAAAATATAGTTCAGGATATTTATTGAAAATATCATATATATTTTCTATAGAACTATCAAATTAAAAAGGTAAAATTGTTCTGTATATAAATATGATCCCATCTAGATCCTAAATAATATTTTCCTTCAGTAGAGGTAGAAAAATGTGAACGGAATTTGTATTATTTTCATACGAGCAGAGAAAAAAGAATGCAAAGGAAAATGAATATGTAATATGTGTATGTGAAAACATTAAGTTCCTAATAAATATAATGGAATGTAAAACATATTACATATATTTTTTATAAGTACAATAACTTAATTATGAACAAAAAAATTGGTAAAGATAGAATATAAGGTGTAAAATGACAAAACAATGTTCTAAAAAACCAATTATCTTTCCATTTATACAACTTGTAGATTATAGGATCGATAATTGACCATTATTTGGGCCTTGTTTCATGAAAAAATGGTCTCTTTGAAGAAATTACAAGTGTGCCACACACCTCACTTATAAGTGGCCACCCAATCTCCTCCTCTATTAACACAATAAAAACCCATTGGTTCCATAAATACATACCAAAATCAATTTTAAAATTCCATATTCTCATCTAATATTCCTTACTTAGGGAATAAATTCAACAAATGAAGGCCTTTGGTGAAAACTAAAAGGAGACACCTAAAGAAGGGGTAACCTTCATCAATGAAATTTTTTGTTTTATTTATTTCTCCACCCCATTCAGTTTATATTATACCTTGAATACATAAGAAACTAATTATATTATATTAATGGGATATTTTTTATGATAAGGGTTCAACCTACAGACACCAACTATTCTATCAAATGGGTTATGGAATCATCATTTGTTTGTGTGTCGAACTACCACCTCACGAAATGATGTTATTCTTTTTTCCATTACCAACTCTCACAATTGGGTATAATGATGGATATAAAGTTCATATATGATATCTATAAAATAATAATACTTATGTAATCATTATAAAATATTAATCATTTTTATATTCCAATATAAAAGGGATACAATAACGTCACTCAGGTGTATGACCGACTTCCACCTTATGAAGTGATGTGATTCAATTTTCATTAACACGTTACGTGAAAGGAAATATGGGTAATGAAAATAAAACAAATTATATAAATTACATATTTATGATATTTATAAAATATTTATCATTATTTAAATGTAATAAAACTTTTTTTTTTACATTTTCACTCACTTAATTGAATGATAATGTTGTTCGTGGATATGTGGACTACCACCTCTTCGATGCGATGTGAATTTTATTTTCATCACAACATTACAATAATGATATATAATTAAATAATATTTCTTTATAATATAAATATAATTCTTGAGTGATAAAATTTTACTTACCATCTTTTCATATTGATCATTGGAAAATGTAAATGTCACTCATGCATATTTACGTCCTACAATATCCATGATTGTAAAATTAGTTCATTTTTTATAAACATGTTTCATGATAGTTTTTAAAATTTTAATTAAAATATAAATATGATAATTATGTCTTGTTTATTATTCAAGATATGATTAAAAAATGTCCCCTTTGTCAATTTTTGTCCTACCAAATCCATTTTGACACAAAAGATGAAAATGTTCAAAACAAGGGACGTAAAAGTATTTTATTAATCAATTTTAAATAACTTTTAATTATGTTTAGTAAAATTAATAATAAAATTGAAAAATGTTACCAAGAACATAAAAAATTTATATATGTTTATTATTCATGAATATAAATACACACTTGACAAGTCATGCTCAAGGTATGAGACTTCATCTCAATTTCCTTTCATGGAGTAATATATTGATATTATGATCCTATGTTATTTAAGATGTGAATATAAAATTCCTTTAAAATTTAAAATAATTAATTCATATATTATCATGGTATTGAATGTTTTTTTAGTTTTATCATTTCATGGGGCTTATGAGTTAAATATTTTAAATGTGACAAGTGACATTTCTCAAAATAAATTCCCTTTTATTGATTTCTTTCGACCCTCTTTATATTTTGTGTCTGTATTTTAAAATGATTTCTAAATGTTTTATATGGACATAAAATATTAATAAAGTCAATTTTATGTCTATTTTAATTTATTTCTATGGTTTTAAAAAGGAATCATTTCACATGTTTTAAATTGTCCATATTGTCAAATAATAAATTACATCTCATATTTTTAAAATACAATAAAAATAACATTTCCTATCACCATGACATTTATTTTATTTCTATATTTCATTTAAAGATTAAATGATTTATTAAATGAAAAAACATATTTCCATTTTTTGGGATTTTTAGTATTTAATTTAGTTTTTCTAAAGAAAAGTGCATTGAAAATGTCTTTTTAAAAGAAAAATGTATTTTAATATTTGAATGTGATCTGCATACGAGTTTAAAAGAGTTTTTCAAATGATGAAATGTTTTATTCATGTTTGGGTTCATGGAAATTATATGAAATGGGCTTTCTCTGATAGAATTGAGTGATTCTATTATAGCTTAAATGATTGTTGCACCTAGATAGTGCCCTAATGAATTGGGTATTGATTATGTTATTTAGATAATTATATTAGAAGTTAACCATATAGTTATTCCAATTTTAAAGGGTTCTATAAGGGTTTTTCAATGGTTATATGAGAAGATTTACCAAGATGACCACATGAATTTTATATTCTTTTTAATAATTTTTCATGCAAATTATTTTAAAAAATGAAATATAAATTATCTCTTTAATTAAATTATATTTCACTTTATGGGTAAAATGTGATATTTTCAAGAAAAGGTTTTTCATGGGTATTCATGAATTTCGATGGAATAATGATTTTATTATTTTTATTCCACTTACTGAGCTTGTTATACTCATCCCACATTTCAAAATATTTTTCAAACTATTTTAGAATAGGAAAAGTAAAGGAAGAAGTCAGTTTTAAAATCATGAAGCATTTTAATAAAAATAAATCATCTTTTGTTTGTAAAAGTTTTATATAGTGTGAAAAATATATTATAATCATAATTTCCCACTTTGTATTATGTTTATTTGATATATATGAGTTATGAGCTAATAATATATAACTATAAACCTAAAAATATCTTCTAAGTGAAAGAAATTAAAATTCACGACTAAAACCCAATATTTTGTAATGTTTAAGGTTGGGTCCTTATATTCACCCATTAATAATTTAAATAATATATTTGGAATTATATAAAATAGAATAATTATTTGAATCTAAAAATATATTACTTTAAAAACTCCTGATCTCCATCAATATTAATATAATCATCTACAAACCCACATGAGTAAATTACAAATCTTAATGTTGACATGTAGAAGTATCTTTCATGGTCGTGTCACATTCTCTTCCTTCCAAACTGTCTTCCACAAATGTATTTTTTCCCATGCATTAAAATATAAAAATATATTAATTGCATATAACAATTTCATATTATTCTATCATTAAAATAAAAATCCTAACCCATGTATTGAATAGAAGAATCATGATATTCATACATTGAAGATGAAAATTACCTCATAGAAATAGTATTTCTAAAATCTCACAATACAAAAAGTGTTGATTTTTTAATTAAATAAATATTTCCTTATGTATATATATATCATGAGTTACAAATATCTTATGAATATATGTATAATGTTATTCTTTATCACATTCTATCCTAGGATCTAACATACTCAAAATATCTGCAATTAAAATATGTTATGTATCATTAATATATTATATATTAAAATTCATCTATGATTTTTCATGTTTCAAGAAAAATCATAACTAAGTTATTGTACTTATAAAAAATATATGTAATATGTTTTACATTCCATTATATTTATTAGGAATCTAATGTTTTCACATACACATATTACATATTCATTTTCCTTTGCATTCTTTTGTCTCTGCTCGTATGAAAATATTACAAATTCCTACCTTTTCCTCTATCAAATCTTGTTTCATTTACATTATTTCTCCTAAATCATTCCAAAATTTTGGTTTTTTGCATTTCTTTCAATATAATGCCTCGAATTCTTCCATCTGTATGCATGAATTAGAACTATTATTATAATAAAACTCAAAAAAATAAGTTGTTGATATCAACATACCAGGTAATACATTCAATAAGAAAAAATAAAATATTCTATGGTTTAAATTTTCTTCTCATAATTTCCATCAGATTGAGCATGAAATGTTATAAGTAATTTAAATTCATTACCCAACAACTTATAAATTCCTTTCTAAAAATTATATATGAACTAAGGATCATGGTATGATACAATAGATAGAAATAGTCAATATACCCATAAGTCCAGCCAGTAGATAAGCTTCAAAAAATTTATTAAATAAAATAAAAGGGAAAAGAGGAGGCTGGTGAGGTCAAACAAAGGGAATTGATCTTATCCATCAAGCACAAAGTTACATATAATAAAAAGACATATCATTCCCCTAATCAGATTCATCAGTAGTTTCCCATTTTGATTGAGGCCTACCCTGATTGAAGATATTAAGAATATCATGATTGAATGTGCCCGAGATCTTATAAGATCAAGTATACACAATGCAAGGTGTGTTAGAATAGTCTTTCCTCGGCCTTCTCTTCGAGAGAGAAGGAGTGAAATCATCCATCTTCCCTTTTCCAGAAATGAGTGCCTCCTTAAAAGTTACAGGACTGTCGTTGCCCATAGCAGTCTCTTCTACCTCAGAGATATCACCTCACTTCCCAGATATCCTTTAGCAGTTCAAAAGAGTCTGTATTTTCAGATTACAATAATATTTTTGCAGAGCCCCAATGTTGGTAACCAACTTAGCAACCACATCATGATACAACTCTACACAAGGACTATCATTCATTCTCAGATTTTGCGAATCAGAACAAATAGATGATCCAGTGAAAGGGAGTCTAGGATTTTTCCCATCCTCAACTATTGCAATGGAAAAAAATAACATTATAATCATTAGATGTAATATCCTTGGAAATATCTACCTAAACCATAGAGGGACCACACATCGGGGACTTATCCATAATTAATCCTTTATCTTTAACATTATGCACATAAGGGACATATATTTCAGAAGCCAATATCTTAGGCTTATTGGAATATGTTTTGAGAATATATCTATCATGATCAGGAGATTTGACAAATCATCATGCTTCCTCTCAGGTTTCCTTCTATATAGAGTATATGGGTGACCCTTCATCCCACATCTCTCATAAGAGATCGTCCTCCAACATGACTCTAATGAGTTTCCAACAGCCATGCATTCAATAAAAAAAGGGGCTTCCTTTTATACTCGATATCAATATGTATGGTATCAGTGGGTGTGGAGGAATTTACCTTATCAATCAAGGTGGAGCTCAAATCAACCTCCACCAGCATTCTGAATAAATTTCCAAACTAAACAACCTTGGTTTTCTTATCGAGGCAAATATGGGACCAAATTTCCATACCAATGTCATGCAGAATATTTGGATGCCATAGGTCCTAATTAATCCCAAGAAAATGGACCCATAACTAAGAAAAAACATTACTTTCACATGAGGCATTGAAATACAAAGACCATTCATGAAGGTGAATCCATAGAGGTTTTAAAGATAGAGACCCAATGCTCCATGCATGAAATTTGAAATCATTCGATGGAAAAAATTCAATGAAAGAATCCAAGACCAAGAGACACACACCGACAGTCAGAGGATCACCACCAGAAAGATATCTTCTTGACCAAACCCTCAAACATCCATGACTTCTCACCCTTTGGTAAAACAATACATGTAATTATATAATTCTTCGCAATTCCAATCATCTCAAAAAACATATCAGGATTAACATCAACATGAGATGATGAACCCTTTATAAAAATCCTACTTGGGCTGGAATCAAGGAACAAAGAAATCTAAGGCATCAAGGAAAGACTATCCACTACCAATTTCCCACTCAGATCCTTGGATGTATTGTTTGGTGCCTTCAAAACATCCTTAGATTTCATCATCTGAGAATCAAGAATCCTAGAATTAGGGAAAATACACTTTCGAAAAACTCTCCTCGGTGCATATTGAAAATCATACCAACTGTCCCACACATCTCCAGCCACACAAAAAAACACTACAATACCTAGTTTCCAACCAAAAACTAGATTCACGAACCACATGGCTATGTGTCACACACTCAATCCTAGCCACATGCTCCAAAGCAGAAGAACCTAAAAAGATAGATCTAGAGACATCACCGAAATAACAAGAAGGAGCTACCCTTGATGTAGACAACGGATCTGGTCAATCTCGGTGATCAGCAATCAGAACAACACGAACAACCCTTGAAGCATGCGGCATGTAACATCCCAAGTAAGTAATGAATAATAGATATATTTATCTATGTCTATTTATGAATTAGATAGTGTTTTAGAGTTTTAAAATGAGAATAAATCCAACCTTAAGCATGAAATACTCTAATATTTTTAAAAGATTTTTTTACCGCCTTTTGATGGAAAACCATTTTTAAATATAAATTTTGAAACTTTTATAAGATATATTTTTCAAAATAAACTTATTCTTTATGATTGGGACATTGAAATTTACTTTGAATAAATTTCTAGTATTTTTCTAATAATGTTAATTTTTTAATGAAAAGTGAAAAGTGTTGTATTGTAATTCAAAACCTCTTTTTAATATAATTTATTTATATAGTTATATTGAATTTTTAATTGGTTTTAAAGTTAAATTAGAATATATTTTTACCATTTAATCCAATGGTGGTCATTGTAATTATTATCACTTTGAGATTGGACATAAACGAGTGTCAATCTTTTGATAGGTTTGTTTCTTAAAAACACGCTATTTGATTTGACAACGGGATTTAATTATAAAATTAATTAATGAAAATTCTATGTTATTAATTTGGTAAAATAGACATAATTTTTGAATTCGGAATATCGAATATAGCTTAGGGAATTTTTGGTATTTTTCTGAAAAACCTGAATTTTTTATGAATAGTGAAACCACAAAGTGGTAGTTACAAAAACTGATTTTTCGTTTAAATGGAACTTTACAACTTCTATGATTTGAATCTTAAAAATCCAATATAAATGATTTTCATTATTAAGTAAAATTTGGTTCAATGGGATGAAAATA
This sequence comes from Viscum album, assembly GCA_963277665.1. Classification (NCBI taxonomy): domain Eukaryota; kingdom Viridiplantae; phylum Streptophyta; class Magnoliopsida; order Santalales; family Viscaceae; genus Viscum; species Viscum album. The sequence continues at coordinate 2,036,686,718 of OY728136.1, forward strand.
ATTTTTGATGAAAAGTAACTTTTAAGTTTAATTAATCGCGATTAAAGGTAATTTGTGTGATTTAAGGTAAAAATGATATCATAATAAAATGAAAAAATCTTTACACTTTTCCTAACCCTGTTGTATGAGACATTTCAGACCAATTAAATCCATGGGTCGATTTTTGGGGCCCCATAGAGCCACTTGGGTATGATAATGACATTAATACCTTTTATTTAAAGTAAAAGTAAAAATTACACAAACATGTATTGTTTTACTAAAATAATTTTTACATAAGGTTATACAAGTCAAATATTTTACTATAAATATTAACGTGAAAGCTAAAAACATTTCCTACACCGTAGTATCTTTTTTATAATGTTTAGACATTAAATAAATTAAATTATTTATGACATCATGATTATGCAGCGATTACCTCGTTATTTAATGATTTAAATAAAATGAAATGATAATGTAAAATCTAAGACCTACACATGTAAAAAACCTATTTGATGGGTGTATTTCGAACTCTCATCACCTTATACTCGAAATAAATCAATGTGGGACCTTTAAAATCCGAAACTCATTTTAAAATAAAGTACCATTTTATACCTTTCCAAGAGTGCCCCTCCTCTCCTCTTATAAAAGGCCCCCACCTCTACCTCCTTACCCACACCTCTCAAGCCTTTGACTCGGAAAATATTTTATAATTTTGTCTCTTCACATCCCTCTCTTCATCCTAGAAGCCTTACCTTAGGCAGGAAGCTCTTCAAGAAACCCTTTTGGTTCAAACCAAAGGGAGTTACCCGATTTTAAGGTAATGTCTTCACTTGTGTTCTTTTGTTTTATTTTGCTTCTCCAACCCCCTAAACTCTTTTTATTCAATTATTTTGTAAAAACTCCAGTATCGTAAATAAACTAGGATGATTTTATAAGAAGGATTTGAGATACAATTAAACACACCTACATCTAATGGTTAAAGAACATACTGTTTCTGTGGATGGTGAATTTCTGCCTCACGAAACAATGATTGTTCAATATTCTTATAACACCTTCAATGGTGGCCATTAAGATGTCACTATATTTATATATTATTTATAATATGTTTATGTATTCCTTAAGATTCTGTATTTTTCATTTATGGCATACCTTTATTGTTTCCATTATAGGTAAATGCAATATCTTCATTTTAGGATGTGCGGACTACCGCCCCCTCAAAGTGATTTGATTCGTTAATACCGTACGCGGTACATATAAAGGATAGATTTAATGATATTATATATGATACCATACTGGAATTATAATACTATTAGGTATCATTATGTTTTAATTCCATTAAATATGAAATATAAATGGAAGTAGCGTTCATGCGTACGTACGGCTTGCCGTCTCCATGAACGGTGCATTTCATTTCTTACCTCTAAATGTTATGTAATATTATAAATGAATGTATATAATGGATATATATGATATATATGATATCTAAATCATGAATATAACTCTGGATATAATGGATACATGAAAAACTTGTAATTATAAATAGTTTATTTTTAACTCAAGTACCAATGATCGTTAAAACGACAGTTATTAACTTAAATAATTACATAGTGTTCATGACATGGTAATAAGTGATATAAAAAGAATAATGAACTTGAAAAAGTTTCTTAAGAAAGTATAAATTAACTCCAGTTTATTATTCAATAGATTAAAGAACGATCGATTCAAGTCGGATACGAGGTAAGGGAACTTCTTAACCCAGTTTCCGTTCTTTGGGTTAATCTCCTACTTTCAAATTATGTCATGATATTATTATGTCCTATCTTGTATTTTTACTTTATTTATGTCTAATTATAGTGAATACACATAATAGATCTATTTTATTTAAAAAATGATCTTTTTATGGGACTTAGTCTCAAAATCCTTTCATTGAGGCATATTTTGTTTTATACAAAACTTTATTTTATACGGTGTATAAACCCCTTTGAATTTTACGTTTATTTAAAAGGAATCTTTTTTATAAGAATCGTTTTACTAAATGAAAAAAGGGAATGTTTTTGTCATACGTATGTGGCGACAAGGACTTCTCTGCCACCATTACCATTATTTGAGTTTTGGCTTCCTCTACAAGCCATAACTTTTTTTGAATGAAAAATAAATACCATGTTTTACTTTTCTTTTATTTTGGTGTTGAAAATGGTTTTCATAATGTTTTTATATCAATGTGTTGTATTTATATCTTGTGATTGAAAAGTGGAAATGGTATGTTTCCTTTATGTCTGTTTTATGTGATACGATTATGTTATTGTTCTTGGGCATTGTTATAAAGACGGGTGGTTCCATGATAAACAAAGGGTGGGTGAGCCCGATATAGCTCTCCAATGCATTGGGTAATGTGAAGGAGTTAAACATTAAAGTTTCTTCGAAGAGATTTAGGTAATATACTGTGATGGGTATTCCAAACCTAACCATGAGGGTTACTCCCTACGTAATAATGTTATTAATGCCTCAAGTTACCTTTATGTTTTATTATTTCTATGATTTATTCATGATTTGATGATGTATGTTAAAGTGATTATGTTTTAAGAGTAAATTATGATTTCATACATGGACTAATGTTTTCATTTCCTAATTTTATATCCCTTACTGATCTTTTTATGCTCATCCCATGTTTTTGAAATGTTTTTTCACAGGTCAAGGGAAAGGTACATGATATGATGATAGTGTCAAGGAAGTGTCAAGAAATAATCCATGTTTCATTTTAAATATATATCTGTTGATGGTAAAAATGAATACTATCTTTTATGTAACCACTTTGTTTAAATGTGGAATGTAATGCATGTTTTATGATCTAATTCTCTAAAACTATAAACCTGAAAAGATCCTCAATGTGTAATCTTGTAATAACTCAAGATTAAGTAAGTTTTAAGGATAGGGCCTTATAGTTGGTATCAAAGGTTGGTTTAGACAACTTTAGGAGTTATAAAATTGTTAAATTATGAATTAATTTATGGTATGATTGAAATGATATAGCATTTAAAGATTTCCATGTTGCTTCACCTAAGATATTTCTGTGTTAAGAATGGTTTTTTGTAGAGGAAATAGAATGGATTTTCTGATAAGGCATACAGTGGGAAATGAACTTTCAAATTAGTATCCTGAGATGGTCAGAATCATAACTAAACAGTTTGTTGCAGTGATGGCTCAGTTGAGTCAGGAGTTGAAAAGAAGATTGGTGAATGCTCCAGTTTTGGTACTTTCTTCCTGGAATGGGGAGTTTGTTATCTACAGTGATGCTTCATTGAAATGACTTGGTTGCGACCTAATTCAGAATGATCAGGTAATTGCTTATGCTTCACGTCAGTTCAAAACTCATGAGGTAAATTACCCTACACATGATTTGGAATTAGCTGTAGTTTTGTTTTCATTAAAAATTTCGAGGCATCATTTGTATGGAGTAAAGTATGAAATATATACTGATCAAAAAAGTTTAAATTATATATTCACTCAGAAAGAATTGAACATGAGATAGAGGAGATGTCTAGAACTAATCAAGGAATATGATTATACAATTCTTTACCATCCGGGAAAAGAAAATAAAGTGGTTGATGCTTTGAGTTGAAAAATTAATGTTTCATTAACAATGTTGCGTTTGGAATGTGATCCTTCGGTTAAGGATTTGATGAACTTTGGAATATAAGTTGTTGGTGCAGGATGTTCTTCTGTATTGTTTCATGTATTAGTGAAATGTTCTCTATCAGACAGAATTAAGCAAGCACAGAAGCAAGAGAGTGAGTTGCAGAAAAAGGTAGAGCTGGTTCAGAAGGGTAAGTTTCCTGTATTCAACATTGATAATGATTGTGTTTTGAGATTTCGGAAGAGATTGTGTATGCCTTGTGATTTACAGTTGAAGAGCGAGTTGTTATGTGAAGCTCATAGTTCTCCGTTTTCAGTTCATCTAGGCAGTACTAAGATGTATAGAGATCATCGGGAGTATTACTGGTGGGATGGAATGAAAAGGGATATTTATGATTTTATTGTGAAGTGTTTGACTTGTCAATAATTTAAAGCAGAGCGGTAGTTACCAAAAAGGATGCTTCATCCTTTACCAGTTCCAGAGTGGAAATGGGAGAATATATCCATGGACTTCATTGTGGGATTTCTGAAGACACCTCGACGTAATAATACAATCTGGGTTATTGTTGATTGCTTGACTAAATCTGCTCATTTCCTTCCTATTAGCGATACATTCTCTCTAGATCAACATTCTCAATTGTACCTTAAAGAGATAGTCAGGTTGCATGTATTTCCCCTATCTATTGTATTTGATCGTGATCCCAGGTTTACTTCTAACTTTTGGAAAGGCCTTCAGAAGTTGTTGGGTACTGAATTAAATTTTAGTACAGCTTTTCATCCTCAATTAGATGGGCAGTCAGAACGAACAATCCAGACTTTGGAGGATATACTACATTCTTGTTCGATGGATTATCAGGGAAGTTGGGACCAACATCTTTATTTGGTTGTGTTTTCTTATAACAACAGTTTTCATTCTAGTATACAGATGGCACCATTTGAGGCATTATATGGGAAGCGGTATCGAACTCCAGATTTTTGGGATGAAGTGGGTGAAAGGAAGTTGATGGGACCAGAATTGGTAGAAGAGTTGGAAGAAAAAGTTCAGATGATACAGAGACACATGAGAATGGCTCAGAGCAAGTAGAAGAGTTATGCGGACAACAGGTGGAAGTATCTCTCTTTTGAGGTAGGTGATCATGTTTTTTTCAAGGTTTCTCCATGGAAAAGTGTGATTCTATTTCGTAAGAAAGGAAAGCTAAGTCCAAGGTTTATTGGGCCATGTTAAATTCTGGAGAGAGTTGGATCAGTTTTATACCAAGTGGCTTAACCTTCGAGTTTATCTCAGGTACATAATGTTTTCCATGTTTCAATGTTAAGGAAGTACATGCCAGATCCATCTCATGTTTTGAGTCCAAAGGTAGTTCAGTTGAAAGAGAATCTATCTTATGAGGAACAACTGGTTCATATTCTTGATCACAGAGAGAAAGTGTTGTGTAATAAGGTTATTCATCAAGTAAAGGTTTTGTGGAAGAACCACATGAGTGAAGAGGCAACATGGGAATCTGAAAATGCAATGAGGGATAAGTACCCCCACTTATTCGATAAGTAAATAAATTGCGGGGACGCAATTCTCTAAAGGGCGGAAGGATGCAACATCCCAAGTAAGTAATGAATAATATATATAGTTATCTATGTCTATTTATGAATTATATAGTGTTTTATAGGCTTAAAATGAGAATAAATCCAACCTTAAGCATTAAATACTCTAATATTTTTAAAAGATTGTTTTACCGCCTTTTGATGGCGAACCATTTTTAAATATAACTTTTGACAATTTTATAATCTATATTTGTCAAAATAAACTTATTCTTTATGATTGGGACATTGAAATTTACTTTGGATAAATTTCTGGTATTTTTCTGATAGTGTTCATTTTTTAATGAATAGTGAAAAGTGTTGTATTTTAATTCAAAACCTTTTTTAATCTAATTTATTTATATAGTTAGATTATCTTTTTAATTTTTTTTAAGTGAATTAGAATATATTTTTACCATTTAATCCAATCGTGGTCATTGTAATTAATATCACTTTGATATTGGACATAAATGAGTGTCAATCTTTTGATAGGTATTGTTTCTTAAAAACACGCTATTTGATTTGACAGTGGGATTTAATTATAAAATTAATTAATTCAACTTCTATGTTATGAATTTGGTAAAATAGACGTCATTTTTGAATTCGTAATATCAAATATATCTTAGGGTGAATTTTTTTTTCTGAAAAACCTTAATTTTTGATGAATAGTGAAGCCACAAAGTGGTAGTTACAAAAACCGATTTTTCGTTTAAATGGAACTTTACCACTTCTGGGATTTGAATTTCAAAAATCCAATATAAATAATTTTCATTATATAGTAAAATGTGGTTCAATGGGATAAAAATAATTTTTGATTAAAAGTAACTTTTAAGTTTTATTAATCGCGATTAAAGGTAATTATTGTGATTTAAGGTAAAAATGATATTATAATAAAATGAAAATATCATTAAACTTGTTCAAACCCTATTTGATGAGTCATGGCCGACCAAGACAAATCATGGGTCGATTTTGGGGACCCCATGGAGCCACTTGTGTAAGATAATGACCTTAATTCCATTTATTTAAAGTAAAAGTAAAAATGACACAAACATGTATTGTTTTACTAAAAAAAATTATACATGGGGCTATACAAGTCAGATGTTTTACTATAAATAGTCATTGGAAATCAAAAAATATTTCCTACATCATAGTAGTTTTTTTATAATTTTTCTACATTAAATAAATTAAATTAATTATGACATCATGATGATGCAGCGATTACCTCATTATTTAACGATTTAAATAAAATGAAAAGATATTGTAAAATCTAAGACCTAAACATGTCAAAAACCTATTGTATGGGTGTATTTAAAACTCTTATCACCATATACTATAAATACATCAATGTGGGACCTTTAAAATCCAAAACTCATTCGAAAATAAAGTAACATTTTATACCTTTCCAAGAGTGCCCCTCCTCTCCTCTTATAAAAGGCCCCCACCTCTACCTCCTTACCCACACCTCTCAAGCCTTTGGCTTGGAAAATATCGGATCATTTTGTCTATCCACATCCCTCTCCTAATCCTAGAATCCTTACCTTAGGCAGGAATCTCATCAAGAAAACCTTTTGGTTCAAACCAAAGGGAGTTACCCGATTTTAAGGTAATGTCTTCACTTGTGTTCTTTTGATTTATTTTGCTTCTACAACCCCATAAACTCTTTTTATTCATTTATTTTGTAACAAATCAAGTATATTAAATATACTAGGATGTTTTTATAAGAATTATTCGAGCTACACTTACACACACCTACATCTAATGGTTAGAGAACATACTATTTCTGTGGATGGTGAATTTCTGCCTCACGAAACGATGATTGTTCAATATTCTTTTAACACCTTCAAAGGTGGCCATTAATATGTCACTATATTTATATATGATATATAATATGTTTATGTTTTCCTTAATATTCTTTATTTTTCATTTATGTTATACCTTTATGGTTTCCATTATGGGTAAACGTGATATCTTCATTTTAGGAAGTACAGACTACCGCCCCCTCAAAGTAATTTGATTCGTTAATACCATATGTGGTATGTATAAAGGATAGATTTAATGATATTATATATGATACTATACTAGAATTATAATACTATTATGTATAATTATGTTTTAATTCCATTAAATATGAAAAATAGAAATGGAAGTAGTGTTCATGTGTACGTACGGCTTACCGTCTCCATGAACGGTGCATTTCATTTATTACTTCTAAATGTTATGTAATATTATAAATGCATGTATATAATGGATATATATGATATATATGATATCTAAATCATGAATATAACTCTGGATATAATGGATACATGAACAAATTGTAATTATAAAGAGTTTATTTTTGACTCAAGTACCAATGATCGTTAAAATGGCAGTTATTAACTTAAATAATTAAATAGTGTTCATGACATGATAATAAGAGATATAAAAAGAATAATTCACATAAAAAAGGTTCTTAAGCAAGTATAAATTAACTCAAGTTTATTATTCAGGATATTAAATAACGATCGATTCAAGTCGGATACGTGGTAAGGGAACTTCTTAACCCAATTTCAGTTCTTTGGGTTAATCTCCTACTTTCAAATTATGTCATGATATTATTATGTCATATCTTGTATTTGTACTTTAATTATGTTTAATTATATTCAATACACACAATAGATCTATTTTATTTAAAAATTGATCTTTGTATGGGACTTCGTCTCAATCTCCTTTCATTGAGGCATATTTTGTTTTATACACAACTTTCTTTTATACGGTGTATAAACCCATTTGACTTTTATGTTTATTCAAAGGGAATATTTTTTATACGAAGCGTTTTAGTAAATGACAAAAGGAAATTTTTTGTCGTACGTATGCAGAAACATAGACTTCTCCATTGTCGTGACCATTATTTGAGTTTCGGCTTCCTCTACAAGCCATAACTTTTTTTCAATGAAAAATAAATACCATGTTTTACTTTTATTTTATTTTGGTGTTGAAAATGGTTTTCATAATTTTTTTATATCAATGTGTTTTATTGATATCTTGTGATTGAAAAGTGGAAATGTTATGTTTCCTTTATGCATGCTTTATGTGATACGATTATGTTATGGTTCTTGGGCATTGTTATGAAGACGGGTGGTTCTATGATAAACTAAGGGCGGATGAGACCGATATAGCTCTACAATGCATTGGGTAACGCGAAGGAGTTAAACATTACTGTTTCTCCAAAGAGATGTAGGGAATATACTGTGATGGGTATTCCAAATATAACCATGAGGGTTAATCCCTACGTAAGAATGTTATGAATGCATAAAGTTACCTTTATGTCTTATGATTTCTATGATTTATTCATGATTTGATGAGTTATGTTAAAGTGATTATGTTTTAAGAGTCATGTATGATTTCATACGTGGACTAATGTTTTCATTTCATACTTTTATATCCCTTACTGAGCTTTTTATGCTCATCCCATGTTTTTGAAATGTTTTTTCACAGGTAAAGTGAAAGGTACATGATATGATGACAGTGTCACGGAAGTGTCAAGAAAGAATCCATGTTTTATTTGAAATATGTATTCATTAATGGGAAAAATGAATACTATCCTTTATGTAACCACTTTTTTTAAATGTGGAATGTAATGCATGTTTTATGATGTAATTATCTAATACTCTAAACCTGAAAAGATCCTCAATGTGTAATCTTGTAATAACTCAAAATTAATTAATGTTTAAGGATGGGTCCTTATACGGCAGGTCCGGTAATTATTGTTATTCTTTAACCTACTAACAAGTTAAACAATTCATGGTAAATTCATAAGTATTTTTTTTTATTCCATTACAATAGCAATACTATTAAGACTAAGTTGATAGTGAATGTTATTTTTTTTGGAGTGTTTTTTGTTATCAATGAATGTTTTTGAATAAATTAAATCACTACGTGTTATATTTGGTAAAAATAATATTGACTTTTGTTTTTAGAAGAATTGGACTCACCATGGGTCTGGAATGGGACAATATCATAATGAGGAATTGATTGTAATTAGATTCACATTGAATTCAGAATGAAATTATTGATTTCATTGAAAATATTTCATACTGAAATAAAATAGTAATCATATTGACTCTAGATTTGGTGTTGAAGGAGGTATTATTTTGATTAAGATTTAGATTTTGAATGACTATGATTAATTAAATGTGACAATGTTTATCTGATCTTGCAGAACTAATAAATAATAAGTATGTTGTGAAACTTATGATTCAAGATTATAGGAATAAAGGTGGAGTGAAAGAGATGAGTTCAATCATACCCATATTAGTCATATCTACGTGGAGGATAAGATATAAATGATGTCAATTGTATTCAGAATAATCGGATTCGGGTGGAAATAATGAAGGTGATAAAGATCATATCCAAGAAAATCATAATCAAAATCATTTTACTCAATAAAATTTTACTCAGGATCATGAATAAAAATATCATAGATAGAATGATTGTACCCATAAAAGATCATATTCGGGGAAGTCGTACACATAATGATTGTACTTTGGACAATCGTACTCAAGATGAGTTAGAAAGAAAGCTGGCTGGTGAAGCTGAAAGTTGGTGGCATTAGTCCATCATATTTAGCATTCTATCATACTCGTGCGTAATTGTTTTTCAAACAATGACTGGTGGAAAATTAATTTAACTGAATCTGATGAAAATCATAATGAAAAATATGAATCAACAATGTATTCAACCATTTGATATGCTTGAATGGTTTCTTGAAGGAAAAGATAGATGATCTCTGATTTGTTTCCACATGTCTTTATCAAGTGGGTCAAGAGTTGAATTGCTTTTTTATCTTTTAAAATCAATTTTTCAATTGGGTCAACAGAAAATTTGAAAAATTGATAATTAGTTTGAGATAAGAGATGAAATAGTTTTCTTAACATACCGTTAAGGGGGAGCTTGATATTCAAAAGAAAAAATATATTCAATTGATATAGGGCATTGTGTTTAAAAAAATCAGAGTGGTATCCATTTCTTTAAAAATTTACACTCAATTAATACAGTGGTTTTTTTATGATTAAATCAGATTTATATAAAAAAGATAGGGATCCTGAAGAATATTCTAATAAAATCAAGAAGCATTGACGAAGTCATAAATTAATTTGATATTTTAGGGGAAATTAATATTTGGGTGAATTTAAGTGAGTGGAAAATATTATGGGGATTCCCACCAAAAAAATTGTGGGTCACCTATAAAAGTAGAAGTGTACTTTGAAATTTTTCTGACTCACTTATTTTTTTCTATAGGAGAGATAAAAGCTCTGAGTTTTAGAGAGAAGTAGAATTTTACATATTCACTTTTGTTGAAGATTTTTTTTGGTGGATAGGTAAAAGGAGAGGAGACAAGATCACATTTTTATGTTTAGTTGATCAATGTATTTATGGATTATCATATTAATTTGATTAACATATTCATATTTTCAATCGTATTCGGATGGTCATCATTCCGGTCTGAATAATCGGATCGGGATTTCTATACTAGGATTTCTAGACTGAGTAAAAATAAGTTTTCAATTGTCACAATTGTACTCACCCAGTGTTATATCTCATTCATTGGGAAAACATGCTAGGAATTATTGGACGTGGAATAATTAAACTGAGATAATAGTACCGAGAGGAATCATATCAGGGAGAATCGGACTAAGAGTAATCGGACTGAAAAATACATACTGGGAATATCAAATTGGGTTTTTTTCATAACAAATTCTAGGAAGTTCTTACCATATTTTGGGTAAGAAATTGAATAATTTTTTTAAAAGGAACATATTTTTGAAATTTATGATAATCATAGGTAAAATGAGTTTTTACACAAATATTATATTACCATATTTCTACTAATAGGGTGAACACGAACTTTTGGATTGTCTATAAAGTACTACATAAGTGAAAAGTCATATCCTACTCATTGTAATCCAAGAATTGTTATTTTTGGATTGTGTGGCATTGGATCTTCTCCAAACCATACCAAGGATGTATCTTTCTATATTAAATAGTGAACCTCATAAATACATGTGTTCCTATGGATGTGTGTTTGAATTGTTTTTAGTAGGGAATTGAATCTTTAACAGGAGGTTAAGGTTGTTACAATTTCAAGGAAACATAATAGAAAAATTATCAACGATTCACCCTTCCCTCTCTCAGTGATACAATTATCCTAACTGGGAACATACAAGTGGAATTAGATCATATGTTCCCTTGACTTATTATTTACTGATGGGGAATTTCGATTTTTTGAACAATAAAGGTGTTCTTTTTTTATGGAAATGATTATCATATTTGGAAGATATAATGTTGTCGTATCTTATGTATATTGCATATGATGTTATTAAAGATGAAACTAATCAGTTTCCTCTAATTTATTTTAAATCCCCTCTTACATTCATTGATAATAAGTATCTAGAGAATAATATAAGGGCCAAGTATTCTATATTATCATCACTTTATGAAAATTAATTTCTAATGATGAAAAGAGTTTCCATAGCCAAATTTATATGGGATAAATTGAAAAACAAATAATAAGGCAATAAAAAGGTGAAAAAGGAAAAGTTATAAATCTGTATATTAGAATATGGAGATTTAAATATTGTTGAGAGTGAATCTATTGCGTACTTTATTACCATGTTAAATGAAATTATGCGTACTGATGTCTTTGTGAAAAGTTATATGATTCTATCATTGTTGAAATGATATTGGGAATCCTTCTCGACATGTTTGATGAAAAATTATCCTCACTAAAATACAGGGACCAAGGAACATTTTCTCTTGATGATTTACATAACACTCTCATTGCATAAGATATTATAAGCGATAAATCTATGAAACGAAAAGAGAAAAGTTGATAGAGAAATGTATTTTAAGGATATAACGAATGAAAAATCATATAAGACTCATTTTGAAGATGAATCTGGTAAATTTAATTTTGAAAATGAGGTATTTAAAAATTTTGATAATATTTTCTCCTTGTTTTCTAAAAAAGTGAAAATAGGTACAAGAAACAACCAAGGGAAACTTCCTTATAAATGTTTTGAATTTGGATCATTTGGGAACTTTTCTTCCAATTTTCCTTTAATAAAGAAAGAAGATGACAGTGAAGAAGAATAAATAAAGATAGGAAGATAATTGAATAAAAAGGGTGATAAAGGAAAATCATATTTCATAAGGAAAGATAGTAATTCCTCAATTCCAAAATAAGAATCTTCATATCTAAAGATTAAGAAGAATAAATAAGTGGTGTTGAATCTAAAAATATATTGAGTATCGTATTTTGAATAATTTTATTACAGCAGTGAATGATGAAGAATTCAGAATCATTTGGTTTAAAGAAGAATAAACTCAACATGAAATGAATTTTAAATAAGAATTTTAAAGAATGACTGAGAAATATGATAAGGATTAAAAATAAAAACAAAAGGTTGGAAGATGAATGTTCATATATAATAAATCAAAAAAAATTGATGAAAATTTGAGAAAATGAAAGATACTAATGATTTGAAGAAATATCTTGATGATGAAAATAATAATAATAAGCACCTAGAATTGAAGTTGAATGAAAAACAAAAAGAGTTGAAACTTATCCAATAAAAGCTCCTGAAATCTGAAGAGAAATGTACAAGTTTCCAAAAACACTATCACTAAAGTTGGTGAATAATTTTGAATGAAAAAACCTAATTAGGATCAAAAAATAAACCTTTAATGGTTGAGAATAAATATATAATTGTTTTTGAAAAGAATAAATCTTGGAAATCCATGTATGTGGTTAAGGCCAACAAAGTCAGAAATTCATAAGTCTCAAAGAACCCTGAGTATGAAAATGATTTGAAAAAATATGAGTCTTGAAAAGTTTTAAACACATTGGGTTACAATAAAGAAAGCAAAGAAAATTAATACTATTATTGATAATAGAAAGTTTTATGGCTCAAAAAAATAAAGATAATAATTTTTCGGAGAATAATATTCACAATTCCAGTCAGTATGGAAGTTTCATAGGAAAATACTGCTTCTGTGGCTATTGTTGGTATTGTTGTAGAGTCAAACATACATAAAATATGTGTTGGTTCAACCAAAAACTTTTATATTATCCCATATGTTATAGAATTCAAAGGATGAGGGAGGGTCAAAGTACCAAAATAAATAATTCTAAGAATGTTTTTGTGAAGTAATCTTGAAAAGGGTTGAGTGAAAATTGAGAATAAGTTCAAAACTATTAGCGAATGATGTGTACAACCTAGACACCTTGAAAAAGGATTTCTTGTTTTTCTTCTTGCAAAAAGAATTTTCTTAACCATTCTCAAAATCTATAGGTGAATAAATAAAGGGATGCAGGAAGAAATAATGTTACAAGAGGCCAACATACAAAAGGAAACCTATTTCAGGTTTGTGAAATATTGAACTCTTGTTACATGGGTATGGTGGAATATAATCAATTGTGGAATAAACGTCTTGAAGATATGGGTCAAAGAAACATGAGAATGTTATTTGAAATAAATAGAGTATGAGACATTCATTATTTTCCAAGAAGAAGAGATTGTTGTTGCTCTATCTGTTAGAAATAAAATATTACAAACTCTGTGCATAAGAAAGCTGAGATTTGGTCAAAAACCCCCTAGAGATGGTTCATTCTGATATCTACGGGACAATGAGAAAATATTCAAAAAATAGAGATAAGTAATACGTCTCTTTAATTGATTATTTAACTTACATTACATGTGTTATTTTTATGAATCATAAGTCAGATGATTTGAAATTTTTTAAATGTTTTAGAAGGAAAGTTGGGATGGAATGTGAGTATTCTACAAAGAACCATGTTACATGATCATGGCCTCTCGCATTACTTTTGGAGGTAATCAATGAATGATACTATTTATATTCAGAACCATTGTATCTATAGACTACATTTATATATGAATCCATATCAATTTTTTTATGGAAAAACTCCTTGTATGATACAGTTAAGAGTTTTTGAGAGTCCATTTATTATAAAAGGAAAAGTTGGAAACTATGGAAAGTTTGGGCAGAAAAATGACGATGGAATTTTTATTATCTATGATTGAAAAGGAATAGGATATCAATTCTATATCAAATAGGAAAAAATAATTACTGATTTTATTGATGTGAAATTAATTGAAATATGTAAGAAAGAAAAACATACTCAGGTAGAAAATGAAGTTGAGAAAGTTGAAGAAAATAATTCTGGTAAGGATATAGACAATTGTATTCCAAATCAAAAAAGAAGAATCAGACTCATCCATTTCCATTAATGAGAAATATACTCAAAAATATCATCATAGGATAAAGAATCAAGTGAAACCTCAGAATATAATTGGTGATCAACATCAGAAGGTACAAAAAAGAAAAACAAAAAATTATTTTACACATATTAATTTCAAATAAAAAGTCGATATGAATGATGTGAAATAATCTTTCGAGTATCTAGAATGGGTTCAATCTATGCATAAATATTATATAAGATTGAAAATAATTATACACGGTAAATCCTGCCCAATCCTGAAAACAAAAACATAATTTTAAAAAAGTGGGTTTTCTAGAATAGGGTGAAGTGATAAGAAACAAATAAATATTTGTGTATAAAGGGTTTTCAAAAATTTATGTTATTGATATTGATGAAGACCTTTCTTCTATTACAATACTTGATCCAATCATAATATTTCTTGCTACCGATTCACAAAGAGGCTACAATATCATTCAATTGGATGTTAAATACACATTCATTAATAGTGAACTTGAAGAGGAAGTTTGTATTGAACAACCTTGTGTCTTTGTTTTTGGAAAGGATAAAAGTTATGTGAGTAAATTAAAGAATGTTTTATGGGCTAAAAAAAGCTCTGATGGCATGGTATTTCAAATTGAATACATGCATAAGGACGATGATATTTAAGAATGGAATAGTGGATTGAAATATTTATATCAATGAAATCCAAGATTATTCCCTCGTCAAAATAGTTTATATTGATGAAATTTCTTTTGATGGGAATGGTGAAACATTTTGTGCAAGATTTTTTTAAGTAACAAAAAATTTATTTGAAATTTTCATATTGGGGGAAATGAAATACCTTCTCGGGTTGCAAATACAACAAAGGAATGAATAAATTTTTCTTTCTCGAGAAAATTATTCTAAGGAAATTATTAAGAGTTTTATACTAGAAAACATAAAACCTATTTCCACATATATATTAGTGGGAATATCAAAGGGTGGAGAAGTAAATTATGTATATCAGAAATAATTTCGAATGCTGATTGGAATTTTTTGGTATTTGATGTCATCAAGAACCAAAATTGTTTATGTTGTTACCTTATGCGAAAGATTTAAAATTGATCCAAAATAATCACATTTACTTGTTGGAAAAATAATTCTCAAATATATTGAACGCATAAAAGAATTCATAATTAGGTATGAAATCTAAAATACTGTTGAATTGTTTGGCTATTCTGATGCTGATTGGGTATTAAATGTTGATGATAGAAGATCCACCTTGGATGGAGTATTCTTTATGGGAAATAATTATATTATTTGGTATTCAAAGAAAAAAAATTCAGTAATTCTTAGTACTATTGTAGCTGAGTATGTTTCTGCAAATCAAGCTAATATTCAACTTATGTGTATGATAACTTAATTATTAGACATACTTATTGAATTGAAGTTACCCTTTCCCTTGAGTTATGATAATAAAAGTACAATCAATCTCTCCCAGAATCCAATTCAACATTATCAGTAAAAGAATATTGATATCAAATATCATTTCACTGATTATCATGTGAATAAGAATAAATTTAAGTTATAATAGTTTCCATCATCAGAACAAGTTGCTGAAATTTTCACAAAACCTTTACTGAAGGAATAATTCTCTAAATTGAGGTGGAACATTAGTGTACAACCTCTTTATCATCAAGGTTGAGGTATGTTTCTATGTCCCTCTCTCATCTTACCTTTGGAGAGTGTTTTCAAGGGGGATAATTGTTTCATAAATATATACTTTTCAATGCATATAAAAAAGGGGAAGTTGTGGGGAAACTGTGAATTTAGAATTTTATTGTGTGTGAATAATCATAACTATTTATTCGAGTGGTTGTAGGAAATGAATTGTTTTGTATTATAAGAAAGTGGAGGAGATGAGAAATAATGTTGAAGAAGTTGTCATAATTACTTATTTTAGACAACATGGCTTTGCTTTCAAGGATTTGTTTTTCCTAAAAGGAGTCGTCTCATGTAAGAATAGATTTATTGACATGTAATCCATTACTTGAGGATAAAAAGTTCATTTATTAATGAAACATTTTAAACAAAAAAATCTAAAGGGGGGATTTTTAATACCAATCTAATAAAGAAGGTGATTCTTTTTTAGTGTGGTTTTTTATCAAGGAAATTTCATAAATAAAGGAAACCACCACACTTTGTATTTGATAAAAATCATACTGAACATTATTTTCATTAGAATCGGACTAACAATGGGTCTGGAATGGGAGAACGACATAATGAGTAACTTATTGTAATTGGATTCACATTGAATTTGAAATGAAAGGAACGACTGCATTGAAAATATATCTTGTTGAATGTAAATTGTCATCTGATTCACTATGGATATGTTGTGGAAGGAGTGATTGTTTTTTATGAATAATTGGAGTCTTCATAACAACAATTAATTAAATTTAATGATGCTTTGGTGATTTTAAACCTTTAATAAATCGTAAGTAAGTTTTGAAACTTATGATTCAATATTGATGGTATAAAGGGGGATTGAATGAGATGAGGTCAATCATACCTAGATTTATCATATCTGGGTGGAAGAGAAGATATAGATGTTTCTGATTGTATTCAGAATAATCAGATTTAGGTGGAAAGAAATAAGGTGATAAAGATTGTATCTAGGAAAATTGTAATAAGAATTATCCAACCTAATAAAATTTTAGTCAGTCTTAGGATGAAAAAGATCTTACCTAGAATGATCATACCCAAGAAAGATCATATTAAGGAAATTTTTACTTAGAAAGATCATACTCTAGAAAATTGTACTCAGGCTGAGTTGTAAAG
The DNA here is from genome assembly GCA_963277665.1 of Viscum album. NCBI lineage: Eukaryota > Viridiplantae > Streptophyta > Magnoliopsida > Santalales > Viscaceae > Viscum > Viscum album. The sequence goes on from OY728136.1 coordinate 2,036,703,984, forward strand.
AAAGCTCGTTGGTGAAGTTGAAAGCTACTAAAATAATTCCATCGTATTCAACATTTTATCATACTCAGGAATAATTTTTTTCAAACAAATATTTATGGGAATGGAATTGATATGTAGATGATTAAAATCATAATGATAAATACTGATCAACAATGGAGTCAACTATTATAGATGGTTGAATGATTTGCTGAAGTAAGAGCTAGATTAAATCTGATTTGTTTCCAAATGTCTTCATCAAGTGGTTCAAGAGTTGATTTACTTTGTTTTCTTTTCAAATGAATTTTTCAAGTGGGTCAAAAGAAAAGGTGAAATAGTGAGAAGTGGTTTGCGAGATAGATGAAGGATTTTGCTAAATATGCTATCAAGGGGGAGCTTAAATTCAAATAAATAATTGTATTCAATAGATAGATATCATCATATTCATAAAATCAAAGTGGTATCCATTTAATCATACAATTACACTCAATGGATACAATGATTTTTTTGAAGAAATCAAATTTATATAAGGAATATATGAAGTTTGAAGAAGATTCAAGAAGAATCTAGGTGCATTAAAGAAGTCCTAAATGCGCCCAGTATTTTAGGGTAAATCAATATTTGGATGAATTTTAGTGATTGGGAATGATTTTTAGGATTCCCACCAAAAACAATATGGGTCTCCTATAGAAGGCAATGTGTACTATTCACTTTTTCTGAATGATGTATTGTTTACTACAAAGGAGAGTGAAGCTTTGACTTTTAGAGAGAATGTGATGTTTCAGTATTCACTTGTATTGAATAATTTTTCGACGTAGAAATAAAAATAGAATAGAAAAGATATAAAGGTTGTATTCAATTGATCATCGAATTCAGTGACTATCATTTTTAGTTGATTACTGTATTCATCTTATCAATCATATTTGGCTAATCATCTTATTGGGCTGAATAATCAAATTGGGATTTCCGTACTAGGATTTCAAGACTAAGGAAGAAGGAGTTTTGAATTTTTATAATTTTAATCAGACATTGTTATATCTTTTTTTATTGATAAATCATAATAAGAAGGATCAGAATTGGAAGATTTGGGTTGAGAGACTTGTAGGGATAATAATCGTATTGAGGAGAATCGGAATCAGAGGAATTAGAGATAGAAGACATACTAGGAAAATCGAATCGGGTTTTTCCTTAACTAATTCAATGAAGTTATTACTATCTTCTGGACAATATATTGAAATTTTTTTTTAAAATTAATACATTTCTGAAATTGAAAACACGTACATGTAACATGATTTTTCACAAAAACATTGTATTACCCTATTTGTTCTAAGAGGGAGCACACGTACTTTTGGATTGTCATCAATGTACTACACATGTGAAAGGGCATAACCTACTCATTGTAATTCAAGGATTATTTTCTATTGTATTGTGTGGTTTTGGATCTTCTCAAATATATACTATAGAAGTAGATATTCATATTAAATAGTGAACCTCAAAAATACTTGTGCTCATATGGATGTGTGTTTGAATTATTTTCATCATAGAATTAAATATTTAAAAGAATGTTGAGTTTTTTCAATAGAAATTAAACATAAAAGAAAAAGTATCACTAATTTACCCCCTCTATCTCTTAATGATACAATTATCATGACTAGGCACATAAAAATACTGTTGAAGGTCTCTATACATCATGGTGCTACCTTAATGAATGGAAAATTAACATCCATGAGTTTCAATTAATAATTATTTTTCAATAGCGAATAAAAATAAACACATAATCTTTTTATAAATTTTAAAACACAATATTCATCAATATTATGATAATCTAACATGCACTTCCTAAAATATTGTACCTTTTCTTATCTGATCTTGCATGATTCTTTCTGACAAAGTAAACTGTACTGAAACTTAAACAAAAAAATTATTTCCCTACATCTTCAAATTCTCGAACAAAATTTTTTCAAAAAATTTACTAAAGGGTCAGATTCCAAAGGTAACATGGTAAATATAGAATTATTTTCATAACTCAATGACTCAACCACTTTTGTTTGATTTTAAAGGATGGTGATGAATCATGCAATCATAATCTTTGATCAGTTATAGACATATTATTTATACCATGTTCAATTCATTATAAGTGAATATATAGATTTAACTTTTATAATAATTATATATTTCACAATTTATTCCATAAAAATTATTCCAACAAAATTTTAAAGAAAAAACCATAGCATCTAATTCCAAATCATGTGTAGGGTAATTTAACTCATGAGGTTTCAACTGATGTGAAGTAAAATAAATTTCATCATCCATCTTCATTATGAAACAACCAATTATATTCAATTAAGAATCATTATAAAATAAAAATTAACTATTTCTATGAGGGAAGGTAAAAACTATATAATTCAACAATATTCCACAACGTTAATGAAAAAAATCAACACATTATTTTACCCATATATAGTTAAATAATTTTTTATTTAACTTAGTTAGTGGGCTAGACAACTAAGTGAAGTTATCAATAAACTGCCATAACTAACCTATTAATGTAAGAAAAAATTGAATCTCCTTGTTATTTTTTGGTCTTTCCCATTATTTAACAATTTTTGTTAAATGGGTCAATAGTTATACCATATTTAGAAAAAATATAGCCAAGGAATTAATTTTCTTTCAACCAATATTCACACTATGAAAATTTTACGTATAGTTCCTTTTCTTGTTTGTTTTTAAAACTATACTTATCTATCATTAATGTTCCTAAAGAGTTTTAGAATATACCAAAATTTAATCAATAAACACAACCACAATATTTTCCAAGAACTCATTAAAAAAATCTATTCATCATGCCCATAAACACAATCAGTGCATTAGATAACATTAACAAAGTAAATACAAACTCATTGTGCCCATATCTAGTCTGAAATGATGTCTTTAGATTGTATCCTCTTTGACATTAAACTTATGGTTCCCTGACTTCAGTTCAACATTCAAAAAATATTGTTCCCCCTTGAGCTGATCAAACGAATCATTGATGTGATGAAAATTATAATTGTTCTTATTATTGATGTTATTCAAGGTAATACAATAAAATATCACATTGAACCATATTTATTTTCAATAAAAAATACAGGAACATCCTGTAGTGAAGTTTTAGGTTGGAAGAAACCTTTATCTAATAACTCATGAAATTTATTTTTTAATTCTAAAAGTAACACTTGATTTGTTCGATAATATTAAGCATAGAATCAAGTAAAAATACAACAACAAACACAACCTCATGTGAAGGAATAGCACAATGAAAATCATCCATAGGAATATCCATGTATTTATTTATTACTAGATCATCAAAATTTCAATAATTTCATTATTTTCAATGATATGATCTATGTAACTTTCAATTTCATCTCTAGTAAATTTTTTAGCTTCTTCTTAAGTTATCAAATGAACAAAATAATCGAACATAACTTCCTTAGCACTAAAATACATCTTATCATGATAGACTAAGATCTAATCCATATAAATAATGATATAAATCTATACTCTATCGTTTTCAATATGATTTTCAAGAAAGAATTCCCTATTATAACAATAGTTTGAGTCTAATAAATATTAGTCACTTTAATACACCCACTTGGAATTTTCACCAAAATTTATATCTTATATTTTTTAAGGTGATATTCCCTATTTACATGAAAATTTATTAGAAATAAAAGAATGAGAATATCCCTATCCAAATAGGGTATTGGAATAATTCTAATACATGAGTATGATACCATTCACCGCATAATTTGATATCCCAACATCAATAATAGTAAGTGAAAATGACCTTTCTAAAGCTTCTTATTTATGATCATGAAGATTTACATCCTGTGAAACTAATGTCATACTTGAATTATCATAATGAACCAACTCATTTTAACTAAAAAATATTACCATTATATGGATATCGGTTACCCACTTATTTGATTCATTAGGATTCCTTTCAATTTATTTTTATTTCATGTAGCCAAAAATTCCCCATTGACTACACTTAACTAACATCACAATATATTTTTAGTTTTCATCTTATAACACAAACCATAATATGGGAAATTCATTTTCATACCTATATATTTATTCATTGTATGTTTCTTTATCTCTTTTCATCCTAGACACTTCTTTCCTTCTCCATCACGAGGCACATAAGATTCATAAAACTTCAACTCAACCTTTTCAACATAATGAACAAATTTCCCCTCAATTTAAATTATCATGGAGAAAAATATATTCGTATAGATTTTTTTAATCCTAAGTAAAACCTATTAATTTTACAATCAGTGTCCCAAATAAAATATGGTGCCTAAATTTCCAATATTTTGAATATTTATTTATATTAAGCTACAAAATATTTATCTTTTTTCCAAATTTCTAGTAATTGTTTTCCATATGAAGTCAAACAGCCTTTGGGAAATATTTATCAAAGAAAATATCCATAAATGTTTCTTTATTCCATAAAATCAATGTCATATTTCTCTCTATTATTCTTAACCAAATACCACCATCGATCAATATCTCTATCAAGGATAATAAATGGTAAGAGTTACCATTTGATGTTATAATCATCCCATGACATCAAATGTCTTCTTCAGATCATTAATCCATCCTTTGATTTCCACACTGTTAGATGATCCATAGAATTATGGGGTTTGTTTCCTCATGTAATTCTCCAAAAAATGCATATTCCATGATGGTATATCAAGTTAATCTCTAGCATATATTCCAAAATAATTTACATCATGGGTCAAATAAGAAATCAATTCAAAAAACTATTTGGTTCTAATTCCAACCATATCGGGATAATGATTTGGAAGGATGTTTACCTCTTGAGGACTTACTGCAATAGTTTCCCTATTTACTCTCTAGAAAATCATTCTAAATATACAAAATTTAGTCAAGGATACATGGAAGTTTTCAAATAACATATCATTTTAACTTGACTATATGGTAAAACCATTCAATGTATTTATATTATCATTATACTAACCTCTAATATTATTTAAAACAACCTCTGATACCTACTATAAGGAATCGTCCTCAAACATTACATAATATTTATTTTTATACAATAATTTTAAATTAATTAACTTTTGGGATCTTTTTAGGTTTATAGTATTAGAGTATTAGGTTATAACTCATAAATTAAGAAACCCCAAAATAAAAAAGTGGAATCTTTTGATTCGCATCCATTTTTTCTATAGTGAAAACTTTTATAAATAAAACAAGATTTATTTCATGGAAACTCTTCAAGTCATTCAAATTGACTTCTTCCATTACCTTACCCATCCTTAAATCCGAAGAAAAAATTTTAAAATGTGGTATGACCATAAAAACATTAGTATAAGACTTAAAAAGAATAAAATCAGCATTCTAGGGAATGACATGAAAACCTATGAATGTAGTTTTCTTGAAATCAAAGCATTCTACCCATAAAATAAAATATTATTACATTAAAAAACATTTATTTTACCTTTTAAAAACAAATTATTTCAATGAAGACTCATTATGAAGCATAGGAATGTCATATGGGTACCTTAGGTAATTATGTCAAAGAACCCTTACAAAACCCTTAAAAATTGGAATAACCATATGTCAAACATTCAAAATAATTGTCTGGAGAACATAATAATTACCCAATGCATTGGAATTCTATCAAGGTGAACTCGTAATTTAAGCTATAAAGGGATCACCTAGTGTTATCAGGGTGCACCCATCATATATACTTTTTTAGAACCATAACACGAAACAAATCATAATTTTAACAACTATTTTAATCTCTATTGTATATAACATTTAGATATTAAAATAAAATTTTATTTCAAAACAGATTTTTCTATAAATTTATCTTTTGGAAACCCATTTTCAATACCAAGATTCCCAAAAATGGAAATAGTTTTTTTCAATTAAGAAAACATGTAACATATAAAATTAATAAAGAAATCAATTAAAATTCATAGTGACATGACTAGTCATTGTCATTGTAGTTTAAAAATAGGGCATTTCATTTTTTTATTGTAAAAAAATTCGATTTAAAATACATAAAAGGATTCCTTTGGAAAACCATTTATGTAAAGTAAGAGAGTATTAATTTAGATGAAAGGTCCCTTGTCACTTTGGAAATATTAAATTCATAATTACCATGAAAGAATAAAGAAAATAATACTATAATATCAGAGTAATTAACGATATAAAATTTCAAATAATTTTTATATACACCTCTTAAATGAATATAGGTGCATAACATCATGACATTCCTCAACGAAAGAAAATGAAGATGATGTCCCTTACCATGAGTTTAACTTTTCACCTGTATATTTATATTAATTAATAATAAGAATATATTAATTATTGAATTCCTTGATAAGATTATTAATTTTTTTTTATTTTACTTATTAACATTTTATAACAATTAGTTAACCAATTAAGATTAATTCAGGTGTTTTGACCATATTTGGATTTTGTGTCAAAAAAGTCTTTGGTAGCTCAAATATGATCAAAGCAGTTATTATTTAATCATATGTAGAATAATAATCATGTAATAATTATAATATATATACATAAATTATACTTTTAAAATCAATCATTAAATATTGTTATGAAAAATGAACTAATGTTATGATCATGGAGATGGTAGGTTGTATGTACACATAACTAATGTGTATATTTTTCAATGATCATTATGGAAGGATGGTAAGTAACATATAACCTTTAAATAATAATAAATATACCATAAATTCCATATAATATAACTGAATTTACTTATATATCATTATTTTTATATAGTGATGAAAAAAAATTGCATTGCTTTGAGGAGGTGGAAGTCCACACGTCCATAAACAATGTTATCATTTTTTTAGTGAGTGAAATGGTAAAGTAAAATAATATATTATATTTCAATAATGATAAAAATTTCATTAATATCATATATATATCATATATATCATATATACCAAATATCTTTACTATATTTACCCTTATTACCTTCCACATAACACGTTAGTCAAAAACGATTCACATCACTTTGTGAGGCAGTAGTCTCTCGTACATATAAGGGACATTATCATATCCCTTATGAATTAGAATATAAATTGGGTATATATAATATAATGAATAAAAATTTATAATTATGTTATAAATATCATATATATATATATATATATATACTTTATATCCATCATTATACCCAATAATGAGTGATGTTAATGGAAAAAACGAATGACATCGTTTCAAGAAGTAGTAGTTTTTTGTACACACAAATGATGATTTTTTAACCCATTTGATAGAATTTTGTGCGGTTTTGTGTAGAAACCTTATCATAAAAACATATTAATATATATAAGATAACAATTTTATTATATTATCATGGTATAATAATAATTTAAGTGGGTGGATAATGAAATAAAATAAAAACACTCGTTGATGAAAGTTACCTCTTCTTCAGGTATCACAATTTGGTTTGGACCGAGGGCCTTCCATGGTAAGATTTATTCCTAAATTAAGGATTATATGATGATAATATGTAATTGGAGAAATTATTTGGGTAGTTATTTTCCTATCCAATTTTTTTTAATGGGTGAAGAGAGGGGGAGATGGGTGGCCCTTTATAAGTGAGGTGTGTGGCGCACTTATACATTTTTGAAAGAGTAAAATCCACCCACGTCTTATTCATGTAAACATGACTCAATAATGTTCAATTATATATAATTTAAGGTTTAAGGTATATATATGTCCATAGGATGGTTTTTGGAAAAAAAATTATATGATTCCAAATATATAATCCATTTTTTCAAATTCATATCACACAAATGGAAAATTTTAATTTAATATTAATCTTGTACACACGAGCAGACAGTGAGTTTAAGAAAAGTTGATTTTTAGAAAAAGATGATTTATATTGGCTCTCTGACTAATAATAATTATTGTATGAAACTAAAATAAATTTTAATTATATATAGTATGTAAATTTAATTCAAAAAAATTCCCCATTATGGATTATTTTAATCAATCAAAATGATGAAACGTTATTTATTTTAAAACAATTTTAAATAAACCCATTTTTAAACACAAAACAAACTTATAATAAAAAACAAAATAAACTTGAATAAAAATTAATCGACTGGATTAAATATAAATAAATAATATTTAGGTTAATTTTAATCATATTAAAAGCATATTTTTACTCCTAAATTATTTAATTTGTTAAAAATAAAATACTTTTTATAAAAATCCGTATTTTTCACTATTCACTAAAAAATCAATAATTTCTAAAAAATCCCAAAATTTCAACCAATGTAAATTTTGATATTACTATTCCAAAAATTATATTCAATTTATAAAATTAAAATTATAAAATTTATAAATTATTCTCATAAATAAAATGTTATAAAATATGTGATTAATTAAAATAATTCGTTTTGATAAAAAATTAAATAATATTTTTATCACTAATATAACTTTAAAATTAATATTAATAAATAATAAAATGATTTATTCTTTCAAAAAATGTATCTTTACACTTAACATTTAGTATGTATTCTAGAAAATCATTAGTTATATATCCATACTTTTATATTGTGAATAATATTGAATATACTTGATCTATATTTATGGAGTGTATCATGTTGGTAATTTTTGGGGATGTTTTTCAAATGGAAATATTATCCACAACATAATTACAATAATAATTTAAAATTATTCTATTGATTTTTTGAATATATATATATACAAAAAAAATCGATAAACCAATACGATAATTCATATGCATATAGTAAGTATCAAAGAAAGAGACTTGATGTTTTTATCATCCCTATTATAATTTATTTAAATATAAAAGAAGTACAATTTTATTGGGTATGATATTAATTTTTTTCATTAAAGTAGGATACATAATAATGAGATATTGTTACATGTTTATATAGATTATTCTACAATATGGATGAGTGATATAGCCAACTGGTGATATCCTAAAATCATAAGGTCTAAAAATTTTGAGGAACCCATTTAGATTATTGTTATCAAAGGAAGGAGATCAAAAATGATAATTTTTTGAAAAAAAACATGTTCTACAAAGCTAGTCACATCATTAGTTGTAGTTCAATATCAATTATTTTAGAAATAAACGCTTGTTTAGTGTAAATACTTAAAAAGACTATTTTTGATTAAATTGTAACTGATTGGTTCTAGGATTATGGATTCAAAGATATAGACTCAATCAATATACTTCATGATAATATAAGAATATTTGTGTTTACATGTGATATGAATAACAACACACCAACTATATAGACATCCTTCTTGGAATAAAACATATTTTTACAATCATGTGTGACTTTTCATTTTGTTCTCTTACTTATATTATATGAATGCCAAGTGATGGGGAGAAGAGATAGAGATATATATTCAATGAATAATTACATATTAAAATAAGTTTAATTTCTTTAAATGGTTAAAAATTTACTAACACGGATTCACCCCTGTCAATATTGGTCATACGCCAACTGATCCTAATAAATCGTATTAGAGAACACGATTAAACCTATGATTGGATTTTCAACATTATTAAATTTTTATTATTTATATGTTTGTAAATTATCTTTATAGATGGATTATATTGAGAATACTTTGAGAAGATTTATTTATTTACGATAAAAAATATATCTCTTCTGATTCTATAAATAATATAAGGAATAAAGAGATGAAAAAAAATATGGAAAATGCATACCACTTATCTAAATAAAAAGATGTTTTACGTTCCCTATACATTAATTTTATAAGAATAGATATATGACATAGAAGAATAAGGATATATAGTTGAATCAATTACTGAGAAGATGGAAAACAATTATAACTAAGGTATTTCATAATCTATATATAAAGAAGAGGTAACTAAAATATCATTCCAAAATTATCCATAAAATAAACCAAACACAAGTGGGGATGATAATAGCTAGGAATAAATAAATTTTAATACATATGTTAGTCTATAGAGGGATTTATAGGATGTCGCTTAAGAAATATTCATTTTTATATGGCCCATTCAAAATATTTCTAGATAATATTCCACATCTTGAATGAGAATCTATGAAAATGTTGATATCAGAAGAAAAAATTATAATGAACCTAAATCTAATAAATTAATGTCATTCCAGGTTTTATAATATTATAGAGATCAAATAAAATGATCTAAATTAAAAAATTATTGCCTTTGATAAATCTTTAATAAGTATAAAGACATAAAAATTATTCAATAAATATTTCACTTATTATAAGAAAATTAAATTTCTATCATTGATATCAATAATTCTCAATTGTAGGTTAATGAAAATAGTAATAAAGATCGTGAGAACTTTCTACAAGATAATACCATAATGAGTGAGGGGTATAGTGAAAAGATAAAAAATGAATATGAAGACAAAATAAAACCAGTGGATAATGATGAAAACATTATTGATATGAATGTTAATGAAATTTCAATCAATCGATCAAATCTTGAAACCAAACTATTGTATTCATCACAAAAAGATAAGGAAATAGCTACTGGAAATCAAAATTCCAAGTTTCATTAATGTTCTAAAATACTTATATATAATTAAAATAATTGGATGATTTTATAAAATAATAAACCAAAATTAATGATAAAAGAAGGTACCTATTATCTATGAATATATTATTTTCACTACATATATTTACATGCACAGTGTGTGTTATAATTAAAATTCTACAAAATAATGGATTTGTAAAAATTATTAGAAACCCACCAATAAATATACAGTGGATGTTATAATATATATTATCTAAAATAATATCAACTATAGGTTAAAAAAATAATAAATATTATCCTATCAAATTAACCAAAATGATATTTAATAGAAAGGAATAATACAAGTTGTCTATTATTATTTAAATTGAATATTCATGGATAAGTATTTGGATTTATGTTATAAAATATACTTCCATATAAATCAAATTGATTATGTTCCAAATTTTGGAGAATAATATGTTAATGAATGTACATAGAGAAATGATATAAATATTTTTTATCAAATAGGTTTGGAAGACATCAGAATCTCTTTGGAAATTTAAGTAAGAGTGGTAATTGTAATGAATCATGTTGGTTTAAATAAACCGATCTTCTTTCAAATTTTAGTAAACAAATAAATCCCTAAAATCTAAAGAAATATATGTTTGTATTGGGATTTAATAAAATAAATGTATTAATTCAATAATACCCAAGAAGGCCAAGAAGAGTGCTTCTCCAAAAAGAAGAGGACATTTATTTTTTTTGGAAAAAGAGGATATATCAATGATTATTTCAAATAATGTAACACCCTGATATTTCTATGAAATGTTTCTCTTTAAATAATTTGATTTCTTTGAAAGCTTGTTTTACACACAATATGGAGTTTAGATGAACTGTGTATAATTATTAAAATATTATGAGTCTATTATATCTTAGACATTGGATTTAAAGGAATGAATAATAAAAACTAAATAATTAAATATATATTTTATATACATTTATAAAATCAATTCATTAGTTATCAAATTATTTGAATTGAAAACAATAACTATTTGGAAACAAAGTGATGTTTTTTTTTCTGAAAAATAGTTTCTATGTATATAATGTATTCCTATATTAATAAATTAAATTAATCTATATTGGTTAATCATTTTATGTAAATGTGTATATTATTTACATTATAAAATTCTTTAAACATTCATAATTTTTTTAAATGCATATGATAAGAAGAAAACTGTTTTCCTTAAAAAACTATTTTTCTTAAAAATAGTTTTTGTCGCATTCTGTACACTTACAAGAACATTTAATTCTAAAATTTATTGGTATAGAATCAGATAAAATTAATTTCATATTTATAATTAGAATTTTTTTTTTTTAAATATGACCACTTTTTATTAATAGGAACAGTAACCGTGTAAAATTTATTATCTTAGAAAATATTAAATCAGATTCAAATTATTTAAAAATTACTCATAGAGACATAATATTTCAACCTATTTTTTATTGAAATAATGTAATTATACCCTTATAACTTTAGGGTGAAAATATATTTCTTTAATGTATAAATTACATTAAAATAATTTATATATTATTTAAATAAAATAAAAATACCAAATGTCACTATCTTATTTTTAAATATCTTTAATATGTTCACATAGGGAAAAATATTTATGAATTAATATTAATATTAATTTTCTTAATTATGAAATTATATACATTATCGTAATTTATTTAAAGAATTTAAGTGTTATATAATTACCTTAAATGATTACATGATAAAAAATAGTATTTATTCAATAAATGAAAAAATAAAATAGATAATTCATAAAATATTAAATGTTCTATAATTTTTCGATGTTATAGTTTTCAAGAATTTTATAGGTGAATCTGAAACATTAGTGTTTTTAATATATTAAATTTAAATTACAACTTTATATTTATGTGTTTTATTTCAAACTAAATGAACAGTGTCAAAATTGACAATAATGATATTTTATCAAAATAATATTTTATTAAATTACTAAAAAATCAGAAAAATATTGAATAAGACAAACTGTGTATGATACGGTCTAAAATTTTATAGCATGGCCATTTGTAGACCAATTTTCTCCTAATATGTTAAAAATTACTACCCTTTAATATTGAAAAAGTTGTTACCATAGTTAAAATTAAAATCGGTTAACTAATAGTTAAATAAAATGATAAGGTCTAAAATGAGACCATAGCTTCTATAGATTATATTATTTTATGGGATTACCAATCTATCTAGTGTTATCTTCAAATCTCTATCCATTTGGATGAATTTTTCTTGATAATCAATCTATTGTAATTTAATCTTTTGATAAATTCCAAAAGTTTCTCTCACCCCAATTATATAAGGGCACCATATCCCTCGCTTATATATACCAAATTGATCCTTATATCTCAAAAAAACAATAAAAATTCATATTCCAAATGTCCTTATAAAAATTATTGATGTTATGGTCTGTCCAAAATTCCAACCTTAGAGCCCATTAGATGTGATCTAAAAGAGTTGTTTGAAAGAAGAGGTAATCGCCTTAACTGATCACTTTCTTTTCTAATATTCATTGGCTCCATTAAATATAAGGTATTTATCATAAAATAAATAAATAATTATCGTAAATATTATTAAATTTTTTATGATTATAAAAAAAACATTTATACACCCTCTTTCACATCAAATAAGAAGTGAATGTATCGCTTCTGTGTATATACGACATGCCTTATCCACATAGCGATAAAACTAATTTTTCATCCACATATTTTATGGATGGTTATTATAAAGTTTTTAATGTTTAATGTTTAATTTTTATGTTATTAGTATACCTATGGAATCATAATATAATTTCCACCTTCTAACCACCTAATCCATAAGTAATTGATAATGTGGTTCGTGTGTATGTGTGGACCGCCACCTCCACTAAGTGATATAATTAATTTCTCAATTATATTATTATTAGATGGTAATGAGGATTAATTTTAGGAATATTTATAACATATATTAAATAATAATTATCTTGTATACATGAATTAATATTTACCTTTCATTCATTTTATTATTCAAAACATTAAAACATTATTCCTTCATACGTATAGCCCACCACTTCAATGAACAGGGTAATTCATTTTTCTATCACTAAATTTTATTCATTACTATAAATATTTATATAATTAATATTTATGATATTTATATCATGATTAATATTATGTAGATTATGTAACAAGGATAAATGAACTTGTACCAGAATTACTGAACTAAAATAATCATGATAACTGAAATAGTTAACACCCATAAATGATGATTTTAATAAGGTAATTGTGGATAAATTAGGATGTTGAAATTTTATAAAGGGGTAATTTATTTTATTATATGTATTAAATGATTATATTATATAATTATAATAAATTTAAATTTATTTTATAGGATGTTACAATTATATTTTGAGAAAGGCGGACTTAATATAAGTGGTCTTATGTTACAATCTCATTATTTATCCATATTATTACTAATTTTGTTCTCATGATGAAATATTATTATAAAACTCCCGAGATACTCATGAAGTTTCTTATTCTATAGTTATTTTTTCAAAATAATTTTTTTATATTCATTTTTCTCAACTTATGTACTCAAGAAACAAAAAAATGTTTTTAATTAAAATTGGCTTCATTTCTATCTTCAATGGGAAAAATCATTTTACTTCTTGTCAATGTTTTCTAAAAATGGTTTAAAGATGGTTTTTACTATTTTTATAAAAAAAATTATGTCATTTCAACCAATGTTTGAATATTTATAGAATGGTTTGAATGGAATCTTTTTTTGATTTTTCAAATGAGGAACTTTGTGCCTTTTTCCTCAATAGTATTAAAGAGATGTTTTTTAACTTATACATAGTGAATGGGTTTTCTTGTAATCATGAATAATTTTTCCATTGATGATTCCTTTAAAAGTTTACAATGTTATCTTCAAATAAGAAATTTACTTTATAATTGAACAGTTTCTTTTAAATATGTGATTTCAAAACGTAAAGGGTATTTTACTCAATAATGTTATAATGATCTTTTAATGGCATTTCAATTCATCAAAGACAACAACTCATGATGTCACTTATGCTTTACTATGGATATGATCCAAGGATATCATCCATATTTTTCTCAATATGGTTTGTGTTTATGATGATAATCTATTTATGACACCCATTTCATTTCCATGGGTTATTCTATAATGAAATGTTTCTTTAACTCCCTTTTTCATGGTTTCTGATATGGTGAATGTTTTATTTTATTATAGAACACATTCATATGATTTTCATTATGTGATGTGTGGTATTTATACCTCCCTCTATTTCATTTGATAAATATTCATATCTAATGGGATAAACATAACTGGAATTTGATGTGAACCCAATTCAATGATGAACTTTATCCACTATTATAGTTTTGGGAGTGAACCTATACTAAAATGACGGTTTAGGGAGTGAACTCATTCCACTATGATATTCTGTGAAAAGACCATTGACTACAAAGAACATTATTTTTATTCTCATGTGTATTCCACAATTCCATGTCTTGTATAAATGTTATTCTCTCAGGGATCATGATCCTTGATTCCCATATATTTCATGTCTTATGAATTGTGATGATTTATGTCGTGACATGATAATCTGATATTCTATATAAATGGAATGGTTTTTAGAAGTCAATGTCATGTTATTCTAGCTATATTCACATGATATGTTTATTTGACCATTTAAATCTCCCTTGTTTACCATTATTGGATATCTAAGATCACCCTTTTCTTACATTTCCTTTCCCAATGTTATGAATAATGTTATTAACTAAGATTTTTCTAAAAAGGGTGACATTTGTGATGAAATAAGTGGGAGTCAATGTATATATTTTATGAACTAATTTTTTATGTTTCATTTTTTCTATAGATACTAAACCTAAATGATGTTGGTCAAGATTAATATTTTATGTAATGAATATTGATCTATTATGTTTTAATATCTATGTTTTAGTCGAGGTGGAAACTCAGGAGGGGGTGAATTGAGTTACTACTTAAAATATCTGTTAAAAACATTATGATAAAATCCCCCAATTGGAAATAGCCCAGTTAATTAAGGCAATATAGATATAAATGGTCAATTGCTCAAAAAGTCTCTCAATGGTTGATTAGTCCTCAATTGAATCAGTGTAAAAACTTATCCAACTTTTGAAACAGTTTTATGGAATTAAACACATATACACACCAACCAAAACTAACTATCAGAGCTAATGTAAAACAGTTTTTTGTCTTTGAAATTATAAGCAGCGGAAAATAGAACAGAAGATTATTTCAAAATAAAGTACATAACAGAATTAAAAAGGAGGTTTAGTCTCAAGCCGATACTTAATCCTCTCCACTTGGTGGTCACCTACCACCAAGCAGTTTATATTAATACACTTGATACACAACCTATATTGGGATTTTCATTAGTTTTCACAAACTCTCCAGGTCACACAACTTCTACCACGAGTTTTTGTGGGAAAAACAAACAACTAGGCAACACACAGTCTCTTCCACATCAATACATGGGAAAACATTGTATGGAATGTTTGGTGTGAGTATTTTTAGTATCTTCTAGTTTAATCCTAGGATACAGTGTGTGTCTTTGTAACAGACAATCACATACTGTTAAAAAATGTAAGATAAATAACAAAATATAGATAATGTTATGAGGATTGGGTTTAGAAGGCTCTATGTGTTTTTAGTTCAACTCTGGACTTCTTGGGGTGAATCAATTGCAGTTTGAGTCCTTATCTTGAAGTTGTCTCCAAAACAGAGTGTCAAAACTTCAGGTTTTAGATTCTAGGTACTGAGGTGTTCGGTTTCTTAGTTTAAAAGAGATTTTAAGAATCATAACAATTTAGCCTTGAATTTTTTTCCCCAAATTATCTTTGTGAAGATCTTGGGTTAATAATGTTAGTGCAATTATGTTCTCCTTGTTCTTTAGGTATGTTCTGTAATATCTCTCACCTTGCATAGTCTTCTCTAGCTCGATCTTCTATTTTATTCTTGAGATCCAACAGTAGGAATGATCAAGCCATGTGTGGTCTTCCTCATACCTCATACGGTCTCCATATATGTCTACAATCAATATTAATAAATGTGAGAATCATTAAATTTACCAAATATGACTGTAAGAATAATCTTAAAAAAACTGACCAAGTATATAGTAGAAGAGTATATGTATTGGTAGACTAGTAGTGGTAGCCTTCTCAATGGTATCTTATCAACGGTAGGCTTATCATCAGTAGATGTGTGAATTCCAAAGGTTCTTCCAATAGTATCCTTTCATCACTAGACTTCTAGTGGTAACATCATAGAAGAAACCTTGTAACAGTAACCTTTTAGCGGTGACTTTAGTAAGATTCTAGCAGTACTATTCCCATCAATGACCTTATACCAGAAACCTCTAGCGATAGCTCTACAACATTATCCCTTGAAAGGTATACTCATAGTGGTTTACTTGTATTCGTAACTCAGTGGTAAGGTTCCTCAGTGGTAAACTTCTAGCAGAAACCTTCAAGAAGTAACCTTCTAGAGGTAACCTCTCCAACAGTAGCCTCAACTGGTGACATAAACAGAAGGCTCTTAATAGAGACCTTTATCCTAGTGACCTTTTACTTTGAAAATTTTAAACTGTAAACTTAATCAAGAAACCAGTGGGATTAAAAATACATAATTTTTAAATGATAAAAACAATAAAAACTAATGAAACATGATTATCATATAAATGAAACTTTATTTGGGATTAAAAAATAGTTGATTCCAATAATCTCCCATTTTTGATAATCACAAATTATGGTAGTGATATTTATAATGAGTATTATTATTTTAGAGTTAAATACATTTTATAATCTTTTTATTGGTATCAATATACATTGTATCATGGGTAAAACCTTTTCAACTAAAATATCAAAATCAAAATGAAAACATATTTAATAAGAGTTAGAATAAATATGTATTAGAGCATTGAGTAAAATAATTACAATGAAGCAGAGATATAATAACGTAAAATTGAACTGATTTTAGTTTTGAAAATATATTAGAGCATACATTTATATGAATTTCATATATGCAAGGGCTCCTATCTTAAAAATTATCCCCCTTTGTGATTATAAAAAAAGGAAAAAGGATAAAAAATAAGATATTTGTATTAATGAAACAAAAGTATGTTATACAAAAAAATATTTCAATGATCCCTATCAAATAAGACAGCCAACAGTCAATCCACTTTAGATATTTACAAGTGAGATTTTCCATTGGGAGGTGAGGATGCAGGTTCAAGAAAGGGAGGTATAGGCCTAGGTATAGCAGTAAGAAATATAGGAGGAGATGCTACAGAAGAATCAGTAGAGTGATAATGAGTAGATCTCTAAGGAATCAAAGTATTCAAGCGACTGATGGCATGTGCAGAAGTCAGCAAATTGGGCAGCAGTAGTAGATCCTTATGCATCTGAGTAAGAAGGAAAGGTTGTAGGGACAATAATAGGAGTACAATACACATGGAGAAATGGCATAAGGAGGTTCTTGAAATCTATAATGATGTTTCCTCCGCTTTCCAAAGCTAAGATGAAATCATCCTTATTCTCCATTAAATTTTCCAAAGCAAGATTCAACTCTCTAATCCTACTAACTGGATCTTTAAAGGCCTGAGTGATTGGATGTGTCCTCAATTTATCCAATAGAAACTTGAAATTACTATCCATCTTATTATTTTTATAACCCCTTTTATAATGGAAGACAATTTGCTCTTTGATTACCTTCTAACTTGGGTAGCCTCCCTCAGTTAATCACCTACAAGCTTATGAATTTCTCTAGTAGTAGAAATGACCTGAGTCAATGACTAAGGATCTGAGGCACGTGCACTGGAGAGATTCTCCATTTCTTATGAAACAACTGATCTGAAGACTGTTAGTTCAATAGGAGGAGATTCAGATGAGGAACCAGATGCCCACATAGGTTCCATGGTAAAAGCACTTGTCTCCTTAAAAGACTTATTCAATACACGGATCAACCTCTTTACATCACTATCCTGGACATTTACATTTTCTTCCATATACTTCTTAAAGTCCTCAAACATTGTTACCATCTATTTGAAAACACTCTTGACATACCGAATGTCTTTTCCACTTGAGATCATGAATCCATATATGAGTCTAAACTCACAACTGACTATTTCACAGTCTCCACATATTCTTCCAATGTGCTTTCCTAATTTTGGAATTCCTTCACTTCATGTTGCAAATTTTATTGATTGTTAGACATTATTCTTTCCAAAAAAGATGATACAAGCTCTTGATTCAGATCCACTATTCTCTCTATCCCAGTGGATCTTTCATCAAAGAATCTCTACAAATCGGATTTCAATGACTCAAATTCATCCTTATTTACATAATCATGAGGTAGAAGAACCACTGGTGGCATTGTAGTGGTCTTTGAAACACAATGAACTTGAGTTATTCTATTAGGCTCCTCATATTCAGAGTCTTCATAGTCTAATACAAAAACAATGAATCAAGGGTCCTTTGACCAACCTTCTATTTTGGGAGTAATAGAAAGTGAATTTTCGGTAATAGGTTCCTCCCCCTCACTGATTCTTCCTCCTAGACAACTGCATTCTCCACTTCTATTCTTCCTTGATCAATTGAACCATCAGTAGCGTCTACTACTACTTCTTCTATAGAATCTTCAACCACTTACATTGTAATTTCAGTAGATTCAACTTCATATCCCTTTTCATTCTCTTCCCTTTTTTTACATCCTATCAAAGGAATAAGACTTAGGCATTCTTATTCACTTTCATCATCATGAGCTATTTCATACTCCTCATGATCAAAGTCAACTTCATCCTCCTTTTCTGAGGTCTATCCGACAGTAATGTCTCTTAAGACATTCTCGTCACATTATTCTTTAGTGGTTTCCTCATCATAATTGTCCCTTAGGACAGTCTCTCTTCTAGGAAAATTATTTGGTGGACTAGGCTCTCCAAATGGTACAACAACAACATGGGGAATTGATTAAATGTCAAGATCACTCTTGTCATCTATCGGAGAATCCTCTTTTTCTTGCACAACAGTAACCTCCTCTTCTTCATCTGAATACACTGGTTCCACTTCATCAGGTTCTGAACCTGAATCTCTTGTATCCTTTGTCCCAGTAGGATTGACAGTAGGGTTGAAGTATTCATATATCATAGCCTCATCATTCACCTATTCCCTTTTCCAAGGGTTCTAGTTTATACTCATACACATTCAAATCAGTTTGGTAATACAGAATATATCCTTTACAACTATTGTTTCATCCTTATTTCCAACAACACCTTTCACTTTCATCTTCAAAGATATCAACTTGGCATGAAACAATGAATTTGACTTGGAAACAGGCCTAGTCATATCCTCTAACTGAACCATCAAAAGTTTTCAAAGGTTTATCCTTTGTCCATGCTTCAATAAATACAGCAAAACTATGTCCTGATATTTCAAACTTGAAAATTCCCCTATCCTAGGACTCAAGACATGTTGGACAAACATAAACACTAATTTTTTTTCTCTATCCATCTCACTAGAAATTACCATTTTAGCGATTCCACTCCCTGTCAGTTCGGCTAGATCCTCTTCATAGCAGAAAAGATAACTAATTGGAGGCACCACTCTGGAATAATAATAAAATATGCCTTCATGTGGGACTCTTAAACACTCATCCCATTCAATATAAGATAATCTCACACTAACTCCATTTACCTTTGATAGCATTCAGTTCTCATCCTCAAATTTTTTTATCTTTAGAAACTCATAAAACTCTTTTACTAGCTTTGGGTAATATGGTCCATTGTTGTTTGGGATGCATTCTACCCAGTCTTGAGCTTCGATTTCCTTCAACAATAGATACTTTCTTGAAAACATACATTATGAACTTAATTATTTCTCATCCACGATGTCCCTCTTCGAAAAATTAGGATCGATCAGCTTCTCCATAACTTTTCTTCCACCACTAGACTCAGCTCAAGGTCTCTTAGGGTTCGGTACATCTCCTTCATAACCAACTGTTAGTCTCCTTACAGTTTCCATTGTGATTTGATTCGGTTTAAGGGTTTTAGTAGTAGGTTAGGTTCAATACTTTGGGAGAAAAAGGTTGTAGAGATGATTGAAGTCGATCAAAATGAGACATAGCACTTTGTTTTTTTCATTTAGGGATCGAAAAAAAATCAAGTAAATGAAACGAATAAAATTAAAATGTATCAGAATCCGATTGAAAACATGATGTTTGGGACCTATCAGTAAGGTCGACCCGCGGTAAGGTGCCAACAGTAAGGTGTATCGGTGATGTCCAACAGTAAGGTGTCCTAACGGTGAGTTACAACGATGGGGTGTCCTAACAGTGAGGTCCAATTGTGAGGTCTCTTAATGGTGAGGTCCAATGGTGAGGTTTTCTAATGGTGAGGTCCAATGGTGATGTCTCCTAACAATGGGTTCCAGAGGAGGGGTGTCCTAACTGTGAGGTCCAACGGTGGGGTCTCCTAACTGTGAGGTCCAACGGTACGGTCTCCTAACGGTGAGGTCCAATGGTGATGTGTCCTTAAATAAAATTAATCATAACTAACTTGTGTTTGATGTAATTTAACCTCTCATAATTCAAAGGCTTTTTGAATATATCATCCAATTGATGTTCAGTGCAAATGAATTCAAGAGTGATATCACCTCTTTGATAATGATCTCTCAAAAATTTATTTCTCACATCAATGTTCTTTTTCCTTGCATGAGATACTATATTATTAGAGATGTTAGTAGAACTTTTATTATCACAATTTATAGAGACATGTTTGAATATAAATCCATCGTCTAGTAATGTTTTTTTCATCCATATAATTTGAGCACAACAACTACAAACAGCTATATATTCATCTTCAGCATTGGATAATGAAATAGATTTATGTTTTATACTACACCGTGATACTAGTGACTTACCCAAAATGTGACATGTTCTAGAGATTCTCTTTCTATCTAAATTGCAACAAGAAAACTCATCATCTGAAAAACATATCAAATCAAATGATTGTTCTCTTGGGTAAAATAGTCCTAAGGTGGTAGTATACTTGAGATATTTAAAAATCCTTCTAACAACAGTTAAATGAGATTATTTGATATTGTATTGAAAACGATCACACACACATACACTGATCATAATATCAGGTTGGCTAGAAGTAAGGTTGAGCATACTCCCGATCATACCTCTGTAATTGGTTCGATCCATTAGTTTACCAGCTTCATCAGTATCCAACTTACAAGTGGTACACGTAGGTGTATCACTACCTTTATTACTATCCAAAACAAATCTTTTCAAAATATCCTTATTATATTTACTTTGATTTAAAAAAATGCCATTTTTATTTTGAATATTTTGAAATCCAAAGAAAAATTTAAGTTTTCCCATTAAACTCATTTCAAATTCATTTTGAATCATCTTTGAAAAATTCATACATAAATAATTTTTAGAGGATCAAAAAATAATTTCATCTACATAAATTTTTACTATTAAAACATCTTTACAAATCCTTTTAATAATAATACTAGGATCATCTACACTTAATAAAATCATTTTAAATAATAAAATTACTGAGTCTATCATACCAAGTTCTAGGATCTTGTTTTAGACCATATAAATCTTTATAAAATATAAAAACATGATTTGAAAAATGGGGATTTGTGAAGTCAAGGGTATGTTCAACAAACACATCCTCAACTATATACCCATTTAGAAATTCACATTTAACATCCATTTGATAATGTTTGAAATTCAAATGAGTTGCATAAGCAAGTAGTATCCTAATGGATTTTAGTCTAGATATAGGTGCAATGCTTTCCTCAAAGTCAATTCCTTAATCTTAACTATATCCTTATGAAACTAATCTATCCTTATTTCTAAATATATTTCTAGACTCATCAAATTTGTTTCTAAACACCCATTCAATGCCTATGGTCAAAGTATCCTTTGGTATTTATACAAATTCCCAAACCTTGTTTCTTTAAAAATTATTTAATTCTTCGTGCATATCCATCACCCAAAATTCATCATTGATAGAATCATTAATATTTTTCGGATCATTCTATGAAATAAAATCTAGATGTTCGACCTGGTTTCTCAGAGACACTTTAGTTTGTGTTCCTTTATTTGGATCACTTACTACATCATCTAAAGGATGATTCTTGATAGTTATAATACCTCTATAAAGGGTTGGAGTAGACTCTTCATGGTTTTATATAGGTTCAGATTCAACAGGCTCAGATTCTAAAAAATTTCCAGAACTAGTTGTTTTCATTGGGGGTTCGCTGTTTTTATCATTAAGATCTAAAATTGACATATCTTCCTCAAGATATTCAAGAGTGGTTTTAGGTTCATATGGATTAGTCTCATAAAATTTGACATGAACTGATTCTTCCACACATTTGGTTCTCTTAATGAATGATCTATAGGCTTTACTAGATATTTAGTAACCTAGGAAAATTCATTCATCGCTTTTGGATGAAAATTTATCGAAATATTCCCTAATATTAAGGATAAATATTTTGAACCTAGAAACTATGTGGTAATTAACCTTAGGATTCCTATTTTTTCATATCTTATAAGGGGTCTTATTAAGAACATGTCTAATTAAAACTCTATTGATTATGTAACAAACGTTATTAATAGCTTCAGCCCAAAAATGGACAGGTGGGTTAAACTCATTAAGAAAAGTTTGGGAAATCTCTTGAAGTGTCCTATTTCTTCTTTCTACAAATCCATTTTTTTAGGTGTTCTAGGAGAATAGAAATTTTTATTATAGCCATTATGTGATAAAAAAGATTCAAATTCCTAATTTTCAAACTCACGACCATGATCACTTCTCAAGATCTTAATTCTAAGTCCATTAAGATTTTCCACATACTTGGAATATTTAATTAAGTAAGAACATTATTCACTTTTGGGAGCTAGAAATTATGCCCAAGTGTATCTAGAAAAATAATCTTCTGTAAGATAGACATAGTGATTCTCCTTTAAACTTGAAACTCTAGATGATCCAAAAAATTCCATGTGAACCAACTCAAGTGGTTGAGAAGTTGAAACTTATTTCTTTGGTTTGAAAGAAACTTTGTGTTGTTTCCCTTTTGACAAGATTGCAAACATTGTTAAGTAGGAATTCCAATTTAGGTAAGTATCTAAATAAAGCATTACTAGTTAGTTTTCTAAGTGATTACACATTGTAGTGTCCGGATATTATGTGGCATACACAAGATTCTTTATGAAAGTAATTTAAAAAAGAAAAATTTTGCTTAGCTAAAGAGTTTAAATAAAATGCATATACATTTTCATTTATATGAGTATTTAATATTAAATCATATTTAGAATGAAAAAAACTGCATGAATCATTTTCAAACATAACATTAGAACCATCATCACATAATTGAGAGATTCAATGTATATTGTACTTTAACCCATCAACAAAAAGTGATTTTGAAATTAATATAGTATTACGGTTAACAAATTGGCCTAATTTAGTGATATTTCCCTAAGAATTATAACCAAATGTAACATATACACCATAGACATTTATTAAGCTCTTGAAGCATGAATAGTCTCATGTCATATGTCTTGAAAATCCACTGTCCAAGTACCATAGGGTTTTACAGGAACTCTTTAGACAATTTTCCTAAAAAAATAGATTAATCATAGGGTATATTTGGTGCCCAAATTTTGTTGGGTCCAGAAAGGTTAGTAAGAAAATCTTTGGGAACTCGTATTGTCGTATAAGTTTCCTATAATAAATAGACTTGTTTTGAGACATAAAAACGTTGTTAGGTCCTTTTGAAAAAAAAAATTCAAGATATGATCCAAAAATTGAACTGGAAGTGAACTGTCCATATTTTGGAACAAATTTGATTTTAATAATTTTTCTCTGTCTTGGTTTATATCCTAGACTAGTTGGGTATTTGGGAGCAATTTTTTCCCTAGAAACTTAGACAAGGTATCTCTATCAGAAGTAAATTTCTCAAGATCTCTTTTTAATTTATCGGTTGATAATTTTATTTCAGTATTTTCTTTTTATAGCTGAGAAAATGTTTCCTTTTCAATATCCAAATTAGTCTTATAATTGGAATTTAAATCATGTTGTATTTTTAATTATTTATATTTATCCTTTATCATAATAAAGGTGTCCTCAAGCATTACATAATATTCAAACAGTTGATCCTTTGCCATTTTTTCATCATTATTTTATTCACTTTCAGTCCCAAAATAGTAAGCATTATGTATAGGATAATTAACTGTTACCTCATATGTTTCCTTCATAAAACACAGGTTTTCGTGATTGTTCTATTTAGCATCAGATGTTTCAGATACATTGGAGTTGTCTTCTATAAGACTCCACTTATCTTTCATAACCTTTTTATATCCCTTTCCCTCGTCTTCATATTTCTTCTTAAATTTAAGCTTGGGGAAATCAGCCTTTACATGAAAATTTTGTTTATAGTCATATTATATTATCTCATTTGTGTTTTCATTCCATTTTATATCTTTTTTCCAATGTCCTTTACGATCATAACTTCTTATATAGTTTGACTTTCTAATGAAATTCTTCTTTCGGAAGAACTTTTTTAATCTTCTAGAAAGATGACCCATCTCCTCATCACAGTCAGAATCTAAATCTTCACTGGTGGAACTTTCTACATGAACTTGAACCTTTTCCTTGTCTTTTCAATTTGAGGTATAAGTCTTGAATGTTGTAGATTTCTTTCTTGGTTCTTCATTTTCTTATTGATTCACCTTAATCTCTTCTTCGTAAATCATGAGTTTTCTAATTTGTTCCTTCACTGGTAGCTTTCTTATGTCACATGATTCTTGGATAGAAATAGAAGTTCCTATCAATCTGTTAGGTAGGCATCGAAGAAATATCATAATCTGATCCTTGATGTCTACTGGTTTCCGATGTAGACTCATGGTATTTACTATTTCATTGAACCTGAGATACATTTCAGATATAGGTTCATCTGGATTCATTTTAAAATTATCATATTTAATAGTATAAGTATTTAATCTCATTTCTTTATCATTGTTTGTTCCCTCATGGGAAACAGCCAAAGTATCCCAAATTTCATATGAAGTTTTATAAGATAAAATTATATTGAATTCTTCATCACCTATAGAACAGTACAATGCATTCATTTCTTTACAGCTATTATTATATGTAGCTTTAGTCAACCGAGACCACGAGTCCCTAGTAGTAGCAGGTAATGCATATTTTTCTTCAATTGTGTCCTAGATTTTAGGACCCATGCCCTCTAGATACATTTTAAATTCCAATTTCCACTATGCATAGTTTTTACCATTAAAGAAAAGTGGCATTTTAGTAGCATCACCCTCAACTCGGTTATCCATAGCTGACTAGAATTTAAAGAACTGAAAATTTATATATGACACATATTTTAAGATCTTTAAGATACAACTAAAATAAACTTTGAAAATAATTTGAAAATCATGAAAAATTGTTTTGATTGTATCAATAAACACTCCTCTCATACCAAATATTGGTCGAGGTGGAAACTCAAGAGGGGGGTGAATTTAGTTCCTACTTAAAATTTCTGTTAAAAATTTTATGGTAAAATCCCCTAATTTAAAACAGCCCTGTTAATTAAGGTAGTATAGATATAAATTTTCAATTTCTCAACAATTCTCTCAAAGGTTGATTAGACTTCAGTTGAATTAGTTTAAAAACTTATCCAACTTTTGAAATAGGTTTACTGAATTAAACACATATACACACCAACCAAAACAAACTGTCAGAGTTAATGTAAAACAGTTTTCTTTCTTTGGAATTATAAACAGTGGAAAATAGAAAAATATAGTATAACAAAATAAAGTAGACAGAAAAATTAAGCAAGAGGTTCAGTCTCAAACTGGGACTTAATACTCTCCACTTGGTGATCACCTATAACCAAGAATTTTATATTAATAAACTTGATACACAGCCTCTATCGTGCATTACAATAGCTTTCACAAACTGTCCAGGTCTCACAACCTATACCACAGTTCTTCATGGAAAAAACAAACAACCGGGCCACACACGGTCTCTTCCACAATTATATGTGGGAAAATGTAAGGAATGTTTGGTGTGATTATTTTTAGTATCCTTTAGTTTAAGCGCAATAGAAAGTGTGTGTGTGTGTAACAGACAAACACACACTACTCAGAGATGTATGATAAAGAACACAATATATCTAATTTTTTGAGAATTGATTTTAGAAGGCTCTATGTGTCTTCATTTCAGATCTGAACTCCTTGGTGTGAAGAAATAGCTTTTTGAGTCATTCTCTAGAATTTTTCTCCTAAAAAGAGTACCGAAACTTCAGGTTCTGGCTTCTAGGTACTAAGGTGTTCACCGTATTGGTTTGAAATAGATTTGATAAAGCACAACAAGGAAACCTTGAATTTGTTCACCCAAATGATTTTTTTGAAGCTATTGGGTTTACAATGTAAGTGCTTGTATGTTCTCCTTGTTCTTCAGGTATGTCGTGTAATATCTCTCACCCCACATAGTCTTCTCTACCTCGATCTTA
The DNA here is from genome assembly GCA_963277665.1 of Viscum album. Lineage (NCBI taxonomy): Eukaryota > Viridiplantae > Streptophyta > Magnoliopsida > Santalales > Viscaceae > Viscum > Viscum album. The sequence continues at coordinate 2,036,731,168 of OY728136.1, forward strand.
TATTTTATTCTTGAGATCCGATGGTATGAATGATCAAGACATGTGCAGTATTCCTTATACCTTGTACGGTCTCTATATATGTCTATAATCAACATTAATAAATGTGAGAAGCACTAAATTTACCAAATATGATTGTAAGAATAATCTTAAGAAAATTTAAAAAGTATTTAGTAGAAGGTTATAGGTGTCGATAAATAGGTAGCAGTATCCTTATCAATGGTAGCTTATCAATGGTAGGCTTATCAGTGGTAGAAGTGTGAATTTGAAAGGTTCTACTAGCAGTAACCTTTCATCAGTATACTTCTAGCGGTAACTTCTTAGAGGGAACCTTGTAATAGTAAGCTTAAAAAAGTAACCTTCTAACAGTAACCTTTTAATGGTGACTTTAGTAAGACTCAAAAGGTATTCTTCCCCTCAGTGACTGTGTACCTGTAACCTCTAGTGGTAGCTCTACAATAGTATCCCTTGAGCGGTATACTCGTAGCAGTTAACTTGAATTGGTAACATAGTAGTAATGTTCCTCAGTGGTAACCTTCTAGCATTAACCATCTAGCAGTAACCTACTAATGGTAACCTTATAGTAGTAACCTTCTAGTGGTAACCTTCTAGTGGTAACCTTCTAGCGGTAACCTTCTAGCGGTAAACTTCTATAGGTAACCTCTCCAATAGTAGCCACAACCGATGACGTAAATAGAAGGCTCTTAACAGAGACCTTCATACTGGTGACCTTTTACATATAAAATTTTACACTTTAAACTTAATCAAGAAAGCAGTGAGATTAAAAATACATAATTGTTACATGATAAAAACTATTGAAACATGATTATCATATAAATGAAACATTATTTGGGAATATCAAAACAGGTGAGTCCAACACTATGTGGGAAAAGTATGGGTCTCTATAGTTGGTATCAGAGCTAGGTTTTCTTAACATTTGAAAACTAGGATGATAAAACATTAGTAAGAAACCTAGGGATAAGTCTGAGTATAGGGTCAAGTCCAAAATATTTTTTAACGATCATGAATGACCTAGGTTATACCCATGTTTTCATAGAATAATTTTTCAGGATTTAGAAATCTCATAAATTATTTTTCATGATTAGGTGGTTTCCCCTAATGATTATTATTTTTCAAAATATTTTTTTATTTCCTTCAATAGTTGTAACATAAATGAATTATGTTAATAATAAATGATATTGAATATTCAATAATTTCATCCTGATAAAGTAAATGGTATGGCAGATGGAATGAAAAATATTTTTGTTATTATCACACAACATTCACAAGATATGCTTTAGGTTATGCTTCTAAATGATAAAATGAGGGAAAAATTTTATATTGAGTCATTCATGAGGAAAATATACCTTCTTTTTGTGGGTTAATTAATTAACTAATCATAATGAAATGGATAGGTACCATTAAAAATATATTTTCTTTTCATCAGTCTTTAGAAAATAAAAAAGTAATTATTTCTTTTTATCATTTGGTAGGGGAATTATATTAGTGGTGGAATCTTATCAAGAACATTATAGAACCAGAATAAATTTAATCTATGGATTGGGAATAATTTAAAAGGTTTTTTTTAATATGAATTTTCATCATATTCTTCGTATGAAAATGAAAAAATATTTCCTGGAGTTAAATCAGAAGGATGATGAATCTGTTGGTACCCACATGGAAAATTTTATAAGTCATATGAGGAATGTTTCTAGTAATGTCATCCAACCTAAATGTATGCTTGATCAATTATTCATTGGCATAATACCAAGTATATGAATTTGGTTATTCATTTTGGATTTCATTAGCTATGAAAAAAACATTTCATGTGATATCAATTTGGTTATGGAGATTCAATTTACCCATCAATATCATGGTTTTGATAAGAAAAGAAAAATTGAAATCAAAGGAAATTCTAAAAACCATATATAGAAGAAGATGCAAATTTCATTATCCTCAATGTGTGGAAGGAAACATGGAAGAAATTTTATAAAGGGGATAGGTAAATGTATGAAGCGTGTAAAGGATTTTCCTCAAGAAGATGAATGTAGAAGTGATAGGAATAAGTTATCTAATGATGTGAATAGAAGGAAAGCTTCATAGAATGTACCACCCATAGGACTATGTTTTAAAATCCAGAAATATGAGAATTATGGTAATTGTTTCCAAAATATGAAGGTTAATGATGATAGTCAAAGTCAAAAACCTCTTTATCCCTGAGACAAAGTAGAATCACATTTGATCATTGTTTCTAGTAAGGGATACGATAACAATACAGTGAAAGGTACACTTATCATTCACGCTAGAACAACTAATGTCTTATTTGATTTTATTTCTACCAACACTTTTATATCTACATACTTTTCTAATGGTATCACAGCACCACCTGAAAAATAGATATTTTTTTATTAAAAACCTCTAATGGTGTGATGATCATATCCCATGTCTATGATTCTTCTTCAGTTGAAGTTAGTGGGAATTTGTTTCATAAAAATCATTTCATGCTTCCTCTAGTTGAATTTCTTTTTTTTATGAGAATGGATTGGATTTATTTGCATAAATCCCACATCAATTTTTGATTAAGGGAAGTAACATTTGATATTCTAAACTGAACTATGAACGACTATTAGTGTGATTCCATAAATTAACATCCGATGTAAATAACATCTATCTTATGGGTCATGATTCCTACTCAAAAGGCGAACTTGTCTTATATGGATGGGGAGAAACATTATATTCAATATATTAATATTTATTGGGAGTTTATCGATGTCTTTACATAAGATTATCGTGGTCTTCCACCAAATTGTGATGTTGGGGTTTCAATAGAACTCATACCCTAGGCTACGACTATTTCCCAGACTCCGTATAGAATAGCCGAGATTGAGTTGTAGTAATTGAAGAAGAAACTCTTGAAAACAAATTGTTACGGGGTTCATCCATAAAATTTCATCACCTTTAGTTTCACTTATTATATTTTTAAATAATAATTATAGATCAATAAAACTATTTATTGTTAAGTGATAGATTTACTTGACCAGTTCCATGAACAAGTACCCTCTACCCTATATTTATGCCTCATTTGATCAACTAAATGGAGATCAATACATTTCCAATATTTATTTCCATTCTTAATATCATCAATTGAGTGTCAATGAGGAGTATATTCTAAAGAGAGACTTATGTACAAGGTATTTTCACTTTTAATTTATACTGATTACATTTAGCCTAACTAATTTCCTTGCTATCTTTCTGTATTTAATGAATAGAGCCTTTAGAAATTACCTAGATATAAGAATACAATATACATTATACAATATATTATTAGCTATTCAAAGATCAAGGATAAGCATGAATATCATTTTATAATTTTTTTGAAGTCCATAAGGAAGGATAATATTTATGAGAAATTTACAAAGAGTGAGTTTTGGCTTCAAAAAGTTTCATGAATGGGTTATATAATATCAAGTGGTGGTATATCAGTAGACCCTTAGAAAATATATGTTTTTTAACATTGGACTCGAACATCATGTATTACTAACATCTATAGTTTCTATGATTGGATGGATATTATAGAATGATTTTGGAAAAAATTCATGGAAGTTGAATCCACTTACAAAGTTAACTCTGAAGGGATCCAACATCCTTTGGATATATGAATGTGAGGAATGTTTTAAGTATTTTAAGATAATTTTTGTCAGTGAACCTATGATTACACTACCCTACAGTGGATAAGGGTTTGAAATATATAGTGATGAATAAAATAAGGAACTAGGTTGATTTATAACGAAAAATTATATGCTTACATATTATTCCTCATAAAAATTTATGATCCATGTGAAAAATTACCCAACTCATGGTTTAGAGTTAGATTTGATAATGTTTTCATTATAGATATGGAAAAAATTCAACAGGGAAATTTGGGACATATATATATTGATCACAAAAGATTAAATTATATTTTCACTCAAAATAGATGATGATGTTCGAAATAATATGGTTGAATATGATTAAAGATTATGACTACTCAATACATTTCAACACTATGAAAGTGAACAAGGTTGAAGATTCTATGAGTTGAAAGATCCATTCAATTTTATCGATAATGAGGATCAATAAATAACCAATATTTAAAGACATGAAAATTATGGATCTTGAAATCATTATGGAGGGGGGGAATTTTATTTTCTCCAATGATTATTTAGCCATATATCCAAATAAAGATTAAAGAGGCACAAAAGGAAGATATAAAGATGGAATGAAACTGTGAAATGATCCCAAGATAAACCTTGAATGTTATGTAATAATAAGGATAAATAACCATTTCTGTGTCCCTTCAGTTCCATATTTGAATATGGAGCAGTTCAATGAAGCTGATAGTTCTTTATTCTCGATTAATCCTAGATGTATGATGATTTATAGAGATTTTAAATACTATTTATGGTGGTATTGGATGAATAGAGTTATTGAAGATTATATTTCTCAATTCTTGGAATGATATAAATTTAATGTTGGGATATATAATTCAATAGGGATGTTACGACCTTGACCTATACCATAATGGAAATGGGAAAACATCACCATGTATTTTTTTTCATCACACTCCCCTAAACATGTTAAGGGGAAAATGTTGTTTGAGTTGTATTTTATCACCCTAGGAATGTATAAAACATCATTTAAATTGGATAATATTTCTCATATTGATCAACATACTTAGTCATACATTAAGTGGTAAGATTTTATGGTGTTCCACTATCAATTCTATATGATCAGGATCTGAGGTTTGCCTTGATTATAAAATCCCTATTTTATTGAGGTATGATTTCAGTTAATTTCTGGTTTAATTCTATTTTCTTGGTTAAATAAATGTTTCCAATATTCAATGGGAGGTTCAGGAATGTCCTAATGGTTCAATACATAAAATAAAGGTAAAACACGTCTTTCTATTCATTTTTCACTATTTGTGCTTAGTTAGTGCTAACCGTGTGAGGGGAACACCAAACCGAGTGGTCTTAGATAGTGGCATTATAGATGGTTGGGGCATGGTTTTCAAACCATGTAGGCCTCCCCAAGTATCTATGTTACCAAAATCTCCTTATATATTGTCTTACGCATTGATTGTGTATGGTATGAAAAATCTTGCAGGTAAACCATGAGCCTCATTAAAGTTGAAATTTTTACAAAGTTACAACTTCTATATACATACCTACCAAATTTTCTATTAAATTTCCTCCCTTGAAACCCTAGTGATGAACTTGGAAGACCTAAATTATAAAAGGTCCGTTATCCTTCGATTCAAGGCCATTTGGAGCACCGTTGGATTTAGATCTAAGAATTGGGGTAACTCTAATGAAACACTTGCTTCTCTTTTCTGGATTAGGGTTGAAGTTTCTCCCATCTTATTTTGAAGCCTTAAAACCCTATTTTCTAGTGGAACCTAGGTTGGTAATTCAATGGGGGTATAGATCGGGATCTAAGTATATGATTAATAATGTGTTCGTCAATGTATTCTAGGTAGGTGGACTATAAGTTATATCCCATAGTTTGATATGAATTTTTCCCTATGATATTGTGTTCTTATTTCCCCTTTTTTTGGTTTCAGACTCATTAGTGATATTTTGTAAAATGATAGTCTTAATGAATAATTGACCCCATAATGATCCCATGGGATGCATTGAGGATAATTAGACCAATTTTGGGCCACCCATGGGATGCGCCGACCATCCCAAACATGGGAAATAGAAATTTTGTGTATAAAACTGTATTGTTCTTAGGTAGGACCAAAATGAACATGACGGTTGGGTAATTTTATGAATAAAATGTGATATGGATATTTGGGACTTAGGTTGATAATGTCTTAAGGGGGTTTTTGGAATGACATGAAAACGGATTAATTGGGTTAATTGAGATTATTTCAAATGGATTGTGAATTATGTTAAAATATCTAATAGGATTAGTTCATATGAAATGCTGAGCATGTTAAATTTGTAATGGATTTTAAATTGGGGAATATGATAAATGAATTTTTATAAGGAAACTATAGAATATGTTTAATGGGTTAATTCATGGGATTCAATGAGTATTCTTAGTGAGTTAGGAATTAGAATAGTAATGTAATGTAATTGGAAAATGTGTTAATGGGTTATGTAATAATACTAATTACCATGTGGATTTTATGGTTATTGGTTGAATTTTTGTTTTCTATATTTGGTTTTAACATGGTATGTGTTTGGTGTATTGATAATTATTCATGTTCACATGGATTATTAGTGTGGGGTATTAACATGAGGCTCTACACCCATGGTTCAGGATAGAATGAGGCTCTAAACTCCACCGCATAATACACAAGTGAGGGAATGGGAAAGTGTTTTATTCCCCTAATGGTACCATTTGATGAGAACACATATATCAGGGATTGAAGGTGATTTTGTTGTATATGTTGTTGTGTGATTATGCCAATTGAGTTAGGGAACGTGAATCATACCAATTTTATACATTAAAAGTTGATAGAATATTCCTAATCCAAAAAAATGTAATGATAATGAATTAAGTGATGGAAATGGTATAAGTAATAGATTTTTAAATAATGTTGTGAATAGTTTAAGTAAAACATTAAACCTATTTTAACTTTTAATCATATTATCTTTAATTTTTTTTAATAACTATAAATTAGAATAGATATTCTATAGACACCTTTTGTGGTGCCCTATTGAGTTGTACTCACACCCTACTCAGGCCTTCATTGGGTACCTGGGAAGATTTCACGTTTTTAGTATAGGATAAGGGAATACATCCTATGATGGGGAGTTTAGTTGGACTTGGGATATGCATAGATGATGATACAAACATGGAGTCTAGAATAGTTTGGGGATTCAAAAGTTTATCTTTATTTTTGGTTTTTCATTCACTTTGGTTTAGTGAGCATGACATGACATATTTTCTATTTGGTTGTGGATTTGTACCCTTTAGAGAATTGGTTTGTTATGCATGTTTTTTGGTTATCAAATTTTGTTTCTATTATTTATTCCATATCTCCTATGGATTACTTTGGTAAATTGGGTATAGTCTCCAAATGTGGTTTACTATACCACTTTTGCCAATCGTGTGTCAGAATGGAGCATGTGCAGAGATTACATGTGAATCCACAATATTTGGGCATAGATTGATTCTTGAGGAAGATTACAACTATGGTTAGAGGATTTTTTACACCAAATTATGTAAGTAGTATGAGATTGATTCATCATACTAGTAGGGGAGGAATACATGGTACACATATGAGAGAGTTCCCATATCAGCAGATTAATGGGACCAAAATGAACATGACGGTTGGGTAATTTTATGAATAAAATGCGATATGGATATTTGGGACTTAGGTTGATAATGTCTTAAGGGGGTTTTTGGAATGACATGAAAACTGATTAATTGGGTTAATTGAGATTATTTCAAATGGATTGTGAATTATGTCAAAATATCTAATAGGATTAGTTCATATGAAATGCTGAGCATGTTAAATTTGTAATGGATTTTAAATTGGGGAATATGATAAATGAATTTTTATAAAGAAACTATAGAATATGTTTAATGGGTTAATTCATGGGATTTAATGAGTATTCTTAGTGAGTTAGGAATTAGAATAGTAATGTAATGTAATTGGAAAATGTGTTAATGGGTTATGTAATAATACTAATTACCATGTGGATTATTATGGTTATTGGTTGAATTTTTGTTTTCTATATTTGGTTTTAACATGGTATGTGTTTGGTGTATTGATAATTATTCATGTTCACATGGATTATTAGTGTGGGGTATTAACATGAGGCTCTACACCCATGGTTCAGGATAGAATGAGGCTCTAAACTCCACCGCATAATACACAAGTGAGGGAATGAGAAAGTGTTTTATTCCCCTAATGGTACCATTTGATGAGACCACATATATCAGGGATCGAAGGTGATTTTGTTGTATATGTTGTTGTGTGATTATTCCAATTGAGTTAGGGAACGTGAATCATACCAATTTTATACATTAAAAGTTGATAGAATATTCCTAATCCAAAAAAATGTAATGATAATGAATTAAGTGATGGAAATGGTATAAGTAATAGATTTTTAAATAATGTTGTGAATGGTTTAAGTAAAACATTGAACCTATTTTAACTTTTAATCATATTATTTTTAATTTTTTTTAATAACTATAAATTGGACTGGATATTCTATAGACACCATTTGTGGTGCCCTATTGAGTTGTACTCACACCCTACTCAGGCCTTCATTGGGTACCTGGGAAGATTTCACGTTTTTAGTATAGGATAAGGGAATACATCCTATGATGGGGAGTTGAGTTGGACTTGGGATATGCATAGATGATGATAAAAACATGGAGTCTGGAATAGTTTGGGGATTCAAAATTTTATCTTTATTTTTGGTTTTTCATTCACTTTGGTTTAGTGAGCACGACATGACATATTTTCTATTTGGTTGTGGATTTGTACCCTTTTGAGAATTGGTTTGTTATGCATGTTTTTTGGTTATCACATTTTGTTTCTATTATTTATTCCATATCTCCTATGGATTACTTTGGTAAATTGGGTATAGTCTCCAAATGTGGTTTACTATACCACTTTTTCCAATCGTGTGTCAGAATGGAGCATGTGCAGAGATTACATGTGAATCCACAATATTTGGGCATAGATTGATTCTTGAGGAAGATTACAACTGTGGTTAGAGGATTTTTTACCCCAAATTATGTAAGTAGTATGAGATTGATTCATCATACTAGTAGGGGAGGAATACATGGTACACATATGAGAGAGTTCCCATATCAGCAGATTAATGGGACCAAAATGAACATGACGGTTGGGTAATTTTATGAATAAAATGCGATATGGATATTTGGGACTTAGGTTGATAATGTCTTAAGGGGGTTTTTGGAATGACATGAAAATGGATTAATTGGGTTAATTGATATTATTTCAAATTGATTGTGAATTATGTTAAAATATCTAATAGGATTAGTTCATACGAAATGCTGAGCATGTTAAATTTGTAATGGATTTTAAATTGGGGAATATGATAAATGAATTTTTATAAGGAAACTATAGAATATGTTTAATGGGTTAATTCATGGGATTTAATGAGTATTCTTAGTGAGTTAGGAATTAGAATAGTAATGTAATGTAATTGGAAAATGTGTTAATGGGTTATGTAATAATACTAATTACCATGTGGATTATTATGGTTATTGGTTGAATTTTTGTTTTCTATATTTGGTTTTAACATGGTATGTGTTTGGTGTATTGATAATTATTCATGTTCACATGGATTATTAGTGTGGGGTATTAACATGAGGCTCTGCACCCATGGTTCAGGATAGAATGAGGCTCTAAACTCCACCGCATAATACACAAGTGAGGGAATGGGAAAGTGTTTTATTCCCCTAATGGTACCATTTGATGAGACCACATATATTAGGGATTGAAGGTGATTTTGTTGTATATGTTGTTTTGTGATTATGCCAATTGAGTTAGGGAACGTGAATCATACCAATTTTATACATTAAAAGTTGATAGAATATTCCTATTCCAAAAAAATGTAATGATAATGAATTAAGTGATGGAAATGGTATAAGTAATAGATTTTTAAATAATGTTGTGAATGGTTTAAGTAAAACATTGAACCTATTTTAACTCTTAATCATATTATCTTTAATTTTTTTTAATAACTATAAATTGGACTGGATATTCTATAGACACCATTTGTGGTGCCCTATTGAGTTGTACTCACACCCTACTCAAGCCTTCATTGGGTACCTGGGAAGATTTCACGTTTTTAGTATAGGATAAGGGAATACATCCTATGATGGGGAGTTGAGTTGGACTTGGGATATGCATAGATGATGATACAAACATGGAGTCTGGAATAGTTTGGGGATTCAAAAGTTTATCTTTATTTTTGGTTTTTCATTCACTTTGGTTTAGTGAGCACGACATGACATATTTTCTATTTGGTTGTGGATTTGTACCCTTTTGAGAATTGGTTTGTTATGCATGTTTTTTGGTTATCACATTTTGTTTCTATTATTTATTCTATATCTCCTATGGATTACTTTGGTAAATTGGGTATAGTCTCCAAATGTGGTTTACTATACCACTTTTGCTAATCGAAAACCTCTAGCATACTGGTGGCCACAGTTGTGGTCATGTCGTGACACATCTTGGGGAATCATTTTAGTTTATCTCAGTTCAAGGATGTTACAAAGTGGTATCAAAGTAGGTGTTTTTATAGACTTGTTATTTTGGATAGAAGACATGAGATTAGGATGTCTCAGGACTTGGTAATTATCTCATGCTTGGGAGTATCTAAACCATGTATGAGGGAAAAATTGAGTAACCTAGGACAGAATTGTTGTTTTTAATGTTTATTGTTACATTTGATGATATTTCACCATTTGGTGATGCAATTGTTGTGTGATTCAATTGTTTGTGATATTTTTGGACCGTGGACATAAAAGTATGAGATTATGAATTCATGAATCATTATAGGTACCTAGGTATGGGAGTGGAATGAATCATGATAGGCATGCATGGGATGGTTTTCTATGTCATGAAGGGTAAAATGAAATTTAATTATTTTAAAATTTTAACAATTTTTTTTGCTAAAAAATCATGAAAATGTGTAAAAAAAGAGGAAATAGTAAATAATGGTTAGAGAGTTGTTCTTAATTAAGGGTTTAAAGTGATTTGAAATTGTTGATTATAAAAAGTTCATAAATGGTAAATGTATCTATGAGGAAGATATATTTTATGTGTATGGAAATGGTTTTCAAAATGGTGTATAGTGGAAGACTCGTGACTACGTAAGTTGGTTTTCCTATGTCAATCATAACCCATAAAAGGAATGGTCTAGGGTAGTGTTTTTTAGGTGATGATAATCCTTGGGATGGTATGTATGATAAATGGATTGTCTATGAATAGTATAGATCCTCATTTTACATAAAATTGGTAGAGTTATGCTATGTGTTCTAAAGCTCCTGTTTGGAATTATAGATAACTACCACCACGATGTCAGGTGTTTATTGGGAGACAATAGGGTGTTTCCAAAAATTACCCTCTAGTTGTGGAGAAGAAAATGCGGTTATCTATGATAATAGAGAAAATTAGTCTTGTAATAACATTTATTATTTCGTGAAAATGATGGAACATGACCCAGGGCGTTTTGTACCGAGCATGCTTGAGCTGACAAAGGATTTTTAGCTGCAGCACCCTCCAAACATTACTGAATAGGGTGGTCCAAAGGCATCCATATTCTGTATATAGTTCATATTCAAGATTCTTGACCATTTGGAGACCCCTTATACGATGTGTGTCATTTTTGTGGACTATATTTTGAGAGCTTGGGAAAAGCATTGGTGGGACATCATGGTGCAAACTAAACCAGCTGAAGGAATGTTATAGAGATTTTTTCAAGAAATCTTTTGGATAATTTATATCTAGAGACCTTGATGAATGGGAAGGTTTCAAATTTTATGAGTCTGGACCAGGGGGAAAGGTTTCTTATGGGTTATTCTATTTGTTTCACTGATTTATGACACTTCATTACAGTGTTGGCAGGAGATGAGGGCGTGGTGGAGAAATATTTCCAGGATGGTCAAGACACAAGATCTAGTCTTTGGTGAATATCTTCCAATTAAACATATTTATTGATGTAGTGAATCATGCCCATATCTTATAATGTAATCTGAAGTGGTCTTTAGGTAGTGGACTTATGGAAATAGTGGGATGGGTGAGTGGTGCAGCCTCTGAGGGAAGAATGCTTCATTTTGGGAGCTTCCATCAGGGTGGAAGTGTGAAAAGTATTCGAAAGAAAGGGTCGTAATCTCATGGTTGATATTAGGTGTTTTTTTATTACTGTTGTAGTTCGGGACACATGCACAGTCAATTTACCTAACCAATAGTTGATTGCCAATCGTGTGTCAGAATGGAGCATGTGCAGAGATTACATGTGAATCCACAATATTTGGGCATAGATTGATTCTTGAGGAAGATTACAACTGTGGTTAGAGGATTTTTTACCCCAAATTATGTAAGTAGTATGAGATTGATTCATCATACTAGTAGGGGAGGAATACATGGTACACATATGAGAGAGTTCCCATATCAGCAGATTAGTGCAGCGTGAGGCACTTAGGCTAATGCCCAAGGAAGAGGGGTAGGTCAGCTTTATGTAGTTTAGTCTACACATAGAGGTGGAGAGGATGGACCATTTAAATTTCTAGGTAATATCCTTGTAGATTTCACACTTTCTAGTTCATTGTTTGATATAGGTGCCACACATTCCTTTATCTGTTCATAGTTTGTAGTTGTATTTGGTCCTATCATTGGAATGTGTGTGTGTGGTTATTTCTATTGACACTCTATTGGGGTGTGATCTAAGTATATTAAATAATGTAAGGGTTATACACTAGATTTTGGTTGGTACAGTTTCTTGTGGGACCTTTATTCCCTTGAGATGTCAGTTTTTGACTTGATTTTGTGAATAGATTAGATGGTGTTTTACGAGGACCATATTGAATATTACCCTCGTCGAGTAACATTTATGTATCTTTTAAGGGTACACATACATCTATCGTGGTTAATGGGATGTTAGTTCAAGTTGGTTCTATATATTTTGCCAGTATTTGGGTCAGATCACTACTTAAGTGGCTTGTTTAATGCTTGATGGTGAGGGGGTGGAGAAAGGTATATTATCCCCACGTGGTGGATCGATTCAAGGATGTGTTTCATGAAGACTTATCTAGGCTCTTACTCAAGATATATGTCAATTTCATGATATAATTTCTACCATTGGAAAAGCTAGTTTTTATTCTACCATATCAAATGGCATCGGTGCAACTCCAAGAACATAAGGTTCTATTGGAAAAACTAGAGTGGAAGGGGTTTATTCATCCTAGCTCATCACCTTGATGATCTTCAGTGTTGTTTAATAATAATTCAGATTTATTGATGAGTCTATGTGTCGATTATAGGAAGTTGAATCAAATGAAGGTTAAGAATGTAAACCCTCTTCCTTGAATAGATGGTATATTCGATTAGATGAGACTAGATCCAATGTTTCCCAATATTTATCTACGGTAGGGGTATCACCAGCTAAGGGTTAGACCCTATGATATACTTCATACTTCATTCAAGAGAATGTAAGGGTCTTATTAGTGTTTGGTGATGTCATTTTGGTTTTTTAATGTTCAATTAGTGTTCATGGATCTAATGAATCAAATATTACACCCTTATCTGGATCAGTTCATAATTGTCTTTGTCTATGACATCTTGGTGTACTCTAAAACTCATGATGATAATTCCAAATATCTTGATTTCATTCTGAGTATAGTAAGAGAGAGAATTCTATATGAAAATAAATTCAAATGCAACTTTTGGATTGATATGTTTCATTTCTTGGTTCATATTATCTCAAAGGAAGGAAAATCTATAGACCCATAAAAAGTGCAGGCAGTTGTGTCTTGGGTGCTTCCCAAGAAGGTTTTTAATGTTTTGAGTTTTCTAGGTTTGGTTGGGTATTACTATAAGTTTATTAAATAATTCTATAAATTTTTAGTTCCAATTTCATTTTTAACTTAGAATTATGTTAGTTATTAATTTTCAGGGCATGTGAGGATGTTTTCCAAGAGTTAAAGAAGTGGTTGACTACCACACCAGTTCGGATCTTACCCGATTCCAGTAAGGGGTATATCATTTTTTGTGATTCATCTAGTGTTCGTATTGGAGTGGTTTTGATGTTTGATGATAGGTTCATTGAATATGGTCATGATAGTTGTGTCCTCATTATTTAAGTTACCTAACTAATGATCTTGTGTTGGATGTGGTGGTGTATGAATTAAAGTGTTAGAGGCACTACTTGTTGGGAGAAAAATTCACAATGTATACTGATCATAAAATCATTAATTACATCTTCTCTTAGAATGATTTGAATTTTTGATAGCAAAGATGGTTTGATTATACACATTTTATGACATTGATTTAGTCTACACACCAGGAAGTAGAAATACTGTTTCATACGATTTGAGTTATAAAGCTCAAGTTCATGTGGTTCATGATTCCAGCTATGAGTGGAAGTTGATAGAATTTTTTTGTAAAATGCACTTAGGGGTACATGATGGGAAAGGGTAGATAAACCGTGCATCCATAGTTGGTTAGTTCATGCTTTTGAGTCGGGTTTAGGCGAGTTGGCTTAAAGATCTAGAATTCTTGTCTATTAAGGAAAGTGTTAAAGTTGGGGGGCCACCTTCTAGTTGGACTATTGGGGATGAAGGGATCCTATATTTTAACGACTGTTTCATTATGACAACAATGTTTAGGAAGATTTTATGTTTGATTTACATCCATCTAACTAGGTGTTGAATCCCGTTATGACCAAATTGTATCATGATATCTGTTGGTAGTATTTATTTCCAACAATGAAGAAGAAACTTAAGATTTTTATGGAACGATACCTTACCTAATAGAAGGTGAAGTCCGAGAATTAGTGACTGGGAGATTTTTATAGAAAATGTCCATTCTGAAATGGAAATCAAATGATGTAATGATTGACATCATATTAGGTATTGGAGGATGTCATGGAAGAATGATTCAATCTAGGTAATTTTGTATTGGTTGACTAAGTTAGCTCATTCCTTGTTGATTCGAGAGAATTTAATCATTGACCAGTTGGGAGAGTTATATTTATGGGATATGGTGCGGTTTCATGGGATATCACATACTATATATTCAGAACATGATCCATGTATAACATCGTGCTTCTGGAAGGGGTTATAGAATCCATTGTGTACCCAAGTGGTCTTGAGTATGGATTTTCACCCATTGACGGATGATAAGTTAGAGGAAACCATTTAGGAGTGAGAGGACATGTTGAGGGATTATGTCTTAGATTTTGGTATATCATGGGAAAAGTACTTTTCACTTGTTGGGTTTTCCTACAACAATAGTTTACAAATTACAATTTGAATGGAAAAATTTGAAGAAATCTATGAGAGGTTGTGTAATTCTCTATTATGTGTTCCAAAGGCTGCAGAATTATAGTTTTTGGGGATGAGTTTCATATAGGAGATGTCAGAATAGATTCATTTGAACCAGGAATGTATTAAAATTTCTAATAGTAGGCATAATTCATATATGGATAAGCATCTCAGACCTCTTGTGTTTATAGTGGGTGATCGAATGTTTCTTCAAGTTTCTCTATGGTTGGGTGACCGTCGGATTCCAAAACAGGGTAAGTTGGAACCTAGGTATGTGGGGTCATTTGACATTGTGAAGAGGGTCGGATTAGTGGTGTACCAATTGGCTCTCCCATGGTGGTATAGTGATATGAACCGTGTTTTTCATGTTTCAAAGCTTCAGTAGTATCACCCTAACCCATATCACATTATCACAGTTGAGGATGTTGATCTTGAGGTCGATGTGTCCTTTGAGAAGCAACCAGTTCATATTGTGGATTGTTGTGAGATGGACCTATGGGGAAAGAATGTACCCTTGGTCTGAGTTTTGTGGTAGCATGATAATTTTAAAAGAGAAAATTGGGAGTGGGAGTCAGATGTTTTGATGCA
The DNA here is from genome assembly GCA_963277665.1 of Viscum album. Taxonomy (NCBI): domain Eukaryota; kingdom Viridiplantae; phylum Streptophyta; class Magnoliopsida; order Santalales; family Viscaceae; genus Viscum; species Viscum album. The sequence goes on from OY728136.1 coordinate 2,036,746,777, forward strand.
CTGGCCTGATATATTTTCTTTGGAGGTTCATATTTGCATAGTAGAGCGGCCCAAGTATGATTCATTATAAGTTGGGAAGGTTCTAAGATCCCGGTTTTTTAGGTATGTTTTCGGATATGTTTCAATTTAAGTATCTTTTTTTTATAAAATATAATTTTCTTAAGTTTATAGGGATTATCAAGGGTGTCCTAGGGATTTGAGACATGAAATGATAAGAAAAAGTTCCTTTTGTGCATGTCGCATGGTTTGTGCACAGTTACTACAAACCGTGCAAGGGGAAGGACAAACTGTGCGAACCTAGATTGTTGAATTATACATGTTTGGTACACAGTGTTCAATATGTAAGGACCTCCCCAAGTAACTGTGTGACCCAACTCCCCTTATACAGGGTATTTCACAAGGTTTTTTCATGCTTTAGAAAATCTTGCAAGTAAAATGTGTGCCCCATTCAAGTTAATTTTTTTTAAAAAATTCCACTTAAGGATTCTTATGTTCCTACACAATTTTCTCCACCATTTCCTCCCTTGAAACCCTATTGAATAACTTTGAGAATGAAATCTTCACAAGGGACATTCCCCTCTGATTCTTGTCCATTTGGAGCATCATTAGTTGCGGATTAAAGCTCCAGTTAAGTCTAACGCATCTCATGTTTCTACTTTCCAAATTAGGGTCTGTAGTTTTCCACATCTCCTTCTTAATCCTTAAAACATATTTTTTGGTGGAACCTAGGTTGGGACTTCTATGGGGGATTGGATTGGTATCTAAGTATATGAATAAATTTTTTTTCATCAACAGATTTGAGTTATGTGGTCTGCAAGTTATATCCCATCGTTTTTATATGGATTGCATGTGAGATTGTGTTCTTAGTTCCCCATTGTTGTAATTTTAATAATATTAGTAATATTTGGTAAAATGGGTGTCTAAATGAAAAATTGAACCCCTCATGATCCCCATGGGATTAATTGAGGATGATTTATCCAATTTAGGGCCACCCATGGGGCGTGCAGACCTTCCTAAACATGGGTAGTGGAAATGTTAATTATTAAATTATATTGTGCTTAGGTAGATCCCTAAATGAACATGCTGGAAGTGTTATTTTATGAATAAAATGGTATATAGATAGTTGATACTAGGAATGAAAATGGATTAAGGGGTTCTTTTCCATGATGTAAAAATGGATTAATTAAGTTAATAGAGATTTTGTTAAATAGATTATGAATTGTGTTAAAATTCCTAAGAGGATTAGTAAATATGAAATGGTGACCATGTTAAATTGGTAATGGATTGTAAATTGGGGATGTTGAATGTATTTTCATAAGGGAATTATGGAATGTGTTAAATGGGTATATGCATGGTAATTATTAAATATTAGTAATGGGTTAGGCATCAGAAATAGAAAATGGGGTTAAATAGTGATGTAATGTAATTATAAAATGTGTTAATGGATTATGACATGATATTAATTCCCATGTTGATTTTTATGGTTTATGGCTTCCATTTTTTCTGGTTGTGTTTAGTGGTAACAAGGTATGTGTGTTTTGAATAGATAAATAATCATGTTCACGTGTCTTCGTAGTGTTGGGTATTGATATGAGGCTCTACAACCACAGTTCGAGTTAGACTGAGGCTCTAAACTCCACCCCACAATGCATGAGGTAGAGAAGGGGATGGATTTCTATTCTCCTAATGGTTTAATTGGATGAGACCAGCTGGAATGGTGCTTCAAGGTGATTGTGTTGTATATGTTGGGGTATGATTACACGAAGTGAGGTAGATCACTTAACACATCCACATTTTATGAATTGAAATTTGATAAATATTCCTAATACACTAAATATGTGGTGAAAATGAATTAAGTGAGGGAAATGTTATATGTAATATAGTTAAAAACAAAGTTATAAATGGTTTAAGTAAAACATTATGAACTAATTTCACCTAAGATACCTTTTTCTCATCTTATCCTTAATTTTGTACTGCATTCACTATCTATTGGAAGGATATTTTATAGACACAGTTAGTAGTGGCCTAATGAGTTTTAGTCACACTATACTCATGCTTCTATGGGGTACCTAAGAAGAATTAATGTTTGTTGGTCAGGATAAGGGAAAAGGCCATGTGCTAGAGAGTTGAGTTGGAATTGGGGTATGCATGGATGAGGATCTGTACATTGATTCAGGGCCCCTTTTGGGGATTTAGCTATATGTATTTATTTTTGGGTTTTCCTACACTTCGACTTAGTGAGCATGGCATGACATATTTACTATTTTGTTCTATACTTGTACCATGTTTATGAGTTGGTTTTTTATTCATGTTATTTGGTTATAAAATTTTCTTTTAGTTACTTCTTCATTATCTATTGTGGCTTACTACATTAAAAAGGTAACAGTGTCCTTGTGTTTCTTACTAGACCCTCGCTACTAGTCTATAACCTCTAGCATATGGGGAGGATTACCTGAGGTCATATGGATACCCGACTTGTGGCATTGGTTTAATGCCTCCCAAGTTGAGGAAGTAACACTAATATTTTTCATAAGTCTTTAATATGGTTTGGTTATAGAGTTGTGTTTCAGCACTAGTTATCATGCATAGGTAGAAGGATGTCTAAGAGTGCCAATAGACTCTAGAATCCATATTGAGATATTTTTATATATATTTAAAATATGGTAGGGATCAACACCTTACTTTGTTATAATTTAATTACAACAACATTTTTCAATTATTTATTATGATGTATCCTTATGAATACATCAATGGTAAGAAGTGAATAACTCCATCATACTGCAGTAAATATGAAGAAATAAAGTTATATGGTCCTTCTTTAGTTGATGAGAAGGTAGATAATAAAAATCCATTCAAAAGCACATGCGTGTAGCTCAGTGTTGAAAAAACAATTATGCTAACACTCATCAGAATGATCTAGATTTTGAAGTTGGTGACAAGTTATTCCTTTAAAAATATCTTTTTGGAAAATGATGATGAGATTTTTAAATAAGGTCAAGCTAAGATGTAGGTATATCTGTCCTTCTGAAATCATTGATCATATGTGGATGGTAGCTTATCTATTGGTGCTTCAACCAAATATTTATCAAGTTCATGATGTGTCCCATGTATGTCTCATGAGAAAGTAAATATGTGTTCCTTCACATGTACTAAACTCAGAGGTCATACCCCAAGAGAAATATATTTTTTATTAATAACAATCAGTATAGATTATGGATCATAGATAGAAAGTACTATGAAAAATGATCACTCAACTAGTGAAAGTTTTTAACTAAAACAACCAATTCAAGGAAGCTACATAAGAACCTAAGGATCTAATGAGGTAGAATTATCTTTACCGGTTTGTATTATAGTAGTGAATTTTGAAGGAAAAAATCATTTTATGGGGGGAAGAATGTAATACTTCAATATTTTTATGAAATATTTATCCTTAAATAATTTTATTTCTTTGATAGTTTGTGTTACATGCAACATATAATTTAGACAGACCATGTATTGTTACTAAAATATTATATATCTATTTTCACATAACAATTGGATTAGTAGGTTTGAATAGTAAGAACTAAATTATGAATAATATTTGATTGACACATTTACAAAATGAATTTTTTAGTTATAAAATTATTAAAAGGAAAACAAAATTGATTTGAAAATAAATGTGATAAATTTTCTGAAAAAATAAATTTATTTGTACAATGTATTTTTATATCATTTTATAAAAATTTTCATGTAATGACCTCGACCCCAAAAACAAAAACCCAATGTCTAATTCATTACATTAACATAAGATTCATGTAATCTCATCCTGAATGACCGGAGAGTTTTGTAGTCTTGGTAAACTTGATACATACTTGAATCTCATTATTATTTGAAAACATATATTATATCAAAGTATTTTCATTATAATTTAATTATCCCCTTTAAAATATACCTATATATTAAAAATAAAATACTTCATGGTATCCTAGGTAAACGAAAATCGAATAAAGAGGTGAGATCAAGTGCTTATTAAGGGCAAGCATTTAGTATAAGCTATGGATAAATAAGGTATAATCCTTGTAGAGTAAAATAACTAAAACACATTACATTTAATAAATAACACCAAAATGATATTTCAAGAATAAATGATGATAAATTATTTGAATATAAATAATCGCATTTTATTGAAAATTAAAAATGGATTTTCTAACTAATTTAATTATCACATAGAATATCAATTACTAAATTCATAATCATGGGATTAAAAATTATGGACATCTAAAACATAATTTTATGGAATCAAGAAAATAAATCTAATACCATCAAGTATTCATTCAAAGACATCTAAAACCATATAGTACTAATTTTAATATATCTATATAAATTATTATGAACCTGGAAAAAACCATAACGATTTTATCTCATGAGACATGTTGATGCATCAAGGGGCTATAACATGCCCTACAAATCACTTACTATATTAAATTAATTCATCTTATGAAAGTATTAAAACTTAATACACATAAACATTCAAATGTAGACTATCATATAAAATGTAAATAAATTTCCAAATCAATAAAGATAATCTTAAACCATCCAGAGTAGTCTATATGGTGTTAGTATAGTATATCCCATGTCAAACTGATAATAAAGAATCCGAAGAAATGATAAATATGGTATCATTCCATAATATACCCATTAGAGTATTGGTAAAGGGTTATTTTTATTTATGAATATAAATCACATAAAATTTGTATTAAAAATATTCTTGAAAAAAATATAATTTCCAACATAAAATTTTTTAAAAATAAGTTTCCTTGAAATTCACTTTTAAAAACTAATAATTTCAAAATTATTAGGTAAAATTTTCTTTAAAAATAACCTTCTAAAAATAGAAATTAATCCTCCATGAAATGGAATATATTTCAAAGGGTAATTTCATAAATTCCTTACAAGTTAAAAGAACATTCCTTTTACACTATTAAAAGGTTAGAAAAGTGCCTCATTCAGAAAAAAGACTAGAAGATTACTTTTAAATAGTTTTTTAATAAATTAAAAAATAGAATAAATTCCATTAATAAGTCATTTTGGGAATGATAATAAATTTATGAATTTTTTTTTAGGAAACATGGTTTTACAAGAAAATGCATTTCTAACAACAAAGTTAAATAAAGATTGATTTTATTAAAAACAATTATCAATTATATTAAGTACAAAAGAGTGAATAAAATGTTACTATTAAATAAAAATATCACAATTTACCTGATTATAATAATATTCATGAGTTTGTTGAGTTATGGATCATAATATTTCATTATTGGGTGCATAATAAGGAGTAATCCTATTAACTGATGAGATTCTAACATTAAAACCATACCACTTATGTAACATTGAATTGTAAGACCCATGAATTAGACATCATAAAAAGGATATGTAATTCTCTATAATTTTATGTTTAAGAGTCTTAAAATACATTCATGTGCAGTGTATACACCACATAAAATATATAGTTATGGAATATGGCATGTGTCTCACAGAAGTAAATAGTGAGATCTAAATACATTACCTCACGCTTCCTTTTTATCGAATGTTCATTAACCTCATGTATTGTGGTTTTAAACATGTTATTAACTCATAACATAACTATATTAATATTTATAATATCATATTTTATCCTTTTTATAAAATCTTATCACCCATTCATTAATAATATTTAATTATTTTCTTTGTTTTAGTTGTCAATTGCCTTATGTTATTATAATTTTTTTGACCTTAAAGATAAGGTTAATGATCCTATTATATATCTTAATAAAATCTAGAATAATAATAATGACATAATTATCCAATTTATGCATCAAATTTACTTTTAAAACCCAACATGAATGATGGTTATGAAAAATTAAGTATGTTCTGATCATGGAGAAGGTAGGTTATGCATACGCATAAGTAAAATTTCCATTTTCCAATGATCATTAAGGAAAAATATAAGTAAAATATAATAATTATATAATGATAATAATATCATATATACTATATTATATACTTATATATATCATGCATGTGTTGTGGTGTTGAAAATAGAGTCACATCATTTCGTTAAGGTGGTAGGCCACACGTGCATGAATGATGTTGTCACCGTTAAGTGAGTTTAAAAGTAAGAAATAGAAACAATATATTACCTTTAAAAGGTGATAAATAATTCAGTAATATCATTTTTATTTCATTTATATAACATATAATCATTAAAGTTATCATTTTCACTTTCCATGTCAAGAATTGGTAAAAGAAGAATCGCATCACTTTGAGAGGTGGTAGTCCACCGTACACATGGTCAACGTTATCATAACTCATAAGGAATGGATGGTAAAATATATATATATATATTATAATAAATCAATAGGTTTAAATATTTTATAAATATCATATATTTATTTTAGATCTATCATTATACCCAATTGTGAATGTTGGAAAAGAAGAACGAATGACATCAGTTTACGAGACGATGGCCTGCCAGACAAACGAATAAGGATTTAATAACCAATTATATAGAAGTGGAGATGGTTATATGTCATGAATTTATTATAAATATATCCTAGTATATGTTAGATACTTTTTTTATTATTTGATCATAGTTTAATATAAATTTTATGAGGTGTAGAAAGAAATAAAATAAATACACTCAATGATGAACATTACATCTTCTTCAGGTATCCTCCTTAGATTTTCAATGAATCCTTATTAGGATATATATATTATAAAAAATGATTATAGGATGATATTAGGGAATTTTTCATGTAATTTTTGAATGGTTTTTCTGAACCAAATAGTTATTAATGTGTTGATAAGAGCTAAGAGACGGTGGCCTTTTATAGGTGAGGCGAGTAGCACACGTATAATATTTTGAGAAGATTCAATAATAACTACATTTTTATCATTCCAAAATCATTAATAATAGACCATTATTGAAAAAAGAATAGGAAAGGTTGAAATATTCCCAAAATATTTGTGTTTAAAATGATTTTTATGTCATTTTAACCCTTATCTTTTTAGTTTAACCCCTTAGTAAATCCATTTTTGCTTTAATCACTGTAATTAATTTCTGTTATTTTCACTATTTATATTGGTAGAAAATTAATTTTTCATTTTAATAAATAATAAATTTTTTTGAATCCAAATATAAAATCAATTTTTATAAATTAAATTCACTAAAGTGGTAATTTTTGATTTAAAATTAATCTCATAGAGGTTATGAGAATGTGTGTTTTTAAAGATAAAATGTTCAAAATTTAAGGAAGATTATATATAAAAATGAAATATGAAAATAATTCTAACGACCTAAATTAGATTAATTCATATTAAATTGATCTAAAATTATTTTTAATCCAATGGAAATATATAATTTATCAATATAGATAATTTAAATTAAAAGGAATTTTTTATTTAAAATTTTGTATTTTCACTATTCATCGAAAAATGAAACATTTCCAAAAAATCCAAAAAATTAACCTTAAGTAATTTTGGTATTATGATTTAAAAAATAATGTTTTTTTTTCATATTAATTTTCTAAAACCATTATAAAAAATTTAAAATTAATATGATTGTTTTTTTCATATATGCTTAATTAATGTTATTCTTTTAAAATTTCGAGGTGCTACATTATCCCCGCCATAAATAAATTATGTCCTTGAAATTTAAAAATTGATATCAATTATCTAATATACTTGAATATCCATTTGTTGAAGTAATAAATTAAAAATCTCATCCTAATATCAAATTAAAGATTTTAATCACTGGTTAACCTTATGAACCTTCCAAATGATTAAGATCCATAACTTTAGAAAGAAAATTACATAATATAAAAAATAAACTTATCATTAATCATTTTCATGGTAGTAGGTACATTAAAATTTAATTTATCAATAACAATAATCAATTTACCCCTATATCATTATCTCAAAATCAAGAACACATTAAGGGTTAGGGGTAGCAGTAAAAGTGGCTCTGGTGGTATGGTTGGTAGTTTTTTGGGACTCGTAGGTTGGGATGAATGTTTTTCTACTTATATGTATAAATTGTAGTTCCTTCTGTTCTCTACATGCCCCCCCCCCCCCTCCACCCTTTTTGGGGACCATGTGTCAAACACCCCAATTTCATGGGGAAGGTATCTTTTCCAACATCCTGGTGGGAGGATGGATGGTTGGTCACTGGCTTTATTCCTTGCACCCTCATTCGGGTTCTAACCACCTGATCATATACAGGTAGGCTATGATGGATTGAGTAATACCATAGTCCATAATTCTTTAGGCATGATTGTTGTGGGTGAGGGGCTCAGTTTTTTATGGGCCAGGTGTTTTCCCAAATGTCTTCGGGATGACACACAGGCGTCTTCAGGCAAGAGGTGTAGAAGTTGTGGCCCTGGTCTATGCGGGTGATATGTGTGGTGTAAAGACCAAGAAATTTCAGGGAATTTTTTTTCTTAAATACTTTGGAATTTTACGAGTCCGTAGTTTCTGACGGTGCCTCATTCCGAGGCCCAGTGTGCCCGGAATCAATTTCTGAAGTTTTGTTCGATTACATTCAGTAAACATACGTTTGTGTTTTTCTATCTTTTGAAACAGTGCTCGGAAATGAAATCTGAGGACACCGATGAACTGGCAGCGCTGGTATTCGCATAAGGGGACCTTTACTACAGTTGCGTTTTATACGGGTTGAAATTTTTATTTTGAGGATTTCAGGATAAATTAATAAAATTGTTGGTGTACAATTTTATTACTTGTGTGGTGGTTATTTCCTCCCAAGGGGAGTTAGAGGTGGTAACCACACCCACATAACCTACCATGAGAGGATATTTGTGACATGGTGCCCACACGATTCCCTAACCATTCATCTCCCCATAACTCCTCTTTAACTCTATTAAACTCCCTATTAATTCCTCTTAGTTAATTCTTTGACAACTCCTCCTCATTTAATATGAGGAGCCTCTCCACCTCCCTATCTCCCATTAATATTTGCCAACAATTTTAATTAATGGATTGATTCTTTTGAATTAATTTTAATTATCATGGCATATCTATTAAAAATATTGGGGGAAGTCTCATTATAATTTTTATTTTTGGCTGTAGTTGTGTTTGGAGATTTTTGGGAGAGATCTTGAGAAAAGTGTTCTTCTTTCGATGAAGAACACCTTCGACGAAGAACATCATTCTATATCGATGAATAATGCTCTCCGATTCAAAGGACAAGAAGCAACTTCATCCTTTCTTTTTTTCCTGACGTCAACGGAATCTATGTCGTCATCTGTGACGCTCGACTACTGCGATGCTTGTCTTTCACGGCTCGACGACGTGATCCTCTCTTGAAACCTAGGTAGGGGGATTGTTTCGATTCTTAATTGAATAACATTGTTATTCTTCCCTCGTTGAAACCATGTTAACTTCTGCCATATGTTACCACCTAACGTGGAGGGTGCGGTTCGAACAAACACGGCCCGATGACCCTCCCTTGATCCTTATTCTATTTTGATGGCGATGGTGACAGAAGTGGTGGCGGCACCCAAAGAAAGAGGCGGCCGTATGCTGGCCGTGTGGAGAGGAACTGTGGCCCACATCCACGGTCCGCTCGGCCGAAGAAGAACCGGCCGGCTCAAGCCGACCGGGGCGAAGGGAGACTGCGGCGCCAAAAGGGGCGTCGCGCTACGGAGAATCGCAGCCTGTGCTCCGTGGGCCGCTTCGGCGGGCGAACCGTCCGTCTCGTCAGCCGGCCAGCTTAGAGTAGGGCGGCCCAGACGGGCTACTCGCGCCAGGAAGACAGGCCGGCTTCGGCCGGCCGGATGGGAGGGCGGCGCCGCTGGTTCGGGAGACCATGGGGGTCGCGCCCCATGCAGCGCTCGGCCACCCGGGCTGGGTCGCGGCCTGCCGGGCCGCGCCGCATCGGGCTTCCCCGCGCCGGGACGGGCCACGCTCCATCGGGCTGGACCATGCACTTCATCGGGTCGGTCCGACCCTCTGTCGGGTCGGACCCGCCGAATCGGGTCGGGCTGACCTGACAACCCACTGGTCTTAGCGGGTCGGGCCCGTTTTCACTTAAACGTGAATAACTTAAAGACCGTGCATCTGATCGACGCGTCATCTACAGAATTTGGACCCTCCCGAATAAGTGGTACTTTTTTGATATTTAATGTGAGTTTTGGTCGAATCTGGAAAAACGGCAGGGTTGGTTTGAAACTGAAACCAACCGGGCCCTCGGAGCAGAAACACTTATAACTTAAGGATCGGATGTCCGATTGACGTTTCATAAACTATGTTGGTTTTCTTTTGATGATATAGTTCTTTTGGCATACTCCACGTGGGATTCAGATGCTATTGGAGTATGGTCGGGTTGGTTTTATCTTAAAAACTAATCGGTCCCCTGGAACAGAAAAACTAATAACTCGCAGACCGAGCGTTCGATTGACGCGCCGTCTATTGTGTTGAGACCCCTATGACGAGGCGGTCCTTTGTGATACATCTAAATGAGACTTCCTAACACTTGTAGTATCGGTTTGAGGCTCATGGAGCGGACCCTCACGGTGACGAGCGAGCAGATTGCAGAGACCTAGTGGCTGGTTGAGATTTGACGACTACTGATCGTTTGACTTGGAGTGATTTGGATGGCCCAGTAGGGAGCTCTTCGTTGTAGAGGCAGATCCACGGTGGAGGAGTGCTTGGTTGTAGCGGAAGACCTGCGGTACTCAACAGAAGGATTTCCTTTGTAGGCTATAAGGGGGAACACTTGGTTGTAGTGGCAGACCCATGGTGGGAAGCGCTTGGTTATAGCAGCATGCCCACAGTACTTGACAGGTGGAGAACTTCAGTAGTTCGAGGTTAGTGGGAAGCACATGGTTGTAGCGGAAGGCCCAATGTACTTTATAGAGGAGGATTTCCCCAGTAGTCGTGGTTTCGACATCGTGAATAAAAATCCTGGTTTGAGCTGAGTCAATGACCTTTGTGTTTTTCCTCCTGATTGAGACGGGTTACTTGATAACATAGGTATATGTATGAGAATATACCTAAGTAATGGTTATCTGTTGAAATACTACTTTGTGGTTTATCCTTTTTGGATTTTGTGAGACCTAGAGGGTCTCGGGGTTCCTACTGAGTATCGTTATACTCACCCCTACATAGGCTATACCCGCACCTCGTTGTGTTGGATGAAGAAGAAGGACAGCGCTGACAGAGGTTGAGAGTGCCAGAACTAGACGGTACCTGGAGATGGACCACTCGGCGTGACGGCACACGGATTGGACCGATTGATGTGTAGTGCTGAGGAGGACATCTGTACCTACCCTTTAGGTAGGAACCCCGAGAATGATCCAGGAGTTGCTTTCACCATTCAGTTGTTTGTCTTTTTCAGTTGTACTTTCATTCAATGGTAGCTATACCTTGTTGTTGGGCTTGTATTTTCAGCACCTTTGTACTTTCATCACACTTGTTATACATATTTTCTAATTGTTTTCTTCTTCTTGTACTCTGGTTGTGTGTGTTTACGTTTTATAAAGGCAATGCCTTCCCAATTCTAGGGAATTACACCTTTCGTGCTGGTCTCCAGCTCGTGTCCTTTGGAAGGCGGGCTTGGTGTAGTCCCAATGCGGGCCACGGGGGATGGGTCATGATAAATTGGTATCATAGGAGTCAGTTCTACTGCATAACTTAGGACTCTGATATTTCTTTTCTTTGAAGCAATAGTGTTAAGGGTACTAAGTGTGGTTTTTAGTTCAGGGAGTCCAGTGTTGGTGCGGGCGGCCGACGTATCCATACACTAGGACCCTGACTTCTGATTTCCTACTTAGTGCACGAAAACACTGATTGTGTGTGTGTTTTCAAAGTTTTCTTTATGTTAGCTCAAACCAGGTCAGCTCACCAGGTATTTTCTTTGACCATCTCACATCTGTTTCTTTCAGGATGCCTCCCGGCAGATGACCAGCTAGAGCCCTGAGAGTTGTACGTACTGACAGGCCGCCGAGCGACGAGGCCTCAGTACATGGCCCTCTTCCAGTTGAGGCACCAGCGGAGGCACGATTAGAGGCACCAGCGGTACAACTTCCCATTGGGCCACCGGTGCCACCAGCCCCAGCAGTAGAGAGTGCACGCCGCTTGAGCCCGCTGCACGAGTTCAAGCATCAGTGGTCACCCAGGTTTAGGGGAGAGACAGACCCGCAGGCGGCTGAGGATTGGATGGAGGCTGTGGTGAGAGTCTTTAGACTGGTAGGGACACTAGCTTACTTTATGGTGATCCTTGCTGCTAGCCTCCTTCAGGCAGCAGCAGGAAAATGGTGGAGCATAATGCTCCAGATGCACGATGAGGCAACACTTCTGTGGTAAAATTTCAAGGACCTTTTCTGGGTAGAGTTTGTACCAGCCATTCTTTGAGCGGTGCGTATACAGGAGCTACTGCATCTTCAGCAGGGTAGCATGATGGTGGCGCAGTACTCAGTGAGGTTCACCGACCTCTCACGCTACTCCATTAATATGGTACGGGACCCATTTCTCTGGTCCCAGACCATTGAGCAGGGACTTAGGTGAGATATTAATGCTTCCGTTGTCTCCCACAACATCCCAATGAAGACGACGGTGTTGGAGTGAGCCCTATTAGTGGAGAGTTTCCTTGCTGAGTAGTCTCCAGCAGTGGGACCCCCCACTAGGTGACATGTAGAGGAGTCTTCTTCAGCTAGTAGTAGATAGATGACACAGAGGTCCAAGAGCACTAGACCCATAGGTGGTCGACAGCATGACTCGGGATCGGTAGTGCAAGGCACCCGTGGTGGAGAACGACTTAACAGGAGCGGGAAATGTTACTCCTACGGTGGGCTTGGTCACATGGAACATGACTGTCCAACCCACCATACAGAATATCAGTAGGTAGATGAAGGATCTCCCAAGCATATGTAGAGGTTCGATTGAGGTGAACCGCAAGGAGTATCATAACGAGGCAGAGGAGCTGGCCATGTAGCTGGTGGTGGACGACGCTTCGAGGTGTTTCCACCACCACCACCAGGAGGTCCACCCTGACCATAGGGAACTGGTGGACAGGGAAGAGCACAACTTCTGGAAGCTGAATCATATGACTATAGAGCTTTGGAAGCAGGTGGAAAGGAGCGGGACTAGTTCCAGGCGTAGAGGCCTTTGTTCCTGATGCATCTATCTTTTTTAATGTCGTTGTTTGTGGTTGCTTTGTGTCTTGTACCTTGAGCTACGGTAATAAAAGACACTTGTCCTTGTGAAGTTTTCTTTCCTTCCTTTTTGTGTGGTTAATACTAAGAGGTTTTGGTTTAAACTGTTGACTTGACCCTCACTTTTAAGATTTATATAGGAGGAGACCCAGTGACCACACACTGATGCCGACAGTGTGACTCAACTCTTGGAGGTGAGAGTAACGGTTGGATCACTTTGTAGTAGCGTTGAGTCCTTAGAAAGTCGTCCATGGCATGAATTAGTATCATTCATGTTAGGATTTACTATATTAGGCAAAGGATGTGGTTCATCCAGGGGATTAGACTGGATTTCTCTTTTTGGAATAGTATAAATCTTAGCAGCTCTTGTAGAATATAGGTGAAGAAGGGTGAAGTCGAGTTCTTACAATTGGCTAGTCTCACCCATTGTTCGTAGAGCGAATGGTTTATGGTTCACTCCAATATCAATAGTCTCAGTTGTATCTTCTCAAAGAAGGACCTGAACCTGAGACAACATCAATGGCTTAAGTTCCTCCGGGATTATGACTTCGAGATAGTCTATACTCCTGAGAAGAGGAACGTTGTTGCGGATGCGGTCAGTAGGAGGACTAGTTTTCAGCTGTTAGGGGAGGTGACAGAGTAGCTGGCTACCATACATATATCCTTTGTGGATAGAAATGATGCAGTCTATCTACAGTCACTACTCCAATTCTTCAACAGAGTAGGTGAGGTGGCTTACCACCTGGCCCTTCCACCTCAGTTGCACTGGGTGTACGACGACTTCCACGTATCTCAGTTGGGAAGATGCGTGCACGACCCATCCCACCTCATCGACCACGGGGAGCTGGACATCGATGATGGGGAGACTTTCATGAAGGTTCCAGTGGAGATTGAGGATTGACAGGAGCAGGTCTTACATGGATGGTCGATTTCTCTGGTGCGCATTCGCTGGCAGCATGTGAACCTCCATGAGAGCACATGGGAAAGGGAGGCTCAGATGCGTGCTCAGTACCCTCCCCTTTTTGTTTCCCTAGTGTGTGTTGTAGATTTACAGGGATGTAAAGCCTTGAGGTGGGAGTAATTTGAAGACCCATAAATTTCAAGGAATTTTTTTTCATAAATACATTAGAATTTTATGAGTCCCTAGTTTCTGACGACGCCTGATTCTGAGGCCCGGTGTTCTAGGAATCAATTTCTGAAGTTTTCTTCCAGTACGTTCACTAAACGTATGTGAGGGTTTTTCTATATTTAGAACTGGTGCTCAGAATTGAAATCCAAGGGCACTGATAAACTTTCAGTGTTGGTATTTTCTTAACGGGACCTTTACTACAGTTGCGTTTTATGCGGGTTGAAAGTTTTATTTTTTGGATTTCATGATAAATCAATAAAATTGTTGGTGTAAAATTTTATTACTTGTGTGGTGGTTATTTCATCCCAATGGGAGTTATAGGTGGGACCCACACCAACATAACCTCCCATGAGAGTATATTTGTGAGGTGGGGCCCACATGATTCCCTAACCTTTCATCTCCCCGTAACTACTCTTTAACTCCCTTAAACTCCCTATTAATTCCCCTTAGTTAATTCTTTGACAACTCCCACTCATTTAATATGAGGAGCCTCTCCACATACCTCTCTCCCATTAATATTGTCCAACACTTGTAATTAATGGATTGATTCTTTTGAATTAATTTGAATTGGCATGGAATATCTATTAAAAATATTGGGGGAAGTCTTACTATAATTTTTAGTTTTGGCTCCCCTTGTGTTGGGAGATATTAGGGAGAGCTCTTGAGAAAAGTGTTCTTCTTTCAATGAAGAACACCTCTGATGAAGAACGCCATTCTCTCTCAACGAATAATTCTCCCCGATTATAAGGACGAGAAGAAACTTCATCCTTTCTTATTTTCTCGACATCAATAGAATCGACGTCCTCATCTGCGACGCCCGACTACCGCGACGCTTGTCTTCTGCGGCTCAAGGACGTGCTCCACTGTGGAAACCGAGGTAGGGGGTTTGTTTCAATTCTTAATTGAATAAAGTTGTTCTTCATCCCTCATTGAAACCATCTCATCTTTGTCCATATGTTACCGCTTAACGTGGAGGGTGCGGGCTGAATGAACACGGCCTGACGACCCTCTGTTGATCGTTGTTCTATTTTGATGGTGACAGTGATGGAAGGGGTGGCGGTGACCAAAGAAAGTGGTGTCCGTATGCCGACCGCATAGAGAGGAAATGCGGCCCGCATCCATGGGCCGCTTGGCCGAAGAAGAACTGGTCGGCTCAATCTGGCCAGGCCGAAGGGAGACCGCAGTGCCACAAGAAGCACCGCTCTGTGGAGAACCGCAGCCTGCATTCCACAGGCCGCTTCGACAGGCGAACCAACCGGCTCATCAGCCAGCTGGGTTGGAGCAGGTCGCATCACCCATAGGTGCTGCATGGAAATAGGGCGGCCCAGACGAGCCGTTCATGCCGGGAAGACCGGTCGGCTTCATCCGGCCGGATAGAAGGGTGGCGCCGCTTGGCGCTGCCAGTTTGGGAGACCGTGGGGGCCACGCCCCCCGCAGTGCTCAGCCACCTAGGTCAAGCCACGGCAAGATGGGTCGTGTCGGGCCGTGCCGCGCCAGGCCGAGTCGGGTTGCGCCCCCTCAGGTTGGACCGCGCCCCTCGGGCTGAACCGTGCACTTCACTGGGCCGGTCTAACCCTCTGCCGGGTCAGACCCGTCGAATCGGGTCGGGCCGCCCCGCCTGCCCACTGGGATTAACGGGTCGGGCCTGTTTTCACATAAACGTGAATAACTTAAAGACCACACGTCTGATCGACGCGACGTCTACGACATTGCGACCCTCACAATGAAGTGGTACTTTTGTTATACTCTAAGTGAGTTTTGGACGACTTTTGAAAAACAACCTGGTTGGTTCGAAATGGAATCCAATCGGGCCCTCGAAGCGAAAACACTTATAACTTAAAGAATGGACGTCTGATTGACATGCCGTCAACTACGTTGGTTTTCTTTTGATTAGACAGTTCTTATGGAATACTCCATGTGGGGTTTAGATCAGATTAGAGTATTGCCAGGTTGGTTTTAGCTTAAAAACCAACCGGGCCCCAGAATGGAAAATCCAATAACTCACAGACCGGGCATCTGATTGACGCATCGTCTATTATGTTGGGACCCCTATGAAAAGGCTGTCCTTTATGATACTTCTACATGAGACTTCGTGACACTTAGAGTATCATCTTGAGGCTCGTGGAGTGGACCCTCCCGGTGACGAGCGAACAGATTGCAGAGACCTAGTGGCTGGATGAGACTTGATGACTGCTGATCGTTGGACTTAGAGTGATTCAGATGTCCCAGTGGGGAGCACTTGGTTGTAGCAGTAGACCCACGGTGGAGGAGTGTTTGGTTGTAGCGGCAGACCCACAGTACTCGACAGAAGGAGTACCTATGTAGGCTATGAGGGGGAGTGCTTGGTTGTAGCGGCAGACCCATGGTGGGAAGCTCTTGGTTGTAGCAGCATGCCCACAATACTCGACAGGTGGAGTACTTCAGTAGTCCAAGGATAGTGGGAAGCGCATGGTTTTAGAAGTAGGCCCACTGTACTCGATAGAGGAGGAGATCTCCAGGAGTCGTGTTTTCAACTTTGTGAATAAAATTCTTGGTTTGAGCTGAGTCAATGACCTTTGTGTTTTTCCTCATGATTGAGATTTATTACTTGATAACATAGGTATATGTATGGGCATATACCTAAGTAATGGTTATCCGTTGAAATCCTAGTTTTTGGTTTATCCTTGTTGGATTTTGTGAGACCTAGAGGTTCTCGGGGTCCCAACTGAGTATCGATATACTCACCCCTGCACAGGCTATGCCCGCACCTCGTTGTATTGGATACAGATGATAGACAGCGCTGATAGAGGCCAAGTGTGCCAGAACTGGATGGTACCCGGAGGTAGACCACTCGGCGTGATGGCACACAGAGCAGACCGATTGACGTGGAGTGCTGAGGAGGTCATCTATACCTACACTTCAGGCAGGAACCTAGAGGACGATCTAGGAGCTGCTTTCACCATTCATCTGTTTTTCTTTTTCAGTTGTACTTTCTTTCAGTTGTAGCTGTACCTTTTTGTTCGGCTTGTATTTCCAGCCCCTTTGTACTTTCAGCACAATTGTTATACAACTTTTCTTTGTGTTTTCTTCTGCTTGTACTCTGTTTGTGTGTGTTTACGTTTTATAAAGGCAATACCTTCCTAGTTATAGGGAATTACGCCTTTGGTGCTAGAAGCCAGCCCTTGGCCTATGGAAGGCGGGCTTGGGGTAGTCACGATGCAGGCCCTAGGGGACGGGTCATGACATGTGGTTTGGTTATGGACCAGGTGTCTATGAAAAGGATTTTTGTGTGTTTTGAGGCCCAAGTGTGTACAGTCAAGTTGTGGCAGTGGGACTGTGTTTTGTAAGAGTGGTATCATTAAGACATTAGTTGTTAGGAATGAGTAGTTAACCAGTGGGAAAGTGGTATGGGGTACCCAAATGTCGATGTGCTTATATTACTACTTTACTTGACATGTGTTATTTTGTGAGTGTGCCATGGTGAGGCTGGGCTGGTTAGTACTCCTTAATAGATGCTTGAGGTTCTAGTATCGTATCATTGGGGAATTAGTATGTTCCCTCATTTTTGCAGGGGTATATTTAGTTTTCCTACTTTGTATACTTGTATACTCACCTAATGTTTGTAAAACTAATATCAGGTTTCCACGAGGACTTTGAGTACCATGATAGAATTTACTAGCTTAGGTGTCAGGATAGTCAATGTGTTTCTACTTAGTCTCTTTCCTTTGGAAATTTCTTTTATACATTGGTTGTACTTTTGTCGTGGCTTCTATTTAAATCATCAATGAGTTAGATTATTGGTTCCTTATATAAATGTACATTGTTGTTTTTTTATTTTTACCATCTTATATCCCAATCCTATTTTCATTAAAAATGGTAATGCCTTCCATTTTGTTTGAGATTTTATACCATTTGTTCTAGTCACCACTCTAAGGCTTGCCAAGGCAGGACTCAGGGGTTATTATCTCTTCTTTATCTTGAAGAAGGAAGGGTGTGGCACTTTGTCGCTCCTTACCTCATCTTGATGAAGGTGGATTGTGATAGAATGGTATCTAAGGCATGTGGTTGAGAGATATCATAGAGTTCGGAGTTAGGAACAATAAGGATTGTATGGAATGGTAGGTCAATGATGTTAGGAAATCATGGTGCGTGAAATAGGCCAGGGAAGATCGTCTAGGACAGGGGATTTTAGGGGCCCCAGTGATCTGATGCAAGGACTCCAAGAATACCAAATGACCAAGTGAGGCTGCACATATTGTATGCTAGAGACCCTAGGAATGGTACATGCATCCTGATGAATTTTTTTTTGTGTCTTTGGTTTTTTGGTAATTTAAGATAAATGAAGAGTTCAAATGAATTTTAAAGAGAAACATTATGTACTAATCAGGCTAAGAAGTTCCTTGTTTACCCTTTTCAACTATGGAACTAGGACATCACCCATGTATGGTACAAGTAGTTGAGGCCCAGTAGGCTAAACCAGTTGATCAATGGAGGGTCGGTCAAGAAGAAGAAGATGACTTGTGCCAATATACCATTCATGCTTTCCAGCAACAGACCCTGGGAAAGTATAAAGGTAAAATTTTATACTTTAAGGTGGAGGGATGTCTTGAGGAGTCGAAAATCACCTTTACCTCGATCTATGCTCCAAGGGTTTCTCTAGAATTTATCCAGATGTGAGGATCAGTGCATCAGTGGTGGATTATTTACCTTAGGGAGAGGAATTAGACCAATGTCTCATGGGATGACTTTGAGAATGAGTTTTAGAAAGAGTTCCTTTCCTCGACGATGAAGGACTTGAAGATAATGGAGCATCTCTCCCTCCATCTATGGATTATTTTGGTGAGGGAATTTGGAATCAAGTTCAATAATCTCCTATGCTTCACACCGGATCTTTTTTCAGATGAGGAGTTGGGGGTGAGACACTTGGAGGAGGCACTACAACCTTCTCTTCAGTATGTTGTCACTCCCTTTACCCTACCAACATATATAGTAGATAAGAAGAACGCCATAGTAGTAGGAAGGATTCACTAATAGGGTGGTGTTCCATGAGACAGGAGACATTTGAGTTCATCAAAGCGGAAGGCAGTCAGCAGTTGGTCTCTAGCATCAGGTCCTTCTAGGATTCGACCATCAAGAAATATGCCTTAGTAGTTTTAGTTCTGATCTCCCAATACTCTCCCTTTCCCCATGGGCCCAAGATAGAGGTTCTTTGTATGTGGAGTCCATGGACATATTTGGAACCAGTTCCTAGTTAGATCTTAGTATAATGGGGGTGGGCAAGTCCAGTGCCCATCCCAGCTACATCAGTTGTTGGTCATGACTTTCTAGTAGTAGGGGAGTGGGATCCCACTCCAATGAGGGTAGATGGTGCAGGAGGAGGCTGACCATAGGGTGATCCTTAGGGACCTTGACCAGGGCTTGTTCAGGGAGGTGGTCAATAGGTGATGGTTAGAGGAGTTAGGTGTTGGTAGTTGCACACCATCGAGGTAGTAGTTCTAGCAGGACTTGAGGTTTTTTGAGCTATGATTAGTTTGTTCAGTACTCTCTCATGTGATTTGTTAGATTCAAGAGATTTTCACTCCTTTTTGGAACCCAATATCGACCATTCCTTGGGACTAGATGTAGAGAGACTTTACATTCCATTGGTGTTGAGCATGCCAGTTGTAGTTCAGACCAGTCTATTTGACATTTGCCGGGGATATACACTGATGTTGGCGATGCATCAGTCTAGTGGGTATTTTCTTCTACTATAGGAGCAGCCATATGATGTCATCTTCAGCATCGACTGGTTGTTCTTTATGAATGTTGTTATCAACTGCTTCTATAGAATATTCATATTATCATATATGGATGGCCATTGTGTAGTTTTCATTGGTGATCGGAATCATCAAGTGGGAAGTCTGTGTGTGGAGCCTCTTCTCCACTTGTCGGCAAAGTTTTTTGTGGGATTAGAAGACACGAAGATGGTGGAGGTTCTAGGGGTTTTCAAAGAGAGCTTGGATGTCTTCCGAGATGAGGTTTTGACTCTACACCCTTAACATGATGTTGAGTTTAGAATAGTATTGTAACACAGTGCATGTCCGATTTCAAGGGCTCACTATCTAATGCTGCCTTACGAGATGAGAGAGTTGTGGATTCAGGTTGAAGACCTGATGAAAAAGTTTTTCATCCAGTCAAGTGTGTCTTTTTACGGGGCTCTAGTCATATTTTCAAAGAAGGTGGATGGTGTTTTGAGGCTGTTCATAGACTACCAGAGGCTGAATCATGTAATAATCTATAACAGTTACCCTCTTTCAAGAATAGACAACCAGTTAGAGGTAGAAGGTTGGTTCACTAAGATCAATCTGTGGTCTGTATATCACCAGTTGACGGTGATGGAGGGTGACATCCCAAAGACATCTTTCAGGTGCTAGTGTGGGCACTTAGATTTTGTGTTCATGCCCTTCGGTGTCACGATTTCACCATACATGTTCATGGGGATCATGAAATCTATCTTTCACAACATCCTAGACTAGTTCGTCATTGTGTTTATAGATGAAATCTTGATCTACTCAAGGTCAGAGGATGAACACATCGAGCATCTGAGGATTTTCTTGGAGGTCCTCCAACACTACCAGTTCTATGGGAAGTTTTCCAAGTGCAAGTTTTGGATGCAAGAGGTGAACTTCCTTCTACATTTGGTGTCTCGTCAAGGGATAGTAGTGGACCCATCAAAGGATGAGGAGGTTGTTTCTTGGGAATCACTCAATAACATGGCATCAGTTCACAACTTCTTGTGTTTAGTAGGCTATTACTGGAGATTTGTGTTTGACTTCTCTCGAGTAACGGCTATGTTGACATCTTTGAATTGAAAAGACCACACCATCATGTGGAGTGAGAAGTGTCAAGCATATTTCATCTACCTGAGAAGGATGTAGTTCGGTGGTCCTGATCATAGGTTTCTAGAAGAGCGCATGATGTTTGAGGTGTTCTATGATGCCTCTGGCTTAGGTTTGGGGTGTGTTCTAATGCAGCAGTGAGGAGTGATGTCTTATGGGTCTAGGCAGTTATGTCTCCATGAACGTAACTATGCAACCCATTATCTGAATCTTGTATCAATCATATTCACGATAAAGTTGTGGTGACATTACCCCATCAGGGAGCTCTTTGTGGTCTTCACATATGACAAGATCTTGAGGTATATCTTCTCCCATCAAGACTTGAACTTCTGTCAATGAAGGTGGATGGAGTTTCTCTAATTTTACTACTTTTATATCTCTTACACCTTAGTAAAAGGGAATATGGGAATTTATTCCTTAATTAGGAATTTGTAAAAGGAGGTAGTTTGGGAATCCATGGGTGTTTGGAGGGCAATGGAGGAGTTGGATGCTTTGCACCTGGATGTGAGAGTTGATGGTGGTAGAGTCTATATGCTTCAGATGATAGTGTAGTCTTCCTTAGTATCAAAGGTGGAGGAGTATCTGTGGGGAGACAAGGAGACAGAAGTGATCTACGTTGCACTATATAGGGTGGTGCACTAAATGGATGTTGGAGGATAGTCAGAATCAGATGTTGTTTCATGGGAATCTATTTTTCCCATTGAAAATATGCGAGGGAGTTCTCTATGAGTTTCATAGATCACCCCTGGCAGTGCATCTAGGAGTCTATAAAATGTACTAATGCTTGGGGGGATAGTTTTGGTGGACTGGGGTGAAGTGGATAGAGGCAGAGTTTGTGGCAAGGTGCCTAGTGTATCCTCATTTGAAGGTTAAGCATCATGTTCCCGGGGGTCTCTTGCATCCCTTAGACTTTCTTGAGTGGAAGTGGGATGTAATCTCATTGGATTTCGTCATAGTTTTTCCCATGACATAGGGAGGATGTGATCTCTTTTGTGTAGTGGTGTATTGATTGATGAAATCATCTCACTTCTTAGCTATAAATGGGTTGAGTTCATTAGATGCCTTAGTACAAAGGTATGTGGATGAGGTGGTGCGGCTACATGGAGTTCCAAGATCCATTATCTCGTTTCGGTATACACATTTATATCATGATTATGGAGGGGATTTTCATATGCCTTTGGCCCTCAGTTACACCTTAGCACTGCTTTCCACCCTCAGACAGATAGACAAATTGAGAGGACCATCTAGACGTTGGATGACATGTTATGAGCATGTGTTTTGGGAATTAGTGGGTCTTGGGTGTGACATTTTCACTTGGTAGAGGTTTCTTAATATAATAGATATCACTCTTCCATTGGAATGTCTCCATTAGAAGCTCTATAGGGGAGTTCGTGTCATTCACCCATGTACTGGATGGAAGTTGGGGAGGCAAATATACTTGGTTCGGCTGCAGTGTAGAGAATGACAGAGAAGGTGCCGCTAGTCCGTGAGATAATGAAGGCAGCACAGGACCAGCAAAAGTGGTATGCCGATCACCAGAGTAGGCCCTCATAGTTCAAGGTTGGAGAACATGTTTTTTTGATGGCTTTCCCTCGACATGGGTAGTGGATATTTGGAAGAGAGATCAATATTCCTCCTAGGTTCTTCAGACCTTTTGAGGTGTTGGGACAAGTTGGAAAGGTGGAGTATTAGATGACGTTTCCACCATGGTTGGAGAGGATCCATGAATTCTTCCATGTCTCTTATCTTTTTTAGGTACCTACAAAATGACTCCCATGTCATTGACTAGGGAGATTTGGATATTGAGGATGACATGGCATTCATGGATTGACAAGTAAAAATCGAGGTTCATGAGGATAAGGTGCTTTATGGATGGAACATTCCTTTGGTCTGTGTTTTATGGAGGCATGGTGGCCTTGAGGAGAGTACCTCAGCTTGAGAGGAACATGTGCATGACCAATACCCATAGCTAATCTATGTTTTGTTTCTGTGTTTTACTTTTTTGCTTCATTTTATGATGTAATTCTCAACCTTTTTCATTATCTTATTAGTTTTTTCCATGTTATTTGAATGTGTGTGAAATTTCCTGACTGTGGGGAGTGGAGGAGCTGATCCCAAGTTGAGATGCATTAATGTGTATGCGATTAAACTCGTGCGAGCGATTAAGTTCCTCCCAAAGAGGATAGTATCTTTACATGGAGGAAAGATCTTTCTAATCCATGTGTCTGGATAGTGTTCCCTTTAGTGTTTGTTTGGTAGTTTAGGGAAATGGGGCCTTAGTGTCGGTACAGTTGTTCCGAAGATATATATCAAGAAGGTTCCCTTTCATGTTGAGGTTTTAACTCTAGTTTTCAAATAGCGTAGGGTAGTTTTTCCCTGAGAGGTATCGTACCACGTAGTTGTTTGGACCCCTCATTATTTTGGGTTGATTTTGAATTCTAGAGGATGAGAATAGTTTGATATGTTTCTGATGTAATGACATGGACCCATCTTGGCCATTCATTTATGAAAACCCAGTGTTTGGGATGTTCTTGGTGCTGTCAGTGACTCATTCCAAGAGTTATCCAAAAATCAAGTCTGAACCATCGACATCAGTGAGTCAAGGGTGTATGAATCAGTGTGTTAGGGATGTCGACATTGGTGAGTTAGTGGAATCAGCATTGGTGAGTAAGGAGTGTTGGTTTCAGTGATTTAGGGGCCTCAGTTTCGGTGTGTTAAGGGTGTTGGTGTCTCTGAGTTAAGGGTGTCAGTGCCAGGGCATCAGCGTCAGAGTTTCAGTGAGTCAGGGCATCAGTGAGTCATGGTTTCGGTGATTCATTGCATTAGTAGCTCAGCATCAGTAGGTCGCGTTGGTAGCTCACCCATCATTGGCTCAACATAGCTTAATCACCCATCGGTGGCTCATTTCCAGTTTTACTAGTTTTTCCCTGTTTTCCAATTTTTTCTAATTTCACCCTTATTACATGTTTTTATTTGTTAAATGAGAACTGATCAACTCTTATTCATTTCTAATTCCATTTCCACCATTTTTAAAGAGAATAATTAAATATAAATTATTTTCAAACGTGTCGAGACCTTCAAAACATCCAAGACACATGGTCAAACCATAATCCTAAATTTATGTATTTTGAAATCGTCTCCCTTATTTTAGGATATGGCCTTTTCTTAAGCCGAGTTCCTAACTTCCTTAGACCCTTTCAGTTTTCCCATGGTGTACCCAAAGCTTTTATCCTCCTTAGAGTCATGCATCTGTGTGGAAGTCATCATTGGGTTTTCTTAGAGTTCTTTTCTTCTACTCACATGATCCCCTATTTTTGGCATAAGGATGAGATTTGGTCTCTTGGTGTTCCAAGTAGGAATTTCTTCTTCCTCTGTATAATTGTTCTTCATGTGGTGTGGGTGTACTAATGATTCCTTGTGAAGAATAGGTGAATGATTTTCTTAAAATGAGTAATAAATAAGAAGGAAATATGATCAAAATATAATAAGGGTAAATAAAATAATGGTTCGGGGGTGGTTTTATGTTGATCACCTATTTTATTTGATTCTTTTATGGGTTGTTGTAGTTGTATGCCTTCTAAAAATCATGTTCGCTGGTGGTCTTTACTTGTTCACTAGTGATGTCCTATTTTTGTTACTGACTGACAATTATTTTTTTATTAAGAAAACACTTTTGTGGAAAAAGTGAGAAACCAAAAGTTCAACAAAGCAGCCAAACAAACCCAAAAAACACCAGAAAGAGCAGAAACTACCACATACACGCAACAACAACACCACCATCCCTAAGCTGGACACTCGGCGATCTCATGCAAGCATGGTCCCTCCCGATGTTGCCATCCCTCTGAATCATCCATGTCCCGAATGACCTGCCAAGGAAATGGTAGAGTGCTCTAGCCCGATGAGGAAGCCCCGACTGCACTTCCGAAGTCAAACTGGGGGTGAAGCCTCATAAGAAAAGGAAATGTTACCAAAACACAACCTTATCCTATTATTGATTTCTTCCCTGTAGAGATTCCAATGTATTATCCATACCTTAGCCCCAGGATCATCTCCAATAACATCTTCCAAATAGTTCTCCATTTTGTCCCAAGTGCGGATATATTCCTCTTTGCTGATTTTCTTGTCATTGAAGACTCTCATTAATATTAAGTCTTGCTTGTCAATCCACTTTGCCTGTTCGTGATCAACTTCCACTATTACCGTCCTTCCCATCATGTCAGCCTCTTCCTGTGGAATGTCCACATATAGGAACTCCTCGACCATATCCTCCTCGGAACTAAGGATGGGTTTCTTTCTAGTCCCTATCTTCCTCGTAGAAATATACATTTCATCTATGTTCCCCTTTCTTAAAGCCTGATTCACCACATTGGACATTGTCACCGGTAGTTTCTTCACAGAGCGGGTCTCCAATGGAGGGGGAAGCAAGGAGTAATCTTTTTCCCCTTCCTCTTTTTACAACTCATACAAATCTTCTGAGTTGGAACCCCCTCAATCACCTGATCTGATGCGGCCATGTTGACTCCCTACGAATCAGCCACACCACCACCAGACTGGCTAGCCATCATTCCATGGGAAATGCCAAAATTAGTTATATCACCTTCGTTCTGTTGATGGCAAGGTATTGGCTCATCTTCCCCAGCATGGTCCACTACAACATCTGGATTTTCTAGTAAAGAAAAACGGTTTTGGGAACAAGGAATAGCCTCATCCACCCCAACCTTAATCAGACTTGTTGAGGTGTTCTGGTCTGGCATTTTAGGCTCACCCAAGCCCTACTGAAGCTCAAGTCCCCTGCCCATATACTGGAGATTAAATACCCCATTCATGTCCCGGCCCTGTATATTGATTGCAGCATCAAGGCTCAGTTCATTATGCTTTCCATTCTCCCAGTTGGCCGATCCAGAAACCTCTAGAGGGGTAGACACCATAGCCCCTGATATAGTCTCTTTTCTCCCAGATTCATTCACTTCCACCTGTAATCCTACCAATGAAACATCTACCTCCCCTGACAGCACCCCCTGAACCATTGTCTCAAAGTCCCCAACTGATTTGGAGGGAGCGTGACAGACTTGAGGCCTGCCTGCAGGTGCAGACTGATCGCTACCTTTATCGGCACCAATGGTGACCACTTCTCCTTCCGAGGGAACACCCGCTGGTACATCTGGCACCTCAAAACTTCCACCACCCCTGAGCCTCCTTCGACAGCCATGTTCATCATGGCCCTGCTTGTGACAAAAGGAGTATAAAGGGATCCAGGATTCATAAACTATTGATTGAGCGTACCTGTACTCTTCTTCAATTACAATCCAGACAAGCTCCGGAGGCACTCTTGCAAGGTCCATTTCCACGCAAATTCTAGCCGAAAAGGGGTGAGACATGGAAGCTGTTCTTTGATCACTGCATACAAAACGCCCTATCGAGTTGCCTATTGATCTCAATAATCCAACATTCTGAAATGGCAGAGGAAGTCCAGGCAATTGAATCCAAATTGCCATGTAAGACGAGTCACGGTTCATGTGCGCCTCAAAGGACCAGCGCAGTAAGTGGAATTGGAGGCCACAGAAAGGAATCCTCTTTCGTGACCAAGCCATTCCCAAATCTTCCACATCTGCAAATAAAATAAGGAATTGATGCGGTCCCAGTATACTTACAAGTACACGGTGTTTCAAACCCCACTCTGTATTGATTGCTTTTTCGAAGTGCTCCACCAGCGGTCACCTCATCGTAAACCTCACGATTAGCGCTGAGGAAAGTAAAGCTGAAGCTTCATGGAATTCCTTCACTGAGACCGGAACAATAGGTTGACCAGAAACTCACCCAGGTACCTTCGGAGCAATGTCGATTGTGGGGAGGAAGAAACCCGCGTCCGGCGAGGGTCCAAAGAAGTCCCTACCTCGCAGTCGCGCAACTCCTGAGGCAGGAGTTGGAGACGAAGGCCCCTCCCCCCTGATGGGGGAAGGGGCCACGGCGGCCGCCATCGCCGTAGGGTTAGAAGATCGCCCTCACTATCCTGTTTTTGTTACAATTATTGATAAATGGTTGTAGTATGAAATCTTCTTAATAAAATATACTTTGATAATTGAAATGGATGCCTCCTAATCCAAACAATTATTTGATCACCTCAGTTATTTTAAAGTGTAATTAAAGAACCCATGTTGATAAACCGAAATATGTTTTGCTTAATGGTGTGGCTATATGCTATGTTTAGTTGGTTCTGTGAGTTTTTTTGTATGTCTGTGTAGTGGGGATATAGTTTTTTTTTGTGTCTTTGTATATGGGGTGGTACGGGGGGGCATGTTGGTATCCTAATTTGAGAGACTGATTGATTGTGGAATGGATGTACTTGTAGGCAGTGGGACTTCCTTTGCTTGTGTTGTGGTCATGGAGCGATGTCAGGCAATTGAACTTTTCTGTGGTTATGAACTTGTTATGTAGTGGGACTGCATATGGAAAATTTTTGGGCTGAGAGACTTTAGAACTAGGTTGTGTCACAACTTCAAGTTTACAGGTGTTCTGGGTGTGGATTTTTTGAGCATTAGGGCTTCTGATACAAGTTACAAGATGAGGATAGTGTGGTATAACATTGAAGAATGATAGTTGGTAATGGTTGAACAGTTTTCTAGGAAGAACATGGGGTGTGCAGTGGGAATGTGGGTTGGTTGTTATCTGATTTTATAAATGGGTGTTAAAATGGAAATGATTTACCCTACTCCCTCTTCCATTGTTCAATGTTGGCAGTAATGAAGAACGAAGTGAGTTAGTTGTTGTGTGTTTAGTTAATCAGGCTCTTCACCTTCTAAGGTGGTCGTATATGTTGTTATTGGTAGTTTACTAGGTTAGTTATTGAAAAAATTAAAGTGAAACCATTAATTAATAAATGAAAAGTGGTTAAACGAAAAGGGGGATGGGTTACACTTTGGCAGTGGTTGTCTGTGTGGCTGTGAATATAGGGGCAGCAAAAAAAGTTATTCTGGTGGCCTAGTTGTTTTTTTAGGGTCCCTTATGTTAGACTAAGTGTTTCTTTACTTATATATATAAATTTTAGTTCCTTTTCTTCTACACTCACACACCCTTGTTGAGAACCATGTTCCGAACACCCCCATTTCATGGAGGAGGGTGTCTTTCCCAACATCCCGGTGGGAGGATGGATGGATGGTTACTGACATTCTTCCTTGAATCCACTTCCGAGATTCTACTACTCGAGTATATCTGGGTGGTTATATTCCAAGATACTTAGGCCAAGTTTGTTGGGGATGAGGGGATCAGGTGTTTTCGGGTCAGGTTTGTTTTCCAAAGTGTCTTCGAGATGAGTCTCATGTGTCTTTGGGTGAGAGGCATGGTTGTTGTGGCCCAGATGTCTACATGCGAGATGTGTGGTGTGGTTGTGGCCCGGGTGTATGCGGGTGGGATTTGTGTATGGTTTGAGGCCCAGGTGTGTGTGGGCAGGTTATGGGAGTGAGACTTCATTTTGGAAGAGTGGTAGCATAAAGAGGTTATCTGTTATGAATGAGTAACTGTGGGAAAGTGGTGTGGGGTACCCTAATGTCAATGTGCTTATATTACTACATTACTTGACTTGAATTATTTGGTGAGTGTGTCTTGGTGAGGCTTGGTTTTTTATTAATCCTCGGTAAGTGCTTGAGGTTATACTGTTCTCTCATAGGGGAATTAGTATTTTCCCCCACTAGGCTAAAAGTAGCTTTAGTTTTCCTATTGGGTATACTTGTATACTCACCCTACGTTTTTTAAACTTTTTTCAAGTTTCCAAGAGGTCTTTGAGGACTGTTCTGGACATTTCTAGCTTAGAAGTTGGTATAGTTTCTGTGATTCTTCTTAGTCTCTGTCTTTTGGTACTTTGTTTAGTACTTTAGTTTTACTTTTTCACATCTTATGTTTAAATCCTTCATGGGTTGTATTTTTTGGTTTCCTTTATATAAATTTATGGTGTTGTTTTGGTATTTTTACCATCTTATCTCCTCATCATTTTTTCATAAAAAAGAGTAATTCCTTCCATTTTGTCTGAGATTCTATACCCTGGTTTTATTCACCACTTTGGTTCTATGAAGGAGGGGCTTTGGGGGGCATGTTATCTTCTTCATCTTGAAGAATGACGGGCATGACACTTTGTTTCACCTTCCCTCATCTTGAGGAAGACAGGTCGTGACATGGAGGGTAATGAGGTATAATTTGATGAATATGTATGATATATTTGATATTATAATTATCCTACAATGTTTAATTAATATATACTATTCTTTTATTCCAACCGTTAAAAATGAAAAGAGTGTTCATGTATACATATGGCCTGCCATCTCCAAGAATGTGTAATTCTCTTTTCTATCACTAAATTTTATAGATGACCATAAATATATATATATATATAATGAATATATATGATATTTATATCATGATTAATATTTTTTAGATTATGGAACCAATATAAATTTTCAAGTACCGGAACTCCTAAATAGAAATATTCACGACAAACAAAATAGTTAACACCTGAAAATAATGATTTTAATAAGGAATTATTGATAAATGGATATATTGAAAGGTTATAAAGGGGTCATTTATGATATTATAAGTATTATAATAACTATATTATATAATTATAATAAATTAAAATTTATTATACATCAATATACAGTGCATTCAAAACAACGTGAACTCAAGGTTAGGGGTTTTAGGTTATAATCTAATTGTTTATCATAATTGTTTATGATTATGTTCTCATGATGAAATATTATGATTAAACTCTGAAGATACTCATGAATTTACTTCTACTTGGGTTATTTATTGTATCTAAATGTTTTGATTTCATTTTATACACCATATGTACTCAATAAAACAAAAATATGTTTTTAAAAAAATTTACTTCATTTCTATCTTAGGTTAAAAAACTACTTTTATTCAATATCCATGTCTTATACAAATGATTTAAAGAAGGTTTTTACTATTATCCTATAATTTTAAAGTCATTTTTACCCATGTTTCACTTTTTAAAAAATATTTTAAAATAAATATTTTTT
The DNA here is from genome assembly GCA_963277665.1 of Viscum album. Taxonomy (NCBI): domain Eukaryota; kingdom Viridiplantae; phylum Streptophyta; class Magnoliopsida; order Santalales; family Viscaceae; genus Viscum; species Viscum album. Next base: position 2,036,776,979 of record OY728136.1, read on the forward strand.
CTAAATATAGTACTTTGTGCCTTTTACAAGAAAAGTAATGAAGGGATGTTTTCATAACAAATATAGCATGAATGGATTTTCCTTATTTTAATGATAATTTTTTATTAGAATCTTACATTACATTTCTTTATGGTTATTTTCAACGAAAATATTTTCCTATATAATTGTGAAATTTTATTCTAAATAAGTGGTTTAAAAATGAAAATGATACTTTCCTCAAAAATGTATTAATGATATTTCAATTTTATGTCTATTCATCAAAGAAAACAACCCAAGATATCCCTAATGATTTATTGGATATATAAAAAAACACATGATCCTTATTTTTTCTCTAGGTGGTTTATGTTTATGATAGAAATATGTTTATGAAATCCATTACATTTCCATGGGTTATATTATGATGAAATATTTATGAAACACATTTTTTCATGGTGTGTAGTGCATGATTAACTTGTTGTTTCATATAACACAAGCTATAAATAGTGATTTAATATAAAAACTATTTTTAGTGTTGTGTGAAGTGAAAAATATCAAAGATATCATATAAATTCAAAAAAATAGTTTGAAAAATCTTTGGGTGTACCATTCTACCTCCCTAAAAATGAATTTATTTCATCGAAATTCATATGGTTTATCAATGGTTTATTAAATGAAAATTCCATTCATAGAAACCACATCATAAAAATGAATACTAAAACCTCCCTTCCATCCAACGGCCCGAAGGCCTTCAGTTTTTTATTTTAAAGGAAAGCAGCCCCCTTTTATGGGAAGAAGGGGGGGACCCAAACATACATCATCAACATAAAACATTCACAACCCAAATCTTAGGTTAAATAAACCAAACAAACTACATGAAGCAACCCCTCCCACCAAACGATCATGAAAAAATCTCCACCGGTGCAAGGCTGAATGGTAAGCAAGTGTCCTGTGTCAAAGCACATGCCTGATCCGATGGCTTGTGCTATACCCTCTCAAACATCCAAATCCATAGATCACTACAAAGATGAACAAAATGCTCTAGAACCTCCTCTAGGGCCTGCTCTACATGGTCGAGTCCAGAAGCAACACCAAACCAACGGGTCTCGCAAACCCTTCCACCAATAAGAAAAGACAAAACCATTTAACCCCGATCATCGACCATCCTGGGCCAACCCCGCTGTCCTAATCAAAACACTCCCACCACCGTAGTGATAGAGGACCGGAAGACAGTTCAAACACTACAAGATCAAGCCATCGTCTCCTAGAACTAGATGACTCAAACCCAGGCTAAGGGAACGCCACCGATAAGAGAATCAAGGTCTTCCTCAAACAGAAACACTGCTCTGGGCATGGATCTGATTCGACCAGATCCATGATGAACCCTTACCAGGTTCTGAAAAAAGCCTCATGATGACAAGGAGTGTAGAGAAGAGCCAATGATGCTGAACCAGGACTGCCACAAACCAGATCCATCCCGAAAACAAGAATCATCCAGAAAACAAGATCATCAAATCACCGAATAAAAAAAATGTCAAAACTCATAGGATCGGGGAAGGAAACCCCCCCCCCCCCTCTATATCATGATAGATATGGCTGACTCGTACACATGGATAGACCATCGAAACACAGCCCTGAACACCGAACGCCGCCACGGAAGCTCCGGCCTGACATTAAAAACACCACTGAGAAAAGAGGCACCTAACCACGAAGCCCCTCTGAGAATAAGGAATGTAGACTAAATCACACTATCGGTCCTACGTCGAGCTGTCCTCTGAAGAACCACCGAGAACCACCTCTTCCACAAAAGAAATGAAGCCCTTCCAATAGAGGATGCCGACTGTTGCACGTCGTCGGACCTGCACTGAGCCGTCAGCATAAGCGCCACTGAGGGACAGCGTCGGCGCACCAGCGGCGATTCCCACGATGAGACGAATGATTAAAGAACATTTTAGGGCCTCAAAATCATAAATATTTTATGATTTAAAAGTCTAGAAGTTCAGAAAAAATTAAGTTATTATGACAACACATTTTTTGATGATTATACAATCTTTGAGTAATTATTTTGCTGACCAAGAATATAAGGAAATATACTGACTTGATATATATTTAAAAAAATATTTCATTGTTTGGTTGTGATTATATCTATTTATAATAAATTCATTACTACAATAAATGTAATTTGAGAAATTAACTTTGATGCCTGAATCCCTAACATACACTTTTAGCAGCTCTTAAGATCCGTAAAAGAATGAAAAGAATAACTATTTTTCTCTAACTATCCTTAAAAATCCAAATGGTCAATAAATTAATCTCTAAATATAAAAATTAAATATACATATTCATAATTAATATTTATTCATAAAAAATAATTACACACAAACCAAGACATCGTGTTGGCTAGTGTTAGGCATCAAAATCTTATTGTCCTTCAGTCATGGGTTCAAGACCCGCAGGATTTCAAGACTTGACTAGTTGCCACCCAAAATACATGATTTCCTTTTCTAAAACCACACTAATATAATTTCCAAAATACAATTTGCATCATTGAAAAAAGGTTAACCACTAAATAACCTTTTATCTATGGTTTTCAATACACTTTCAATAAAAAAAATACTTTTACTAAAGGTTTACTAAAACTTTTAATGAATGGTTAACCTTATAACCTTTATAAAAGATGAAAAATCCAATACATTAGAAATAAGGTCATGAAATAAGGTTAGAATTGATCCACTATATTTCAAAAGGTATCCCTTGGCAGTCACATTCCAAACATGTGAATTTCATTGTCATATATTCTCTTGAAACATAGTAATAACCTGAATTAGCATAAATCCTTTTAAAAAGCATATATTCTTCAATATTCCAATGATATTGGATATATTATTTAAATAAAATAAGTTGTACACTTTATCCTTAAATACATAGACCAATTTTTCAATAATCAATTCTAGGGTAATATATATCATCCAATTTACTTATTCATATTCAACATATCTATATCCAAAGATCATTATCTCAACATCATGCATTAATTAAGAGTTACCTTACCTAAATCAGAATATCACCCTTCCATGAAATCACTATTCAAAATATCCTTTTCAATCCTTAATGAAAATTTATACTAAAAATACTTATATATTTCATGGTTCATATAACATAATCATTGAATTCGAAAAAATAAATACTTAATCCATACAACATTATTCTTAAACCTTTACTTAGGCTTCATTATCTTGTTCCTTAAAACAATTTTTCTGTAATATGAAATATGAATCATTTATTAAGGTTCCTCAACATAAATATTATCATGATTCATTTGTTTAATGTAAAAAATACTGGAAGAACACCACATACAATTCACATGTCATTTGCGGTCTCTTTATCTTCAGAAGCATATCTAATACTTATACCACCTTCCTGATTAGATTTCCACTAGGGAGATAAATTTTAATAATTCCCATAATTTCCAAATATGAAGCATTCAATGTGAACCATGTACCTTCTAGTTCTCTCCAATGAACAAAACCATAAAATAATAGGGTGAGAAACACATACCATATAATAAAACCTCATAATCATGAAGATTTACTTATAGGAAGTCTAAATAATTACTCATACTTTTTGAATGATGACACCTTAGGTTTATCTTATTTTATTAATAGTAATATTCAATTTAAATATTTCATGATAGTTCATAAAGAGTTTGTGAATTTACAATGCATATCCCCCGGGAGTGTCAAACCAGGTGTGTAGCGAGACCTATTTTTGTGTACCAGATTACCCCGAGTCAAGCATTGTACATCTTTTCAGAGTTCTTACCCCTAGGTATTACTATTATAAATCCACATCCACTTGTAGTGTCTATAAATATATCTATTTATAGGGACCAAATTACTCAATAATTTACCAAAATTATAGTAAATTTTCCAAAAGGTTAACTCATCCTTATACATATCCTTAGAGACAACCCTAGCCATATCTATAGAAATATACCTAGTGATCTCACTAAAGTTATCTCATCCTAGTTTCCAATGGTTAAAAAACCTTCACTTTGATACCAACTATAACAAACCATTCTAAAAATACATAGACAATATATAAATTTTTTATAATGAATAAAACATTACATAAATAGACCTCCAAAGACCATATTAGTTTAGTGCCTTTGGAAACATGGAAATATAAACACTGGTACATAAGAGATAAATGTTATCTCCCACTAGTTTCTCTAAAACTAGAACACCTCCTATACATATCATACATAAAATATATCCTTATAAAATGGGGAAGGGAACACAAAAAGGGGTGAGCTCATTTTATTAGTAAGGGTAAACAAGAGAGGCATATAAGGATAAACATGAGCATAGAGGTATCAGAACGTGATCATAACATTAGAAGATCACACCCTGCATATCAAAAGATCATAAACCTAACTCAAGGAATAAATATAGGAAGTTTATAAAACATTAATCAAAAGGAAACAAGGAATATTATCCTTAAAATCATAAAATAGGATTAAAACATGGAATTGTGGAAAAAAATAAACATATAATATGATTTCTATAGTATCCAAAGCATCACTTCCAATGCTATATTAGTAGTATGGGTTCACTACCCATACCATATTATTAGACATGTTTTACTCCCATGAAAATATTAGTAGCATGAGTTCACTCTTCATACCATCTTGATAGTCATGGTTCACTCTCACACCTATCTTAGTAGTCAAAGTTCACTAACGAGACCATCTTAGTCTATCTCATGAGAGATATATTTTTACCCAATGCATTGTAGGGATATATAGGTCCTACGCATTTCATAGTTTAATCATACATAAATATCCCAAAAAATCATAAACAATAATATCATAACCCATGGAAATAAATGGGTATCATAAGAATTTAATCATATCAGAACCTGTGGAAAGAGATACATGTTTCATAATGATTTCATCAAAATCATAACTCGTGAAAAGAATTTGGTCTCAAATGCATATAACCACTGAAATAGAAACAAATTTAATAAATTTCATTCCATCGAAACATAAATAATTCGTGTAAATAACATGAATTTAACATTTTAATAATTTCTTCATAAGGTCATCAGTAAAACCAACAGATGTCATTTTATATGGAAAATAATTTTGAAATGGTTTTTAAAAACATTTCTTTATGAAATATCCTTTATTAAATGAAAAATGAATTTTATAACTTAAAACCATTTGAAAACTATTTTCCTTAAAATAAACATGAAAACTTTTAAATAAAGCTCAAAAACATTTTGAAAACCATTTTCCTTTAAATCTTAAAAAAAGATCTTGAATAAAAATTGAAACCCATTTTCCATTTTAAAATTTATTAAATATTATTTAATGAGTTTTCATATCATATTAGGGTGGATTGAAGAATTTAGAAATATTGAAATAATGAACACTCCACCATTCTTTAAAGGATTTATCTCTTCAACGTGTCAACAAATCCATACCTTAATAAAATTGTATCAACATGTTAACACAAATAATAGGAAATGAGAAGAATAATAATATTTATTTAGAAGCTAATGTAATTTGAGAAATTTTAAATTTGAAGAAATGTTATTACTGCATCAAATTGGAAGAATATCATTAAAATAAAAACACACAAAACATACCATAACTTATTCACAAAAACTTCTTTAAATATGTATTTTAAGAGGCTTGGGATGATCCTATAATATTCCAATTCATTACACTTGATTATTATAGGCCTATAGTGGTGGAAAAATAATTCATAGTGGACTTTTCCGCACATGAAAAAAATGGAATCATCTTGCACCCACCAAAAAGACATGACAAAATAGGCTTCTGGATGAAATAATTGGGTTAGTCTGTAGAAGAAGAAATTGAAGATCAGTATTTACCCTGATATCTTGTAAACTTTCACCCCAAATTGTTGTTTTATTTGATATATTATTGAAATTATGGGATATTTTTTTAGGCCATAAAATCTATCCCATAATTTATTATCAAATTTGGATGCCTAGAACGCCCTTAAAAACAAGGAATTATATCTAATCACTATTGGTAGGAAAGTTCCTCAGGATGTATTCAATCTATAGTTAAAAATTTAGCTTCATTGTACTTGTATCATTTCCACTAAAGTATTTTTATTTGGCTTTTTTGAAGCTCACTTATCCAATAATTCTCTTAGTTCAAGGCCCCTTTTGGTCATCTTCCCTATTGAATCATAATTAGATACATTATTATATAACATTACTTATTGAATGGGACTCCCCAAAATAAAATATTAAACTAAAATCAATAACATTGGGTATTTTATAAGGTTTTAAAAAATTTATAATGTAATAGTGAATTTTTAGAAGGAATTACAAACATGTTAATAAAAGAAGTTAAAATTGTAAAAATTAAACATTAAAAATGTTTATGAACATTTAATCAAAAAAATATTATAATATAAATAATTAATATTATCCAATTTTAGTTTCTAAAGATACCAAAAAACATTAATTTTTCTAGTACCGAGAAAAATGAATCTTAAAATTTTGAAATTTGAATTCCCTTGTCCGAAGACATTTTAATATACAATGGTCCCAAAAATACCAAATAACAAAAAATTATGAAACCCATCAAAATATTTTAACACAATATAGGTTACTAATCATATCCCAAGCCCAATTATATTCATTTTTTCAAATTCATCTCCACATTTCATCCATATTCAACAAACTATAATGATGTGTTGTGAATCACAATAGACATTGGGGTTTATTTTTATTCATGGGGAAAACAATGGAAGCACAAGGTGGAATCACATTTTATGCTTAATATGATTTTTCATTATTTATATTTTTTGGAAATTTTTCTATGGAAATTTAAATTTCAATCAATCAATTTAACCCCTATAGTGAGACTTTAATGATTACTCCTAGGCTCAAAGACAATAGGGCACCAAGTGAAGATCATATACTCGAGCATCATATCAAGTTAAGTCAATAAAAAAATATTACTAAAATATATATATATAATGACCACCTATTATCTAGAAAAACTATGGATTCAGATCCCCATTTACCGAAATCCATGCATTAGGCAAATCTATTTCTTTATGTGCAATTGTATTATTATATTATTGTTTTTGAATTTTTTGGTTATTTTTAATTAATAATCATGTTAAAATTAAACTGATAAAAAACCTATAATATTTATTACGAGACCTCAATAATGCATACTAGTACCCTACAATAGAAAGGATGTGCATTGGGATTTTTTAATTTTTTTAATGGATAGAAATATAAAAGGTGAGAAATCATATTGGACAGCCACACTTTCTAAAATCTATGATCATGAAATTAAACATGGATTTAAATCAGAATCAAGGAATGAATAATTATTTGATATTTAATTTCAAATTTTTAAATGATTATTATCATTTTCAATGTTAACTATGTTTTTTCTTATATTAACGTTCATTTTTTTATTCCATTTTTTTTAAAAAAAACTAGTTTTTTTCATGGAAAAAAATGTTTTTTCATTTTTTATCCCCTAATGTAGAATAAATTTTTAAATAGTGTTTAAAGAAAATATATTTTTAATGGAGTATAGGAAGATAAGAGGAGTTCAAAAATGAAATTGAAATAAGAAACATAGAGAAAAGTAACTTGGTGGTTGAAGTTGAAGTTCATGATGCTCCTAAATTACGCGTTTGATCTCCATGTGATTTGAAGACACCTCATTAATGAAGGAATTTTTTTTGAACACTTTGAATAAATATGATTTTCCTAAAAAAAATAAAAATCACCATCCCATGAATCTTACACAACAACACCATTAGAACCCTAATGGGAATCCCATGATATTTCATTAACTAAAAACAATCAAAGGAAAAGTGTTGGTATAAAAATATCATACATGTTTATTTTCAAACTCCAAACACTAAGTCAATATAAAGGTAAAATATTATTTTCCACAAAAAAACACTTTGTCTAACATAATTATCTCGATATGGATCCTAAATCTATCAAAAAAAATTCTAGCTCTTAGGTTAGATCAGTTAACTCCTCATTTGTTTCTTGTTTATCTAATGATTCGATGAATTGTTTTAAACTATGACCATGGACTTTGATGATATAACCACTGGTGGGATCTTGAATCTCTATTATCCTATAAGGTTACATAGAATACACTATATAATAACCTAATCATATATACATTATCATTCTTGGGTGTAAATTATGTTTCGAACTATATAAGAGCATGAATTTTCCATTTCAAATATTTGACTTTGAGATTTATTAATTTGTAGATCTGAACTCAAGATTTATTGATCCTTGAATTTTCATAAGACTCCATCATATGTTCCAAAAGTTCATTAACATTTAATTTCCTCTATTTTTATTAAATAAATATCAAATTTCTTTTTTCTAACTCCCCAAAAGTACTTATGTTCAATTTCAACTGGTAAATGGAATTATTTTCCATATACTAACCTATATGGTGACAATATTGAGATAGTTTTGAAATTAGTAAGATGTTACAAAATGGTATCTATGAGTATCTCATACTAATAACTCCTAGATTTATTTATAAATTTTTCAAGAATTTTCTTAATTTATTTATTTTCCAACTCATCCTGACGATTGGTTTGAGGACAGTGGGCAGTAGAAACTTTAAAAAAAATTCACACATATACGTGATTAATAATACGGGATGGTTTCAATAATGGTTCCATGATCTATGTTGATATCCCAAGGAATTCAAAATCTTGAAAATATGTGCTCTTTCTAGAATAAGATCACAGCATGATGGTCCTTGGAATTGGTGGGAATGGACTCAACCCATTTTAAGACCTAATATACATAGAAGAGGATGTAGATATATCCACTAGAGTTTTTTAAGGGTCTCGTGAAGTCAATTCCCCAACAATCAAATATTTTTATGACCATAACAGGAGTATGGGAAATTTTATTATTTTATTTATGGGACCTAATTATTGACATCGTAGACAACATTTTTAGAATTTTAGGAATCCTTCGTGAGGTTAAGACAATAGAAATCACTTTGGAGGAGATTTTTAGTAGTTTTATTTGTTGAAAAGTGGCCTAAACATGCCTCTCCGTGAAATAATTTTAGAATTTTCTCTTTCTCATACTCAAAAAGGCATATATGAAGGATTTCATCATGGAATTACATGAAGTGGTATGGATCATCAATCAAATAGTGTTTGACATTATAATGAAATTTCCTACTATCTTGGGTCTTGAAGAATTTTGGAATGACTCCCATAACCAAGTGGTTTACTAGGTTAATATACCAAGAGAAATCACTCATAGAATATAGGTGGTCATCATGAAATGAATCAAACATAGAAAGATGATGTGATTGTCTTTGATTCCCATCTTAGAGAGGTGATCATCAAAAAAAATTTCATCACACTTTTAATCATAAATGTTTAAATAGAACTGTTGAAGAATAAAGACCCACCAAATAAATTTATCCTTGTAATCTTATTTTGGGAAAAGTTATGTTAAAGTTAAATGATATACGAAAACAATTTTGGGGATCCTAAGAGATAATACCTAAATTTTTCTAAGGTAGGAAAAACTGGAAGAAACTCTTTCTAAGTGGTGGTGTAGTGGATATCTGCTTTATTTAATTATTTACTTACATAATAGATGAAACATGGATATTCATCACAATATTTTCCTAATAAAGATCATATGGTAAATTCATTCACATCAAAAATGATTTTGAATAGATGTTTTTAATTGGGATACTGCACGATAGGTGGAGAGATAAGAGATAGCGTGAGTGTTGATAAGTATTCCTAACAGATTTCTGTCTAAAAAATAGATCATATTTCATTAGAATAGAAAAAAGTATTTTGGAAATGGAGCTTAAATTATTAATGAACCATATAATGAAAGCATAATTTTATACTAAGGAACTCACTTCCTTGATAGTTTTTTGGATACAGAAGGTGAAAAATGATATCCACCTTATCTTTATAAACATCAATCCATATATCAGAGACCAGATGACCTAGAACTAGTCCTTCCTTTACCATGAAATGGTATTTTCCCTAGTCTAGGATGTTATTATTATCCTCATTTATAGAAAAATCCATTTAAAAATTTATAAGTAATCCACAAAATATATATCCCAAATATGGATAAGTCGTCTATAAATACCTCTAAAAAGACCCCCTACCATGTCAGAGAATATTCCCATCATACATCACTTGAAGGTTCATGGGGAATTAAAAACCCCAAAGGGAATGCGATTCAAGAAAAAACATCCAAATGGATTTTTGAATTTCATTTTCCTTGATCTTCTATGGAGACCTTAATTTTATTTTACCCAAAGAATCCATTTAGGAATAATTAAAACTAATGGACTTCCACTCACTCAAGGACTTAATCAATGAAGGGAAAAGGGAAATAGTATTTCTTAGTACATGAGTTTATCTTACTATAGTCAATTAACACAATATATCCACTACTAGTCCTTATGGGGAGAATATCACCATCCTCATTGGTAATCAAAGTGATTCCAACCTCATTAAATAACTTGAATTGGGATTACCCACTCACTCTCAAGAATGGGGTATATGATACCATCTTTCAACAAAATTAGAAATTATTTCATTAGATTATCCATAATATTGGTATTGAGTATCCATTGATTTTGATTACATGGTTTGGATTCATATTCTAGAACAATCCTATGAGTTCCAATTAGTGGTTTAATCCCAAGAATATCAGACAAAGTCCATCCAATTGATGTCTTGTGCTTTCTCGGAACATCCAAAAGCATCAACCTTTGATTGGAATCATGAGATAAAGAAATGGAAATAGGTATATATTTATTTTCCCCTTATAATTAATACTTTATTGATGAACACATGACTTTAAATTTGAGATCATATAGGTTAATGCATTCAAAAGAAGGATAGGACTTTTCGTTGAACTCAGTTTCTTTTTTCATGTTTCTTGACATAATCGGTTCCTTTTGAAAGAGAGGTTTCCATCACCACATTGGCTAGATTAGTGTCAGGAATGGGAATAGACTCAATTTTCTTTATTTATCCAATGGTATCATTTATTGGTGATCCTAAAAAATTCAAAGAGTCGTATGAAATAGATTCAACCCAAGGAGACAAGTTTCTCTTATGTAAATAATTTAAATCAATATAATCTAGTCTTATACCACCTTCAATGGTTTTTTGATGTTTTTATGTTTCAATATCAACACTAATTATCCAATTACAATTTTATATATCTTCATCATCCCCAATTTGAGAGTTTTTTTTATAAATTTTCATATCGATGCTCTTGTTTTCTAAGGTTATAATCATATTCTAATTCTTAACTCGGATGACTGTGTTGATTGTTGATAATTAGGGGAAAAAATGATGATATATTTTTTCTACCTAGGAAATAGTATTGGGTGATTTTCAAGGAAATTAAGTCATCAAGGAAAATAAAATTCTTAACATTCACTGAAGCATTTATTAATATCCCCTTAGGAACATGAACACTACGATCAACAATTTGAAGAGTGATATATATGGTTTAGAGTTCCTTGAGCCCTAACTGACAATATATGGCATATAGATTGAGTTTTAACAAGATCTTAGATCATAAATGGAATTTACAATGATATTTTATCCTATTTTTACATTGATTTAAGGAAAACTAGGGTCCTTCAACATAGGAGGAATGGTTAATTGGATGGTAGTTCTCACAATAATATCCAAAAGGACATTCTTTTTATGTTAGAACATCCTATTGAATGTACACGGATCATTTAAGTACTTGGAGTTTAAAGATATAGTTTGGATTCCATTGATCAGGGGTATGTTCAACTTAACATATGATAATATTTCCCTCGATGCTTAATTCAGTTCAATATTAGATTTTTCTCTCATGTGTTGAAGGAAGAGAGAAGGTTGTTTGATTTTTTGGCGTGGTTGTGGTTCCTTCACCTTATCAATGGATTTTTTAGATTCTAATGGTGGTTATTCAATATTTCTATTTAGTATTGAATATTTAAATTGTTTTGGAATTTTTTTCCTTATTTTTTTAAATAGATTATCCACTTATTAAGACAGTCACTTTATTTAGTTGTTCATGAGAGGTTTATGTGTAACTAGATTATACCCTTAGGGCTGAGGATGTGACAGCCTGAGTATGCATGGGTTCCTTTCCATTTTTTAGTTTTTTTAGTCCATTTTTAAGTTATTATACTTTATAATTCATATTTACATTAATTAAAAAAAATCATGGACTAGGTGAGGGACATATTGGGCAGAGGAATGAGTTGGTTGGTGTATCCCAGGTGGATATTTAGGTTGTTGGGTGGTATGTTGAATAGGTTTTTATATAGAATATTTAAATGGGATAGTGGTTGATGGTATTGGACTAGTTGTGGTTAGAACTTATTATGGGTTGTAAAATTTTGATAAGGGTAGGGGTTTGGCCCTTTTGGTTGATTTTTTTGTTGGTTATCTTTCCAACAGAATTATGGATGGTCATTGAACCTTGGATTGAAAGTTTCTTGGTAATATATATTTTGGAAGTTCAAATAATTTAACTTCTCTGATGTTTCTTCTAAAATAATATCCTTTTATAGATGTTATGGCTGGGAAGTTTTCAATATTATGGTCATGTTTGTCAAAAATTATAAAATAGGGCCAACTATTTGAATTTTGTGGACCATCCTTAGATCAATCTCCTCAACCGTCCTAGTGAGGGATGAAAGTTTTTACCTCAAACCTTATTCTTTATAAAGTTTGTAAATTCCATTAAATTTGGGCATCCATTCATAGTAAAGTGATGTTCCCCATGTTTTTTATTTGTTCATCCAACCCATTCTATATTTTAGTAAGCATCATTTGGGGAGTTTTTTCAAGGTTTTAGTGCATATCATGTAAATAAATTGATTGTTTCTTAAAACTTGTACTTAATAAATATTTTGAACTTTTTGTAGAATTAAAAATCCATGGTGAGGTATGATGTTGAGTGTGTCTTTAAACCTTTCCTAGGTTTTATAAAATGGATCCCCTTCTTTTTCAAAAATTTTATGTATGATATTTTTAAGGGTAATTGTTTTTTATGGGGGGTATTTTTTGTATAATTATCTTTGTAATTGGTCCTAGGAGTTTATTGATGTAATTCTCATATTATCTAAAAAATTATTTTATTTATCCTTCAGTGAAAAATGAATGATCCTCATCTTAGTTGACTCTTGTTGATTTGGTGGGCATATGGTTTCAACAATTTCATTGAACTATATGACATGAAGTTATGGAATTTTTGACTCTATATAGTGAAATGTTGGAAGGTGGTCAAGGTGTTTAGGTTTAAATAAATAGTGGGATTATTCTAGGTAAGAGTTTATAATGCATGAGATTTTATTGGTCCAGGATGTTTTGAGGTATTCATTGTTGGTTTGATCAATGGAATTCCCTAATTTTGGGGGTTCCTCATTTGGATTTCATTTTGGTTCCTACTCTGGTTTATGAGTTGGTTTATCTAAAGACCCTATATTAGTATATGATCAATATTTGAATTTGGATTTTTAGTAAGATTAAGATCTAATGTTTAGAGACCCCTAGGTATAATTGAATCCCCAACCCCAGGACTATCCACCCTAACTAGTTGGTTTGATTGATTAAGGGTATAGGCGGACATGCACCAAGAAAAGTGAAAAACAAAAGAAAGGGAAAAATAAATGGGAAATTTAAGAGATAAAAGAGAAATTTTATAGAATAGAACGAGTGTTGAAATTACTTACTTGGTTCCCCATAAATGTCACAAAAAAAATTATTTCCCAATTTTACCCATTTTTGAGGGTTCAAGTGGTCACTTGTAGCATATCTTGGATTTTCAAATCCTTGGAGTCCTATGAAAACACCTATAAACATATAATTTCTAGGGGTTTTTTTGGATATTAAGTGGAATCATTATTTTGATTTCATATTTGTTTAAATTATCATTAAGAGACCTATTTGAATTCAAATTTTGATATTGGTTTGATCCTAGGATATTGTAAAGGGTTGATTGGATTAAGTTAATTTCAAATTATTGAAATTTTCTTAACTCGAGAATGATTCATCCAATGAATTCAAAATTACCTCATCACTTATTGGTTAAAAACATTCAAAAAAATTAACAATATATACACTTGGTGGATCATTTTCATGATCAATCTAAGGAAAATTATCTTATTAGCACACAAAGATGAGGTGATAAATATAAATAAGGAGGAGGAAGAAGAAATTCATTGAATGGAAAACTAAAATAAAAGAAATTATTAAATATTTATAGACTAAGAAATAACATTTAATCAATCTACTTTATACTTCCTTTTATCAACCCATAAGATGTTTATCCCTCCATTGATGATATTATCTCAATGGAAGCGGGAAGTAGACTCATGAGGGAGGAATTAAAGAAGTCTAAAATAATGAAATAATGAAAACTTCACCATTGTTGGAAGGATTTTTATCTCAAATGTGTGAATAAATTCACAAGTAAATAAAATAGTATCATTATATTAACAAATGGAATAGAATATGATAATAATAATAAGTTTTATTAGAAATATATGGTGATTTGAGCAACTTACAATTAGAAGAAATGTGATTACAACATCAAATTGGAAGTATGATGTTAAAATAAAAACATACAAAACATTCCATCACTCCTTAACTACTATAATGACCCAATAATGACATACATATACATTACATTACTTTTTTGGAATAGATAAAACATTATACAAACAGACTCCCAAAGACTGTATTAGTTTAGTGCATTTGGAAAAATGTAAACCTAAACACCGGTACATAAGAGAGAAACATTATCTCCCACTAGGTTCTCCAAGACTAGAAACAATTCTAGAAATATCATACAGGAAATATATATTCATTGCATGGGTAAGGAAACATAAAAATGGGTGATCTTAGATGCTCAGTAAGGGTAAAGAAGGGAGACATGTAAGCATAAACATGAGCATAGGGGTATCATAACATGATCATAATATTATAAGATCATACCATGCATATCAAAAGATCATAAACCTAAATCATGGAATAAATATTGGTATTTCATAATTCATGAATTACAAAAAAATAAATAACATAATACATGAAATCATAACATAGGTATAAAACATGTAATTGTGGAAAACACATAAGCATATAATCATATTTCGATAGTAACCAAGGAATCACTTCCAGAACCATGTTAGTAGCATGGTTTCACTCCCCATAACATACTAGTAGTCATGGTTCACTCCCATGACCATATTAGTAGCATGCATTCACTCTTCATACCATCTTGGTAGTCATGGTTCACTCCCATGGCCATCTTAGTAGTCAAGGTTCACTCCCAGCACCATATTAGTCTATCTCATGATATATAATTATTTACCCAATTAATTGAAGGGATATATAGGTCCCAACTATTTCATAGAGAAATAATACATAATTTTACCAAAAAATGATAAATAATCAAATCATAACCCATGAAAAGAAATGGGCATCATAAGCATGTAATCAAATCATAACCTGTAAGAAAAGATATGTGTTTCATAATCATTTCATCCAAAACATAACATGTTAAAAGAATTGGGTTTCTAAGGCATATAACTGGTGAAACAGAAATATGTTTTATAAATTTCATTTCATCAAAACATAAACTATTTAGAGAAATAATATGAATGAAAAATTTGAATCATTTTACCATAAGGTCCTATGTAACACCAAGGAATGTCATCTTAGATGGAAAATAATTTGTAAATATCATTTAAAAATATTTCATGATTAAAATATCCTTTTATCTTTGAAAAATGTTTTTAAAACATAAAAATATTTGAAAACCATTTTTTTAAAATATCATGAAAACATGTAAATAATTATTGAAAAACAAATTGCAAACCATTTTCCTTGAAAACTTATAAAATAATATTCATTACATTTTAAAAATGATTTTATTTTAAAACACTTTGAAAACTCATAAATAAATCCTGGATATGTTTTGAGAATCATTTCTTTCAAAGTACGTTGAAAACTTATAAATAAAGTTTGAAAACGTTTTTAAAACCATTTCTTATATAATACCTGGAAAACTTATAAATAAATCTTAAAAATGTTTAAAATAATTTTTAAAACATAAAACTTTTTTGAAAAAGTTTTTCTCTAAAAATAGCTATGAAAACTTTTAAGGGAATAATTGATAACTATAAAACATTTTTAAAAACATTATTCATTGAAAAATAATTTAAAAAAAATGAATTTCTAGAGAAATATAAAAACATTAAATTTAAAAACAATAACTTTTTAATCATTAAAAGAACGCTTCAAGGGAATGTGGTTAATGATGGTGGGTAAAATCCATATACACCAAACATTCCTTTTACACCGTAAAATGGTTAGAAAACTACCTTGATCAGAAAATAAAAATAATATTCCATTTTAAGAACCCTTTTTTAAAAGAAAAACATGGGTATAAATTTCTTTTAAATTTCATAGGACAATAATAGAATATTTTTTGAAACTTTTATTTTTTGAAAACATGGTTTGAAGGAACATTAATTTCTGACCCAAGATAGTTTTCATTCGAGATTTATTAAAAACACTTTACTGATCATTTAATAAACCTAAGAGTACTAAAATGGTACCATTAATTGGATTTAACATGAATAATAAAGGAGTAATAAAATTAATGAGAGTTCTTGAGAAATGGATAATAATATTTCATCAAAGGATGCATAATCATTTATAATCTTGAAAAGCAATGAGAATGTTTCAATAAACTCTTACCACATTATAACTTAGGATCATACTCTCAATGAAAGAAAATTAAAATACATGAAGCTTAAAATATCATTAAATAAGGAGATTTATGATATAACATGTCAAATATACCTTGAAAATCAATGTAGGTACATATAAAAACTTGTGCCTTAAAGAAGAAAAATTGAGACAAAAATATTTTACCGATTTAGTAACTTTTGAAACATAAATCCCTTGAAAGAAATATCATCAAATGTGTATTTAAATACCTATAAATTTTGGTATAAAAATCATTTAATACATCAATTGGAAGTATATACACCATACAAAAGGAATGTGTGGTGGATAATGTAGTTATCTCACAAAAATAAAAAGTTATATGAAATTCATTTACCTAGTGTCTTGACTCTCATCGTACTAGTACTAACTTTATATATAATAAATATAATTTTATTATAAATATATCAATTATTATTATTATGTCAAATATCATATTTTCTTTCATTATTTAATTATATTACCCACTTTTTAATAATTCTATGTTTAGTTTTCACGTTAGGTAATATCAACTTTGTTCTTTGTATGTATCCAAATTTTTTATATCTTTGGTCATTATGCTTATTTCATGATTTAATAAAATTAAAACATTATATAAATATAATTTTTATTAATTATATTTGTATTTTAAAAATATATATAATAAAAAATCATTCAATGGAATACACCTTTCATGGAGATGGTAGGTCGTACGTACACATGAACATTGTTTCCATTTTATTGTCATATTAAAAGAAAGAAGGAAAATGAAATATATGTATTTATGTATATAATAATAGTAAATAAGCATTATTATTTCATATACATCATGTAATTTCACTACACATATTCTTAATACATTCCATGTAGTTTTTGAATGTATCAAGTCACTTTCAGGGGGTGGAAGTCCACACTTCCTCAAATGAAATTATCATATTTAAAAAAATGGAGAGTATAAAGACTTGTGTTGTAAAAGGATTAAATAAGATTAAATAAATAATAAATATCACATATAACATATATAAATATATTTTCCTCATAATTTACACCAAGAGAAGCGGTAAAGGAAAAATGAGCAATCCTCATTTTGAGAAGCGATAGTTCGTTATACAAGTAAACAATATGTTCGTTACCCATTAGATGGTAGTGTGTGTAATTGTTGGTCAAAACCATATTCTAAACACATAATAGTGTATTGAGGATATGGTTGTTGTTATAAAATAATGGTATAAGAAGAGTTGATAGGGTGGATAAATGAAATAAAATAAAAGAACTTGGGGAAGAATATTACCTCTTATTTAGTAACCCCATTTGGTTTCCACAAAAGGGCTTCCTTGGATTGCATTCTAACCAAGGGTAGTATTCTAGGATGATTGAATGTATTTTTATGATCTATTGTGGTAGATATTTTTTTTAGGAAAAGTGGCTTGAGTGTTGTGAGGAAATGGAAGAGAGGAGGCCTTTTATAGAGGATGAGGAATGCAACTCTTATAAATTTTGGGAAATGGAATTCCACTAGACTTTTTCCCCTGAAAAGTGGATTCAATAATATTAAAAACACTATAAAATTGATTATAGGGTCTAAATATATCTATAAATAGTATTTTAGAAAAATTTATGGGTCATTTAGACCCTAAATATTAATGTTTAGTCCTTAGATGGGTATCATTTTAACTTAATCAATGTAATTAATTTTAATTAATTTCACTATTATTTTGGGTCCAAACTAATTTAAACCTATTATACATTAAAATTTATGATTATTAAAAATATTAAATCTATTTTTCTAAATTCAAATCACATAACTGCTATAAATTAATTTAAATTAAAACCTACAGTCATGTCGACAATGCGAATTTTTAAAGTAAAAACGTTCAAACCTTTACTATGTTTTTTTATTCAATTTCAAAATTAAATTGATTAAAAAGAACCAAATTGGGTTTATTGATAAAAATATGATCTAATTAAACTTTTAATCCTATTTGAAATTTAATTTAACCTCATAAATAAATTGTTTGAGAAGGCATATTTGAATTAAAATTCAGTATTTTTCTCTATTCATTAAACAAATTAACTTCATAGAAAAATAATAAAAAATTAACCTAACCTGATTTTTTTATTTTTATTTCAAATTTAAATTTTCTTTGAAATATTAGAGTTATAAATTTTGAAAATTTATATTTAATATATGTGCTCAAATAAAAAACTGTAAAACTACTTTTATAAAAATATAGGTTTTTATATGTAATATTGGGTATGTTATCATCATATTAATGTAGAATAAATTTGATGAATATAATAAAATTAAATATGTAACATATAAATTTAATTATTACCATTCTATACTAGTAATTAATTTAAATCAATAAGATAAATTGTCTTTTTTCATGTGAAAATAATATTTTATAAAATCAGTCCATTTTTATTCATTGGGTTTCTATATTCTTTTCTAATTAACATGTAACCAATTAATTAAACTATAAGTAATGTAATAATATAATACTAAATTTAATGGATATGTTATATCTTATTCAATAATAATATTTTAATAATTAATTTTTATTTGGTAACACCCAGTCTTTTGTGTTATGCAAGCCATCAAGGAACATCAGTCTTGTGTCTAACATAAGCTATCCTAAGTGTTCTGTGTAGAGAAACATTAAATTTATGTGTAATTTAATGCATGATTAAATTGGTGTTTCATATAACACAATCCAGACATAGTTCTATAATATAAAATAAACTTTTTTTAGTGTTGTGTGAAGTGAAAAATATCAAAAATATTAAATTAATTCAAATAAATAGTTCAAAAAATATCAAAGTGATACATTATAACCCATTAAATTGAATTTTTTCCTCAAAATTCATATGGTTTATTAATAGTTTAATACTTGAAATTTCCATTCATAGAAACCCACATCATAAAAATCAATACTAAAACCACCCTTAAAAAGGGAATGTTGGAAACATAATGGTCACCCAATGTAACATATAACTAGGCTTCCTCGTAGGAGATCGTAGGTTGGGAGTGAATATTAGACATGGATGAAAAGTGTAAATATTTATAGGGACTGATTGAGGTCATTAATCACAAAAAATTGAACGATCAAAGAAACTTTTAGGGCCTCAAAATCAAAAATATGTGATGATCTAAAATTCCATTAGTTCAGCAAAAAATAAGTTATTAGGACAATACATTTTTTTGATCATCATTTTTATTTTTGAGTAGTTATTTTATTGACCAAGAATATAATGAAATATAATTGATATATATATTTATAGAAAATATTTAATTATTTTGTTTTGATTTTTTCTATTTATAATTAATACATTACATTACTAAATTTATTTCAAGAAAATAACGTTGATGCTTGAAGCACTAACATAAACTTCTAGAAGCTCATGGGTTTGTACAAGAATGAAAAGTATAACTAGTTGTCTCTAAAAATACTTCAAAATATAGATTATTAATACATTAAAATATAAACATAAAAATTAAATCTAATAATTCATCATTAATATTTATTTATCAAAAATAATTACACACTAACCAAAACATCGTGTAGTCCGGTGTTAGGAATGAAAATATTATCATCCTTTGGTCATGGGTTCAAGACCTGTAGCCTTTCTAGACTTGATTAGCTTCCACCCATCATACATGATTTCATTGTTTGAAACCACACTAATATGATTTCCAAAATATGATGGGAATCCTTGAAATAAGTCTAACCACTAAATATACGTTTATCCAAGATTTTCAATACAGTCACAATAAAAAAATACCAACCCTAAATTTTAACTTAAACTTTTCATGAATGGTTAACCCTATAACCATTTAGACAGATAAAAAATACAAAACATTATAAATAAGATCATGAAATCAGGTTAAAATTGATCCCCCATATGACACAAACTATCCTTTTTTTCACACTCCAAACATGTGTTTTTCCTCGTTGAATATTCTCTTGAAACATAGTGATAACCTAAATTAGCATAAATCCCTTTGAAAAGGATGCATTCTTCCTTATTCCAATGATTACTGGATATATTATTTATATCCAAGAAGTTCTAAACATTATGACATAGACTAATTTTTCAACTATCAGTTCCAGGGTAATATATACCATCCAATTTACTAATTCAAATCCAACATATCTTTATCCAAAGATCATTATCTCAACATCAGGAATTAATTAAGAGTTACCTTCCCTTAATAATAATAACACCTTTATATGAAATCACCATTCAACGTATCCTTTTCAATCCTTAATGAAAACATATAATAAAAATAAATATATATTTCATGATTCATGATTCATATAACATAATATTTGAATCCAAAAATATAAATACTTCATTTATCCAACATTATTCTTAAACCATTACATAGAATTCATTAACTTATTCTTTAAAACCTCTTTCCTATAATATGAAATATGAATCATGTCTTAAGTTTCTTCAACCTAAATCTTCTCATGCTTCTTATGTTTAATGTAAACAATACTGGTAGAACACCACATACCTTTCACATGCTGTTTTCGGTATATTTATCTTCATATTCATATCTAATACTAATACCACCTTCCTGATGAGATTTACACTAGGGAAATAAATTTTCAGATTCCCATAATTTCCAAATCTGAAGCTTTCAATGTTAAACATGTACTTTCTTGTTTTATCCATTGAATAAGCCCAAAAAGAGTAGGGTGAGAAACACATACTATGAAACAAAAAACTCATAATCATGAAAAAATTACTTATAGTAATTCTAAATAATAACACCAACTTTTTCAACGACAACACCTTAGGTTTATATTAGATTATTAATAGTCATATTCTATTGAAATAATTCATGATGGTTCATAAATAGTTTGTGAATTTATAATGCATATCCCCTTGGAGTGTCAAACCAGGTGTGTAGCGAGACCTACTTTCGTGTAACAAATTACTCCAAGTAATGCCCATGACATCTAGTCAAAGTTGTTACCCCTAAGTACTATTATTCCAAAGCCACATCCACTTGTATTATACATACATATATCAATTTCTAGGGACCAAATTAGTCTATCATTTATCAAAATTATAGGAAATCTTCCTAAACTTTAACTCATCCATATACTTATCCTTAGAGATATCCCTAGACATATCCTTACAAATATACCAAATAATCTCACTAAAGATTTATCATCCTTATTTCCAATGGTTAACTAAACCTTTACATCGATACCAACTATAAAAAACCATTATTAATGTATATATACATTATATAAATTTTATTGAATACATAAAACATTATACAAACAGGCCTCTAAAAACTTATTAGTTTAGTTCCTTTGGAAATATGGAAACATAAACACTGGTACATAAGGAAGAAACATTATCTCCCAGTAGGTTCTCCAAAACTAGAACCCCTCTTATACATATCATACATGAAATATATCTCCATAAAATGGGGAAGAAAACATAAAAATGGGTGATCTAATTTGATCAGTAAGGGTAAAAAAGAGAGACATATAAGAATAAACATGAGAATAGGGGTATGAGAATGTGATCATAACATTATAAGATCATACACTACATATCAAAATATCATAAACCTAAATTAAGGAATAAATATATGAAGTTCATAATACATTAATCAAAAGGAAATAAGGAACATTATCCATGAAAGCATAAAATAGGAATAAAACATCAAATTATGGAAAAACATGACCATATAATATGATTTCCATAGTAAACAAATCATAGATTCCAAGACCATATTAGTAGTATGGGTTTACTCCCAATACCATCTTAGTAGACATGTTCCACTCCCATGATAATATTATAATCATAATTTCACTATTAATACCATCTTGGTAGTCGTGGTTCACTCTCATGCTTATCTTATTAGTCATAGTTCACTATTAAGACCATCTTAGTCAATCTCATGAGATATAAATCTTTACCCAATGTATTGAAGTGATATATTAGTCCCACCCATCTCAGAGTGAAATCATACATACATATTTGAAAAAATCATAAACAATAATATCATAACCCATGAAAATAAATGGGTATCATAATCATATAATCATATTATAACCTGTGCAAAAAAGATATAGGTTTCATAATCATTTCATCAAAAACATAACTAATGAAAATAATTTGGTGTCAACCCCATATAACCCAAAAAAGACAAACAGGTTTAATAAATTTAAGTCAATCAAAACATAAATCATTCATGGAAATAATATGAACTGAACCTTTGAATCATTTCTTTATAAGGGAGACAGAAACACCATCAGATGTCATTTAAATGTAAAATAATTTTAAAATATCCTTTAAAAACTTTTCTTGATGAAAATATCTTTTCTTCATTGAAAAATGAATTTTAAACCATAAAAAAATATGAAAATTATATTATTTAAAATAAAAATGAAAACATATAAAGAAAGCTCATAAAAATTGAAACCCATTTTTTTAAAAAAGTAATAAAATAATATTCAATACATTTTAAAAACCTTTTTCTTTGGAAAGAATTTGAAAAAAAAATAAATCTTGAAATCATTTTTAAAACCATTTCTTTGAAAATACTTTGAAAATTTAAAAAAAATATTAAAAAAGTTTTGAAATAAATTTCTTTAAAAATAAATTGAATACTTATAAATAAATCTTAAAAATGAAAATATGTTTCAAAACATAAAAACATTTGAAAACCTTTTTCTTTAAAAACTTCTTTAAAAACATTTAAATGAAGCATTGATAACAATTAAACATTTTTTAAAACCTTTTTCATTTAAGACAACTATAAAAACAATGAATTTATAAAATATTAGGAAAACAATTTATTTTAAAATTAATAACTTTTTAATCTTAAAATGTATGCTTCAAGGGAATGTTGTTCATAATGGCGGGTAAAATTTATACATACCAAACATTTCTTTTTCATCATAGAAAAGGTTTAAAAAATGCCTCGAAAAAAAAGACAGGAGGAAACCTCTTTAATAACCCTTTTCTTAGTTAAAACATGGTTAGAATTTTATTTTAAATATAATTCTATAATATTATAATATTTTTCAAAACTTGTTTTTTAAAACATGGTTTGAAGGAACCCAGATTTTCAACCAAAGATAGGGCGAGGTCAGGCACCTTAAAACACTTTCTTGATCATATAATATAAATAAAGTGTGGTAAAATGGTACCCTTAATTTTATATAACATGATTAACTAGATTTTAATAAAATAATTAGATTCCTTGAGATATTAATCATAATATTTCATCAAAGGAAGTATAGTCATTAATAATCTCTAAAAGTGATGAGATTGTTTCAATAACCATTTTACCACTTAGTATCTTTAGATCATACTCTCGATAAAATAAAATTAAATTTAATGAAGATTAAAATATCTTGAAAATTATTATATTCATGATATAACATTTCAAATACACCTTGAAAAACAAGTTAGGTTCATAACAAAAATGTGTACCTCCAAGAAGGTAAATTGAGGTAAAAATATCTTACCAATTTGGTAACTGTTGAAACATAAACTCTATGAAATAAAGATAATAAAATTGGTATTTAAAAAACCCAAAATTAAGGTATTATAATCATTTAATATATACATGGTTTGTATACACACCACACAAAAGGAATGGGTGGTGAATGAAGCATGTATCTCACTAAAATAAAATTGTGAGATGAAATTCCATTACCATGTGTCTTGACTCTCTTCGTACTCATAAAAAATTAATATATTATAAATATAATTTTATTACAAATATATCAAAGAACTATATTCTTATATATAATACCATATATATTATTATTATGTCATTATATTACACACTTATTAACAATTCTACTTTAAGGTTTCACTTTGGGTAATATCCTCTTTGTTCTTCCTGTGTGTCTTAATTTTTTATATCATTGGTCCTTATAAAAATATCATGATTTTCAGAATTTAAACTAGGATATTAATATCATTTATATTTATTTTATTTGTATTGAAATAATTTATATAATATAAAAGTATGAAATGGAATACACCGTTCAAGGAGACCGTAGGGCATACAAACGCATGAACGTTGTTTCTATTTTATTGTCGTATTGAAAGAAAGAAAGAAAATGAAATATATATATATATAATCATTAAAGTGTAATTATTATTTCATATATTTCATATAATTTCACTAAACATATTCATAATAAATTCTATGTAGTTTGTGATCTCATTGCTTTGAGGGGGCAGTAGTTCACACTTTCTCAAACAAAATTATCGTATTTACACCAAATAAAAATATAAATATGTGTGTTGTAAAAGGATTGTAAAATATTAAATACATAATAAATATAATATATAAAATATATAAACATATTTTCCATCATAATTTCTACTATGATAATAGGTAAATGAAAAAATTAACAATCATCGTTTTGTGAGGCAGTAGTTCGTCGTACATGTAAACAGTATATTTGTTATCCATTAGATATAAGTGTGTACAAGTTTTGGTCTCAACCTTATCATAAAGACATACTAGTATATTTAGGATACTATTTTTTATACAATCATGTAATAAGAAGAGTTGAGTGTGTGGTTATTAGAAATAACATAAAATAACTTGAGGAAGAATGTCACCCCTTATTCAGGGAACTCCATTTTGTTTGCGCCAAAGGGATTCCTTGGATTTATTTATACATAAAAGTATGATTATAGTATTAGATGATGGATTCTGAGGATTTATTTGGGTAGATTTTGTTTGAGAAAAAGTGTCTGAAGAGGTATGAGAAAGTTTGAGGATTAGAGACCTTTTTATAGTGGATGAGGAGTGGCACTCTTGTAAATTTTGGGAAAGGGAATTCCACACATTTTTATTCCATGGAATGTGGATCCTATAATGGTATAAATTAGATCCATGTGACTATAAGGTTTAAATATGTCCATATAATGGATTTTGGAAAATTTCCTAGGTCATTTTGGCCCTTAAGTTTAAGGTATTGTCCTTAGTGAATCTTAATTTTACATTAATAAATGTAATTAATTTTAATTACATTCTCTAATAATTTTGGTCAAAAACTATGTTAACATTATTGTACATTATAAATTATTCTTATTCCAAATATAGAATCAATTTTTCTAAATTTCAATCTCATAAGTGGCATAAATTAATTTACCCTAAATTGATATTTATGTTTTTCTTTTAAAGATGATGTTTATTATGATATTATAGATTTATAAAAGCTCTAATATATAGATTTAAAATATGTTTTCCATTAAAAAGAGGTAAAACTTATTTTATAAAAATATCAGTTTTTATGTGAAATATTGGGTATGTTCTTATATTATTCATATAAAATAAACTGGATGAATATAAAAATAATTTTATATATAACATAGAAATTTAATTAATATCAATCACGAGTAGTAATTAATTTAACTTATTAAGATAAATCGTCTTTTTCACATGAAAATAATATTTTATAAAATCATTATATTTATATTCATTTAGTTTCTATATTATTTTCTAATTGATAGGTAAACAATTAAATAAACTATAAGTTATTCAATCTTGTAATCTTAAATTTAATAACTATGTTATATCTTATTAAATAATAATATTTTAATAATTAATTATTATTCTTTAACACTCGTTCTTGCATGTTACACACAGCACTAAGGAAAGTTGGGATTACTTGTATCATAAGACAAACTTAGTGTTCCAGGTATAGAAAGATAAAATATATGTTACATGTAGTGCATGATTGAATTTGTGTGGAATATAAAACAACATATACATAGTGCTTTAACGTAAAATAAACTATGTTTAGTGTTGTGTGAAATGAAAAATATCAACAAAAAAAAATTGATTAGAAAAACTAGTTCACAAAATCACCAAGTGTTCCAACCACCACTCACTTAAATAGTAATCTCAATAGTCTTGGTTCGAGCCTCCTATAGTCCATGTCTTTCAACACGATTATGGTAGGAATAGGGTTGTGGAAAATTAATTGAGAGTGAACTTTTCCACATTTGAAAAAAAATGAAACCTTCTTGAATCCACCCAACATATTTACCAAGATAAGATTCCATATGGATGAATTAGGGTGGTCCATAGAATAAGAAATTTAATCTCTCTATGTCCCATTACATCTTGTAAAATTTCATCCCAAATGAATCATTTTTTTATGAAATTATTGAAATAGTTGGTTGTATTTCTTGGATAATGAATCTGGCCTAAACTTTTATCTTCAAATTGGTATGCCTATAACATCCTTCAAAACATAGAATCAGCTCTATTTTATTTTGGATGAAATTTTACTAATGATGTTATATATCTATGGTTCAAATTTTATCTTTGTTGGGATTTTATCTTGTCTACTACATTATTTTTATTGTCTTGTTGCCAAGTTTACTTTTCCCAGAATGCTCTTCATTAAAGGACCAATTTGTTCATCTTCCCAATTAAATATTCAAAAGATCCAAATGTATAGAATGTTCCTCATAGCATGTGATACCTAAATATTAAATATGAAATTAAAATCCAGACCATTGTTTATTTTATAAGGATTTCAAAAATGTAACATGTAATAGTGCATTTTAAGAAGGAATTACAAAGAGTTAATAAAACAAGTTAAAATAGTAAAATGTACTAGTAATAATGTGTATGAACATTTAATAACATGAATATTATAATATAAAAAATTAATATTAGCCTATTTAATTTTATAATAAGTTTTATATATGAGTAACATTAGCATCAGGATCTATTATGGGAGTCAATTTGAAGTGGTCTTTATGTGAGGTGCTTAGGAATCTAGGAATCGATATAATGCGGGATATGAATGAGTAGCTGAGGCATATAGATTTTAATGGGAATTCATATTTATATATGATGTGGTACATGATGGGTATCATATGGAAAAATAATAATTTGAGAAACTAATGAGGTGAAGAAGTGAAGGTACGTCATAAAAGGACTTTTAACTTTGGGGACGGTGAATAGGCAAGTATAATGTTTTGATTTTGGGTCATGATTATACAAGGGAGGTAATTCCTAAGTTGGAAAGTTAATTGAGGTGAATGGGCTTGTGATTTGATGACCATGGTAGACTAGGTGATATAAACTATATTATTTTGTTTGTTACCATCTTTGGTAAAGTCTTGATAGCTTGGGGATGATCTATGTTAATAAGGGGAGATTATAACGTCTCTGGTTTTTGAGCAGGTTTTTTTTTGAGTAAATTTTAATTTTTGACTTGGTGAGTGGTCCAACCCTTTTTAAATATCCTCAAAACCTAATTTCTGATTTTCTTTACCAAAGACCATTATTTAGGTGTGGTCTATGTTTTGGTGGATGACACGGGTTTTCATATGAACACTGGAAAAATATCTAATGGCATGGGTTATTGAAAATAGTTGCTGCAAGTTTCACCTGGTGCATAATGGGTTCATAGTGTGTGGAAAAAATATTTATGACATGTAAGTATTTAGGGCTTACCCTGAGGAATACATGATATGTATAATATATTCCCATGAGGGTTCTTATATTTCTCCTTGATTTTTCATGTGTTTTGGGGGTGTGTTCCATATATGATCATGAGGGTTGTCTAAGAGAAACCCTAATTAAATAATATTTGTTTCTAAATTAATTAAATGGTGTTGAGGGATATTTTTAACCATTACCGAACATTGATTGTGATTCTAATCTGGGTATGAGGGTTGTAACCACTTGGGTAGTATAAGTCAGGTGTTGTATAAATTAATTGTTTTATTTATACTTAATTACTTGTTTTTATGGGAATGTGGCAGTATTAGAGAATGTTTTGAGGTGACATTGGCCCCCAGGACTGAGGTGACATATTTTGTTAGGATGGTCTTGGAAACTTAAGGTGATGTTGACCATTAGGTTGGGTAACATAGTTATCGTATTGACGCAATGAAGTCATCAGATTGAGGTAAAAAAATTCCATGATAGGGGAATGGCCAATGTGATTTGAGGTGGTGGTGACCATAAGGATTTATAAACATAGGCACAAGAGAATGAGGTGTCGGATGATGTTTCTTAGGTATATTTTGGGTTATTTTCACTCACATTTTGTTTGAAAATGTGTTACTAGAGTCAATTACACTTAGATAGGACTCAGATCAAGGTGGTTTTGACTACTCATGTGGGTGTAGGCTCCCATAAACTATGTGGTTTGGGTGATCGTGTTGACCATTAGTGATTTTTGGGGTGTTCAACATATACATTTTCATGTATAGTGAAGGTCCATTGGTTCACTATGAGGAGACCATCAGTTGGGGTTGAGTCTCTTAATATTGATTCAGGTTTTGGGTCATGATTTTGGGAGGAAAGACATTATTGTGCCTCAGGACATCGATCTTCAAGCTGATGGGGATTATAGGTTGTAGGGAATATATCAATATCCCTAATATCATTGCACTGATATCTAATTAGGAATTCTGATTTGGGTTCTAAGGGACCAAGCATTTATTATTTGGGCATGCAGCTGGGACGTCGGGTACTCTATTTCATAGTATAGGGTTTCGGGTGGCTTGATTATAGGTGGAACCTAAGGGTTATCCTGGGATACAATTTTTCAGAAGATGACTTTTTCGTATTTCCATTGATCCTCACCGTTGCATTTATATATATTCAAATTGATTTTGTATGTCAAATATATATAATTGGGGGAACATGTTCAGACATTACCAGCAATCGATGAAGTAGGTGATTATTTCCTTGTGTTTATTGTGCACAAGAGAAGTAGGTATTTATTTATTGGTCAAATTATCCCATTTTATTTTATATTTAGATACACCTAAATTATCATAGATTTAAGTTTGGAACAAATTGGTGGTGGCCTTATGATATTTATTCTCACACCCTATACAGGCCCCTCAGGATGCATGTATACTTTATTATTTCTCAATAAGTTAAGGGCCTATGTTCATGAGTCTGTCCATAGTGGTCAGGTTATACCTTTTTCATGAGATGGATTAAAATATACCTTGGAGTTTTTTACTTCAGTCAGAGTTATTTTTTAGTTTCCTTTGGATTCCATCATGTTTATATATGTATGTACGGATGGTCGGCCATGGGTGACCCCTTATGTTGTATTTTTTTGTAGGAACAAATATTTTTTATTGTATTTTTATGAAAATCATATTCATATTTGAGACATTTCTATTATTACTATTGTTGTTTATTTATGCTTCCTATATATCTTATTACTACTTATGTTGGGTTATGGTATTTCTTCTGCTTATATATATATATATTTACCATTATTATTATCTCTATATGATGGTATAGTCACCCCGTTATCACCAATTTACACCCTCTCTTCTAGTCAGAAACCTTTGTTATAGGTGGAGGAACACCAAAGGCCCAATAATCAATTTTCCTAGAGCACCATTTAAAGTGGCATCTGGGTTGGGGCACTACATTACCACACAATTTTCCAAATAGTGCATCAACTGTGTGGGGATAATGTATCTCAAAAAAATAAATCCACACTAATTCCCTAAAGTAGTGCATGGTTTTAAAAAAAATTATCAAATTGTAAAAAATCCAACTATCACATCCTGAAACACCCTCTCATAGTTAGCTACGCTATTAGAAAAATTGGGTACTAATTGTTTTCCTTGGTTTATATTCTAAAAAAACCCATTTTGACCCCCAACTCCTAGAAACTCCATAAATGAACCAAAAGATAAATAAAACTCAAAATTAGATGTAATTAAGACCCTAAGGGTGACACACACCCAAAAACCCAAAGTTTTAGTGTCTTTAAATATTCGATAAAAACCCAACTTGTTTTACAAACACTTTAAAAATCTCTAATAAATAGTCTTCTCTCATGATAAACTTTTAATCCTATATTACATAATAATTTTCTTTGAATCATGGGGAATGGAACCATAAAAATGGGTGATCAAAAATTCTCAATAAGGATGAATAGAATATTTAAAAAATTAGTTCATACGTGAGCATAAGATGGGAAGTGGGTATGAGAGAAAAAACAAAGTGCATAAACTTAATAAAATAAAATCATACCCAATAAAACATAGAACAAAAAAATCATGAGTTATGGAATAAAGATTTTCAAATTATATATGATATGATATATAAATATATATAACTATATTGATGAGTTAATAATCATTAGAATAACATGGCTAAGAGGTATAGAATAGTCATTTGGTAAAATCATAAGCATGGGAAATCATAACATTCTGATAAAAGCCAATAATTACTATATATTTAGGTATGATAAAAAAATGATTCACACTCATTAATTTGTTATCAAACCCAATTGTTCACATACATTAATTTGTCATTAAACTAAAAAAACCCTTACATTAAGTTGGGAAAAACCCAATGATACTCAAGAATTAATTTATGAGAATACTGAATCATTATTATGCATTATCTCATGAGACATAAAACAATAGAAAAATAATTGGTGGGATAAATTGGAACCATCCACCTCATAATGAAAAACCATACATGTCATTTTCATTTGAACATAAAATCCTTTATAATTTAATCATAGAATGTTTACCTATAAAAATGAAATAGATTTCATGAAAAAAAAATTACATGTCTTGATCACAATCTATATTGAGAAGGAAATTGGATATAATTATTATATAATAACCCCATTTAATCATATAAACATTATGTGATTTTGAAATATGTTAATAACACTTTTATTGTAGAACTATCAAATTATTTTGAACAACATGAAAAAATATTCTTTACATTTTAATAACAATTTTTAAAAGAGAATAATTTATAGAAAAATTTGACAAATAAATTCGTTGGAAAACCATGGAAACATAAAATAGAAACCTTAGAATAAAAAATTAAAACCTAATTGATAAAATTAATTCATTTGGAAAGTGTTAAAAAGGATTATTATTTTCACACTTTTGTAAAGAGTGTACAAGTAAATAGAAAATGAAATGTATTGAAAATGTTAAAAAATATTCCTCTAAAAAATTTGGAATCAATTTAAAGAAATATAAAATGACCTTAACAAATAATTTATGTATATAAATGTAAATTTATAAAATAATTTAAATAATATGGATATGTAGGAAACAATATTCCCAACTAACAAGAAGAGAAAAGGATGAATCCACTTACAAGCATCATTTCAGTTGAATTGTAAATCAAAGTGAGATTAAATGGTAAGAAGAAATTAAAATTGAAAAAATAACCAAAATATAATAAAATATATGTGGTTTTAGTGATAAATAATATAAAATTTCCCTAAAAAATATTTTTGTCACAAACAATCTCATATTCAAAATGATATTTGAAAATAATCCCCAGGGAATTTGGAAACATTTGAATCATTGAATCCATTAATAGAAAAAATATGATATTTATTTGTAAATCCCATGAAGTATATCTTATGAAATAGACTTTATGAATATTATAGACATAGTTTTTAATAATATAATCCATGAAGAACATATTTCAGATAGTTTACCAAAAAAATAAGTAACTTTAATTGATCATTTAATTTTTTTCTCCATTAATGACTTAATTTATAACATAGATTACTATAAGTTATCATAGAATAAATAGTATTAGTCTCTCAATAATAATTCATTTTGAAAACTATTAATATAGCATATCATCATTCATGTAGGTGGTTGAACCAACACAAACAAAAAATATTATAATAATGATTGAGTAAGAATATAGATTTATATAATAGTAAGATCATTTCATTATAATAATAAAGATTTTAATATAGTAACATTACCATATAGAATATTATTTATAAATAAAAGATATGAAATAATAATTGAAAAATATAGTGAATAAAAAGTTATATACTTGGATGAATTATCTCTTTATCAATAAAAGTTCATTTCTAGTGAAGGATTTAGGTTTCCATCATTGAACAATATGATGAAAAATGTATGAGAATTATTTAGGAAAGGAATTAATTTCAAGTTATTAAATTTATTTTCTATATTAAAGGGAATTTTGAAAGGGGTGGAGGATGGGAACTTTTATAGGTTAGTTTTGAGAGGAATTTACCTAAATACTCATTCTCTAATGTGTAATGTTGTTAATATATAGTGAAAAGAGGACACAAAAAAGAAAATAATAGTGATCAGTCATTCATATCCTCAACCAAAAGATTTATATATTATATTATAAATATTTCATGTCATTACAACTTAGGTAAACCCTTTTACATCATTGAACATTTACCATGGTAACTGCATTACTATATTGGTGACTTCTTTTTATACCCAAAATTGAAATTGACCTACTTACCTTTTTTTATTTACTGATTAAAATTTTGGACTCAATTTAATATAATTATGTTCCAAAACAAATGAAATTTATCTTTTTTATGAATACATAATATATATATATAATATTTTCCTCAAAAAAATATTTTTTTAAACAGAAAGTGTTCTTAATATTACTTCATATAAATTAATAACTAAATTAGTCATAATATATTTATTTCTACATTGAAATTTTAAATTGTATTCATCATTTAAAATTGATCAATTTAAAAATATTAAAATAAACACTTGAAAGTATGTGTTCTTTAAAAATAAATCTAGGTTCATGAACATAACAAAACATAATCATACCCAATAAAATATAGATTAGAAAATCACGAGTCATGGAAAAAATAATTTAGAATAACATAATAAATTACAAGTATAAATGTGGATTTATGAGTCAATATTCTTGAGGAGAACAAAGTTATGAGGTGCAACATAGTAATGTGGTGCAAGAATAAGCATGAGAATATATAATTTAGCTACAACTTATAACTATCCTTTTAGTTTAATTGCGAACCAAATAAAGTAAAAATAGTAAAAAAATATAAAATCCATAGAAATAATCATAGGAGAAAAAAATAAATAGTTTTTTGGAGTTAATTAAAGAAAAATTTTCTAGATGGAAATAAACTTATAAAAAATCTTGAATTTATAGTGAAATTGTAAAAGAAACCCTTACCTCTTTCATAACATTGGATTCAAATGTAATTTAAATAAAAAACATGATATCAATTTAAAAATATGTTGAATTACATGAAAAATATAGTATAATATATTCTTGGGTAAGTATATAAAACACAAAAATAACTAAGGTGGGGAATATATAAAATATCACAATGAGGGAAAATTGAGTTTTGAAAACCATTAATTTTCGTACAAAATTTATTTTGAAAGGATGTAATTTATAAAAAAAGAGAAGAAATTAAAATATAAAATGTTAAACACATGGAGATGAATCTTATTAGGGAAAAATGTCGATTTATGGAAATTTAGATCATGTTGAAAGTGTTAAAATTGATCATAACTAAATGAAATGAAGCTGAGTTAACAAAAACCCCTTACAATGTTAGTAATAAATGAATCAAAAGAACATGAAGGATGGCTCTTGAAAAAGACATGTAAAACCAAATAAAGAATCATTAATGATGATAACAGAAGTCAGTGGGGATTTGTGTACTCTATATAATGAAAATTCAATGCATAATATTAAATATTTCACAATGAAGCAAAATCGAGATAAAATACCCTTAAATTTTATTTTAACTTCCTTGGAACAATTTTAATATTGGATATAGTAAAAATAATCATCTAAATCAGTCTCTTAATAGACTTATTCATATTTATTACCTTTTACAATACTCAATTATAATAAATTATTAATCATATATTGGTTACTGATTTTTATTTTATTGTATACAAGTTTTAAAATAGATATGGTGGTCCACATTCATTAATTCAAATTTCATAATTTATAAATCATAAATCGTAGTGTTTTAATTATTATTCAATGATTTATATAGTTTCTTGTTCACATGAATTAATATACGGGTAGGGTTCACAAAAATGGAATCTATAATGAATATGTTTAGGTAATTAATTGATGAAAACATAATTTATATCATTCATTTATATTTTGGTTTTACCCTTACAGAACAATATTCATAACATAAATTACTAAATGATTTCATATATTAAAATTATTAACATTTTGGTACACATCAATATTTGAAATGGTGAAGATAACATAGAACCATTAATATGGGTGAGTAAACCAACCGAAACAAAAATATGTTATACTAATGATTGAGTAAGTGTATATAGTTATATAATATTAATAGAATATTCTCAAAAAATTATAATGTAAGTGTAATTATATTAGAATGGGGAATTAAATTTTTAAATATTGGGTATGAGAAGGTAATTGAGAATTATTGTGATGAACTAGTTATTTACTTTGAGCAATTCTCTCTTTCTTGAAACGAGTTTCCTCGAATGAAGGATTTTGTATTCCTTAGTGGTTATAGATGATACCCAATGCCAAATAAGTATTTAATATATGAATAATGGTTAGGTATTAAATATTTTTTTTATGGAATTTTTATTTAATTGGTATATGAGGGGCCTTTTATAGGCTAGTTTTGATAGAAATTTCTAAAAATACTCATTCTATAAGGTGTATAGTGGTCATTTTATCACAAAAGGTGAATGAAAAGTAAAATATAATTGATATAGGCCATGAATACCCTAATAAAAAACAAATTCATAAGTTTATAGATATTTTAAGTCATTTCCACTTAGTTAAACCCCTATATCTTATTTTACCATTACAACGGTAACCCAGATCTTATGTTTATAACTTCTTTTTATGCACAAAAATGAAATTTTCCTAATTACATAATTTTGATGTCTTGATTAATCATTTATACTACATTTAATATAATTATATTTCTAGATATGATAAATTTAACTTCAAAAGTAAATCATAATTTATATATATACTTTTTTATAGATAATTACTTTTAAAACATTGTGTTTTCTTATTCTTATTTCATATAAATAACTAATTAAATATTTGATTATATATTTTTTCATACAATGGAATATTAAATTATAATCAAAATTTTGAAGTAGTCAATTTATTAAGATAAAAACACACAGCACATGAAATTTTTGTTCTTTGAAAAATACCCCTTTTATAACATCAAATTATTTTAACCATATTCCATTAAAGTTAATTATTTATCTTAAAACCATGTAATATTATCATTTATTAATATTAAAATATTTATTTGAATTTTAAAGCTACATAAAATAATTTAATAAAAATAATAACTATAATAATATGTAATTTATAAAAATTATAATATTTTAATTAAAATTTATCTTTTTGATTCATAATTTATAATTTTTGAATTATATAATTTATTATTTTTATAAATAGTTAAAAAAATATGATATACCTATTTCATACATTTATACCCAATGAACATATATCTAGTGGCCTTATTTCCAACGACCATTTATCTGGTGGATATATTTTTATTCTCCATATATATAAGGATCATATCTCCTTACTAAATAGTCTACAAAAATTCATAAAATAATTCATCCTATTTATTTACTTATCTAACAACATGTATACTCTATTTATAATATGCATCCTACATTACATATTTACTATAAGGGTTATGATCTATATGGAAAACCATGTGGATAATGATTTTATGTCTGTGATATTTTTATTTACATTCATATTTACTCCACTTATATATTACTTAATGATGTTTTCTATTATATTATCGTAATGTATTAATTTTTGTATTAATTTTTAAAAATATATCTTAATAAAAAAACTGGATCATTTAATTTTATTGTTTTGCATTAAAAGGGTTGTTTAGTATAGAATTTATTTAAAGTAAAATATATTGAAAATTAGGAGGTGTAACATTCTACCCCATTAAATGAATTTATCCCATGAAATTCAATTACTATAGGGAAGAAATGATGGTTGTAACATCTTAGATTTTTTGAATAGGTAATTATACTAAAAAACTATTCAAATCCTCTCATTTTATTCAATTATTGTGATTAAGAGATTAGTGAGAGGTTAGGGATCATCTGAGGATCATTTTGAACTCGAAGCTCTAAATTTTAAAAAGGTATCCTGAGACGCATGGTTAGTGCATGGTAAGTGATCATTGTGAGACTGAACCATATTTGTGATACAGTAAACTACAAAGGGTTTAATGGTTAGTTTTAACCATGATTTTCAGTATGAATGAAAATCCAATGTACTGTAGTGGTCTAGAAGTGGTCACAGAGTTTCTTCAAACTATGCACCGTGGGCCACACACTTAGTACCACTTAACCATTGGCGCTACATGTTTTAGGCACATGGTCTATAAAACCATGGGGCCAACCCTTGTGCCTCTTAAAAATGTATGAAAAGTCAATTTTTCCCTTATCCCCTTTTAATTTATCTCCATTATTTTTCCTCCCCATTTATGTTTAGCACCACTTTGAGATGTGGTAGCTCTTCATCTTCCTTTATCCTAAGATTTGAGCTAGGTTTTTCATATGGTGTTTTATTCATTCATCATAAAATTCATTGGATATCCAATTCTAATATCATCATTTATCTCCCTTCAATTTCCCATTTATCTTTCCCTCATGAGTTATATTTCTAAGAGAGATAACATTCCTTATTGTCATGGATTTTTTATTTTTTCAGAGTTCTCCCATTCTACTACAAATCTGAAGCTGATAGTGGAAAAGAGATTCTCTACCAACCTAAGGTAGGTGGTCCAATTATTTTTTCCCTAAATTATGAGTTCTTTATACGGTGTGTCTTTGTGTTTTGGGTTTAACCCTTCTGTTGAATCCTTCTAAATGTATAATTAACTAATTAAAATGGTGTTTCAATGCTTATTATAGTTCTAGAATCCCATGAATAAATGTTGTAGGATGACCACCTCGATGAGAGGAACCCCTAATGGAATGTATTACCCATAGGCTAGAGATCCTCATGCCTTATAATTAAATTGATCCACTAATTGATTTTTATTGAATTGACCCTTTTTAATGTGATGTATTATAAATTGAACCATGGGAAAATGGTAGTCCATGTACATAGACCCATTCTCATCTTGTTGAAACTTCAATCAATAATATTAAATAAATTAGACAACATGATAAAATATATCTTTCTGATTTGTATGTGTTTAATTATAGCTATGAAAATTAATTTACGCCAAGTCATAGCTTATACAGTGTGGAATCCCGCCTTCTTATTATATAACTTTTCATGACAATACTAACATAGGATCTTTAATGTTTAGGGTCTTGGAAAAAGGGTACATAATACATGAAAACATATAACATTATTTTAATCCTCTTGAAATTATTCTTTAAAATTTCATCCTAAATACAATTACTGCATCTCATAACCTGGGGATATACATCAAAGGAAAGGGTGAGCAGTAGGCCAGGTAAGGAAAACAAGTGAAATAGTTAATATGTGAACTTCAGAGATATCAATAAGAAAATGGGGAATATCATATGGGAATTAAAAAGGGTAATATCATAATATTAATAACTTGAAACATAACTTGAAAATGTGGCTACAAAATTTAATTTAGACATTCATAAGCATATCACCAAGGTCCATCCCCAAGGTGTCATAAAAATTACCAAGGTTATTCCCCAAGGAATCATAAAACTCGACATCTCTAGAGATTAATTATTTTACCCAATGAATTGGAGTGTTATCAGGTCACACCCTTAATATGTTTTTATTTTCATGTGATCCACATAGATTATAATCAAAAATTTCATTAATAACCCAAATAGAATAAAAGAAATGGGATTCATATCAAAATCATGATCTTACAAAAGGTTCATAAAAACGAGATCATTATGTTATTTATAACCCACAGAAAGAGGATGAGGGTTTTATGTATGTTAATTCCATAATAAAATATATAATTTTTATGTATTGGTGAATACCCTAGGGAATGAAATAGGTTTGGGTATTCAAATAAATAAAATAAGCGAATTTTTTGAGAAAAATAGAGAGATTTTGAGATGAAAATTATGGAGCATAATTGTTATGCAACATGGTTTTAGAAAACATTAAAAAGATATGGGAAAGGTTTTCCCATCTATAAATTACTCATTTTACACTAAAGGGAAAGAATAAAATAGAAATAATAACATGGTAGGAAAACTTGAAATATATACCACATAAAAGAGAACTTTAAAGGGAAAGGGAAGTGGAGAATTTACTTATGAAAATTTTGTAGCCTAACAGCGTCACTTAAAAATTCAGAAAAAGTGTTGATGAGAGAGAAAAGGGTATCTTATAATTTGGAAATAAAATTTACATAAATAAGAACATATAAGAACATACCCCAACATATAAAAATTGAAATTAAATAACATAACATAAAATAAGTCTTTGACTAAAATAGAAGGATGAAAGGTTCCCTTACCTTGAAGAGTAACTTCAAGAACTCAAATTTTGGGACCCTGGGGAGCTTGAGGGAACCTTGGAAGGACTCTTTGGGAGGTAAAAAGACTATAGATTTGTTGAAGATGAATTTGGAATGAAATTAATGAAGTAATGGGTTCGTATTTATAGACAAAGTGAGGGAATAGTTTATTAATATCCAAGGGAAGGCTCGTTAGTGGTATTTTAAAAACGATGGGATTTCCCATGGTATTTTCCCATAGTATTGGCCACTTGGGACACCTCATAACATATTTGATTCCTCAGGAGTCGATGAGCATTAATTTCATTTTAAATTAAGTTGAATAAATAAAATACCAATATTGGACTAATAATTTCTAAAATGTTTATTTACTTATACTATGATATAATTATATCACATTACCACTTAAGATGACTAAAACAAATTTATACCTCCTTAGGTGATGTTAGTATTCTATTGGAAAAATTATTATTCATAAGGGTAAAATTACTATTCCAAAGGGTAAAGTTACTATTTATAAAAAAATTATTTTGAACTTATTGAACCATATTTTTCACCTTGATTACAACCTTATATGTCATATTTTTTTAAATCATTTCATAAAAAAATTTATTTAATAATAAGATATTTTTTTACTATTCATCAGAAAACACTATTCATCAAATACTATTCATCATAAACCCTATTCATAAAATATTATTCATTAAATTGAAACTTCTTAGAAAACTTCTAAAGATTCAACCTAGGTTAATTTTGAAATTTGAAATTAAAAAATGATATTTATTTTATCATAATAATCATCTATGTATGAAAAATCTTGGAAAAGTAAATTTTTTACTTCTAAAATCAATTTATAAAATTTTTCTTAATTAAACATATACTTTATTAAGAAAATCTATTCCAAAAATAGAAATGATGAAATAAAAATTTTATTTATACCAAGGGATTACAAAATGTAACTAAGGTTTTGTTACATAACCCCTTATAACGCCCCACATAGGAC
Source organism: Viscum album (assembly GCA_963277665.1). NCBI lineage: Eukaryota > Viridiplantae > Streptophyta > Magnoliopsida > Santalales > Viscaceae > Viscum > Viscum album. The sequence continues at coordinate 2,036,817,094 of OY728136.1, forward strand.
CAAAGAGTAAGGTGTGCAATGGTGATAGAATATTTGGGTGGCTTAGACAACATTTTCCAAGTGGTGATTTCTAAGAACTTAAACTTCTCCCATAAGTGATTTGGTTCATGCTTAACATGTTGAAGTTCAGCTTGGGCTTGGTCTAGATTGAAGCCCAGTGATGCCACCTCCTTCCCAAGCTCCAACAAATGGGCTTCATATATACCGAGTCTACTAGATAATACCATCAACCCTTCTTTATTTAATAATAACCATTATCATTTCCATTTATAATCCATAATCATAACATTAAGAGTAAAGTATAAAACTATCATATAACAGTCAAAACCCAATGGTCTCATTTCAATTATACTCACTTCATTAATAAATGGATTTAGTTTTGTTGAGTACAAACACATACATTTTCATGAAACAATTATTATTAAAAAAGATAAGGTTTCTACATTATCCCCTATTAAGAAATTTCATCCCTTAATTTCAACTCTTACCCTCAGAAGAGAAAAGGTGTAGGAACTTCTGCCTCTTAGATACCTCTTGTTCCCATGTGGATTCTTCATATTTGTGGTTCCTCCACAACAATTTAACAATGTCGGTAGTCTTGTTGTGTAGAACCTTGTCTCTACGATCAAAGATCTCCATCAGCTTCTCCTCATAAGATAGGTCATGTTCTAGTTGTACCACCTCTAGATTTAGTATGTTTTTAGGGTCAAGTATGTACTTCTTCAAGAGGAATATGTGGAAGACGTCATGAAATTGTGAAAGATTTGGGGTAAGTACAAGCCAATAGGCCACTACTCCTACATGATCAAGGATATTTATAGGGGATAATATGCCTAGTACTAAGCTTCCCATTCATCCCAAACCTCGTGACTCTGTTCTAAGGTGAAATTATAAGAAAGACTTTTTCACCAACATCAAACTCCATATCCCCTAAACGGATGTCGGCATAGCTCTTTTTCGGACTCTGAGCAGCTTTAATTTGTTGTTGGATGGCATGAACCTTTTTTACCATATCATGAACAAGTTTAGGCCCAAGAATATTTCTCTCCCCAACTTCATCCCAATAGGTAGTGGTTCTACATTGCTTCTCATATAAATCTTCCTAAGGTGCCATTTGAATGTTCAAGTAGAAGCTTTTCTTGTAGGATAACTCAACTAATGGGATATTTTGATCACATACACCTTTAAATTCCATTGTTCATGTTCTCAGCATGTCCTCGAGTGTTGAAATAGTTTTTTTATATTTTCTATCAGTTTGGGGGTGATAAGCCATACTTAAATTCAATTTGTTACTCAAATCATGTTGAATACTTCTCCAAAATTTTGATGTGAACCTTGGTTCCCAATTAGATTTGATAGAAAGTGAAACTCCATAAAACCTTACTCTTTCACATAAATCCTAGAAACTTGATCAAGAGATAAATCTTCTCAAATAGATATAAAATGAGAATTATTGGTGAGATGGTCCACTATAACTCAAATCAAATTCTTTCCTTTGGAAGTTCTTGGGAGACCGGTGAAATAATCCATGTTGATATTGTCTCTCTTCCATGCCGGTATGGGTAGTGGTTGTAATACCCCTTTCAGAATTTGTCACTCTACCTTCACTTTTTGACATAATAGGAACCTTTTAGTGTAGTCAGCAATCTCCCTTTTCATATTATTCCACCAAAAAAGATTACCAATGTCCCAATACATTTTCATTCTTCCATAATGTATAGAGAAATTAGAGTTATGATCTTCATCCATTAGCTCCTTCTTTATTTCTAGAACAGATGGAACACATAGTCTTGTATGAAATTTTAGTACACCTTCCTGATCAACATTGAACATAAAAAACATTCCATCCTTCACAGCCTCAAACTTCTTTCGTAACAAAGGGTCTTTTTTCTGAGCATTCTTGATCTTCTCTAGTAATTATAGTTGAGAAATTATTTGGGTTAGGGTTGATGGTGTCCGTTTTCTTACAATTACCATGTACATATTTACTAGGTTATTGACCAAAGGATCTCTTTGAATCCTCGTCATGGATAGAAGAACTGGGTCTTTCCTACTTAATACATCAGCAACTTTGTTTTCTCTTCCATGATGATAATGAATTGAATATTCGTTGTCTTTAAGAAGTTCCAACCATCTCCTCTATCTCATATTAAATTCCTTTTGTGTAAAAATATACTTCAAACTTTGATGGTATGTATATATATCACATTTCTCCCAATAAAGACAGTACCACTTTATCTTTAGATAAAAAACAACTGTATCCATCTCAAGATCAGGTGTAGGATAGTTCTTCTCATGAGTCTTCAACTGTTGAGATTCATAAGAAATCACCTTGTCATTTTACATTAGGACGTACCAAATCCCATTCAGAAATGGATTTCTAAAAATAATAAATCCTTCTCCACTTGAGGGTAGAGTTAGCACAGATGTAGTAACCAATATCTTCTTCAGCTCTTGGAAACTTTCCTCACACTCCTTTGTCTAGATTAACTTGAACCATTTTCAAGTTAACTTGGTTAATGGATTAGAAAGTCATGAAATTTTTTTCAAAAATCTATTATAATATCCCACTAATCCAAAGATACTATGAATCTCAGTTATTGTTATAGGACGAGGCCACTCCTATACAACCTTTGTTATTGCAGGGTCAATTGTGATTCCTTCATCGGTTACAATGTTCCCTAAGAAAGAAATTATTTGTAACCAAAATTCACATTTTTTAAACTTTCCAAAAATCCTTGACTTCCATAGAGTTCGAAAAATGACCCTTAGATGATCATCATGATCCTCGTGATTTTTTTAATATTTCATAATATCATCAATAAAAACTATCACAAAGTTATCAAGGTAGTCCTTAAAGACTCTATTCATCAAATACATAAAAATAACAAGAGCATTAGTCAAGAAAAAAGTCATAACAACAAACTCATAATGACTATATCTTGATCGGAATGTAGGTTTTTGGAATAATGTATTTATTCACCCTCAATTGATGATAACCAAATCAAATATCAATCTTATAGAATAATTGATCCCCAAGAAGTTGGTGAAATAAGCAATCAATTCTTGGAAGGTGGTATTTTTTCTTCATTGTGATCTCGTCCAGTTCTCTATAATCAATTCCTAACCACATTGATCCATCCTTCTTCTTTACAAATAGAACAGGTTCTCCCCAAGGAGACACACGTGGTCTGATAAACCCCTTCTCCAAAGATCTTGGAGTTGATTATTTAATTATTCGAGCTCTACATTTTCCATCCAATATGTGGTATTTGATATTGGATGAGATCCAGGTATGAGTTCAAGGGATAACTCCACCTCTCTTTCCAGGGGAGGTTCGAGTAACTCCTTAGAAAATATTTCAATGTATTCATGGATGATGGGGATTTTTTCTATCATTATACTATCATTTCCTTCTTTTTATTCACCGATCAACTCCATAAAGAAGGATATAGGAGGTTATTTTGGACAAAGATCAAGTTGATATATCTCTCCTTTGAAGGTAACTATAAGTTTCCCATTTAAGACTACTGATATTTCCTTTCTTCTGTATTTTATCTTAGTATTTTAATTTGAGACCCAGTCCATCCCTAGTATAATGTCGAATTCCAACATGGTAATGACTACTAGGTTTGTGATAAAATTGTGCTCACTAAAGTAAATATTAGAGTTTTGAAATACTTTTGATGCTGGGATAATCCTGTAGAGACCCTAAGCCTGACGTACATGGACATTACATTACTTTTGTGGAATACTTAGTACATAACAAAAACACACACACGAGTACCGCAATAGTTTAGTGTCTTTGGAAACTCGGAATATAATCTTCTAATCGTGGTGAAAAGTCTTCAACATATCCCATAAAGATCTTCCCCCTTTTTTTAACCTAAAACCTTTATTTATATCCTAGGGAAAAGAAAACATAAAAAGGTGAGCTCAAATGCTCAGTAAGGGTAAACAAAAGAAATATCAATTACATCATATTCATAAGAACATATCTTTTATAAATCTTAACCTGCAAAAGAGATCATAATTTCATAACATGGGATAAATCATAGTAGTGAAATGTAATCCCAATAATCATAACGTAAAACATGAATCTTTGTGGCATACACACATAACCATAGAGAATCATTTCTTGTTAGTCAAGACTTATTTCCAAGACTATCTTAGTGGACAAAGTCCCTTTCTGAACCGAGTTCATTCCTCGTTTCAGTCCTATTTCACTGAACTGGTATAACCTACCGTTCCAGCCATGTCTATCTCATGAGATATAAAATCTTTACTCAATGCATTGGAGGTATATATTGGTCCCACCCATCTGATAATGATACCATTCTTATGTGTGCCACAAAATCATAAATCATACATCATTGCATAACCCATGTAATAAAAATGAGATTCTTAAACAACATGACATCATAAAACAATTCATATAAAATAAAGGAATTCATAAAAATAATTCCATCACAACATAATCAAATCAATGTAATAATAGGGATAGAAACAGAACCCTATATTATCTTAGATAGAAAATAATTTTGATAAAGCACTTGAACTCCATTCTTGAGGAAAATATCCTTTCTACTTCAAAAACACTTTTCCTTTCTTAACATGTCATACAATTCTAAACTAAAAGAAGTTGATTAAAAATAAACTTTAAAACTTGTAAAGGAAGCTTCTTGGAAATAATGTTTTAAAAATCCATTCATTCCGTATAAGTTAAAAAACATTCTTCTCGTACTTTTGTCGGAAAAGTCAAAAAGTATCTCGTACGAAAAACGACAAAAGATTCCTTTCATATCTTTTACTAAAAACTCACCGAAGGGTAAAATTGGATTTAAACAATTGTAGGTGGATGTAAATAACATTACATATTGAGGAAACATGGATGTGGATGATAAAATACACCCCAGTAAATACCAAAGTATAAACAATCTCGGATAAAAAAATGAGATTGTGATATTTTCCATTACATTAAGTCTGATTTGCTTCATAAGTGTCCGAACCTCCTGTATAATGATTTAAATAATGTCATTAACTTATTATATAATCATATTAATTGTTATGATATCATATATGGTTCACTTATGACTTTATATTACCCTTTCTTTTGTAAATTCCATGTTAAAGAAGCGTTTTGGGTAAAATCGTTTCATTTATCATTGGTGTTTGGACTTGTTGTTCTTGACATTATTATTACTTATATCATGATTTACTTACTTCCAGAATATAAAACATGATTTATATATCATATATATTCAGTATATATATATATATATATAATAGATAGATAAATGAAATGAAACACACCGTTCATGGAGACGGTAGCCCGTACGTACGCATGAACGCTGTTTTCCTTTCCTTATTGTCTTGAATGGAAGTAAGTAGATGACATACATATATACATAAATAAAGTAGCTTTATAATGTCATATATTTCATTATTATTTCTTATATATACTTTATAATCATTCTTAAATGGTTAACATGGTGAATGAATCTCATCGCTTCGTGGAGACGGTAGTCCGTACGTACGCACGAGCGATGATATCGTTCTCATGATCGTGAACTTGTGTTGAAGTGTATGTATACTATTTCAGTATCAATATCACTTTATAATAATCATATATAGTTACTCATTACACAATTATACCCATCCAATTAATGTGGTGGTGGAAAATAGATTACACCACGGCGTGGAGACGGTATTCCGTACGTACGCACGGGCGGTGATTTCCTTTTTCCGTAGGATGGTTAGAAGGTTAATTAGAGTTGTTTAATATTTATAATTACATATCAGTATATAAGAAATACTTATGTTATTACTTTATCATGAAACAAATAAAGAATAAGAAGTTGAAGAAGAAAGAAATTGAAAAAGATCGGTAATGGATATTACCTCTTTTTGACGCGCCTTTTCTTAACCTCCACTTAAAGAACTAATGATGGTCTTCGAAGAAGACCAGGACCTCTAGCATGATACTAGGGAAGTGGAGAAAAGATTGGGGCTGGGGTTTTCCGAACTTGAATGCTCAAATTGGTGTGATGAGGAGAGGGAGGAGGTGCCCTTTTATAAGGGAGGAGAGGGGCACCTTTGGGAAAACTAAAAATATTATTTTATTATAAAGTCAAGTTCAGTTTTAAATAGCTCCAAATTGATATATTTCTAAGCTAAGGTTGGGATGGGTCTAAATCCTCTCATCTAATAGAATTTAGACAAGTTTAGGTTCCTATTTTAACCTTATCATTTAGTTTTAACATTAAGTTAAATAATTTTACTTTTACCGTGTCTTCTTCTGTTCTTACACTATAAGGTTAATAAACTTACTATATCAAGCCAAACGAACCCCATGATGTTTATTATTAATATATATAACCTTATCTAAGCCATTTGTCCGAACCTTAGATTTTTATGAATAAAATAACAATTAATAATATAATATTTGTTTTAAAAACTATTTTATGTCAATTTTGACACTATTTGGTAATTGATTTTTTGTAAAACTCATAACAGAATTATTAGTTCGAAAAAAGTTAATAAAATCAATACTAACATTTCATATTAACCTAGAAAATTATTGTAATTTATAAAAAGTCTCAAATTACACTTATTTGGGTATTTATAACATCAATTATGTCAATATTTCATTAATAAGATAATTACTGCACCATCGTTGTGTCACAAATAAATTAAATTATTTAATGTCTAAAAATAACAAATAAACTATAATTATGTAGGAAATCTTTTTATATTTCTAATTAATATTTATAGTCGAATTTATCTTATGTATAACCCTATATTAAAAATGATTTACTTATTAAACATTGATTTTAAATATTTTAACCCTTCTTTAAATAAATTAATAACAAATGTCCTAATCTAATCCAAGTGGGCTTAAATGGTCATATTTTATTCCTAAGGTTGTTTTTGGTCTAATTACACTTATCCAATAGAATTAGGACATGTGTTAGGGTAATAATAATATCATTTTAACCTTAATTACCCTATTTACTTTTAACCGTGGAAAAAAAATATCAAAAGTTACTATTCACCAAAAATTATTTTCATCTCATTGAACCACATTTTAGTCCTTGATATTAACCATGTTTCTCGGATTTTCGAAATTCCACTCACAGAAGCGGTAAAATTAAGTTTTATGAAAAATTTAGTTTTTTAACTACCACTTAGTGGTTTCACTATTCATCAAAAAATGAACGTTTCCAGAAAAATACAAAAAATTAGGCCTAACCTATATTTGATATTATGAATTCAAAAATGACGTCTATTTTACCAAATTCGAAACATATCATTTACATTAATTAATTTAAAAATTAATTCTCGTCGTCAAAACAAATAGCGTGTTTTTGAGAGATAATAACTATCAAAAGATTGACACTTGTTTATGTCTGGTTTAAATGTGAAATTACATCCAATGACCGACATTGTATTAAATTTTAAAAATATATTCTAAATATAATTTAAAACCACTCAAATTAATAATTTATCACTATTAATTATTTCTATTAAAAAAGTTGTTTTTAATTAAAATTTAGTAATTTTCACTATTCATCAGAATATGAAAGTTATCCGAAAAGTACCAAAATTTCACCCTAAGCTAATTTTAATATTCCGAATCCAAAAATGAAGCCCATTTTGAAATATAAAATTTACAATTTTTCAAAAAGTGGTTGTTACTATTCATAACGGCTAGTTTTAATAATATTTTAATAGCATATCGTTGTTTAGTGAAACTCGGTATTGCGTACTACACATGCTATCGAGTAAGGTCGCGATTGCGTGTAATTCAAGGCAAGTCAAGGATGCATGTTGTGCAAGCTCCTTTTGGTGTAGCATACAACACAAGACATGAAATTAAAAAGTATATTTTTCATAAAATCTTGGGGTGTTACATTCTACCCCCCTTAAAATGAATTTCGCCCTCAAAATTCGTCGGGGTTATAAATGGTTTACTATTCGAAAGTTTCTTTAATAGAAACCCACATAGTAAAAAGTAATACCAAAACCAATCTTTAAAAACAAAAGTATGAAACGTAACAGTTACCCAAATAAACTAATCACTGGGTTTCCACTTAGGTGAAAATATGGATATGGAAGAGAAATCTAACCATCATGTTTTGATGGAGAGTGGTAGAGAACATGGCTATGGAAAATCCAGCAATCACAGAGCCATAAATTTGTGATGATCTAAGGTACCATTTGATTCATCGGATATAAGAGCACTAGGACAACATTCTTGGTTTTCAAAATCATTTCCCTAAAGTTTAAGAATTTGAATTATAATAAATAATTATTTTGGTACAATCTCATTGTTGTTCGTACTTTGAACAATTTCAACTTCATCTCTTAAAGAAATGAAGTTGAATTTGTTATTCATGAAGTGTTAATTGATCGTGTGATAGAATGATGGGTCATTCCATCTATTTCAAACAAAAGGTTAGCAAATGTTATAAAATATATATAAGTCCATCTATGGTGAGGTTAATCGTATACGATTCCAAGAATCAACCTATACTTCATATATCATAACGCATAATAAAATAAAACTAGTTTCTACTAAACAGGGACTTCCTGTAGGCCAGTGGTAGGCGATAAAGGCCAGTCGAACTTCGGTTGTGGGTTCGATTCCCACAGCCTTGTCCGACGCGATGGGTTGTCGCCCGTCTTGCAGGTTGTCCTTTTTCTAAATCTACATTACTATAACATCCCATCAATAATATCGAAAAAGTTCTATCCTAACTTATGTCCAACATAATCCATTCCAATCTTTAGGATTATCAAAAATACTTCGGTCTAAGCTCATAGTATAAAGAAAATGATTACTTGAAATTTCATCAACCAACCATCATTTATCCCCCATTATCTTGTTGGTCACATTCCAATCATGTGAATACCGTAATCATGTATTCTCTTGAAAAATGAATACCCATTAAACCTTAGTGAAAACATGAATGCTGTCAAAAGTTAACTCTTTCCACATACCAAAATCCAAAAATTCTATATATTCAAACCATGATATAACCTTCCCCTTATATCAGTCATGAGCTCATGAATACTATCAAACATTTAATTTTCTCCTTATCCCTTTATTATGAGCATATCATCTACTTTCCAAAAATACTGGTACCATTCATCACATACTTTCAAAACATAAGGAAAGACAACAGTGTAACAATCCTTAGATGTCTCTTTATTCCATATTACCATGAGATTACTTATACAACATCACACTTGATAAACATGTAATCATTCCACTACATTCTTAAACCATTTACCGAGCTTCAAAAATTCTTTCATCTCACATATCATTTGTAGTCTCATCATCATCATCAACATAAATACTACCCATATGACCATACTGATTCTCTTCATGAGACTTTCCCTAGGGAATTGGTTTGCATAATGCCCATACATTCCACATTTAAAACATTTAACCATTGTTGATGTCGTAGCAATACCATTATCCTCATCCCTGATGTTAACTGAACCTTTTCCTTTGCACTTACTGGCTTTGTGTCCTTCTTTTCCACACCCAAAGCATCTTCCAGTTCCTTTTAAACATTCTCCTTGATTCCTATTCCCACATGATTTACATAGGGGAAATTGAACTTTCTTTCCTCGATGATCATCATGAAACTCCATCTTTCTCTTATTAGCCGAGTCAGGAAACATACCAAATTTTACTTTATTGATCATATTATGAGATTGCTGATTCGGCCTAATAATGATTTTTGGACCTCCAAATCCCATTTCATTTGGTTTATCATGAAGAATATCAATCCATTGTCCATCATATCCTCCATTATCGTGAATCATCTTGTTTCCATCCATTTTCTAAAAGCCAAAAAGAATAGTGTGAGAGGAAAAAATCATAATAAAGGGGGAGTAACTTCAATATCTAACATCTTTGGTTTAATCTAATATCGTTACCATAGTTCTAGGACTATATACTATACGTATACTTATCCTTAGGGACATCCCTAGACATACCTTAGAAATATCTCTAGGGATCTCACTAACGTTTTCGCATCCTAGTTTCCAAAGGTTGACTAAACTTTTCCTCTAATACCAACTGTAGAGACCCTAAGCCTGACGTACATGGACATTACATTACTTTTGCGTAATACTTATTAAATAACAAAAACACACACACAAGGACCATAATAGTTTAGTGTCTTTGGAAACTCGGAATATAATCTTCTAATCGTGGTGAAAAATCTTCAACATCTCCCATAAAGATCTTCCCCCGTTTTTTTACCTAAAACCTTTATTTATATCCTGGGGAAAAGAAAACATAAAAGGGTGAGCTCAAATGCTCAGTAAGGGTAAACAAAATAAATATCAATTACATCATATTCATAAGAACATATCTTTTGGAAATCTTAACCTGCAAAAGAGATCATAATTTTATAAATGGGATAAATCATAGTAGTGAAATGTAATCCCAATAATTATAACGTAAAACATGAATCTTTGTGGAATACACACATAATCATAGAGAATCATTTCTTGTTAGTCAAGACTCATTTCCAAGACTATCTTAGTGGACAAGGTCCCTTTCTGAACCGAGTTCATTCCTCGTTTCAGTCCTGTTTCACTGAACCGGTATAACCTACCGTTCGAGCCATGTCTATCTCATGAGATATAAAATCTTTACCCAATGCATTGTATGGAGATATAGGGCCCACCCATCTCATAATGATACCATTCTTATGTGTTCCACAAAATCATAAATCATACATCATTGCATAACCCATGTAATAAAAATGGGATTCTTAAACAACATGACATCATAAAACAATTCATATAAAATAAAGGAATTCATAAAAATAATTCCATCACAACATAATCAAATCAATGTAATAATAAGGATAGAAACAAGAAACCTATATTATCTTAGATGGAAAATAATTTTGATAAAGCACTTGAACTCCATTCTTGAGGAAAATATCCTTTCTACTTCAAAAACACTTTTCCTTTCTTAACATGTCATACAATTCTAAACTAAAAGAATTTGATTAAAAATAAACTTGAAAAATTGTAAAGGAAGCTTCTTGTAAATAATGTTTTAAAAATCCATTCATTCTGTATAAGTTAAAAAAACATTCTTCTCGTACTTTTGTCGGAAAAGTCAAAAAGTATCTCGTACAAAAAACGACAAAAGATTCCTTTCATATCTTTTACGAAAAACTCACCGAAGGGTAAAATTGGATTCAAAAAATTGTAGGTGGAAGGAAATAACATTACATATTGAAGAAACATGGATGTGGATGATAAAATACACCCCAGTAAATACCAAAGTATAAACAGTCTCGGATAAAAAAATGAGATTGTGATATTTTTCCTTACCTTAAGTCCGATTTGCTTCGTAAGTGTCTGAACCTCCTGTATAATGATTTAAATAATGTCATTAACTTATTACAGAATCATATTAATTGTTATGATATCATATATGGTTCACTTATGACTTTATATTACCCGTTCTTTTGTAAATTCCATGTTAAAGAAGCATTTTGGGTAAAATCGTTTCATTTATCATAGGTGTTTGGACTTGTTATTCTTGACATTATTATTACTTATATCATGATTTACTTACTTACAGAATATAAAACATGATTTATATATCATATATTTTCAGTATATATATATATATATAATAGATAAATAAATGAAATGAAACACACCGTTCATGGAGACGGTAGTCCGTACGTACGCATAAACGCTCTTTTCCTTTCCTTATTGTCTTGAATGGAAGTAAGTAGATGACATAAATATATACATAAATCCATTAGCTTTATAATGTCATATATTTCATTATTATTGCTTATATATACTTTATAATCATTCTTAAACGGTTAACATGGAGAATGAATCTCATCGCGTCGTGGAGACGGTAGTCCGTACGTACGCACGAGCGATGATATCATTCTCATGATCGTGAACTTGTGTTGAAGTGTATGTATACTATTTAAGTATCAATATGGCTTTATAATAATCATATATAGTTACTCATTACACCATTATACCCATCCAATTAAGGTGGTGGCGGAAAATAGATTACACCACGGCGTGGAGACGGTATTCCGTACGTACGCACAGGAGGTGATTTCCATTTTCTGTAGGATGGATAGAAGGTTAATTAGAGTTGTTTCATATTTATAATAACATATAAGTATATAATAAATACTTATGTTATTACTTTATCATGAAACAACTAAAGAACAAGAATATGAAGAAGAAAGAAATTGAAAAAGATCGGTAATGGATATTACCTCTTTTTGACGTGCCTTTTCTTAACCTCCACTTAAAGAACTAAGGATGGTCTTTGAAGAAGCCCAGGACCTCTAGGATGATACTAGGGAAGTGGAGAATAGATTTTGGCAGGGTTTGTCCGAGCTTGAATGCTCAAATTGGTGTGAGGAGGAGAGGGAGGAGGTGCCCTTTTATAAGGGAGGAGAGGGGCACCTTTGGGAAAACTAAAAATATTATTTTATTATAAAGTCATGTTCGGTTTTAAATAGCTCCAAATTGATATATTTTTAATCTAAGGTGCGGATGGGTCGAAATCCTTTCATCCAATAAAATTTAGACAAGTTTAGGTTCCTATTTTAACCTTATCATTTAGTTTTAACATTAAGTTAAATAATTTTACTTTTACCGTGTCTTCTTGTGTTCTCACACTATAATGTTAATAAACTTACTATATCAAGCCAAACGAACCCCAAGTTGTTTATTATTAATATATATAAACTTATCTAAGTCATTTGGCAGAACCTTACATTTGTAAGAATAAAATAACAATTAATAATATAATATTTGTTTTAAAAACTATTTTATGTCAATTTTGACACTATTTGGTAATTGATTTTTGTAAAACTCATAACAGAATTATTAGTTCAAAAAAAGTTAATAAAATCAATACTAACATTTCATATTAACCTAGAAAATTAGTGTAATTCATAAAAAGTCTCAAATTACATTTATTTGGGTATTTATAACATCAATTATGTCAATATTTCATTAATAAGATAATTACTTCACCATCGTTGTGTCACAAATAAATTAAATTATTTAATGTCTAAAAATTACAAATAAAATATCATTATGTAGGAAGTCTTTTTATCTTTCTAATTAATATTTATAGTCGAATTTATCTTATGTATAACCCTATATTAGAAATGATTTACTTATTAAACATTGATTTTAACTATTTTAACCCTTCTTTAAATAAATTAATAATAAATGTCCTAATCTAATACAAGTGGGCTTAAATGGTCATATTTTATTCCTAAGGTTGTTTTTCGTCGAATTACACTTCTATAATAGAATTAGGACATGTGTTAGGATAATAATAATATCATTTTTACCCTTAATTACCCTATTTACTTTTAACCGTGGTAAAAAAAATTCAAAAGTTACTATTCACCAAAAATTATTTTCATCTCATTGAACCGCATTTTAGTCCTTGATATTAACTGTGTTTCTCGGATTTTCGAAATTCCACTCACAGAAGCGGTAAAATTAAGTTTTATGAAAAATTCAGTTTTTTTTACTACCACTTAGTGGTTTCACTATTCATCAAAAAATGAACGTTTCCAGAAAAATACAAAAAATTAGGCCTAAGCTATATTTGATATTATGAATTCAAAAATGACGTCTATTTTACCAAATTCAAAACATACCAGTTACATTAATTAATTTAAAAATTAATTCCCGTCGTCAAAACAAATAGCGTGTTTTTAAGAGATAATAATTATCAAAAGATAGACACTTGTTTATGTCTGGTTTAAATGTGAAATTACATCCAATGACCAACATTGTATTAAATTGTAAAAATATATTCTAAATATACTTTAAAACCACTCAAATTAATAATTTATCTCTATTAATTATTTCTATTAAAAAAGTTGTTTATAATTAAAATTTAGTAATTTTCACTATTCATCAAAATATGAAAGTTATCCGAAAAGTACCAAAATTTCACCCTAAGCTAATTTTAATATTCCGAATCCAAAAATGAAGTCCATTTTGAAAAATAAAATTTAAAAATTTTCAAAAAGTGGTTATTACTATTCATAACAGCTAGTTTTAATAATATTTTAATAGCATATCGTTATTTAGTGAAACTCGGTATTGCGTACTACACATGCTATCGAGGAAGGTCGTGATTGCGTGTAATGCAAGGCAAGTCAAGGATGCGTGTTGTGAAAGCTCCTTTCGGTGTAGCCTACAACACAAGACATGAAATTAAAAATAATATTTTTCATAAAATCTTGGGGTGTTACAAATCCCACCATGAGTCTTGACTGATAAAGCTACTTTTAGAAATTTAGGGTTTGATTCTAAATTCCTTGAAAACTTAGAGGAAATAAATGAATGAGTAGAACTAGAATCAAACAAAATACTTTCTCACTTTGAGAGAACAGAGAGAGTACCTACCACCACATCATTTCGAGATTCAACATCATTTTTCATGATAGAAAAAGCATGACACTTCTCCCTTGGACTTTGTTGAAGCTGATGGTGATTCCCCTCCACTACCCTCATATTTGGATAGTGAATGGAAAAGTTCCCAAGAATTCGACACTTATAGTATTGAACTTTAGGTAGGTCCAACATCATCTTCCCTTAATCATTAGTGTTGGGAAGTTAATGCTTCACCTCACTATAGAAATTCCTCATGATATGGCCATCTCTTCCAAACTTGTAGCACTTCGCGCTCCAAAGCATGTAGTTCCCCGAATGCTTCCTCACACATTTATTAAATTTGGGACATTGAACTTTCTTGCCTCCTTTTATCTGATCAAAGCTCCACCCTAATCTTGTCTCTATTGATCTCTTCTTATTATTGTATTTTTGAGACCATTGCATCTCACCGAACTCCAATTTGAATTTCGTATCACTCTTCTCGATCTCCTCATAGCTATCATAGTCTCAGTTGGCTAGATTCTTCCACAGATGAGTTCTTAGTCATCCAAAGAACCTATAAACCTTCCAATTAGGATCCATGACAAAGAATGAGTGGTAACAAGAAAGTCTTGTGAGGATCATCTCATAGCTTCCAACATATTCATTCTCCTTCTGCTTCAGCTCAAAAAATCATTTTCCATTTTTGTTCTCATTGAACGAGGGAAATACTTATTGAAGAAGATCCATATGAACTATTTACACTCCAAAGAT
The DNA here is from genome assembly GCA_963277665.1 of Viscum album. Classification (NCBI taxonomy): domain Eukaryota; kingdom Viridiplantae; phylum Streptophyta; class Magnoliopsida; order Santalales; family Viscaceae; genus Viscum; species Viscum album. Next base: position 2,036,832,295 of record OY728136.1, read on the forward strand.
TCAACCTCTACTCTTTACCTCATTTTTTAATTAGTTCTCACGACTAAATAGTTTCTCCCTCTAAGCAATAAACTATCAGGGTGACCTTCTCTTTTTCTGAACAGCGAAGAACAGAAAAGATCTTTTTGATAGAGCTAGTCCACTATTAAGAAATCAGTGGTTTGGTATATCCACTGAACATTGTTGGTCGTTGACGCATAAAGGACTCAATATAAATTTATTCCCTTGGTTTTCACATTGGTCTCTCAGCTTGATTAAAGTTATATCCCATAACTTCAGTCATTTAGTTCATCATTCTCATGGAAGTTTTCATTCCGTCTTCCATCAGAGGGCCATCAGCACATGGTCCATTGCAGTCACCATTTGCACGGTTCCTCCTATTTCTCGCCATTTTCTAAAAGAATAAAAACTTTATGATAAAATTATTTCATTTACAAATCTTTTTTCTGTAAAGGATTCTTATGTCTTAAAAATTAATGCTTAAACATATTATTCATTAACAACAATTCCATTTCTCTATAAATCCCTCATAATGATTCATAAAAAAAATTATTAACCAATAATATCCATCAATAGTGTCAAACCAAGATTGAATCAAAGTCCTTTTTCATGAACCTGTTCCCATTTGAGTCTAGCTCAAAGTGGTGTTTTTGGGTTTTTTCCCTATATACATCTATTCTGGAGCCACATCCACTTGTTCATATTCAGATAGAGATTTATCTGTTCAGAAACCACTTACATAATATTTCACCAAAATACAAGGAAGTTTTCCTAAATTTAAACTTTTCTATAGGGTTCTTCCTAAATTTTTCATAGCTTAATTTCTACAAATAACTAAACTATCCTTTGATACCAATTATGGAATTTTGCCTTCTTATTACATTACTTTTTGTTACATTACAAACAGAGGATCTTTAAAGTTTAGTGTCTTGGAAAAAAGGTACATAATATAAAAAACATATATCATTACTTTAATCCTATTGAAAGTAATATTTAAATGTTAATCCTAATTATAATTAATTTATCTCATAACCTGGGGACATACATCAAAGGAAATGTTGAGCAGAAGTCCCATAAAAAAACAAGTGATATAGTTTACATGTGAACTTGAGTGATATCAATAAGAACATGGGAAATATCAGAAATGAATGATAAATAAGAATATAATAATATTAATAACATGAAACATAACTCAAAAATTTGGCTACAACATTTTATTTATTTATTCATAATAATTTCACAATGGTCTATCCCAAAGGTGCCATAAAAATTACCAATGTTATTCACAAAGGTATCATAAAACTCAACATCTCTAGAGATTAGATCCTCTACCCAATGAATTGGAGTGATATTAGGTTTCACTATTAATATGTATTTATTTTAATGTGATCCACATATATCATAATCAAATATTTCAGAAATAACCCAAAGAGAATAAAATAAATGAGATTCGTATCGAAATCATGACGTTTTAAAAAGTGCTTAAAAACAAGATCATTATGTAATTTATAACCCATGGAAAGGGGATGAGGGTTTTATGTATGTAAATTATAAAATAAAATATATCATTTTTATATCTTGTTAATACCCCTAGAAATGAAATAACTTTGGGTATTCACATAAATAAAATAAGATAATTTCTTGAGAAAAAGAGATAGATTTTAAGACGAAAATTCTGAATCCTAACAGCTCTTCCACATGGGTTTAGAAAACATTAAAATGAGAGGGGACAGGATTATCCCATCCATAAATTATTAATTTTACAGTATAGTTAAGGAATAAAATTTAAATAAGAACATGGTATGGATAATTGAATACACACCACATAAAAATGTACTTGAATGGAAAAGAGAGGTGGGGAATTCCCTTATGAAAATTTCCCAAATCTAACGGCATCACTTAAAAATTCATAAAATTATTTGATGAGTGTGAAAAGGGTCTATTATAATTTAGAGATAAAATTTTCAGAAATAAGGATATATAATAACATACCCCAACATATGAAAATGGAAATTAAATGACATAACACAAAATAAGTCTTTGACTAAAATAGAATGGTGAAAGGTTCCCTTACCTTGAAGAGTAACTTCAAAAAATCAAAGTTTGGGATCTTAGGAGGATTGAGGGAAACTTGGGATGACTCATTGGAAGGTAAAAAGACTATATATTAATTAATTAGTAATTTTGAATGAGTGTAATGAAGGAATGGGTAGGTATTTATAGAAAAATTGATGGAATATTTTATTAATTTCCAAGGGACACCTCATTAGTGGTATTTGCAAAACCATGGGATTGATCATTGTAGAGACCCGAAGCTTATCGTACATGGACATTACATTACTTTTGCGGAATACTTAGTACATAACAAAAACACACACACAAGGATCGTAATAGTTTAGTGTCTTTGGAAACTCGGAACGTAATCTTCTAATCGTGGTGAAAGATCTTCAATATCTCCCATAAAGATCTTCGCTTTTTTTTACCTAAAAACCTTTCTTTATATCCTGGGGAAAATAAAACATAAAAGGGTGAGCTCAAATGCTCAGTAAGGGTAAACAAAAGAAATATCAATCACATCATATACATAATAACATTGCCTTTGGAAATCTTAACCTGCAAAAGAGCTCATAATATCATAACATGGGATAAATCATAGAAGTGAAAATGAGATCCCTATAATCATAACATGAAACTTGAAACTTTGTGGAATTAACACATAATCATAGAGGATCATTTCTTGTTAGTCAAGACTCATTGACAAGACTATCTTAGTGGACAAAGTCCCTTTCTGAATCGAGTAACCCTCGTTTCAGTCCTGTTTCACTGAACCGGTATAACCTACCAATCCAGCCATGTCTATCTCATGAGATATAAAATCTTTACCCAATGCATTGGAGGGAGATATAGGTCCCACCCATCTTATAATTAATCCTTTCTTATGTGTGCCACATAATCATAAAACATACATCATCCCATAACACATGTAACAAAAATGGGATTCTTGAAACATCATGAAATCATAAATCAATTCATATAAGATAAAGGAATTCATAAAAATGTTTCTATCACAACATAATCAAATCCATGTAATAATAGGGATAAAAACAGAACCCTTTTATTATCTTAGATGGAAAATAATTTTGATAAAATACTTGAACTCCATTCTTGAGGAAAATATCTTTTCTACTTTAAAAACATTTTTTTTCCTTTCATAACATGTCATATGACTTTAAAATAAAAGAAGTTGATTAAAAATAAACTTGAAAACTTGTAAAGGAAGCTTCTTGGAAATAATGTTTTAAAAATCCATTCATGCCGTATAAGTTAAAAAACATTCTTCGTATTTTTGTCGGATAAGTCAAAAAGTACCTCGTATGAAAAACGAAAAAAAGATTCCTTTCATATCTTTTACTAAAAACTCACCGAAGGGTAAAAATGGATTTAAACAATTGTAGGTGGATGGAAATAATATTACATATTGATGAAACATGGATGTGGATGATAAAATACACCCCAGTAAATACTTACGAATAAACAATCTCGGATAAAAATGAGATTGTGATATTTCCCTTACCTTAGGTCCAATTTGCTTCGTATGTGTCCGAACCTCCTGTATAATGATTTAAATAATTTCATTGACTTATTACAGAATCATATTCATTGTTATGATATCATATATGGTTCACTTATGACATTATATTACCCGTTCTTTTGTAAATTCCATGTTAAAGAAGCGTTTTGGGTAAAATTGTTTCATTTATCGTAGGTGTTTTGACTTGTTGTTCTTGACATCATTATTACTTATATCATGATTTACTTACTTCCAGAATATAAAATATGATTTATATATCATATATATTCAGTATATATATATATATATTAGATAGATAAATAAAATGAAAAACACCGTTCATGGAGACGGTAGTCCGTACGTACGCATGAACGTTGTTTTTCTTTCCTTATTGTCTTGAAATGGAAGTAAGTAGATGACATACATATGTATATATATACATAAATCCAGTAGCTTTATAATTTCATATATTTCATTATTATTTCTTATATATACATTATAATCATTCTTAAATGGTTAACATGGAGAATGAATCTCATCGCGTCGTGGAGACGGTAGTCCGTACGTACGCACGAGCGATGATATCATTTCTATAAATATTGAATTGAATTGGAGTGGATTATACAATATATCAGAATCAATATGATGTTGTAATAACTATGTATATTTATTCTTTACACCATTATACCCATCCATGTAAGGTGGTGGTGGAAAATAGATTACACCACGGCGTGGAGACGGTATTCCGTACGTACGCACGCGCGGTGATTTCTTTTTCCGTAGGATGGATAGATGGTGAAATAGGGTAGTTTCATACTTATAATAACATATCAGTATATGAGTGATACTGATGTTATTACTTTATAATGAAACAACCTAAGAAGAAGAAGTGGAAGAAGAAATAAAGATGAAAGAATTGGTAACGGTAATTACCTCTTCTTTGAAGTGCCTCTTTGAGACCTCCTCTTAGGGCACTAAAATTGGTCTTTGAGGAAGACCAGAACCTCTAGGATGTTTCTAGGGAAGTGGAGAAGAGATTTTGGCAGAGGTTGGCCGAGATTGAGTGCTCAAATTGGTGTGAGGAGGAGGGAGAGGAGGTGTCCTTTTATAAGGGAGGAGAGGGGCACCATAGGAATATCTCAAAATATTATTTTATATTAAAGTCAAAATCGGTTTATAATGGTTCCAAAGGGTCTTATTTCGAATCTAAAGTGGGTATGGGTCGAATGCCTATCAACCAATATAATTTAGACAAGTTTAGGATATTATTTTAACCTTATCAATTAGATTTAACTCTAAGTTAAATAATTTAACTTTTACCATGTCTTTTTGTTTTCTTTCCCTATATGGTTAATAAACTTACTATAACATGCCAAACTAACCCCAAATTGTTTATTATTAATATATATATCCTTATCTAAGTCATTTGGCCGAACCTTAGATTTTTAGGAATAAAATAACAATTAATAATATAATATTTGATTTAAAAACTATTTTGTGTCAATTTTGACACTATTTGATATATGATTTTTGTGAGAGTCATAACAGAATTAAATGTTCGAACCAAGTTAATTAAATCAACATTAATATTTCATAGTAACCTAGAAAATTAGTGTAATTCATAAAAAGTCTCAAATTACATTTATTTTGGTGTTTATAACATCAATTATGTCAATATTTCATTAATAAGATAATTACTGCATCATCATTGTGTCATAAATAAATTAAATTATTTAAAGTCTAAAAATTACCAATAAAATACCATTATGTAGGAAATCTTTTTATCTTTCTAATGAATATTTATAATCTAAAATCCAACATATATAACCCTATGTAACAATTGTTTTTCTAAAAGATATATGCTTGTGTCAATTTTGTATTCATTTTAACTTAATTAAAATAAAGTGTCATTATCACTTACAAGTGGATCAATGGGGTCCCAAAATCGACCCAAAGATGCCCATGGTCGACCATGTATCAACCAATGGGGTTAAGACACGTTTTAGGGTAATTTAATATTATTATAATATTATTTTTTAACCCTTATTTACCGGATTTACCCTTAACCATGGTAAATAAAATATTTACCGCAGTAATTATTCAAAATGTCTAAAAATAAAAGTTATCTATTTACACAATTTGAACATCCTGATTCCAAATATGGAATTCATTTTTCTAAATTCAAAACACAGAAGTGGCAGAAATTAATTTAAAATTAATTCCCGTTGTCAAAACAAAAAGCGTGTTTTTAAGAGATAATAACTATCAAAAGATTGACACTTGTTTATGTTCGGTTTAATTGTAAAATTGTGTCCAATGACCAACATTATATTAAGTGGTAAAAATATATTCTAAATATAATTTAAAACAATTCAATATTATAATTTAACCACATAATATATTATGATGAAAAAAGTTGTTTTTAATTAAAATATAGCGTGTTTTTACTATTCATTAAAATATGAAAGTTGTCGGAAAAATATCAAAACTTTATCTAATGTAAATTTTTACATCCTGATTCAAAAGAAGAATATTATTTTGTCAAATTGAACATATAAACATGTCAAAAACCAGATTTAAAGTGGGTGCGCCATCAAAAGGTGGTAAAACTGCATTTTTTTAAAAATACTTATTTTACCCGAAAAATTTATTTTGTTCTTATACCATGTTCTAGAAATGTGTAAGATGAATAATAATGTTATAAAATTCAAAATTTAGTTAATACTATTCATAACGGCTAGTTCATGACAATATTATAATAATATAACATTGTTTATTAAAACCCGGTATTGCGTACAACACACGCTATCGAGGAAGGTCGTGATTGCGTGTAATGCAAGCCAAGTCAGGGTTGCGTGTTGTGAAAGAATCCTTCGTTGTTTCGTATAACAGAATCCATCCATATTTCATTTATACATTTAATATATATATATATATATACTCATTGTTGCGTAGAATAACTATTATCAAAATTGTGTGTAACACGATCCAAGAATAGTGTTGCGTATACTGCAAGCTAATACGGTGTTGCGTATAGTGCAAGGTAATCTTGGTGTAGAATACAACATAAGACATTAATGAAATTAAAATAATATTTTTCATAAAATCTCGGGGTGTTACATTCTACCCCCCTTAAAATGAATTTCGCCCTCGAAATTCGTCGGGGTTATAAATGGTTTACTATTTGAAAGTTTCTTTGACAGAAACCCACATCGTAAAAAGGAATACCAAAACTTATCTTTAAAAACAAAAGTATGAAACTTAACGATTACCCAAATAAACTAATCACTGGGTTTCCACATATGTGAAAATATGGATATGGAAGAGAAATCTAACCATCATGTTCTGATGGATAGTGGTAGAGGACATGGCTATGAAAAAGCCAACAATCACAAAGCCATAAATTTGTGATGATCTAGGGTACCATCTGATTCATCAGATATAAGATCACTAGGACAACATTTTTGGTTTTCAAGATCATTTCCCTAAAGTTGAAAATTTGAATTAGAATAAATACTTTCTTTATTTTGGTACAATCTCACTGTTTTTCATGCCTTGAACAATTTCCACTTCATCTCTTAAATAAATGAAGTTGAATTTGTTATTCTTGAAGTGTTAGCAGATCATGTGATAGAATGACGGGTCATTCCATCTGTCTCAAACAAAAATTATATACATAAGTCGATCTATAGTGAGATTAATCACATATTGTTCCTAAAATGGACTTATACTTCATATATCATACTGCTTAATATAATAAAACTAGTTTCTACTAAACAGGGACTTCATGTAGGCCAGTGGTAGGCGATAAAGGCCAGTCGCACTTCGGTTGTGGGTTCGATTCCTACAGCCTTGTCCGACGCGATGGGCTGTCGCCCGTCCTGCAGGTTGTCCTTTTTCTAAAACTATATTACTATAACATCCCATCAATAATATCGAAAAAACTTCTATCCTTAAACAATACTAACTTATGTCCAACATAATCCATTCCAATCTTTAGGCTTATCCATAATACTGCAGTCCATTCTCATAACAGAGTGAAAACGATTACCAGAGATTTAATACCATCGTTGATCCCCATATATCATAAGATATGTTTTGTTGGTCACATTCCAAACATTCAAAGTCCTTAATCATGTATTCTCTTGAATACCCATTGAACCTTAGTGAAAACTTGAATTCAGTTAAAAGTTAACACTTTCCACATACCAAAATCCTCAAAATTCTATATACTCAAACCATGATATCACTTAGTCCTTATATCAATCATGAGCTCATGAATACTGTCAAACATTTCATTTTCTCCTTATCCCTTCATTATGCGCATATCATCTACTTTCCAAAATATTTGAATCACTTTTCATGGTTACCGGTACCTTAAAATTATTGAAAACCACAATAGACCAATAAATAAATATTTCAATACACCATAAAAGTACCTCAATAACATTATTCTTGAATACCAATACATAAACACTTCAGTCCATCCACTTCAATGATTGTCCTGGAATATGTCCTTCCTTGATTTAGAAGTAACTTTTTAGGTCAGGGCATTGAGTTGGGTAATGCCCATGTTCTCCACATATAAGACATTGAACTCCATAACAGTCTGTCACTCTATGACCCTTTTCTCCACACAGATAACATCGGTCCCTCCATTTGAGGTATTCCTCAAGGTTCTTCTTCCCTTCTTTAGAAATCTCAATCTTCCTTTCTTTATGCTGCTCAACATGCGAACATGCATAATAGTCTATCTTCCTCTTCTTTGATGAATTAGGTATACCACTAAATTTCACCTTGTTAATCATATATCGCGATGACTGATTCGGCATAATCACAATATCTTTCTCTCTAGGCATTACATAATTTTGTTTCTTATAGTCACCAATTTTTCCATTGGATTCAATGTTAACCGAATTCCGTCTGGCTCCCTCCATTAACTAAAACACAAAAAGAATTCATTGAGAGGCAAAAATCATGCTAGAGAAAACAACATAATAAAGGGGGAGTACCTTCAATATCCAACAACTTAGTTTTAATTCTATGATCGTTAGCGTAATTCTAGTACTATAACCTATACATATACTTATCCCTAGGGACATCCCTAGACATACCTTAGAAATATCTCTAGGGATCTCACTAATGTTTTCGCATCCTAGTTTCCAAAGGTTGACTAAGCCTTTCCTCTGATACCAACTGTAGAGACCCGAAGCTTATCGTACATGGACATTACATTACTTTTGCGGAATACTTAGTACATAACAAAAACACACACACAAGGATCGTAATAGTTTAGTGTCTTTGGAAACTCGGAACGTAATCTTCTAATCGTGGTGAAAGATCTTCAATATCTCCCATAAAGATCTTCGCTTTTTTTTACCTAAAAACCTTTCTTTATATCCTGGGGAAAAGAAAACATAAAAGGGTGAGCTCAAATGCTCAGTAAGGGTAAACAAAAGAAATATCAATCACATCATATACATAAGAACATTGCCTTTGGAAATCTTAACCTGCAAAAGAGCTCATAATATCATAACATGGGATAAATCATAGAAGTGAAAATGAGATCCCCATAATCATAACATGAAACTTGAAACTTTGTGCCATTCACACATAATCATAGAGGATCATTTCTTGTTAGTCAAGACTCATTGCCAAGACTATCTTAGTGGACAAAGTCCCTTTCTGAATCGAGTAACCCTCGTTTCAGTCCTATTTCACTGAACCGGTATAACCTACCAATCCAGCCATGTCTATCTCATGAGATATAAAATCTTTACCCAATGCATTGGAGGGAGATATAGGTCCCACTCATCTTATAATGAATCCTTTCTTATGTGTGCCACATAATCATAAAACATACATCATCCCATAACACATGTAACAAAAATGGGATTCTTGAAACATCATGACATCATAAATAAATTCATATAAGATAAAGGAATTCATAAAAATGTTTCCATCACAACATAATCAAATCCATGTAATAATAGGGATAAAAACAGAACCCTTTTATTATCTTAGATGGAAAATAATTTTGATAAAATACTTGAACTCCATTCTTGAGGAAAATATCCTTTCTACTTTAAAAACATTTTTTTTCCTTTCATAACATGTCATATGACTTTAAAATAAAAGAAGTTGATTAAAAATAAACTTGAAAACTTGTAAAGGAATATTCTTGGAAATAATGTTTTAAAAATCCATTCATGTCGTATAAGTTAAAAAACATTCTTCGTATTTTTGTCGGAAAAGTCAAAAAGTACCTCGTATGAAAAACGAAAAAAAGATTCATTTCATATCTTTTACTAAAAACTCACCGAAGGGTAAAAATGGATTTAAAAAATTGTAGGTGGATGGAAATAATATTACATATTGATGAAACATGGATGTGGATGATAAAATACACCCCAGTAAATACTTATGAATAAACAATCTTGGATAAAAATGAGATTGTGATATTTCCCTTACCTTAGGTCCAATTTGCTTCGTATGTGTCCGAACCTCCTGTATAATGATTTAAATAATGTCATTGACTTATTACAGAATCATATTCATTGTTATGATATCATATATGGTTCACTTATGACATTATATTACCCGTTCTTTTGTAAATTCCATGTTAAAGAAGCGTTTTGGGTAAAATCGTTTCATTTATCGTAGGTGTTTTGACTTGTTGTTCTTGACATCATTATTACTTATATCATGATTTACTTACTTCCAGAATATAAAATATGATTTATATATCATATATATTCAGTATATATATATATATAATAGATAGATAAATAAAATGAAAAACACCGTTCATGGAGACGGTAGTCCGTACGTACGCATGAACGTTGTTTTTCTTTCCTTATTGTCTTGAAATGGATGTAAGTAGATGACATACACATGTATATATATACATAAATCCAGTAGCTTTATAATGTCATATATTTCATTATTATTTCTTATATATACATTATAATCATTCTTAAATGGTTAACATGGAGAATGAATCTCATCGCGTCGTGGAGACGGTAGTCCGTACGTACGCACGAGCGATGATATCATTTCTATAAATATTGAATTGAATTGGAGTGGATTATACAATATATCAGAATCAATATGATGTTGTAATAACTATGTATAGTTATTCTTTACACCATTATACCCATCCATGTAAGGTGGTGGTGGAAAATAGATTACACCATGGCGTGGAGACGGTATTCCGTACGTACGCACGCGCGGTGATTTCTTTTTCCGTAGGATGGATAGATGGTGAAATAGGGTTGTTTCATACTTATAATAACATATCAGTATATGAGTGATACTGATGTTATTACTTTATAATGAAACAACCTAAGAAGAAGAAGTGGAAGAAGAAATAAAGATGAAAGAATTGGTAACAGTAATTACCTCTTCTTTGAAGTGCTTCTTTGAGACCTCCTCTTAGGGCACTAAAATTGGTCTTTGAGGAAGACCAGAACCTCTAGGATATTTCTAGGGAAGTGGAGAAGAGATTTTGGCAGAGTTTGGCCGAGCTTGAGTGCTCAAATTGGTGTGAGGAGGAGGGAGAGGAGGTGTCCTTTTATAAGGGAGGAGAGGGGCACCATAGGAATATCTCAAAATATTATTTTATATTAAAGTCAAAATCGGTTTATAATGGTTCCAAAGGGTCTTATTTCGAATCTAAAGTGGGTATGGGTAGAAATCCTATCAACCAATATAATTTAGACAAGTTTAGGATATTATTTTAACCTTATCAATTAGATTTAACTCTAAGTTAAATAATTTAACTTTTACCATGTCTTTTTGTTTTCTTTCACTATATGGTTAATAAACTTACTATAACATGCCAAACGAACCCCAAATTGTTTATTATTAATATATATATCCTTATCTAAGTCATTTTTCCAAACCTTAGATTTTTAGGAATAAAATAACAATTAATAATATAATATTTTATTTAAAAACTATTTTGTGTCAATTTTGACACTATTTGATATATGATTTTTGTGAGAGTCATAACAGAATTAAATGTTCTAACCAAGTTAATTAAATCAACATTAATATTTCATAGTAACCTAGAAAATTAGTGTAATTCATAAAAAGTCTCAAATTACATTTATTTTGGTGTTTATGACATCAATTATGTCAATATTTCATTAATAAGATAATTACTGCATCATCATTGTGTCATAAATAAATTAAATTATTTAAAGTATAAAAATTACCAATAAAATACCATTATGTAGGAAATCTTTTTATCTTTCTAATGAATATTTATAATCTAAAATCCAACATATATAACCCTATGTAACAATTGTTTTGCTAAACGATATATGCTTGTGTCAATTTTGTATTCATTTTAACTTAATTAAAATAAAGTGTCATTATCACTTACAAGTGGATCAATGGGGTCCCAAAATCGACCCAAAGATGCCCATGGTCGACCATGTATCAACCAATGGGGTTACGACACGTTTTAGGGAAATTTAATATTATTAGAATATTATTTTTTTAACCCTTATTTACCGGATTTACCCTTAACCATGGTAAATAAAATATTTACCGCAGTAATTATTCAAAATGTCTAAAAATAAAAGTTATCTATTTACAAAATTTGAACATCCTGATTCCAAATATGGAATCCACTTTTCTAAATTCAAAACACCGAAGTGGCAGAAATTAATTTAAAATTAATTCCCACTGTCAAAACAAAAAGCGTGTTTTTAAGAGATAATAACTATCAAAAGATTGACACTTGTTTATGTTCGGTTTAATTGTAAAATTGTGTCCAATGACCAACATTATATTAAGTGGTAAAAATATATTCTAAATATACTTTAAAACCATTCAATATTATAATTTAACCACATAATATATTATGATGAAAAAAGTTGTTTTTAATTAAAATATAGCGTGTTTTTACTATTCATTAAAATATGAAAGTTGTCGGAAAAATATCAAAACTTTATCTAATGTAAATTTTTACATCCTGATTCAAAAGAAAATATTATTTTGTCAAATTGAACATATAAACATGTCAAAAACCAGATTTAAAGTGGGTGCGCCATCAAAAGGCGGTAAAACTGCATTTTTTGAAAAATACTTATTTTACCCGAAAAATTTATTTTGTTCTTATACCATGTTCTAGAAATGTGTAAGATGAATAATAATGTTATAAAATTCAAATTTAGTTAATACTATTCATAACGGCTAGTTCATGACAATATTATAATAATATAACATTGTTTATTAAAACCCGGTATTGCGTACAACACACGCTATCGAGGAAGGTCGTGATTGCGTGTAATGTAAGCCAAGTCAGGGTTGCGTGTTGTGAAAGAATCCTTCGTTGTTTCGTATAACAGAATCCATCCATATTTCATTTATACATTTAATATATATATATATATATATACTCATTTTTGCGTAGAATAACTATTATCAAAATTGTGTGTAACACGATCCAAGAATAGTGTTGCGTATACTGCAAGCTAATACGGTGTTGCGTATAGCGCAAGGTAATCTTGGTGTAGAATACAACATAAGACATTAATGAAATTAAAATAATATTTTTCATAAAATCTCGGGGTGTTACAATCATGGTATTTTCCCATGGTATTTTTCACTTGGGACACCTAATAACATATTTTATTCCACAAGAGTTGAACAGAATTATTACATCATTCTTGCATCATTAATGATGTCATTAAACTTACTGAAAACACAAAACAGTATTTTTACTATTCACTGAAAATTCAACTATTTCAGAAAAACTCCAAAAATTCACCCAAACCATTTTTTGATGTGTAGAATAAAAAAATGAACTCCATTTTATAAAAATTAATTTCATTTAAAATTAAATTAAATAAATAAAATACAAATACTAAATAAATAATTTCTTAAACATTTATTTACTTATACTATGATACAATTATATCACATTACCTCTTAAGATGACTAACACATATTTATACCTCCTAAGGATATGTTACTATTACATTGGTAAAATTAACATTCACAAAGGTAAAATTACTATTCCAAAGGGTAAAGTTACTATTCACCAAAAAATAAATTTGATCTTATTGAACCACATTGTTCACCCTGATTACAACAATGTATGTCAGATTTTTGAAAATCATTTCAATGAAAAAGTTATTTAATAATAAAATATTTTTTACTACTTATCAAAAAATAATATTAATCAAATTGTATTCCACAAAAAAACTATTCATAAACTATTATTCTTCTAATTGAAACTTCTTATAAAATTTCAAAAAATTGAGCCTAAGTTAATTTTGACATTTAAAATTCAAAAATGATGTTTATTTTATCTTAATAATTCTCTATATATGAGAAATATTTGAAAAGTAAAATTTTTAATTATAAAATCAATTTATCAAATATGTATTAATTAAACTTATACTTTATTAAGAAAAGTTATTCCTAAAATAGGTCTTATGAAATGGAAATTTTATTTATACCAAGGGATTATACAAAGTAACTAAGGCAACATTACATAACCCCTTATAAATCCTACATATGACCTAAGAGTAAGGTGTGAAATGGTGATAGAATCTTGGGGTGGATCAGACAAAATTGCTCGAGTGGTCATTTCTAACGACTTGAACTTCTCCCGTAAGTGATTCCATTCAAGCTTAACATGTTGAAGTTCAGCTTGGGCTTGCTTCTGAGTAAATCCCAATAATGCCACCTCCTTCATAAACTCCCACAAATGGGATTAGTATGGCCAAAGTATACTATATGAGGCCATTGGCTATTCATTCTTCCATAATAACAATTGTCATTTCCATTTATAATTAATAATATTAATGTTAAGAGTATAGTTTCCAATGGTCATATTGACCAATGGTCATATAACAGTCGAAACCCAGCTGTCTCGTTTCAATTATAATCACTTAATTAATGAAGTGATATAGTTTTTTTGGGTAAAAAACATACATTTTAATGAAAAAAAATTTATTCAAAAATTTCGGGTCTTTATATACAGGGGTCGCTATTAGGGATTCCTTGGACATGCTCATTGAGGTTAAAAATAGAAAATTGAAATTGAGTTGACAAACAACGGCAAAAATATATGGTTTCTTTTATAAAATACCTTGGATGAGATCATCATGTATATAAATTTACTTTACCCATGAGTGATACCTAGTTCCCTAGTTTATTACATTGGATATGCTTAGTGGGAAATGTGCTTATACCATGTTATAAGTGATACATGGTTCCCTACGAGGTATATCATTGATGGGCATAAAGGGTTTTACCTATATCATATGTCTAGAGTGATATGTGGGTTGATAATATGGAATTACTTAGATAAAATCCTACAATGATTCATTTTACAATGAAACTTAATTGATACCAAGGTACCTTTTTACAGAATTCCATGGACATGCCTAGGATTACAATTAATTAAAACTAAGGATGTGTCCTCCAAACCAAAGAACATGCTTGGGTTTGTTCGAATATTTTTACTTGACTATTATGATTTCCTAGATACATATCCTTGGTCCTTTTCTATAAGAGTTTTGAAACCCCTTATAAGTATGGATGGATTCCTTGGTCTTATTCCTTAGGTCATGACTATTACTACATATCTATATATATAAACATATACATATATATGTATATAAGGCATATACACACATAAAATTATATATATATATATATATATATATAAATATACATGTAGAGTGAAATTTTTATAGACACATTCCTCTTAGGATGAAGTAAGAAGTGTGGGTTTGGTATCTCATGAAGAACCCATTCTGATGTGATTTATTTATTTATTGTCTTATATTTATTATTACCTGCACACTACTCATGTTATATGAAAATACTGGATAGTTCTCAATTCCATCGGTGGTGTCCAACTAATAATATATCACACCCTGTTGGGGACCTTGTTTAGTACCTAAATAGACCTTGTGAATATATGTATAGAAAAAGGAAACAATCCAACTTTGGATTCCTGACTTACTGCCCTGGGTTGGATTGAATGAGCAGGGGACCAAGACTTTTTTTGTAATTCTAGTGGAGATAGATTTTGGTCTTATTTATTTTTTATAACATGTTTCATATATGTGTAACTTGTATCTTATGCACTTCCCCTTTTTGATAGCATCATGAAATGATTAAAATTATTTTATATGATACTGATTCAACTTCTTCCTGTTTATTATATATGGATATTTTATTATACCATTGTTGGTTATTTTTTATTATTTATGCTTATTACATTTATTGTATACCATTTTTATAAACTATAATCATGAGGGTATAGTCACCCCCTCTATACCACCATACCCATCACTTCTAATAAAAATCCACAAGCATATAGGGAGGTACGCTTGAGGCCATGTGGATAATCGTTTTGGTTACATAAAATTGAATCAGTTATAGGATGTTACAAAGTGGTATTAGAGGTATTTTCCCTTTTGTATTACCCTTTGGGTATTAAAAAGGATACTAAGAATGAGTTGGAATTTGGTAATTAGCCTTTTCCAGGGAATACATGACCCAAGTACAGGGGAACATAAAATTACCTGGGTTTAGATATTACTATTTTTATTTTACTTTTTCTTATTGTAACAATTTCACCATTGGGTAATTCACATAAGCTATGAAATTTTGTATTATTATGATTTTTTTTCTTTACTATTAGACTGATGATATAAGGAGACATCATCTCATGCATCATTATAGGAACTTTAGGAATTACATATCATTCATATTCCATGCCATATTTATATTATTGTGTGCATTTCAAGCTACATATTATTGGTTCTTTGACTGTCTTATTTGAAAACGTACTAACATGTCTTGTTCAGATAAAATAATTGGATTAAATAAATTGTATAAATCCAATTAAATTTGTTTCCCCATATATCATGATGGTGGTACCTTAATTAACCAATTATTCAATATTTGATCAGTGGACCACTTTCTCTATGGGACAAAATGATGGATGATTTCAATTAAAATAATTCCAATTATAATTTATGAATAATGAACTTCTATAAATTAGGAATTCTAATTAATTTAATAAATTCATTTAATATGACCCATTACATCCTGATATTAGATGTAAGAGTTAGGTCATAGTTACATGAATTTCCAATTTCAACTTATATAGATTATGCCTTTATAACATGGGGATAGTGACTTCACTAACTAGATCATGATATCTATATACATATAAATGAGTATGAACTTAATTAAATTTAAATTATAAAATAAAAATAGTTTTTGTTAAATGGGTATTCCAATTTCAATGAAAAGGGTGTTTCCACTATACCATGAAAATTGACACTCCATATATTGGGACCTTTGTTGTGTAATGTGAGTCCTTGACCAAGACCCGACCTTAGTAGTGGTTAGTAGGAAGTGTATCTTTTAACCTCTTTGATAATTCTTATCACATAAATGTAGCTTTAGAAGATAAAAGATAGGTGTGACTCTTATAGTGGAAGTTGGGCACCTATCATATTCTAATTTCTATGTTTCTAACTATGTTAAATATTATAGAATGTGTGCATTTGGAAATTATAAATATATGTCAGCATGATAATGATGGGTCGGAAAAAACGGGGAATGATGGCAAGAGGGGGGTGAATTGCCTTTTAAAAAATTGATTAACAAATAAAAAATCAAAGTAAGGTGCAGCGGAAATAAAGAAGGCAATCACACAAGAAATTGATAACGGAGTTCGGCCAAAACCCGGCCTACGTCTCCGCTCCCAACTCAATCGTTGAGAGATTCCTACCGCTTGCTTTTCAATGGTTTTAGCAAGAAACCCACTAGGCTTTGAGGTAGCACTAGGACCTATTACAGCTTGCTTTTGAAATGGTTTAGCAAGAACCCACTTGCTTTTAATGGTTTAGCAAGAACCCACTAGCCTTTTTAACGGGTGAAGGCTAGCTCACCGAAAACTCAAGCCTTTTAAAAGGAAAGGCTTGAAGAAACCTCTTCACACCTTAATGGTGGTGTGAGACCCAAAAGAAAGGGGGATGAGAAAAGGGTTTGGGGTTTGTAGGCACAAACCCAATTTTAAAGCTCAAAATGAAATATAAAATAAAAACCGTATTGGAGGAAGACTTGGGCGCCAATTGGATGATGGAGCTGATGTAGCATGCTCTCCCAAGCTCCTTGAGGTGCTCCTTGGATGTGGAATTGGATGGAGCACTTGAGGATCCTTGAAGGTGAAGCGCCGGAGGTTCGCCAAATGTGCAACAAGGTGTCCGAGCGCTTGGTATATGATCCGATTGGGTTCCGGGGCTTCCTTGGCCTTTATTTATAGGAATGGAACCCATTGGGGGCCTTCGGAGCCGTTGGAGAAGTCCTCGGAGCCGTTGGAGGCCAAAAGAAGGTTGACCGGTCAAAGCCAACGGCTAGTTTGACTGGGCTACCGGCTGGCCTGTGCAGGGCCACCGGCTGGCCGGTGCCTTGGCAGAGAAGAGGAGATTTGGTCCAGGCTCTACCGGTCGACCGGTGGAGGAGCCACCGGCTGGCCGGTGGCAAGACAGTAGCTGTCACTATTTGAACTGGGTGCCACCGGCTGGCCGGTGGTCAAGCCACCGGCTGACCGGTGGGATGGCAGTGAGTGGCTCTTCTGCCCAGAGTCCACCGGCTGGCCGGTGGTGAAGCCACCGGTTGGCCGGTGGACTGAATTTCAGTCCACTTCGTCCATTCTTGGGCCAATCCTTTGGCAATCTTTTGCCTATCATTCATAACACTTAAAAACAAGGTTAAACACATATGAAAGTGATTGTGATCATGAAAATCAAAGAGTGTGGGGTACAACAATCTCCCCCTATTTTGATGATCACAATCACTTATCTAAGCAATGTAAAAACTTAAATGAAAGGCATGCTTTAAATGAAAAATTGAAAAATAAATACTAAGCATGAGAGAAAAGATTCTCCCCCAATCAATCAAGAAATTTCTCCCCCTTTGTGATTATCAAAAAAGAATGGGGCATAAAACTTGATTGAGGGAAACGATGAAAAACGAGATTTTAAATCAATTGAAAATAATATCAATTGTTGAAAATTTTGAAATGAAAATTGAATAACAGTTTGAATTGAAAGTTTTGAATCAAAAACCAATTGAATTTTGAAATTTGAAACCAAAAGGGCTTAATTTGAAATTGAAAGTTTGAATTGAAAAAAGCTTAAACAAACCTAACTCCCCCTAAATAAAAACAAAAAGTCACCGGGGAGAGGGATTTTTAAAAGAGACAAATTTAGGCCCGGAGAGACTCGCTAGAAGGGATTTTTCAATCCAAACATGTCTCATGGCGGGTCTTCTCCTATAAAATTCGTCCGAATAAAAAATCGATTTGGGTTGACCATACCGGGCATTTTTGCAATCACACTCATAAATGAGGTGCCCGGATTTTTTACAATAATTGCAAAATTTAAAACTAGAGCTCCCCCTTACAAAAACAGTGGGTGCATGGGAGGAGGAAGCTTGGTTGGTGTAGCCAAGCCCTTGGGTGGTTCTAGAAATTCATTGGGAACCTAGGATATTGTTCAAATTTTGTTCCCCTTGGGTGAACTTAGCTAGGGATTCTCTAAGGTCCTTGATGGTTGATTCCAAAGAATCAACATTTGGAAAATTTTGGATTTTTAGGGAGAGTTCCTCCTTCTCGTTGAGAAGTTGCTCTTTTTCAGAGGAATGTTTTTTAAAAGACTTTTTTTAAAGCAACAAATTTTGACGATAAAGTATGAAAACCTTTTTCAAGTTGGTCTCTAGCATGTGAGAGTTCTTCATAAGAAAGATGATTTAAAGAATTTGAATTTGAAGAACAAGAGGAAGAGGAGTCGGAAGAAGTTACCTCATGGAATGCCATTAGGCATTTGTTACCGTTGTCGCTCGAGGAGGAGGAGGAGGAGGATGAGGTGTCACTCCATGTGGCCTTGAGGACCTTCTTCTTTCCTTTTTCCTTTGGCGTGGCCCGTTTTTTGTTGAGTGGGCAATCGGGCTTGTAATGGCCCTTTTCGCCGCACCCGTAGCATTTCACCTTGGGCTCGGATCTTTTGGTGGGTTCTTGCTTTCGCGCCTTGCGATATTTCTTCTTCTTCTTGTGCTTCTTCATGAATTTTTGCATTTGGCGGGCGAGATTCTCCATTTCCGAGTCGCCGCTTGATGATGAGGAAGATGAGGAAGGAGATGAGGAAGAAGATGAGGAGGATCTTACTTCCTTTTGTACCTTGAGGGCAATGTTCTTTGGTGTCTTGATTGGTGTGCCCTCCTTTTGAGCTTGCCTCCTCATCGTGATCTCATAAGTCATGAGAGATCCGATGAGCTCCTCTACCGGCATATTTTTGACGTCCTTAGCTTCTTGGATCGCCGTCACCTTTGGTGCCCATGAGCTCGGAAGGACCCATAGGATCTTCTTGACCATTGCTTCAGCTGAAACATCATCACTAAGGGACTTTCTCCCATTGCACACGTCAGTAAATCGTGTAAACATTTCGGAAATAGATTCGGAAGAATGCAAAGTAAAGCTTTCAAAATCTTGTCTATACATGTCTAACCGAGTATCCTTAACTTTGTTAGTGCCCTCGTGAGTTACTTCTAAAAGTTTCCAAATTTCACGTGAGGAGGTGCAAGTAGACACTCGATTGAATTCATTTCGGTCTAGGCCGCAATGAAGAGCATTCATGGCTTTGCCATCAAGCTCAAAATTTCTAATGTTGGCTTGGGTCCATTTGGATTCGTCGGGGGTAGACAAAGTGTAACCTTGCATGACTATTTTGTAAATGGGATATCCTATGCTTCTAAGAAAGGTAGTCATGCGGGTTTTCCAATAAGTGTAGTCGGTCCCATCAAAAAATGGAGCACGACCCAATGAGAGGCCCTCGGGGGCGAAAGAGGTTGATGCCATCTTAATGGATCTTAAATTTGAAACCGGGTTAGGGTATTACTCAAATTTCCCTCTGATACCAATTGTTGGTACCAGAAAAAGACGGAATGATGGCAAGAGGGGGGGTGAATTGCCTTTTAAAAAATTGATTAACAAATAAAAAATCAAAGTAAGGTGCAGCGGAAATAAAGAAGGCAATCACACAAGAAATTGATAACGGAGTTCGGCCAAAACCCGGCCTACGTCTCCGCTCCCAACTCAATCGTTGAGAGATTCCTACCGCTTGCTTTTCAATGGTTTTAGCAAGAAACCCACTAGGCTTTGAGGTAGCACTAGGACCTATTACAGCTTGCTTTTGAAATGGTTTAGCAAGAACCCACTTGCTTTTAATGGTTTAGTAAGAACCCACTAGCCTTTTTAACGGGTGAAGGCTAGCTCACCGAAAACTCAAGCCTTTTAAAAGGAAAGGCTTGAAGAAACCTCTTCACACCTTAATGGTGGTGTGAGACCCAAAAGAAAGGGGGATGAGAAAAGGGTTTGGGGTTTGTAGGCACAAACCCAATTTTAAAGCTCAAAATGAAATATAAAATAAAAACCGTATTGGAGGAAGACTTGGGCGCCAATTGGATGATGGAGCAGATGTAGCGTGCTCTCCCAAGCTCCTTGAGGTGCTCCTTGGATGTGGAATTGGATGGAGCACTTGAGGATCCTTGAAGGTGAAGCGCCGGAGGTTCGCCAAATGTGCAACAAGGTGTCCGAGCGCTTGGTATATGATCCGATTGGGTTCTGGGGCTTCCTTGGCCTTTATTTATAGGCATGGAACCCATTGGGGGCCTTCGGAGCCGTTGGAGAAGTCCTCGGAGCCGTTGGAGGCCAAAAGAAGGTTGACTGGTCAAAGCCAACGGCTAGTTTGACTGGGCTACCGGCTGGCCGGTGCAGGGCCACCGGTTGGCCGGTGCCTTGGCAGAGAAGAGGATATTTGGTCCAGGCTCTACCGGTCGACCGGTGGAGGAGCCACCGGCTGGCCGGTGGCAAGACAGTAGCTGTCACTATTTGAACTGGGTGCCACCGGCTGGCCGGTGGTCAAGCCACCGGCTGACCGGTGGGATGGAAGTGAGTGGCTCTTCTGCCCAGAGTCCACCGGCTGGCCGGTGGTGAAGCCACCGGTTGGCCGGTGGACTGAATTTCAGTCCACTTCGTCCATTCTTGGGCCAATCCTTTGGCAATCTTTTGCCTATCATTCACAACACTTAAAAACAAGGTTAAACACATATGAAAGTGATTGTGATCATGAAAATAAAAGATTGTGGGGTACAACAGATAAGTCATGTCCCAAGAGGATAGTGAAAATCATACTCTGGAGGTGGTGGCCCATGATCCACCAGTAATGCCTCTTATGGTGACACATGAGGTATATACTAATATTCCTAAACATGGTGTTGATTATAATTTTTTAGAGAGCTTTCTACACTTCCTGCAGTCTATATAGGGATATCCGTGAAATTTTCCTACTATGGAAGATTTTGTGTAAGAATTTTAGCAGAAAAATCCTCCCACTTTCTTAGAGGATAGTGTCCCTCAAGATGTTGGATTATCAATAGAGGACTAATTATATATCTTCAATAATTTGGATATTCCCCAAGTGTAGAATGGACAAGATCAAAAACTATATGCTTTTTCATTCTACTAAGATATGGTGGAATTTTATCACCAAGACTAATCGATGTCATGGTATAGTCTAGGAAATATTCTAGAAAAACTTCTATGATTAATTCATCCCTCGTATTCTATGAGTGGACTATTCTAGGGAATTTATACACCTAAAGTAGGGTGATATACCTATGATGAATTATTCTACGTGTTTCATTATGCTTTAAAATTTTGCATCGACACATGTTAGGGTTGAGTTGACGACACTAATATGGTTTGAGGATGGGCTTACATGTGCTATATGATCATAGGTAAATGTCTTCCAATGGACCATCATTTCTAAGATAATGAACTATACCCTCATAACTAAGTGGAACCTAAGGGAAGTTGGTATTGTGGGCCAGGGCAGTTTAATATTGTGGCAAGGAGGCAGTTTTTTTAGAGGCAGGAAACATTTATCCAATTATGATCATAGGGAAAGATCCAGTTACATTACATGAACATATAGTTATGTGGTGTCCTACAAGTGTGGAAAGGTTGTCCATAAGAATCCCTAGTGTATAAGGGACCTAACTGAGTGTGGAACTTTTAGTATGATGGAACTCCTTAATAATTTTTTCATAATTTTATAGATATTCCTAGGTGATAAGGGATCTGCATTAACTTCACATTTGGGAATAGGATCTGTAGCTCCACATCATGTAATGAGCTAGAATATTATCAACTGATCAGGTCGAGTAGGTGTACATGGTCAAGATAGCTAGAATTTAGATATATAGTGCCAAAATAGAGGATCTACCTGGGTTATTCATGTTTCATATACGGGCCATGGATCTAGCCATATCTATGAAGTTCAACCTAGTCCCAAAGAGAAGGGCCCATGGTATTCTATAGTTTGAGGCACTATTCTAGAAGATTCTACATTAGTTTCTACCTTATTCAATTTATGAACATCCTAGTACTTCATATATGTGTGAATTATGGAACGTTTGTTCTTGGATATAGAGTACTTATGTGGAATAATGACTCTAAAGATATTCATGGGGATCCAATCTGAGAGCCTATGTTGACTTAAGGAATTCTCCCTTGAGATAGGTGGTTGTATTTTTACATGGAACCTTTTTCCATGAGATTATGGGCTTTGATGTCATACTCCAGATGGAATGGTTAGCTTATTACCATGAAAATTTTGATTTTTATCATTGGAGGGTTTCCTTCACATCACTTAAGGTCAATACTTATATTCAAAATGCAGAATGGGATATCCTGGAAATTTGCACAGGACCAGAGCTTCATGGGATAGATGGGGTGACAGTCCAATTTTCTAGTCCTTCTATGTGTTATTAGGGAACACAACATATAGACTACCATTCAAGAGTGGATAATTTAAAGGATGTATTCCTTGAATACTTTTCACGGTGACCTCCTTTAAAAGAACTTGATTTATTTATTGAGCTAGTTCCCGAAGCAGCATCAGCGTCTATTCCTCTTTATAGGATGGAACCAATTGAGGTTCGAGAACATAAGAAGAAGCTAGAGGATTTAAAGGAAATGGTTTTCAGAAGACCCAATAATTCACTATTGGGTTCAATTATATTATTCTCTAAGAATAAATATGGGACCCACAGGATTTGTGTGGATTATCATCGGTTAAAGTAGCTTACACTTAAGTATTTATATCCACTACCTCTAATAAAACCCAGAGGAGTGATAGTTTTCTACAAGAGTTGTGTGAGGTTGGGATACCATCATGTGCATATTATTCCATCGTACATACCACATAGAGTGTTCCATGGTAGATATGGCTTGTACAAGTATTGGATTATATCATTTAGTCTTACAAACACACTATAGTTTTCATGGCCAAAATAAATCATGTTTTCCAACCATGTATGGATTCATTTTTTTATTCTTCATGGATGATATATTTTTGTGTTCTCATGCTCGACATGGCCATTCCAAACATCTTTATATCATGATTAATACACTGAGACACAAAATAATTATTCTAAGATCACCAAATGTAACTTTTTAATCAATAAGGTTCTCTTCCTGGGTTACACAATCTCAGAGGTTGGAGTATTGGTTGGCATAGAGAAGGTTAGAGATTATGTTTCCTTAGAGAATACCAAGAAAAGTTTTTACATACAATATTTCTTTGGGATGGTAGGATATTATAGTTATTTAATTTGAGACTTTTCACACCTAGATTCACCTCTCATGGGCCTGAATATAAAGGGTATTAATTTTTTATGTTATGAAGCTATAAAGAGAGCCTTTAAAGTGTTGAAATGAATATTTCCTTCATCATCAATATTGATTCTACTAGATCTAGGATGAATATTTTTAGATTATTATGATGAAACCATAATCAATCTAGGAGTATTCTAATGTAGGGTGATGGATTTTTGGCATACAAGTCCTTCCATATGAGACTTCTCAAACAAAATTACCCTATGAACAAACTCAATCTAGTAATTGTGGTTATTAACTTATTTTCATGGAGTCATTATATATTGTTGGAGTGGTTCATTATTTACACAATCCACAAAATTATCAAATACATTTCTATACAACAGGATTTTAATATCAGGCAGTGCATATGGGTAGAGTAACTTCAATATTTTGACTTTGAGATCTCTTATACATAAGAAAAAGGTAAATTTATTAGTTGAAGCACTGATCAAGAAGACATAAACATGGTCTATTCTTTTTTACAGTAGTGTATGGTAGTTGATGGATCACTTTTCTAAAATACAATTGGAGGAGAAGGATAGTCAGGAGAAACCTGAACTTGTAATGTTATTTTTGATCTCCTCTATCCTGGAATAGATAAATATGAGAAAGATTTTTTATTCTAATTGATTAGTCTTGAGGGGTAGTATTTAAGATGGTAATCCACTGCCTTGTTGGGATATCAATGAGGATAATATTCTACATGTTCCTGGGAAATTCCAGGTGCCTGTAAACATATATAATGAATTGATATGGTAGTCTCATGCCTCTTCTTATGAATTACATCTAGTTAATACCAAGATGTATTGAGAGATACTTCATCAGTATTTGTGGAAAGGTATGAAGAGTAAGATCACAAGTTATATCACATGGTGTTCCCCCGGTAAATAGATGAAGGAAGAGTACCACTAAACTACTAGACATTTAAATCCACTTTCCATTCCATAGTTGAAATAGCATAATTTCACCATGTGTTTTATAATGGGATTTTATAGATCCACTTATGTTAGTGATTTGTTATAGGAGATAATTGATATGTTGACCAAGTTAATTCATTTTATTCCAATAAAGGAGACATTTACTTAGACAATCTTGGAAAGCTTTACATTCAATATATTGTATGCCTTAATAGTATTCCCTATTTTATCATATTTCATAAGGGTTCTTGATTTACATTGGGGTTTGGGAAGGGGTTATAAAAGAAACTGGTTTTATAGGTGCTTCTAAGTACAACATACCACCCTTAGACCGAAAGTATGTCTGAGTGTACAATACAAGTGTTATATTTCATGATAAGAGCATGTGTCCTTGATTATATATTTTATTATGATAAACACCAACCACTCATTTATTTTTCCAATAATAACATATTTCAATAAACTATTCAGATAGATACCTATGAGGCCCTATATAGTAGGTTATTACATTCACCCCTATGTTGTTTAGAGGCAGGTGAGGTAGTGTTACTATGACCTCATCTATTTAGAGTGTCCTCATAATAGGTTCATATAATTCAGAAGCATATGGATAAAGCTCTGTCTAGGTATAAGTCTTATACTGATCACCATCATTAGCCACAATATTTCTAGGTGGGGCATCACGTATTTATATTCTTTTCTCCAAGATTGGTCCACAGTTTGATTAAGAGAAAGGGAAAGTTATAAATTCATTATATAGGGCCTTTATAGATCATGGAAATTAGGGTTGGTTGAATATTAATTGGATTTAATTTAGTGGTATTGGTCCATGCATAATTTCATCCATATATAGTAACATTTCTTTAATTTTCTCAACCTATCTCATTATTTTGATCCTAGTTATATAGAGTTGTAAGGAGATGTGTCCTTTGAGTTGCATCCTATAAATATCATTGGTTAGAGTAAGAAGGATCTATACTGAACGTAAGTTTTTTTGGTATAAGTGTTATGGAATCAGGGTTGTGTATAGGATTAAATCTAGGAGTGATAAGCCAACATTTGGGGTTAATATATTAAAATTTTATCAGGAAAGATTTTACCACCCTGGAAGGGAAACTCAGAGATGATTTGTTTTAAAGAGGGGAGGTTTAAATGTACCATATTTTTTAATATTTATAGAAACTTAAAATGATATTAAAATCCTCAAAATATATATAGGTAATATTCTAGATAGGTTAAAGAGTGATTTAGAAGATTTTGGTAACACTTTGGAGCTCAGAGCTCCAAATTTTTAAAAGGAATACTAAGTTTCACTTCATCACCTCGTTAGTGCTAACCATGTGTCTTAGCCATGCAAGTGATTCATTAAATTTTTGATGGGAGCATGGTTAGTTTTATCCATTCACCTCAAACTACACGGTCATCCAAGGTACTCTAGTGGGCTTGAAGGAGTTGGATGGTTTGTCGAAACCATGCACCAAGGGATGCATGATTAGTAACACATTACCATTGGTGTTGCATGGTTTGGAAAATGTGCGGCCAAATTATATGCATATTAAAAATGTCTGAAAATAATATTTTAAACCTATAATCTTTTAAGTTATCTACCTTATTTCCCTCCCTAATCACATACAGCACCTCTCCTAGGTGTGGGAGCACTTCCTCTTCCTCTAACCTAGTATTTGAGACTGGTTCTTCATCCAATGTATAATTACTTCACCATTATGTTTCTTGGATATCCAATGGTAATATCCTCATTAAAATCCCTTATTTCACTTATTTAACTATCCCTAAAGAGTTCTATTTCCAAGAAAGCTACTATCTGCTATTTTTAGGGAATTTGTATATTTTTCCAATCTATCCCATTCTACTTTGAACCTACAGATGATAATGGATGAGGTCTCATATACCAACCTATGTTATGTGGTCTATTTAATTTTCCCAAAATTCTCAATGATTTATATGGTGTTACATTATGCCATTTTCTAGACCCTTTCAAAAATGCCTCCTAAATATATAATTTACTAAATAAATTTATGTTTCCTTGCTTAGTATATTCCTAAAAACCCATTAATTAATGGAGGATGATGACCATCTCGACATGAACCACCCCTAAGGGTGTACCCACCTTAAAGGCTTAGTATCCTCATGCCTTGTAATTAAGATAAACCACTAATTGAGTTTTATTAAATTTCCCCTTGTGAAAGTAATTTATTATGAATTGAACAAAGGAAAAATGCTAGTACATGTGCATAGACCTTTTTACTTATTAGTTTATAGTTAATTAACAATGTTAAATGTTTTTTAAAACGTGACTAAATTTTATTTTTTGTGTGGTGTGTATTTAGTGTTATCTGTTACCATTCCTTTAAACTAAGTAATGGGAGATACATGGGTTTTAATTAAGGATTCTTTTTATGGTATTATTGAGATTAAAAATTAGAAATTTTAATTGAATTGCAACAATCTAGGTGAAATACATGGTTACTTTTATATAATACCTTGGAAGGTATCATTAGGTGGATGCCTTTACTTTACCTATGAGTGATACATGGTTACCTAGTGGATAACCTTGGATGGGTCTGTGGGAAATGATGGTATATTATTCCATGATCTATGAATGTTTCCCTATGTGGTATAACATGCATGGGATTAGAGGTTTTTACATATACCCTAAGATAAGTGTGATATATAGGTTCCTAGTATGGAATGACTTGGACCGACTCCTACATTGATGGGTTTTAAAGTACACCTTGAGAATTACCTAGGATCCTTATTATCAAATGCCTTGGACTAGCCTATAATACTAATTAATAAAAATTAAAGATGTATCCTCTAGTCCAAATTAAATTCTTGGGTTTGTTCCAGGATTTATAATTGATTTTTATAATTATGCAGTTATATCTCCCACCTCATATACCATGATAGTTATTAAACCCCTTATAAGTATGTATCGATGTCATGGGATTACTCATCGAGTCCAAACTATTACTACATATCTATATACATATATAAATATATGACTATATGTACATAAGTAATATATATATATATATATATATATATGCATACCTTTATATATATAAATATAAATACAGTGTGACATGTGTTTAGAGTCATTCAGCTTAGGCTGACATAGGTAGTGTCAGTCAGGTATCCTGTGAGGAACTCGGTCTGATGTTATTTATTTATTTACTATCTTATAATTATTATTACCTAGACACTTCTCATATTATATAAAGGGAGTGTAAATTTCTAGATGTCGTTGGTGGTGGAATACTAATTATATCTCACACTTTTTTCGGGTCACCGGTTGGTACTCAAATGGACCTTATGGATACAGGTAGAGAAAAATGGAAGAATAAATCTTTGAACCCCTGATTTACTATCATAGGATGGGGTAAGGGAGTAGAGGACTGATCCTATAATCTTTATGGTAGTGGAGATAACTTTTTTCTTTTTGTATTTTGTTTTCATGTTTCATATTCCTATACCATGTATCCTGTGTACATCTCATTTTGGATACCATCATGACATGATTGTCATTTTTTGTATGATACTGATCAGTTTCTACCTATTTATTATATATGGATGGTTTTTTGTTATTTTGTAGGTTATTTATTATTTTTTATTCCACTTAATGTTATTTTATAACACTTTTCTACACTCTAATCATGAGTGTACAGTCTCCCCACTGTACCACCATAGACCCTTACTGTTAGTCAGTAACCACTTGAATATGAGGAGGGGTACTTGAGGCCATGTTCCCAGTCAGGTTTGGTTACTTATAAGTAAATCATGTATGTGATTCTACAATGGTGTTTATTCCTGATTACATCTCTAGTTTATAATATAATTTTATAACATACCATAACCCACACACCTGGATCTGAGGCTAAAAACATGAACGTTAAATTTTGGGATTTGATACCAATGAGGTTTACCCAAAAATTTTCACCCAAAACATACAACATCAAAACAAAAACTAGTTTCACTTACATTCCCAATGACCTTTTAGGACAATATTTTTATGGAATTAGGAAAAAACATACAAAAAAATTAGCAATGTATTTAAATGATAATTTCTCATACTTAACCCAACTTTTCTTATTTCACATTACGTCATCATCATCATACATATTAAACCCTTATATAAATAATTCACTCAACCTCATAATTGATAGACTAGGTAAATGAAACATAATAATGGTGAGCTCAAATTCTCAGTAAGGGTAAAATAAGAATTTAAAAATTGAATATCATCAATGAGAATAAGAATTTCCTAATAGTTTGACTACATAATTAGAGTTTATGAGTGAATCACAAAATAACTCATAACCATTAATACCTAAATCATCAATCATGAAACATGGAATAAGGAATTATAAAATGATAGAGTAACAAGATTCAGGAATCATGATCCATGTTATATCGATCTTGATCAAAGGAAGCACTATAAACCCTTCAAAGGAATTGATAAAAATGTCAGAATCTTGGAACATCATCATCATAAAATACTTACAAAACCCTTACAAATAGAATAACTATACAGAAGACTTCCAAAATAATTATTCACAGAAAATAATCCTTACCACATGTATTGGACTGTTATTTGGGTGTGCTAATCATATAAGCTACATCAGGCTCGTCCGGTGTTATCTTAGTTCACCCATAGTACATGTTATATCAGGCTCACTGTATGCTATCTGGGTGCACCCATAATATAAAAATTTCCATGAACTATAAATAAACTACAAATAACTTTCATTTCATATTAAAACTCATATATACAATCATTATTTTTTTAACATGATTAACCCATGTAAAAACAAGGGTTCCATAATAATATCTTTGAAACATGATTCACCTATGGAAAAGAAATGAGTTCCATAAAAATATATTTGAAATATGATTAACCTATAGAAAATAAATGGGTTCCATAAAAATCAATTTAAAATATGATTAAACTTTGGAAAAGAAATGGGTCCCATAAAAATATCTATAAAACATGATTAACCCTTTTAAAAGAAAAAGGTTTCATTACAATATCTTTGAAAAAATATAAATCCAAGGAAACTAAATTGGTTCAAAAATTTATTCTCATTATAAACATAGAATATCAATAGAAATAATAATAATTGTATCTTTGGATCATATCCCTGGAAAAGAATAAGTAATATCAAAGGATGTCATGTTAGATGGAAACTTATTTCTAAAGATCACTTGAAATATTTATTAAATGTAATAAATTTTATTTTAAAATCACTTTTTTAAAACCAAGAATTCATAAAATATTTTTTAAATCCTTTTTATTGAAAATAACCTTGAAAACATATAAAAGAAACTTTAAAAACATTTAAAAAAATTCATGAGTAAAATATCTTTTTTAGTTTTAAGAAAAACTTTTTAAAACATAAAAAAATTTCAAAATACTATTATTTGAAACTAAACTTTTAATATTATAAATGTTTCATTAAATCAAATAATGTTCATGAAGATAGGAAATTCCATTCATGTCATACATGCTAAAACAAATATTGCTTTCACATTTTCGGTAAAATATAGATGTGTATTGTTTGGAAAAGGATATAAATATTTCATTCAAAAAAATTAAAAAACATGGGTAAAAATGTATTTAATAAATAATTTTAGGAAGGGTAAAAATATTTTTTAAAATATTTTTAGAAATCATGTTTTTGGAAGAAAAACGTTTTTTGACTGAAGAGATAAATAATGATGATTTTTCATACAACATTATTTTGAAATATTGAAAACATAAATAGAGTAAATTGAAGGTAAAACATGTATTATATTTACATAACCAATGTATAATAAAATTCATGAGTTTCATAAGAGATATATCATTATATTTCATCATTATAATCATAAATATAAAAAGTCCTAATAAATGGTGAGATTGAATCATAAAACCATTACCACTTTAGTAACATTGAATCATAATCCCCATCAACAAATAACATTAAAAGAGACTTAAAATATCATTAGAACAAATAAATTCATGATATTTAATGAAAATGGTATTTTAATACACCTAATAAAAAAAGATAGGTGTATAACATAATATATGTCTAAAAGAAGGAAAATTGGGACCAAAATCCCATACTACTTTGGTAACTTTTGAACTATCAAACCCATGAAAGAGGGATACTAAAATGGATATATAAATCCCAATAATTTTTCAAATAATAATAATAATAATATTAACTCATGTTCTTTATATAAACCACATAAAATAAATAGTTATTGAATATTGAATGTGCTTTACAAAAGTAAAAAGTGAGACGGGAATCCCTTACCTCGAGTTCAGAATTTCATTGTATATCATTTAAATCCTATATAATAAGATTAAATAAATTATTTTATTTCTTAATAAAAATTTACATGATTAACACCTTATACTAAAATAATTTAGTTTTTTATTTATAAGGACATATTTTAATACTTCATCAGTTAATTCCATGTTGGGTATTTTGAGGATGTTTGATTCATTATTTCAAAACAGTTTTGATATGTTGATTATGTATAATGTTGTAACTATTTCAACAAAGAGAAAATAAGAATCATGATATAATTATCATATTTATTTATCAACTATACTTTTAAAACCAATCATGAAATATTGTTATGAAAAATGAACTATCTTATGATAATGGTGATGGTAGGTCGTATGTACACATGAGTAACGATTCCATTTTTCATTTTTCATCACGGAAAAAACTTATTTACTATTTTATCCTTAGAAATGGTCATAATATCAGAAAAAATATTATTTATTTAAATATACTTATATATATCATTTTTTTATGTAGTTATGAAAATATAATCGCATCACTTCATAGAGGTTGTAGTCTATATGTACATGAATGACCTTATCATTTTTTAGTGATTGAAACAGATAGAAAGGGAATGGTATATTAACATTTAATAATGATAAATATTAAATTAATATAATTATTATTTAATTTATATGACATATATTCATTAACATTATCCTTATTATCTTCCATGTAAAGTGTTAGATAAAAATGAATCACGTTGCTTCGTGGGGAAGTAGTCCTCCGTACACACGAACAATGTTATAATATCCCCTACAAAATGGAAATTAAAGAATTTTTATATTATATAATGACTACATAGGTATAATTATGTTATATATATCATATATATACATTTATCCATCGTTATACCCAACTTTGAGAGGTGTTGATGGAAAACGCATTGCATCAGTTCATGAGGTGGTAGTCTTCCGTACACACGAGCAACATTATCATTTACCATTTTATTGGAGAAGATATGGATATAATTAATTACCTTGAAATAATAACATATCATTATATGGGATATAATATTGTTATTATATAATCATAAATTAATAATATTTTAAGGATGTGGAAGAAGAAATAAAACAAAATCCATAGTTATAAATTTTACCTCCTCCGGGACAAACTATTTAGGATTATACTGAATACATTACTATAATAGTTTTATGAAAAAAATGATTATATGATGAGGGTATGTAAGTTATGTATTTATTATTTTGGCTATTTTTTTAATCAAATTTTTTAATCTGTGGAGAATAGAGTATATGGGGTGGTCTTTTATAAGTGAGGTGAGTGGCACACTATTAATTTTATAAAATAAAAAAGGTGTACCCACATTTTTCACATACCAAAAGGAAAAAAATAGATAATTATAGTGAATTATATATTTTAATTTCTATATGTGTACATAAAATATATTTTATACAAGATTTTAGTTCATTTTTACCCTTATCATTTTAGTTTAACCTTTTGGTAAACCCGTTTTCACCGTAAGTGTATAATTCTTTTATTGTTTTCACTATTCAATATTGTAAAGAATTAGGTTGAAATTATTTGATAATGTAAATTTTTATGATTCTAAATATTTAATCCATTTTATCAAATTCAATTTAAAAAATTGGAAATTTTTAATTTAAAATTAAACCAGCATATGCGATGAAAAAGTAGGTTTTCAAGAAGAAAATTTTGAAAGGAAAAGATGGTCTAATATTAACTATACGACTAATAATAATAATTATATGAATATTAAATAATATATATATATATATATAATATACATTTCAAATAAATAATTCATAATTATGGGGTTTTTTAACTAATTAAAAAGGATAAACATAATTCACTTTAAAGTAGTTTTTAGAAAAAAAAACTTGTTTTTTAATACAAAAAATATTTCTATACTGAAATCTAATAAAAAAGATGATTAAAATATAATTAATTTTATGAAATATAAAAAAAATACTTATTTCATTTTAAATCATATTAATAAAAAAAATTGATCTTTTAAATATACATAATTAATTTATAATAAAATACTTTTTTACTAAAAATGATATTTTTCACTATCCTCTAAAAAATTAGTATTTTCGAAAAAATCCTAAAATCTCACACAAAATACTTATTTATAGGCATATTTAAAATTTTAATTTAATTTTATCAAATTCATTTCATGAAATTCTGAATAATTAATTGTTATATTTTTTATCAAAATCAATTAAAATATTTTTTAAAGAAAATATTTTTTTTAGAAAAGCAGTGACATGAACTGGTCACCCAGTTCATTCCCCAAAAGGAATTTATCAAAAAATATAGTACTATAATGAACTATAAAAAACATTACACCAATAAGGAATTTAATGGGGTTGTAGTAGTATATTGTATGGAAAAACAGTCCAAAGACAAGGGTTGCAGACAACACGACCCAACCAAAGGAATAGGCCCATTGAAAAGTAGTAGTTGCATAGACAAACCCAGCCTCATAGGAAGGAGAAATTACTAAGAAATATTCTAGGAAGAATATCCCCAATGAAATTTCATGAACTTCCATATGAAGTAGTGAATCTAAAAATTTGAGAACAATGGAGGTCATTATAGTGGAAATTGTATTGCAAGGTGTCTGTACAATAGCTTGTCGACCCAGGCATGCCTTCCTAATCTTCAAAACAAAAAAATACAAAAGAATCTAAGTGTTTCCAGAAATCATTTAAACAACTTGATATAGAAAAAAATATTGTAATCCATAGAAAATAACATTCCAAGATTTTTTCACATGAGATTTGCAAAAAATCCAAGATTTCATTTTCTTCAATACTGTAACATCTAAAAAACATCTTTATGAAACAAAGACAATTACACCATAGAAAAATAATGGGCAAGTTGTACAAAGGAAAATAAAGGACAAAGAAAAATCCAATATGGAACAAAATAGAAAGGAAATACAACTTCGAAATAGACTTAACATGGTTGGAAAGAATAAATTCAAGATGGAACCATTGACATCACAAAAAAAGATTAATTTCCATAGAATAACTTAGAAGTTAAAATTTGGGTCTTTCTTAATCCCCTCTACAACTTTTATAAACATCCTTTTTTTATATCAATGTAAGTATCAGAAGTCATGTCACTATTTTTTTTACTATCAAAAGGCAGTTGTGTCATTATCTTCCATCCAAGAATAAAGATCCTTTAGAAAGTCCAATTTCTCTTCTTTTATGAAAGAATCTCTAAAGGAATGATCATTTTCATTTTCATCCTCACTGGTATAGACTTCTGAATCAGTTGAATCGGAGGATGGAGACAAATTTTCAATAGGCACAAGCTGTGGGAGTATAGTGTTTTTTTCATTCATATTGGCAGCTAGGGATTGTGTGATAATGGTTCTCTCAATTTTAGAATAGTCTTTACATTTAAGATTTTTCTTGGTACTCTAAATGACGAAACTATAAGAGTCAATCATTGATTATTTCCCGTTTTTATCCCTTGATTTTAAAAAATATTCCTCAAGTTGGAAATAATTGTCTAGATCATCTTGAATAGATTCTTTAGAGTCAGATTGAACATTCTCTTTCTCTCTATGATCTATTTTAATGATCCCTCTATTAGTAGGATCAGATTTATGAGGAATTATCTTGTCTTATCTAGATGTATGGTCATTATGCACTTCCTCTTCTAGACCTAAGAGGTTGGTAGAAGGGAGATGATCATTAAGAGAACCTAAAGAGTTTATTATGGTTGTGTTAATAATAGGGTCTCATGTCTGGGAAAGAGATATCCCTTTTGAAGCTTTTTTTACCCAAATTGATTTGAAATGGGAGTGGGGATTGAATAAGGCCTTTGATTCTCACATTCTCCTATAAAATGTCTAATTCTAGAGCATATTTTGCAATAGGCTAGTACATTTTCCAAAACAACCTCCTAAATAAACCCATTATCTCAATTTCGAATCCAAAATTATGATATAAAATTTTTTGAAATATCAATTTCATTGAAAATCCGAATAACTGAGGGGTGAGACATATTTAGGGTGGCAGAGTCAAGCTTAAGGGGATGAAAAAATAGGCTATAGAAATGGATAAGAGTGTATTCTGTTTGAAGAGATGTAGTGGAAGTCCAGGGAAGACCAGCTAGATGGGTACAATAGGTGGATCTGAATAAAAAAACAAATTTGTGACCATTTCACAACCTTCATGAAACAACCACCTAAATACCATGACCCAGTAGTCGAAATCCTATAGTAATCATTTTCTAATGAAAATAGAAAAAGGACATGCGATGAGTTCATTAAACCAATATGGAAGTTATTGAATAAAATTTTTTCTACTGTCTTGTGGAGAAAAACTATTGAGGGTATAAATTTGTTAAATTTTCCGACATATACAAAGTGGAGATCTGATGAGATAAGTTATACCTCTTCATTTGAGAAGGAAATCAATGATAAACCTTGATGTCGGTATTTATTTGGATCAACGTGCTCTGAGGTCTTCGACTCAACCAAAGCTAATCGAATCGTGATGATAGTAGTAAAGGATATGAAATTATTTTTCCCCCTATTTTCATCCATGGATATATCTACAAATATAGAGTTTCTTCCCTTCTTTCCCAAAATTGAGAACTCCTACATAGACGATGTATTCATTTCCAAAGAAAATATATTTTTTAAGAATAAAATTACTATTCTAAAAATTCAATTGTTATTTAATAATAATTTATCAACAATTTATATTTATTATGATTTATATATATATATCATAAATTATTTAACATTATTCATACCCACCAATTTAATGGCTAGTTTATAATGGTTTTAAATTTTAGGGGTCGTTTAAGCTTGGTGTTGTGTGTCCAATACGATATCGAACAAAATGCTCTACTTTTAAAATTTCATGGTCCTACATTCTCTCCACCCACTAAATAAATATAATACTTTCAATTTTAACTAAAACTCAATAATGAATGTTTTCAAATTTGAAAAAAAAAATTCTGACATTGGTAACACACATCGTAAAAGGGTTAATAAAACATCGTCTTGATAAGAGAAAAAAGGGTGTATGAGGGTCAATTGGAATAACACATTCAAGGTTTCCAAATAGAAGAAAATAGGTGGGAAGTTAATATTTGGATAAAGAAGAAAATTTTAAAGTACAAATATTGATGTATATTGATGGAGATAATTGATCACAAGAAAGTGAATAATCAAGAGAAATTTAACAACCAGAAAACCATTAACAAAATTGGTGTGACAAAAGTCATTGACCTCATCAGAAATGATGGTAATAGGAAAAAATTTGGTTTGAAGATATTTTTTATATATTTTAGGGATTTAATTACTATATAGACTAATATAAAAAGGAAATATACTTATTTGATGAGTATAATTTCATCTATTTATCAATTTCCACCACAATCTCATCTTTTTCTCCAAATGTTGAGTATTCAAGATGATTTTTTTTCATTCCTAAAGCACTAAAATAAAATTTTAAATGAACAAATAATAATAAAATGGATAATCAATCTATTCCACCTATATTTATAATTTACCAAAACCAAATGGTTATCACATGGTGAGATGTTTACCAAAATGAGTAAACCATCACACTATGAAATTATACATTAATCTCCAAAATTAAATAATAATTCTTGACATTCATACTAAATCATTACTAAATAACCTCAAAAATAAATAGATTTCTTTATACTAAAATGTTATATCAAAACTTTCAAACTTTTTTCCCAAAAATATGGCAGACTTTTGTTTTTTAACACACATTAATCATTTAGTCGGCAAATCACTTTCATATCCTTTTGTTATCTATATGATAAAACTTATGTTCTCAATATCCAAGATCATATAAACCCTAAAAGTTATAAATAACTTAAATTATTGTTCTATAAAATGTAAATTCATAATTAAATTTATACAAAAGCCTCAAATATACTTCAACCTACTAAAATATCTCGTAAAATTTCATTAAACACATTAAGATCTCACTGCTTAAAGCGAAAAAAGTAGTGTCTAAGACTTTGAACTTATGATCTTCCTTAATATTATAGTCCTGTGATGGTATCCATGACTCTTAACATAATCTCAAATTAAATCATCCTAGTTTTAAAATTCAACAAAATCTTTCTTCTAATGCCAATTATAATATCCCAAAACCCGAACTCCTTGATCCGGTGCTAAAAAAAGAAAAATTACATTTCTAGATTTTACGTCGATGAAGGTTACCCAATTTTTTACATCCAAATATACTAAATCAAAAGGAAAAAATTGGATTCACTTACATTATCATGGAACTTTTATATTTATATATTTACTTAATTAGAATAAACTCTTACAAAAAAAATACCCATTTATTTAAATGATAATTTCTCCCGCTTAACCAAGATTTTCTTATTTCACATTAAGTCGTCATCATCATCCAAATAAAACACTTATAGACTTAAGTAAATCCTCATAATTCTTTATAACCTGGTAAAAAAGAAACATAATTTGGGTGCGATCAAATTCTCATTAAGGGTTGACATAATCATTAAAAATTCAATGTCAACAAAGATCATAAGAAGTTCAGAAGGGTATGATGACATAGTTAGATAGTATGAGTGAATCATAAAATAACCCATACTAAAAAATAGATGAATCATCAATCCTGAAACATTCTATAAGGAATTAAAAAATTATAGAGTCATAAGAATCAATAATAATGAGTGATATGATATAAATATTGATCAAATGTAACATTATAAACCCATGGCTATAATTGGTAAAACGTGTTGGTATCTTGGAACACCATCAACATAGAACCTTTATAATTTTAATAAGAATTCATCTGACTTATAATATAATTATCTCAATAACATAATAATTACCCAATCAATTGGAGCTCTATCTAAGTGCACCCATCGTATAAGCTATATTAGGCTCACCCAGCGCTATCTGGGTGTACACATTTTATAAGTTATACTAATCTAACTCAGTGAAATATAGGTGTGAAAATTAGATAAAGATGTCCAAGAACTATAAATAAATTAAATATCCCATTCATTTCATCATGAAACTCATATAAAAATCATTATTACTTTTATAACATGATTAAACTAAGGAAAGTAAACGAGTTCCATAATGATCTCTTTGAAAACCAATTAACCCAAGGAAAAGAAATGTTTTCTGTAACAATCTCTTAGAAACATGATCAAATCATGTTAAAGAACCGGTTTCTATAACAATCTATTTGAAACATTTTTAATTCATAGAAAAGAAACTAGTTTCATAACAATCTATTTGAAACATGATTAACCCATGGAAACGAAACCAGTTCTATAGTAATCTCTTTGAAAAATGATTAACCCATGTAAATAGGTTTGTAAAAATCTTTTCATCGTAAACATTAACCATCCATATAAATAATAATAATGGAATCATTTGATCATATCTAAAATATATTATAAGTAACATCAAAGGATTTCATGTTAGAAAGAAAATTATTTTGAAATATCACTTATAAAACTTCTTAAGGAAAATAACTTCTCTTTGAGAATCACTTTTTTAAAACTAGAAATTCATAAAATAATTTTTAAATCATTTTATTTTAAAATAACTTTGAAAACATATAATAGAATCTATTAAAAAATAATTTAAAACATTTCATGAGGAAAATATCCTTTCCACTTTAAAAAAAACTTTTGAAACATAAAACATTTATAAAATCCTTTTATTTGAAAATAAACATGAAAAATGATAAAGAGATGTTCAATTTAAATAATGTTTCTGATATTGGTAAATTCATTTCATGCTATACACATTAAAACAAAGATTCCTTTAAAATGTTTTGAAAAATCCAAATATGGATTGTTTAAAAATGACATAAATATTTCCTTCCAAAAAATGTAAAAAGTTAAAAATTGGATAAAAAAATTAAAAATAATTTTTATAATTTAAAAAAAAAAATTTATAAAACATGGTTTTGTAAGAAAAAGAGCTTTTAATCTAAGAGTTAAATAAATGTGATTTTTTATAAATAAAATTCTTTTGAAATATTGAGTATATAAAGGGAGGAAAATGAAGTGAAAAAAATGTATTCTATTGAAATAAATATAGGAGAAAAAAATAATGATTTTATTGAGATATTTATTATAGTATTTTATTATTTTAGGTATGAACATAAATAATCTTAATAAATGGTGAGATTATGTCGTAAAAACATTACCACTTTGGTAACATTGAATCGTAAGACCCATGATGGAATAAAATTAAAAGAAATATATAATATCATAATAATAAGTAAATTAATGATATTTCATTTCAAGGGGTTGGTATATACACCTCATAAAATAATATAGGTTTATAACATAACATATTTCTCAAAGAAGGCAAATCGAGACAAAAATCCCTTACCGCTTTGGTAACTTTTGAACCGTATACTACATGAAAGGGAGATCCTAAAATGGATATGTAAATATCAATAATTTTCAATATAATAATTATAAAATAAATTAATGTGTATTATTTACACCACATAAATGAAATATGTGGGGAATATGGCTTGTGTATCATAGAATTAAAAAGTGAGAGGAGAATCCCTTACCTCGAGTCCAGACATTCCTTGTATGTACAATAGCTCCTGTATAATAAGATTACATAAGTTATTTTATTTATTACTAAAATTTTCTAGGCTTAACACCATATAGATAAATTTTTTATATTATTTATTTATAATGAAATATTTTAATACTTAATCTGTTCAGTCTAATTTATGTGTTTTGGGGATATTCATATCCTCATTCAAAAAAAATTCTATTTTCATTATGGTTAAAGAGGTCATTATTTCAAAATATCAACAATAAAAACCATCACATAATTATAATATATATTTATCAATTATAATTTTAAACCCAAATATGAAAAAAAATGTAAAATGAACTATTTTATGATCACAGAGACAGTAGGTCATACGTAAGCATGAGTAATGTTTTCATTTTTCCATGAACATCATGGAAAGAATGTATGTGTTTTTTTATATTTCCAAAATGATAATAGTATCATAAATAATATATTATTACTCTAAATATACTTATATATATCATTCACATGATGTATTTATTAAAAAATAATCACATATTCTTGTGGATGAGGTAGTCCGCATGTACTCGAATGGAATTATCATTTTTCAGTGACTGAAAAGTTAAGAGAAAAATGATATATTATCTTTTAATAATGATAAATATATCATGAATATCATAATTATTTCATTTATATCACATATTTTGGTGATTAGGATTTTATATTTATTAATTTTGGATATTGTATGGGTTTTTTTTGAGACCAGGCGTTGAGACAACATGTGATTTTGATGCCAAGTGTGCTCAAAATAAATCTTTGAAATATATTAAATATATTTACTAGTGTTCACATATAGTTTTTTATGTAAAAGTGGAATAAATCCTAAATAGGACCCATATCATAAATCCATGGGTGCCATTGAGTTTAGAATGTGGGTTTTGCCTTAGTCACAACATAACCTTTGTCGACATGGGGATTTTGTGAAAAAATCATCATTGGCATAAAATGAATAAAAAATAATTAATTAATTAATTTTACTTTTTTATGTAGAGACCTTTAATATCCTTTAAAATACATTTTTATAGCCAAATTTCATGGTTATCCACATAACCTTGCAATTTTGAGAGAGTGTTGGAGAGTCGTTGGTGGAGGATGTGTTGACAAATGACAACTAGGTCATGATTTGATGATCGGTGCGCAACAAGATTCAGGGATCTCACAATGAAAATGATGCATCTTCATTCTTCAACAATGATCAATTAAAATCAATGTAGGATAATTTTTTTATTGGATTTATTCCCAGTTATTAATTTCAATAATGAATGTGAATCAGCTGATCAACATATTGATTCATGGATTAGTTATATTATAGGATAGGTTTATCTACAGGGATATTTTGGGAGATTTATTTATTTATTATGGGTCTTTTCTCATCGTTCCAATGGAAATGAATCAAGGACAACCAAACATAGTTGAGGTTAATTCCACTTTTTCATTTTTATGGTTTCCCCAATTTTTTTACCTGTGTTCATCACCAGGGTTTCATTTGCCTAATGGTTTAACCCAAGTACCTAGGATTCAAACATTGTGCACCTATTTTATAGTAAAACAATTTTATATTGCATATAATGACTAGTTGTGGAATGGGTATCATTCAATAAAGACAAAAAATATTGATCAGGATTATATTATAGGTGTTTATGTGAAGGTTTCTCATTTAGTTACTCTCTTGTTCTAGGATCTCTGAGCTAAAATTTTATTCTGGTTTTCCTTTCTATCTTACTCTTTGTCACCTCTCATATAGGGAGATGATATGACTTGTTACTTTTTGTTTCCTATGTGAATTTTAGTGTTTCCAACTGGGTTGATTTATATTCAACCCTAATGGTCCTTGTGCCGACACATTTTGTTCCCATGTAAATGATACACAGCTCTAGAGATGGTTTGGGTGGACATGGGGTTGGCATATTTTGTGGAGTTAATTCTTGGTGATGTTTCTAATTCATTATGGTGTATGATAAATCATGATGGTAGTGATTTTATTTATGAACATAGTATGATTTTTTAGTTTTTACAGTGTAGAGGAGTTACTCAGTGATCTATGTTCGAAGACATGAAAATTGAATTGGTTACATTATTCTTACCTTATATGGTGTATTTGTATTCATTTTTACATGCATGAAAGATAGACTATTCAGTTCACTATATATCGTAATTATATTTTGGTTATGTTGTTAATTAGATGTTTTTATTTTAGGTTTCTAAAGCCTA
Organism: Viscum album; assembly: GCA_963277665.1. NCBI lineage: Eukaryota > Viridiplantae > Streptophyta > Magnoliopsida > Santalales > Viscaceae > Viscum > Viscum album. The sequence goes on from OY728136.1 coordinate 2,036,874,719, forward strand.
AAACCTCACATATAATGATATATTCATACATGGTTCTAGTCATTAGGCCCTGGAGTATTGGTGGAGGGAATTTGGATTGGTAGTGACAAATAATAAATATCACTTCCTGAAATGGATATTTTCTATTGTATATGTGAATTTTGAGTATATCTCAATAAAATATAAAATTTCTTATATATTAATAAAAGTTATTCCAATCAAATTATTTTGGTAATTATGTTTATAACTCTTTGTTCATCCATCCCCACACATTTAAAGATGATATGGTAGGAACCCCCCCCCCCCATGGATCATTAGATTGTTTTTTAAAGTGGGTGAACTACACATCACTAAACTATATCTTTTATGAGTCTAAAGAATGTATTATTGTTAAAATGAGGGGTAAGTGTTCTAGAAAATTTGGTTTAGATGGATGCTTATAAGTGCATCAAAAATAAATTTTCATAATTTTTTGGTTGAGTGGGGGTACTTCATAATCATGGACATAAATTTTCTTTTCATATAGAGATGTGATTCTCTCAAAAACATTATTTTATATAATAATGTGGTTTTAGAAAACTTTTATTTGAGATATAATATGGTATGATAGAAATATTAGTGAATGTATTTTGAGAGTTGTTGATGTTGATGAAAAATTGAAAGGGGGTGGACTTATGAGACCTTTATTTTTAATTATTGGGGATATTGTACTTGTTTTCAACCTTATGTTTAATAAATTTTTTGGGATATAGGTGAATATAGACTTGTAAGTTTGGGTACTGTCTGACCATATGATGTAATCTAAGCTAGTCTAATTGTTTAACCAGAATTTACTAATGTAAAACCTACAAAATGATAATTTCATTAAAGATGGAAACTCTTTAGTCACTAATTTTCTAATTAAGGTGGTATAATAAAAAGTTGAAGTAACTTGAGTTATAGACTAACTGACTCATGATCAAATGATATCATGTTACATGTTTTTTTTAGAGGTTTCTCCGAAAAACTTATAGAGATCACCATAATGATTTTTAGTGGATATGTAATGAGGTATGGAATATCACTACTACAAAATAAGACTTTACCAATACTAGCCTTTTTCAGTTCTAGAAAAAAAATTGGGGATAAAGGTACCATTTATTAGCCCTAAAACAAGCGCTGATAAAGGGTACCTTTTATCAATTCTTTTTTCTCGCACTGATAAAAGGAACCCTTTATTTGGATATTATTTTATCAGTGTATTTTTTTTAGCACTGAAAAAGGAAAAACATTATCAGTGCATTTATTTTAAGCACTGATAAAGGTTTTCCTTTATCATCATTTTATGATTGGCACTCATAAAAACACCATTTATCAGTGCTTTATTTTTAGCACCCATAAAGAAACCAGTTATCATCACTTTTTTAGCACTGATAAAAGTACAAATAAAATTGAATAATTATATAAAAATAAATTAAAAAAATTATTAAAATGATATTTAAAATTTTATTTATTAAACAATTATTGATAAAAATGAATAAATTTATTATATTATATATAAATTATAAATAGTATATATTAAATATATATATAAAATAAAAATTAAACAAGAAAATTAAAAATAAGTAAATTGAGAAAAATATTAATCATTTTATTAATTAAATAATTATTGATAATGTTAATAAATAGTGTATATTTAATATATAGATATATATATGAATGTATATAAATATTATTTATATAATAAATAATATTATTATTGCTTTACGTTAAATAGTAATATGTTTAGTGAATAATGGTTTATAATTAGAAATTAATATGAATTAAAAATACTGACTAATTGCACTAAGTAATGGAAATAATTGAATGTCATTGGATTATTAAATTTCACATAGATCAAATGTATTATATTTTTTTTACATATATGTAATGAATTTTTATATACATATTCACACACATAGATATTTTTTGGGGAATTTAGTAAATTTATATATATTTATTTTATATTTATTTTTTTAATATGTTTTTGTATTTTCAATATGTATTTATATTTATTTCAATATATATCCATTTTTTAAATGATTTATATTAATCAAACTTATCTAAGTTTTCAATATTGTACTCATTTTTAATTAATCAATTTTTATCATTTTGAACATGCATGCACTTAATATTAAATATTCATTAATAATGTTAAAATTTATTTTGTAAAAAAATATTTATAAATAAAAATATTTATAAATGCATATTTACTATTTTTATAAATTTATAATTATAAATAAATAAATAATATATGATTAATAGTATCTTTATAATTATAAATAAATAATTATAAATTATAATAAATTTATTTAAATAAGTAATATATTTATATATATTTATATAAATATATAATTATATAAATATATATAATGATATAAAAATTATTTCTTAAAACATTATTTATATAATTATAAATAAATAATTATATATTCAAAGAATTAAAAAATTATTATTTTAAAAAAAGTGTTATTACAAGTATTATAATTATTCATAATAATTATACTTTTTAAAAATATATATTATTTAGAAAAATGTATTATAATTATTAATCGGTGCTTTTTTAGTGCTGATAAAAATATTGATTTGTTAAAGCTAAAAATCACGAATAAATATTCATTTTATCAGTACTTATTAACATAACATTGATAAAAGGTATCTTTATCAGTGCTATTTTGGAAGTGCTGATAAAAGTGACATGATCTATTTTAGGAACCCCAACCATCATGAACCAATTTGAGATATCAAAAGCTCCCTGTGGAACCGAACTGCTGCCAGCGCTCCTCATTGTTGAATCCAAACTCGAATATAGGCTAGAATCATGGATCCTACTATTCCAGGGCTTGAATCCAAGGCATGACCAATACAAGGGTTGAACAACACCAAGTATCTAAAAAAATATAGGTTTTTATTAATCTCTAATTTCCATCAGTTATCCACTGAATATTATCATCCCACATTTGTGTATCCCAACAAGTCCAGTGGCACTCTCCTATAATAAAACAACGTAAAATTCATTATTGTTTATATATATTGAAGTATCGTCTTCCCCAATAGAATTTGGCTCTCCTTGGGACAACATTGGTATAGTGTGACATGAAATATATCAAACACAATGTTGGGTCATCTGGTTGTGAGGTATAATAGGAACCCAATACCTATATTCAATGACATCTACCTCTTTTCAATTTCTATAATTTGAAAACTTCATCTGTGTAGAGTTCAGTGTTGTCATTGGTTTTGAATTTTCCATTTCAAATCACTTAGGAACCTCTTTTTCATATTTTTATTGAGAAATTAATGTTCTATTATTTCTTTGATTCGCCTATAAACCAAATAAAACGGTTCACCAATCATAGAGAACATGATATCATACTTGATATAATCCAAAAAAAATCATTGTCATTTTTTCAATCCTCAAATATTATATCTTCAACATATATGAGTATCAAAATCCTTTAATCATTTGACTTCTTTATGTAGAGGGTGTGATCAACTCTACCTCTCTAAAAACCAAGCTTTCTTAGATATTAAGCCTACCTTAAATACCAGGTCTTTAGTGATTTCTCTATAGTATATGAAGAATTATTTAAATGGAATTCCTTTCTATTATTTTCATCCATAATAAACCCATAATGTTTCTCAATGTATACTCTATCCTTAAGAAATACATTGTGGTACAAAGATTTGAAATCCATTTGGTATACTTTTAACTAGATTTTCAATAAAATGTCCAAAAAAATCAATTAGTTTTTAACTATGAAATGGTAGTAAGTTTATCATAAATATAAATTCCATTTATCTAGAATTTATCCTTGCACACTATCAATTTTTTATTTTGAGCCACTTTTCCATAGTCAATAAGTTTATTTCTGAACACCCACTTGGTTTTGATAACATTTTTGTCTTCTAGGCTTGGAATAATTTCCCATGTCACATTTATTTTATTCATGTAAATATTTTCATGCATATATTTGATCCAATCACCATCCTTGTAATCCTATCCAAATGATTTAGGCTCTACTGGGGAAAATTAGGTTTTTGTAGAGTCTTACTCCTTGGATTTTTCAATAAAACTTTCTATTCACAATGACACATTATTCATTGATTTCATCCTTTCTTGTATTTTTTACAGTTGATAAAATTATAGCCATCTTTGAAATGATAACCCACTCATTAATACTTCATAAAAATAACTTCATTTCTTCTATCACACATCTAATAAACACTATGTATGATTTATTTTAATCCATCTAAAAACAAACCATTCTTTAACATTGCCTTTTGGTTCCACCCTTATGGATATCTTATTACCATCCACATAATTTTCACAAATGGGAGGCATTACCCCATCTATAGAACACAATAGATTACAACTATCATCTTTATTAGTTTCATCTCCTGAAAATTTATTATTCCAATTTGTTTCTTGGGAATCACTCCCATCTCATTTATGTTTCTGGTACTAATCTGATTAGTAGTTATCATATGGATGACTACTTCTTTGGGTATTTAAAGAAACATAGGTGCATGTCTACAATATATGGAGGGTGAGTTCAAAACAACAAAATTCAATGATAATTGTTCGGAATATGTGATGATGAGTATTAAAATTTTCTATAAATTTCACCTTTGGATGAATTTAGAGAATAACACCTACCATAGTGGAGTATTTATTTTCTTAAATTCAATTACCCATTTTCTTAAAATCATACTAAAATTCTTTGAAAAAATAAAATTTTGAGTTTCCCTTATTATAATTATTTATAACTTTCACCTTTGATAATGAATATATTAATTGTATTTATTTATTTATTATACAAAATGAATATTTTATTAACCAAATAGGATATCTTTACTTTCTCATTAATGATTCAAAGATTCAATAAAATGTATCTTATTTTCTCCTCATCCTCTTCACTCATTGATTGATTGTTTTATGAGATCTATTTTCAATTTTTTATCATCTTCTATATTTATAATCAGTATATCCTTATGGTGAAAAATAGTTTCACAGTAAAATCATTATATGTAAAATTAATGATATATTTCATAATTATGTTTAATTTATTTATTTTTAGTACTAATCATGTAATAATTATTTTCTTGTAAAAGTGGATTATTTTGATCGATGTGGGGTGATTTTTTTGAAGCCTCTCATTCTCGTGAGGGATTAGACTTCGAGCATACAACTGAGATAATGGCAACAAGGAAATGCATCAATAATACATAAAACCATCTATAAATGGTGAATTCCTAATCCTTATTTAATTAATTTTTCCATCATTTTTTTTACTATTAGTAATTTAATTTCATTATCATTTTTATCTAATACTTATTTAGGGTTTTCATAGATCTTTTGGGAGTCATATTTTTCTTTAAACAATCTGCAACATGCTACAAAAGATATAAAATTATTCTTTCGGCCAGTGTAACCATGTTTTCCATTTTCATTGACTTTCTTTATGGAGATTCCAACACTACATATTGATTCAATATTATTATCTGAAAAACCATTCTAATTATTGAAGTCTAGAAAAGTATAGGAAGTTGATGTGCCCATTTTTGTGACATCTTATGATATAATGGGCACATTAGCTTCCTCTTCTCTTCTAAATTTCAACAATGAGGATGGTTTTTTGGATAAGAACATAAATTCAATATGAAGTGTTGGTAGTTAGATATATAAATACAATGAAAATGTGGTAACATTGGTATTTAGGATTTTTTTAATACTTTGCGTTGTGTAAGAATCAACCGCACCTCAATCTGACACACGGTGTGACCGATATGACTCCAAGGGCTTCTTTTTAATTAAAATTGACATTAATTTTAATAAGAAGTAAAACTAACATACTCAAACCCAATAAAAAATATTTTGATTAATTTGATACTTTATGTAAATGATACATAAGTTATTTTTCACTTGTAGGAATCAGCCGCACATCAATTCGACGCACGGTGTGATAGCTAAGACTCAATGTGTCTATTATGAGTTTAAAATCGACTGTTTAGTTCAAAAAAATGTCATTCAATAAAAATAAAATTCACTCATATTTTCTTTATAATTTAGAAAATATATTCATGATCTATTTTTAATGTGTAGTAATTGGTCTCACAGCAAACCGATACACAATGTGATCGGTATGGGTCAAAGTGTTTGTTTCCAGTTTAAAATGAAATTTCAGTAAAAAAGTGACATACTCAAAACAAAGAAAAAGTATTTTATTATCTTGATACATTAGGAAAATTATCAATAAGTCATTTTAGACATGTAGGAATCATTCATACCTCAATCCAATGCACGATGTGAGCAGTATGACTCCAAGTGTGTCTTTTTATTTAAAAATGACATCAATTTAAGTAAAAAGGAAAACTAACCTACTCAAAACTGATAAAACATATTTAAATTATTTTAAAACTTTAATAAAATGATCCATAATTCATATTTGACATATATAAACCATCTCTAAGTTAATATGATACATGATTTGTCTGATATATCTCATTGTGTCCGTTATCAGTTTAAAATTGATAATTTAGTTAAAAAAATGTCACTCACTTAAAAACCAAGAAAATAATATTTAATTTCATTTATAATTTAGGAAATTAATTCATAATTAATTTTTTACATGTAGAAATTAGTCTTAAATAAAACTAATACATGATGTGATCGGTATGATTCAAAGTGAGTGTTTTCAGTTTAAAATGACATTTTAGTATAAAAGACAAGTGAAGTACTCAAAACTGAGTAAACAAATTCAAATTGTTTTAATAATTTATATCAATGATCTATAATCCATATGGACCTATAGGAATTAGTATCAACTCAATTTGACATACATTGTGACCAATATGACTCCATGTATATCTTTTTATTTGAAATTGACACCAATTTTAGTAAAAATGACAACTAACCAGCTCAAAACTGATAAAACGCATTCTGGTTATTTGGATACTTTATGAAAATAATACATAACTAATTTGTGATGTGTTGAAATTAGTCATAACTCAATACAATGCACGGTGTGACCGGTATGACTCTAAGTGTGTCTTTTTATTTAAAATTGACATCAATTTTAGTAAAAAGGATAGTGGGCCTACTCAAAACCAAGAAAACACATTTTGATTGTTTTGATACTTTAGGTAAAAGATTCATAAGTCATTTTTTGAAGTTTTTTAATCATCCTAACCTCAATATAATACATGATGATCCCATTATGACTCAATGTATTAGTTACTAATTTAAAATCAACAGTTTAGTTCTAAAAATGTCACTCACTGAAAATTGAGAAAAAATTCTTGGATTTTCTTGATAATTTATAAAATTTATTCATAATTAATTTTTTGTGTTTATGAATCATTATATTGTTAAACCAATACATGATTTGATCGATACGTTCCAAAGTGCATGTTACAAGTTCAAAATAACATTTTATTAAAAAGACAAGTTTCATACTAAGAACTAATTAAGTGAATTTGGATTGTTTTTATACATTATAAAAATTTTATATAAGACATTTGGGACATTTAAGAATTATACATCCCTCAATCTGACACATGGTGTGACCGAAATGGATTCAAGTGCGATTTTTTATTTAAAATTGACATCAATATTTTTAAAAAAAGGATAAATAACTTACTCAAAACTGAGAAAAATCATTCATATTATTTTTATACTTTATTGAAACAATACATAAGTATTTTTTTATGTGTAATAATCTTCCACATCTCATTTTGATACATTATGTGTTCGGTATAACTCAAAGTGTTTGTTATCAGTTTAAAATCGATTGTTTGGTTCAAAAATGTCACTCATTGAAAATCAATAAAACACACTCAAATTTTCTTAATAATTTAGTAAATTTATTCATAATTCATTTTGGATTTGTAAGAAATATTTTATTTTCAAATAGATATATGTTTTGTTCGTTATGAGTCAAAGTGTGTGTTTCCAGTTTAAAATGTCATTTTAGAGAAAAAGACAAGTGAAACACTCAAAATTGAGTAAATGAAGTTGGATTGTTTTTATACTTTATGAAAAATAATCCATAAGCCATTTGGTATGTGTAATAATTATCCACACCTTAGTATAACATATTTTTTTATTGATATGACTCCAAGTACATCTTTTTATTTAAAATTGACATCAATTTTAGTAAAAAGGACAACTTACCTACTCAAACTGAAAAAATTCATTCTGATTGATATAATACATTATGAAAATTATGCATAAGTCATTTATGATGTATAGGAGAAATCATCACCTCAATCTGATACATGATGTGTTCGGTATGACTCAATGTGTTCGTTATCAGTTTAAAATTGACATTTTAGTTCAAAAAGTGCCACCCACTAAAAATTGATCAAACATGCTCAGATTGTCTTTATAATTTAGGAAAATGATTCATAAGTTATTTTTTATGTGAATTAATTGGTATCACATAAAACCGGCACACGATGATATAGGTATGAGTCAAAGTGTGTGTTTCCATTTTAAAATGAAATTTTAGTGAAAAAGACAAGCGACATACTCAAAACTGATAAAACACATTTGAGTTATTTTGATACATTAAAAAAATAATCTATAATTCATTTCATATGTTTAATAATTAGACATATCAAAATCTTATGCATGTTGTGACTTTTATGAATCTATGTGCATCTTTTGAATATATAAGTATCATTTTAGTTTAAAATGCACATCACATCGCCAAAACTGATCAAATGATCCAATATTGTTTTCTCATCATTCTATCTGCTATTACTTAGTTAATTTTCTTATCATTTTTATCATATACTTATTTAGTTAATTTTCATATAGATAAGTTTTAAAGATGAATAAGAAATGGTGTGACATTTAAGAATCAATTTTGACTCAATATCATACATAGAGTTCCTTATAGAACTCAAATTTTATTTTAAAATTAACACTTTCTAGTAATTTATTTCTTTATATTATTACTAACATAAGAATTTTATTCTTTTATAGGTTCTTTTTTTTCTTGAGCAAGGGTTAGTATCAAAAGACAAAGTAAGACTGCTATTTTTTAATGTATGTAACAATTTGTACTTATGTAATTGTATAAACCAATGTTTAAAGTGTCTATAATATAGTGTTTTTTTGTATTTGTGTTGTAAATTAAATTTCATTTAAATTTTGTATTAATAATTGATTTTTATGATTTGGTGGTGTTTTTGGTGTTGTGGTGTGCTTTCACTGCACACTATATTGGTGCTGCAATGCACAATTACTACACATTGTAGTATGCCCCTTTATTAGTGATTTTAAAATCACTAACAATGGTTCATTTTATCAGTGCTTATAAAATATCTAATAGAGGATACATTTATCAGTGCTCATATAATTTTTGATAAAAGTTTATGGATTTCAATATCTCTCTAATAGTCATCACTTCTCTGGCACTGATAAAGGATTTTTTTAGCATTGTTGAAGTCCTATTTTGTATTCGTGTATTGAGTTAGATTATGTTCTAAATTCTGGATACTAATGACTACTGATGAATGGAAAATTATGTTTCCTAATCAGTTGATGATTTAATTATATTTTACATTTATAAATGGAATAACATTCTAATATACATAACATATTCAATATGGTACATAGGATGTTTTTCTCCCAATATAATTTAGAGAATAGAAAATCCAATTATTTTTTGTAGAATTATTAGTGAAATATATCATGTAATTATAAGGTGAATAAATTATGGATAATAAATTAGATTCTAGTTAGAAAAAATATCTCATGTTCTTTCAATAAAATATGCATCATGGCTATTTGAGAGCAATTTTGATCCTAGATGAGTTAACATAAAAAATCAAAAAGAAGAGTCGGAAAATTTATCCAGAATGTGATTGGGGATATAGATTAAACCTATCACTGAAGAAGATGATTGGGATGGTGTTGTTTGTTAAAATTTATATCCTTGGACAATAGATCTTGATATGAACTTGGAATATGTTTTAAAAGATCATCTATATAAAAAGTTAGAATATAATAAGAAGAGGTTCACTTCTGCTAAAGTTTACTCAGCTGGTAGATAAGTCGAAAGATATATATGAAGAAAAGGTAGGTGAAAATTATGGTGAATAAAAATTATTAAGATATTTTTTGGGTATTCTATGATGATGAGTTTCCAAAATATGGAAGTTTTAAAATGTTATTAGGGTAACATGCTATATGAATAGTGTCTCATTAGAGTTAGTTTGAAAATAAAAAGTATAAAATTAGTGGAGTAATTTTGAGGAAAATTATATAACTAAGAATAATATATGAGTAAAATTTAAAGAATAAAATCTATCAAAATATATAATTATGAAATTTCAGAGCCAGAGAATCAAGATACAAAATTCATGATTTTATATGACATTTGTGAGAGCCTTGACTTTTTTTGATACTAAAGTTTATAGAGGACATTGAGAATGTCAAATACCAAGATATTCATATTCATAAAATGATATTCGAATATGGCATGAAGAACATAGAATATATGAATCTTGAATAATGATAATATAAAATTTGAGCTGGAAATATAATGAGTTATGTTCATTCAGAACTGACCACTACATCTTTTATTTTGAGATAAGAGATTATTTAGAGCCTAACCTATATGTTTTGGATGATAAATTGGTTGAAGAATGAGTATGTTGAGTTGAGTATAGAATAAGTTAAAGAACTATAATATTCATGTTCTAGATGTTTATGTTTTATAATTTTGACTTTGTGATCAAAAATTGATATTTCTATTTAGAAGGCTTAGTGTAATATCTAATTTATTTTAGAACCAATTGAATATAAAATTAATATTCCTCATTTATGTTATAGGAAACATTTTAACTGGTGAGAACCAATATAAATTTATTTTTAAGAGATATTAAGATATTTTTTGTAGATATATCATTTATTTTCACTATTTTTATAAAGTGAATATATATTTCATAGGATAATAATAAAACAAAGAAACTAATAGGTACTAACATTGAGACCAAACTTGGTAAATCCTTAATTCCTTATATTTTCTTTAATTATGACTAGATCATAACTCTATCAAGTTTTAGATGTTTTGTTTAACTTAAAGGAATTTTCAAATGATCACCACTCATTCAACCCACTCACTTACCCCTTAATAGTTCATATATTAATGGTAACATTAGTTGGTATCACTGAAAGGTTCTATTTATAAGATTATTATTCACTTGTGATAAAAAATATCTTCTCTTCAAATAGAAAAGGTATCACTACCATTTATGGTCAAAATATCATTAGTAGAGGAATAGGATGATACCCTATCTTCTTGCACTTGGAATAGAGGTTATCAATGCAACTATCGTGGGATTTCCACCAAGGTAGATCGATTCTCTATTGAAATTTTCTAACAAAAATAATCTATAGGTGGATAGAAAATCTCAAAATTCTATTCTAATTTCATGTTCTCATAAGTTTTATATTAAGGTGGTGTTTCTTCAAATAGTTAAGGATGTATGGTAAAAACATGAAATTGTCTTATAAGGAAATGTGAAAGTAAATGAATAAAAACTTTTGATAAAGGTAAATGAGTTTTGAAATATCAAGAGGTTCTATGAATAAACTATTGATGATTATTATACCATATTGGATGAGATAGTAATAAATATCATATAATTCAAAGATTTCATGGAATATTAATAAATTTATAAAACATTAATAAGGGCTATTCAGTATAGGTTTGATCCTAAATTATCTTCATTAGAATATAGATATGAATTTTCTCTCAATAAACTACATAATATACTTATTATAAATGAGATGAGAAAAGTTACATCATTCAAAAATAATATTAAGTAAAAGTTGCCTCATGAGGGATCTTAAAATTTAAAAACCAATACTTGAGGATATATGATCCAGTGAATCAAAAAATAAAGATTATTATAATGATGACTAAAAGATTCTTATTTTAAATTTCCCTTTGATTTTCTTAAAATGAAAAGGAAATTACTAGGAAAAACTCCCATTCATATGTTTTCTGTGTAATGTAATCTAACACGTTTCCAAAAACTATCTCAAAAAGAATGGTGTATAGTTAAATGATGATGTTACAAAATATAAATATCATATGAATAAATGGGGTGAAACTTATATGGAATATATAAATGTACTCTAAAAAGAAAATGTTTTTCTTAAGGACCAAAAACATTATATTGAGTGAAAAATAAGAATATTACTCAATTAAAACCAGTACACCGAAATATTTTGTTCTAGACAATTTTGGAACCTTCATGGATCATGATTAAAGAATATAAAATAATTTATATAGTAAAGAAGAAGGTAAATAAACTTATATAGAACACATGTTGAGATCATAACAAGAGGAATATCTTGAAAAAAACACTAAAATCAAGAAATAATTATAGATATTGAAAGACGAAGGATAAAATAATATTGGATGAAAAGAGTAATTTATAAAAGTAGACGATTCATACATTAAGGAAAATAAAAACCTCAAGTTGGATTTTGAGGAACAATATAAAATAATAATACACTATAACGATAAACTCATTTTAAAGGAATATGAGATGATAAAAAACAATAAATATGTGTTAAGGATCAAAAAACTTTTACGATGATGAATATGTACGTCAAAAAATAATTTAAAGATAAGGATGAATCATCTTAGGATTCCTACAAAACTCACCCATTATGTCAGCTAAAATATAATCCATCTAAATATGGAATTAGTTTTTATTATAATAAACAATAATTTTGAAAAAACTAAATATGGGAATGTTTAGTTGAAAAGGTATTTGTGAAATTTTTAACGTCAGTGGATGTTAAGAGTATCTTATGAAATAATGGATTTACATTCCACATGAAATTATACATTGTGATATCTTTTGGATCTTAAAGATAATATTACAAATAAAACTCATAACATAATGGAATATTGGGGTTCAGTGGATATTGTTGGTGTTGTGGGATATTCCCACAAAAATCTTTTAACTACAAGTAAAACATGTCACTCCCCAGGTACATGAAATAAATTAGGGGCATAAACAGAATAATAAAAGGAGGAAACTTTAATTAATCAAGAGAAGTCTCTATAATAAAAGAATTGTAAGTAATAATCACATCAAGGAATAACCAATTTTACTACATAGAAGAAACTTATGAAATATGATTCCAACTAGGTCACTATTTATAGGAGTGAATGGACACTAATTTGGCTAAATTTACTTATTCTATAAAAGGAAAGGATATTTGGACATATATGATAGAAGAAAAATATATTATTATATAGTTTGGAATTTAATATATCCATAAAGTTAATTCATGGATATTTTATAGGAATTTTTCCTCACACATGATAGGTGATGTAAAAATGTATTAAATTTTTTTTAATAACATGGAGGATCTATTACCATTTAAAATGATATTTCTTTGAAAATAAAATGAATTACTATGGTTGAAATAAAATCTCTAAGGATAAATTCCAATGATTGTATATTTTTTTATGGAATTAAACGTAACTTACTACGTGTTATATAACATTGGGATTATGGTAATGAAGTTATCTTACAAAAAGATTCATGTTTCATTCAATGATTAAAGGAAGAAAAATTATTACTCAGGGAGATTTAACTAGTGGTAATTAATTCAAGTTTAGGGAGCCAACTGATTATTTTTATTTAAGTATAGATCGTGAAAATATGTTATGGCACTAAAGGATTGAACATCATGGTATGAAAAATATGAGTAAAATCTTAATGGAATATGTAGCGAGAGATTTACCACAATTGAAGTGAAAAGATGACTCTATTTGTAAAATGTGTCAGATAGGAAGGATGGTTAGTGGAAGTCACAATAGAGTGAATATCTACCCCACCAAAACACTTAATCTTATATATTATGATCTACCTAGACCAATGAGTCATCAATACATAAAGTTTTATCTTTTATTTATCAATTTTATAGAGTATTATGATGCCCTAACCTAGGGTCACTCATCAATGCTTGAGATATGGTTTCCAAATTACCACAATTGTGCCTCTATTTACATTATAGGTTCCCAACTAGTATTGAAGGCCTAAACATGTATTTAGGATACTATTCTATTTTTATCATTATAATCAATAATAATAAATAGCCATAAATAATACATATAATATTTTGTAGAATAAAAAATTAAAATAATTGTTTTATATCAAAATATTGTTTTCATACAAAATATAACACTAGTCCCTCATTGCGCTGATCCCATGTACATGATAAACCCAAAATAAAACAAAAATATAAACTTCCTACTACCATCCCGGGACCTCTTTTCCCACCCACTCTCTAGACACCTATCAAGCTACTCCAGCCCAATCCATTGCATGTCATGTTCTCAGACCTAAAAGTAAACAAAAGGTTCTCACGTACATGAGAGTACTCATATTGAGTGTGATCATATAACTCATTATATAATCACAAATAATCCTTAATATATGCCTCGTATATGTGTGTATTCATGAGGAAAATAAATACATAAATAATCATTCTTTTTAGATTTTCATGTATTTATTATAACTCCATGAAACCCGATGAGGTACACAATCCAATAAACTCACTGTGTGTAAACTATTCCACCATGGTTCTTAATCATACCTACTTTAATTCCATTCAATAATATCAGTTTCTCCTCATATAATTCTATCATAAATAATGATCAACACGTACATGAGGAATTGGGGTAGGGAAGAGTCAAAACCATGAACCAGTACTAGAATATATTTTCCATTATCATAAATCCATGTCTCGGCCCACTATATTATCACTCAAGGCTGTGTCCATCGGTTATGTATCATGTCACATCATAACTCATACCTTTACATTGGTCCTCATCTAGATCCCAAGCCTCATATTGAATCAAAAACCTACATTATTACACACATTTCCCATAGGTAACTCCTAAACACAATCCTGCAAATTCATAGTCCATTAAGATCATAGCCTAAGCCTCTCAGGTTAAGATCCATCATCCACACCCTTCATCACACCAAAATCCCTCTCTTCATGGGAAGTCCATTACCCAAGACACTCATGGAAAGGTCCATAAGATGACCCAAGTCACTCATAGAAATGTCTTAATACGTACACATTGGTATCCCATCATATCCATGATTATCCAACTATCCATATTGCTCATAGTGAGTCCAGGAATATTGATCAACTCCCCCACCAGTGTATGTCACCTATAATATGCACAAGAACATGAAAACAGCATGAGTAGGGAACACAAACTATCATGAAACATTCTAGTTAATCCCATGGTGTTAGTCTCTTAAGACCAAGACCATCCTCAAATAATATCTTATCTCATACATAAAGGTGTCCATTAGGGCCTCTAAACCCATCGCAATCCCTTCTCATCGACACCACCTAAAGCCTATCACCCCTTAGTGACACCATATCCTGATGGTTTATCCTGAACCAGACCCCATGGCCTATTATAGTCTATTTAAACCCCCGTTCACTCCTTCCCCCACTACCTTGAGGTTATCCCTATCCATAATTCTCTAACAACCCTAACATCTAGAGTAGGGGCTTGAATCCTATCCAGAAACCCATTGGAATCTTGATTCCAAGTCCTAAAAATTCCCACAACCCTCCCTTAGGTCTCATATTAGTTTTCCTAAGAAATATCACTCAACCTGTCTCTTAGAGTAAAACCCTTTCCATTACATAATCCAAGTCTCAAAGGATTTACCATACTTTATATGAAACCAAGAATCTCTTTAGATATTAGGAGGATGTTCTTAGTTTCCTACCTAACATATAGGTGTATCTCTCATCATCTCTCAACCACAAGCCTCTCATGCCTACCAAAATATCCCTATGATATCACATGGAAAATTCCCATAATTCATCTTACATCTGAAGACCAATGCATGTTTTCTCATTAACTCATCTGAAAACCCCTCCCCTTAGAAACATAGTCATCAAGAAATTACCAATTTACCTATGTGATAAAGAGATCTTAGTCCAAGAATAAGATTCCCAACACCCTGCTATTTCATCTATCTAGGGAATTATCATTCCCTAATGCTTGTACCTTATCCCAAGAAATTATAAAGGCATTAACACTCAAAAATATACATCTATATGAAATTATATTATATATTCCACCTACCTATATCATGAATTTAACCCCTCATAGAGATCTAAAAAGCCTCATCCAGGCCCACAGAGCCTCATCCACACCCTTAGTCAACTATCACATGATAAAAACCACAAAAAAATTAATTATAACACATTTTAAGTAATTATTAAAATTAATATAAATAGTCATAACCACATAAAAACTCTTCGAGTATTATTTTATCACCAAAACCATAACTAATGGGGTGCAGTACACTCCCGAAACATACCCTACATGAGATATGTAAAATTTTAAATTATTATGCTTTATTAAAAGATAGTATTAACTAGAAATATTTAAAACCCATATGAAAATTCATATTATAACAAATTATAGTTAAAAAAATGAGAAAAAATATTAATATGTTATCTCAATATATCTTATAGACAATAAATATGAAAAAATCCATCAAAAATCAGTGGATTCAATAATGATCTAGTGGAATAAACACTAAAACCCTGAACTGGGAAAAAAATTACTGTAAATTAGGATTGGGAACAAATAGGATGAAAGAGATGATATTTTTTCTCAAATTTTCATATAATGCCCCAAGATACCACAAAATAAAAGTTAATTGAAAGAGGCTAAGGAGACTTCTATTCCTTGCTTCATCAAACATAATAGGATAGAAAGATAGGTCTTCGGTAAAACTCTCAATGTGGAATTTTGGAAAATTCCCCATTTTTTAGAAAACAATGAACTATTCACTATTAAAGGTGTAAATTAGTGGTTTACACCGTGAAATACTCAATGAAACAAATTCATCCATATGTATCTCTACTTTCACAGGGTGAAACACTAGTTCAAAACATGAACCACTTATTCACAGCATGAATTTATAAATGCATGTGATCCTTCCTCATTCACCCCATTCATAGCCTAAAAGGAACCCCATGAAAGTCATTCATCTATTGAATCACCACTATCACGCCATTAATGGAACATAAATAAAAAATTCCAGCAACCCAGTCACTAAACCACTTCTCTTATTGTAGAGACCCGAAGCTTGACGTACATGGACATTACATTACATTTGCGGAATACTTAGTACATAACAAAAAACACACACACAAGGATCGTAATAGTTTAGTGTCTTTGGAAACTCGGAACGTAATCTTCTAATCGTGGTGAAAGATCTTAAATATCTCCCATAAAGATCTTCCATTTTTTTTACCTAAAACCTTTCTTTATATCCTGGGGAAAAGAAAACATAAAAGGGTGAGCTCAAATGCCCAGTAAGGGTATACAAAAGAAAAATCAATCACATCATATTCATAAGAACATAACTTTTGGAAATCTTAACCTGCAAAAGAGAGCATAATTTCATAACATGGGATAAATCATAGTAGTGAAACGAAATCCCAATAATCATAACTTAAAACATGAAACTTTGTGGCATACACACATAATCATAGAGAATCATTTCTTGTTAGTCAAGACTCATTTCCAAGACTATCTTAGTGGACAAAGTCCCTTTCTGAATCGAGTAACCCTCGTTTCAGTCCTGTTTCACTGAACCGGTATAACCTACCATTTCAGCCATGTCTATCTCATGAGATATAAAATCTTTACCCAATGCATTGGAGGGAGATATAGGTCCCACCCATCTCATAATGATACCATTCTTATGTGTGCCACAAAATCATAAACCATACATCATTGCATAACCCATGTAATAAAAATGGGAATCTTAAACATCATGACATCATAAAACAATTCATATATGATAAAGGAATTCATAAAAATAATTCCATCAAAACATAATCAAATCAATATAACAATAGGGATAAAAACAGGACCCTTTATTATCTTAGATGGAAAATAATTTTGATAAATCACTTGAACTTCATTCTTGAGGAAAATATCCTTTCTACTTCAAAAACACTTTTCCTTTCTTAACATGTCGTAAAATTATAAAATAAAAGAAGTTGATTAAAAATAAAATTTAAAACTTGTAAAGGAAGCTTCTTGTAAATAATGCTTTAAAAATCCATTCATGTCGTATAAGTTAAAAAAAACATTCTTCGTACTTTTGTCAGAAAAGTCAAAAGTACCTCGTACGAAAAAAACGACAAAAGATTCCTTTCATTTCTTTTACTAAAAACTCACCGAAGGGTAAAAATGTATTTAATCAATTGTAGGTGGATGTAAATAATATTACATATTGATGAAACATGTATTTGGATGATAAAATACACCCCAGTAAATTTCAAAGTATAAACAATCTCGGATAAAAATGAGATTGTGATATTTCCCCTTACCTTAGGTCCGAATTGCTTTGTAAGTGTCCGAACCTCCTGTATAATGATTTAAATCATGTTATTTACTTATTCCAGAATCATATTCATTGTTATTATATCATATATGATCCACTTATGACTTTATATTACCCGTTCTTTTGTAAATTCATGTTAAAGTAGCGTTTTGGGTAAAATCGTCTCATTTGTCGTTCGTGTTTTTAACTTGTAATTATTCATATGATTACTTAGATCATGATTACATAATTACAGAATATAAAACATGATATATATATATATATATATATTCAGAATATACATATATAATAAATCAGTAAATTGAAAGAA
The DNA here is from genome assembly GCA_963277665.1 of Viscum album. Classification (NCBI taxonomy): domain Eukaryota; kingdom Viridiplantae; phylum Streptophyta; class Magnoliopsida; order Santalales; family Viscaceae; genus Viscum; species Viscum album. The sequence continues at coordinate 2,036,893,476 of OY728136.1, forward strand.
ATACACCGTTCATGGAGACGGTAGTCCGTACGTACGCATGAACGCTGTTTTCGTTTCCTTATTGAATTGAATGGAATTAAGTAGATGACATACATATAAATAATTCCAGTATCATTATTATGTCATATATTTCATTAGTACTTATTATATATACTTTATAATGATTCATGAATGGTTAATCATTGAGAATGAATCTCATCGCGTCGTGGAGACGGTAGTCCGTACGTACGCACGAGCGATGATATCATTACATGGTCGTGGAATTGTGTTGAAGTGTATGTATACTATTTCAGTATCAATATAACTTTATAATAATAATATATAGTTACTCATTAAACCATTATACCCATCCAATTAAGGTGGTGGCGGAAAATAGATTACACCACGGCGTGGAGACGGTATTCCGTATGTACGCACGCGCGGTGATTTCCTTTTTCCGTAGGATGGATAGAAGGTTAATTAGAGTTGTTTAATATTTATAATAACATATCAGTATGTAATTAATACATATGTTATTACTTTATCATGAAACAACTAAAGTAGAAGAAGTTGAAGAAGAAAAAAATTGAAAAGATCGGTAATGGATATTACCTCTTCTTTGAAACGCCTCTTTGAATCCTCAACTTAGGGAACTAAGATTGGTCTTTGAAGAAGACCAGGACCTCTAGGATTATTCTTGGGAAGTGTAGAAGGGATTTCGGCAGAGGTTGGCCGAGCTTGAGTGCTCAAATTGGTGTGAGGAGGAAGGGGGAGGAGGTTCCCTTTTATAAGGGAGGAGAGGGGCACCTTAGGAATATCTCAAAATATTATTTTATATTAAATTCAAAATCGGTTTATAATGGTTCCAAAGGGTCTTATTTCGAAGGTAAAGTGGGGATGGGTCGAAATCCTATCAACCAATAGGATTTAGACAAGTTTAGGTTATTATTTAAACCTTATCAATTAGATTTAACTCTAAGTTAAATAATTTAACTTTTACCGTGTCTTTTTGTTTTCATACACTATATGGTTAATAAACATACTATATCAAGAAAAAAGAACCCCAAGTTGTTTATTATTAATATATATAATCTTATCTAAGTCATTTGGCCGAACCTTAGATTTTTAGGAATAAAATAACAATTAATAATATAATATTTTATTTAAAAACTATTTTGTGTCAATTTTGACACTACTTGATATATGATTTTTGTGCAAGTCATAACAGAATTATATGTTCAAACCGAGTTGATTAAATCAACACTAATATATCATAATAACCTAGAAAATTAGTGTAAGTCATAAAAAGTCTCAAATTACATTTATTTGGGCATTTATAACATCAATTCTGTCAATATTTCATTAATAAGACAATTACTGCATCATCTTCATGTCGTAACAAATGATAATTATTTAATCCCTAAAAATTCTAAATAAATTCCTATGATGTAGATAATTGTATTAGATTTCTGGATACTATTCATGTTCTTAGTTTCATGAAGTTTATCACTAGATTAAAATTATTATACTTATAAGATTTAAGAAAGTGACATGTTGTCACATTCTTTGGTTTTAATAATAATTAAATTATTTTCATTGACAAAATTTAATTAAATTAATCTAATCCGACCCTTAGGTGATATGGGTAGTTTTTTAGTCATCCAATAGAATTTTGACATTTGTTAGGGTAATTTTAAAATATTATATTTAACCTTAATTACCCGATTTACCTTTAACTATGGTAAATAAAATTTACCGTAGTTACTATTCATAATTCCCAAAAATAAAAAGTATCCTTTTAAAATAATTTGGACCCACTGATTCCAAATATGGAATCCATTTTTTAAAATTCAAAACACAGAAGTTGCAGAAATTAAATTAAAATTAATCCCATTGTCGAATAAAAACGGGTTTTTGTTTAAAACATTGCAAAAGATTGAATTGATTTAACTTACGAATTCAAGGTAAAATAAATGATAATGACATAAATTATATTAAATGGTAAAATATATTCTATTATACTTTAAAACCATTCAATATTATAATTTAACCACATAAGATATTACGATGAAAAAATTTGTTTTTAATTAAAATATAGCGTGTTTTTACTATTCATTAAAATGTGAAAGTTACCAGAATAATATGAAAATTTTATCCAAAGTAAATTTTTATTTCATGATTCCAAAGAAGAATTTTGTCAAATTGAACTTATAAACATGTCAAAAACCAGATTTAAAGTGGGTGCTCCATCCAAAGGCGGCAAAACAGCATTTTTTGAAAAATACTTAATTTACCCGAAAAATTTATTTTGTTCTTATACCATGTTCTAGAAATGTGTAAGATGAATAATAATGTTATAAAATTCAAAATTTAGTTAATAATATTCATAACGGCTAGTTCATGACAATATTATAATAATATAACATTGTTTATTAAAACCTGGTATTGCGTACAACACACGCTATCGAGGAAGGTCGTGATTGCGTGTAATGCAAGCCAAGTCAGGGTTGCGTGTTTTGAAAGAATCCTTCGTTGTTTCGTATTACAGAATCCAACCATATTTCATTTATACATTTAATATATATATATATATATATACTCAATGTTGCGTAGAATAACTATTATCAAAAGTGTGTGTAACACGGTCCAAGAATAGTGTTGCGTATACTGCAAGCTAATACGGTGTTGCGTATAGTGCAAGGTAATCTTGGTGTAAAATACAACAAAATACATTAATGAAATTAAAATAATATTTTTCATAAAATCTCAGGGTGTTACATTCTACCCCCCTTAAAATGAATTTCGCCCTCGAAATTCATCGGGGTTATAAATGGTTTACTATTTGAAAGTTTCTTTGATTGAAACCCACATCGTAAAAAGGAATACCAAAACTTATCTTTAAAAACAAAAGTATGAAACGTAACGGTTACCCAAATAAACTAATCACTGGGTTTCCACATAGGTGAAAATATGGATATGGAAGAGAAATCTAACCATCATGTTCTGATGGAGAGTGGTAGAGAACATGGCTATGGAAAAGCTAGCAATCACAAAGCCATAAATTTGTGATGATCTAGGGTACCATCTGATTCATCGGATATAAGGGCACTAGGACAACATTTTTGGTTTTCAAGATCATTTCCCTAAAGTTGAAAATTTGAATTACAATAAATACTTACTTTATTTTGGTACAATCTCACTGTTGTTTGTTCCTTGAACAATTTCCACTTCATCTCTTAAATAAATGAAGTTGAATTTGTTATTCGTGAAGTGTTAGCAGATCATGTGATAGAATGACGGGTCATTCCATCTGTATCAAACAAAAGGTTAGCAAAAATTATATACATAAGTCGATCTATAGTGAGATTAATCATATATTGTTCCTAAAATGGACTTATACTTCATATATCATACTGCTTAATATAATAAAACTAGTTTCTACTAAACAAGGACTTCCTGTAGGCCAGTGGTAGGCGATAAAGGCCAGTCGCACTTCGTTTGTGGGTTTGATTCCTACAGCCTTGTCCGACGCGATGGGCTGTCGCCCGTCCTGCAGGTTGTCCTTTTTCTAAAACTAAATTACTCTAAAATCCCATCAATAATATCGAGAAAACTTCTATCCTTAAACAATACTAAGTTATGTCCAACATAATCCATTCCAATCTTTAGGCTTATCCATAATACTGCAGTCCACTCTCATGACATAGTGAAAACGATTACCAGAGATTTAACACCATCGTCGATCCCCATATATCATAAGATATGTTTTGTTGGTCACATTCCAAACATTCAAAGGCCTTAATAATGTATTCTCTTTAATACCCATTGAACCTTAGTGAAAACATGAATGCAGTTAAAAGTTAACTCTTTCCACATACCAAAATCCAAAAATTCTCTATACTCAAACCATGATATAACCTTATCCTTATATCAGTCATGAGCTCATGAATAAAATCAAACACCTCATTATCTTATTATTCCTTCATTATGCGCATATCATCTAAATTCTAAAAATATCTGAATAACCTTTCATGGATAGTGGTACCATTAATCATACACTTTCATAACTCAAGGAAAGACAACAGTGTAACAATCCTTAGATGTCTCTTTATTCCATAGTACCATGAGATTTCTTATACAACATTACACATGATAAACATGTAATCATTCCACTACATTCTTAAACCATTGACCGAGCTTCAACAATTCTTTCATCTCACATATCATTTGTAGTCTCTTCATCATCAACAACATAAATACTTCCCATATGACCACACTGATTATCTTCATGAGACTTTCCCTTAGGGCATTGGTTTGCATAATGCCCGTACATTCCACATTTAAAACATTTAACCATTGTTGATGTCGTAGCAATACCATTATCCTCATCCATGGTGTTAACTGAACCTTTTCCTTTGCACTTACTTGCTTTGTGTCCTTCTTTTCCACACCCAAAGCATCTTCTAGTTCCTTTGAAACATTCTCCTTGATGCCTCTTCCCACATGATTTACATAGGGGAAATTGAACTTTCTTTCCTCTATGATCATCATGAAACTCCATCTTTCTCTTATTAGCCGAGTCAGGAAACTTACCAAAATTTACTTTATTGATCATATTATGAGATTGCTGATTTGGCATAATAATGATGTTTGGACTTCCAAATCCCATTTCATTATGAAGAATATCATTCCATTGTCCATCATATCCTCCATTATCGTGAATCATCTTGTTTCCAGCCATTTTCTAAAACCCAAAAAAAATAGTGTGAGAGGCAAAAATCATGCTAGGGAAAACAACATAATAAAGGTGGAGTATCCTCAATATCTAACATCTTAGGTTAAATTCTATGATCGTTACCGTAGTTCTAGGATTGTATCCTATACGTATACTTATCCTTAGGGACATCCCTAGACATACCTTATAAATATCTCTAGGGATCTCACTAAAGTTCTCGCATCCTAGTTTCCAAAGGTTGACTAAACCTTTCCTCTGATACCAACTGTAGAGACCCGAAGCTTGACGTACATGGACATTACATTAAATTTTCGGAATACTTAGTACATAACAAAAACACACACACAAGGATCGTAATAGTTTAGTGTCTTTGGAAACTCGGAACGTAATCTTCTAATCGTGGTGAAAGATCTTCAATATCTCCCATAAAGATCTTCCATTTTTTTACCTAAAACCTTTCTTTATATCCTGGGGAAAAGAAAACATAAAAGGGTGATCTCAAATGCCCATTAAGGGTATACAAAAGAAAAATCAATCACATCATATTCATAAGAACATAACTTTTGGAAATCTTAACTTGCAAAAGAGAGCATAATTTCATAACATGGGATAAATAATAGTAGTGAAACGAAATCCCAATAATCATAACTTAAAACATGAAACTTTGTGGCATACACACAAAATCATAGAGAATCATTTCTTGTTCGTCAAGACTCATTGCCAAGACTATCTTAGTGGACAAAGTCCCTTTCTGAATCGAGTAACCCTCATTTTAGTCCTGTTTCACTGAACCGGTATAACCTACCATTTCAGCCATGTCTATCTCATGAGATATAAAATCTTTACCCAATGCATTGGAGGGAGATATAGGTCCCACCCATCTCATAATGGTACCATTCTTATGTGTGCCACAAAATCATAAACCATACATCATTGCATAACCCATGTAATAAAAATGGGAATCTTAAACATCATGACATCATAAAACAATTCATATATGATAAAGGAATTCATAAAAATAATTCCATCAAAACATAATCAAATCAATGTAACAATAGAAATAAAAACAGAACCCTTTATTATCTTAGATGGAAAATAATTTTGATAAAGCACTTGAACTTCATTCTTGAGGAAAATATCCTTTCTACTTCAAAAACACTTTTCCTTTCTTAACATGTCGTAAAATTATAAAATAAAAGAAGTTAATTAAAAATAAACTTGAAAACTTGTAAAGGAAGCTTCTTGGAAATAATGATTTAAAAATCCATTCATGTCGTATAAGTTAAAAAAACATTCTTCGTACTTTTGTCAGAAAAGTCAAAAGTACCTCGTACAAAAAAAACGACAAAAGATTCCTTTCATTTCTTTTACTAAAAACTCACCGAAGGGTAAAAATGGATTTAATAAATTGTAGGTGGATGGAAATAATATTACATATTGATGAAACATGTATTTGGATGATAAAATACACCCCAGTAAATTTCAAATTATAAACAATCTCGGATAAAAATGAGATTGTGATATTTCCCCTTACCTTAGGTCTGACTTGCTTTGTAAGTGTCTGAACCTCCTGTATAATGATTTAAATCATGTTATTGACTTATTCCAGAATCATATTAATTGTTATTATATCATATATGATCCACTTATGACTTTATATTACCCGTTCTTTTGTAAATTCATGTTAAAGTAGCGTTTTGGGTAAAATCGTCTCATTTGTCGTTCGTGTTTTTAACTTGTAATTATTCATATGATTACTTAGATCATGATTACATAATTATAGAATATAAAACATGATATATATATATATATATATATATATATTCAGAATATACATATATAATAAATCAGTAAATGGAAAGAAATACACCGTTCATGGAGACGGTAGTCCGTACGTACGCATGAATGCTGTTTTCGTTTCCTTATTGAATTGAATGGAATTAAGTAGATGACATACATATAAATAATTCCAGTATCATTATTATGTCATATATTTCATTAGTACTTATTATATATACTTTATAATCATTCATGAATGGTTAATCATTGAGAATGAATCTCATCGCGTCGTGGAGACGGTAGTCCGTACGTACGCACGAGCGATGATATCATTCCATGGTCGTGGAATTGTGTTGAAGTGTATGTATACTATTTCAGTATCAATATAACTTTATAATAATCATATATAGTTACTCATTAAACCATTATACCCATACAATTAAGGTGGTGGCAGAAAATAGATTACACCACGGCATGGAGACGGTATTCCGTACGTACGCACGCGCGGTGATTTCCTTTTTTCGTAGGATGGATAGAAGGTTAATTATAGTTGTTTCATATTTATAATAACATATCAGTATGTAAGTAATACTTATGTTATTACTTTATCATTAAACAACTAAAGTAGAAGAAGTTGAAGAAGAAAAAAATTGAAAAGATCGGTAATGGATATTACCTCTTCTTTGAAACGCCTCTTTGAATCCTCCACTTAGGGAACTAAGATTGGTCTTTGAAGAAGACCAGGACCTCTAGGATTATTCTAGGGAAGTGGATAAGGGATTTTGGCAGAGTTTGGCCGAGCTTGAGTGCTCAAATTGGTGTGAGGAGGAAGGGGGAGGAGGTGCCCTTTTATAAGGGAGGAGAGGGGCACCTTAGGAATATCTCAAAATATTATTTTATATTAAAGTCAAAATCGGTTTATAATGGTTCCAAAGGATCTTATTTCGAAGTTAAAGTGGGGATGGGTCTAAATCCTATCAACAAATAGGATTTAGACAAGTTTAGGTTATTATTTAAACCTTATCAATTAGATTTAACTCTAAGTTAAATAATTTAACTTTTACCGTGTCTTTTTGTTTTCATACACTATATGGTTAATAAACATACTATATCAAGCCAAAAGAACCCCAAGTTGTTTATTATTAATATATATAATCTTATATAAGTCATTTGTCCGAAACTTATATTTTTAGGAATAAAATAACAATTAATAATATAATATTTGATTTAAAAACTATTTTGTGTCAATTTTGACACTACTTGATATATGATTTTTCTGAAAGTCATAACAGAATTATATGTTCGAACCAAGTTGATTAAATCAACAATAATATATCATAGTAAACTAGAAAATTAGTGTAAGTCATAAAAAGTCTCAAATTATATTTATTTGGGCATTTATAACATCAATTCCGCCAATATTTCATTAATAAGACAATTACTGCATCATCTTTCTGTCATAACAAATGATAATTATTTAATCCCTAAAAATTCTAAATAAATTCCTATGATGTAGATAATTGTATTAGATTTCTGGAGACTATTCGTGTTCGAGGTTTCATGAAGTTTATCACTAGATTAAAATTATTATACTTATAAGATTTAAGAAAGTGACATGTTGTCACATTCTTTGGTTTTAATAATAATTAAATTATTTTCATTGAAAAAATTTATTTAAATTAATATAATCCGACCCTTAGGTGATATGGGTCGTTTTTTAGTCATCCAATAGAATTTTGACATTTTTTAGGGTAATTTTAAAATATTATATTTACCCTTAATTACCCGATTTACCTTTAACTATGGTAAATAAAATTTACCGTAGTTGCTATTCATAATTCCCAAAAATAAAAAGTATCCTATTAAAATAATTTGGACCCACTAATTCCAAATATGGAATCCATTTTTTAAAATTCAAAACACAGAAGTTGCAGAAATTAAATTAAAATTAATCCCGTTGTCGAATAAAAACAGGTTTTTGTTTAAAACATTGCAAAAGATTGAATTGATTTAACTTACGAATTCAAGGTAAAATCAATGATAATGACATACATTATATTAAATGGTAAAATATATTCTATTTATACTTTAAAACCATTCAATATTATAATTTAACCACATAAGATATTACGATGAAAAAAGTTGTTTTTAATTAAAATGTAGCGTGTTTTTACTATTCATTAAAATGTGAAAGTTACCAGAATAATATGAAAATTTTATCCAAAGTAAATTTTTATTTCTTGATTCCAAAGAAGAATTTTGTCAAATTGAACTTATAAACATGTCAAAAACCATATTTAAAGTGGGTGCGCCATCCAAAGGCGGAAAAATTGCATTTTTTGAAAAATACTTATTTTACCCGAAAAATTTATTTTGTTCTTATACCATGTTCTAGAAATTTGTAAGATGAATAATAATGTTATAAAATTCAAAATTTAGTTAATAATATTCATAACGGCTAGTTCATGACAATATTATAATAATATAACAGTGTTTATTAAAACCCGGTATTGCGTACAACACACGCTATCGAGGAAGTTCGTGATTGCGTGTAATGCAAGCCAAGTCAGGGTTGCGTGTTTTGAAAGAATCCTTCGTTGTTTCATATAACAGAATCCAACCATATTTCATTTATACATTTAATATATATATATATATATATATATATACTCAATGTTGCGTAGAATAACTATTATCAAAAGTGTGTGTAACACGGTCCAAGAATAGTGTTGCGTATACTGCAAGCTAATACGGTGTTGCGTATAGTGCAAGGTAATCTTGGTGTAAAATACAACAAAAGACATTAATGAAATTAAAATAATATTTTTCATAAAATCTCGGGGTGTTACACTTATGTCAACTTGAGAATCCATACCATTAACCAAGTCTTAAACCATGTCAAAAAAACAATTATTTGGGACGTAAAAGTGATAAGGAACCTAATTCAAGTCCTAACTCAAGAACATACCCATTAATAGAAAAAAAATCAAATTTCCTTAGGAATTTGAAACCTATAATGAAAAAGGTCATGAAATACTCCCCACTATAGGTCTTCTCATCCCCATGAATCAAAAATTGTCCCCCAATAAAAACCCTACTTTCTTTAGTTATAAATTCATTAATGACTTGGAAACTCTTATCCATGATCATCAAACATCTTTATGATTCACTACTCCAAACATTAATACACACTATTCACCAAAGTCCATGGCACCTACTCATAAATAACACCAACAACAATATGTTTCTCACTACACACATATCTCCCGAGACACTATGCATTCCTCAAAGGAATAATCCGAAGGATTATGGTTCTATCTGCTAAAATACTACACTCACCATTCTAAATTTTTTATCCATAGTTCAACCCTTTTTAGTAGTGAACATATCCAAAAATTTCTTTTAGTAGTCATCTAAACCATTACCCGCATTCTAAAAAACACACTTGATCTGTATTCCATCTCATTATAACCCGACTCATGAAAATACAATTGTCAGATCACCTCTGGTGAACTTCTCTTGAAAACACACAGTTTCACCCTTTGTGCATAACCAAAAAACTCTATCAAGATGATTAAACCCTTAGAGGCACCCTAAGACCTTAAAAATATCCAAACTATAAAGTCTTAACTAGATTATTAGTGTAATGCCTTTATTGGACCACCATGAATGTCACCAATGATTTTTCTCTCACCTTTAACATAGTAAAGGGCCTAAAACAAGCATTAAGAAGATTGTATCGTATATATTATAGCAATAAATAATAATAAATAACTTAACAACATCCACATAAAAGTTTTTAGAATAAATAATGAAACAATAATTTCATATCAAAATGATTTTTTTTATACAATACAAACCAAGGGTTACCCACTAGGTTAATCCCATGTATAAAATAAACCCAAAATAAAACAAAAAATCTAGACCCTTACTTCTATCCTTGGACCACACTACACACTCAATCTCTAGATAGTCATTGATCTTGTCTAGTAAAATCCATTACACATCATGTGCAAAGTCCGGAAAGAAAACATAATGTTTGAAGTCACCCCTGAGTTTTTATGTAGGGTGATACCATATAACTCAAAAAGATCTCACCAAGAAAAAAAATATATACAATTATATGAGTGTCTATGGATTTTGAATATAAATAATTAAATAACCATTTTCCCCAAGTCTTCATGTGCCAACCATGCCACCATAATTCTTGATCAGGTACACACACCCATCAAGACATCGTGTCCCAATAAGGCCGCCATGGTGCCTGATCACCCATAATTTGATGCAATATAAAAATACTATCATCACCTAATCTCATGATTTCAAATATTATGATCAAGCCATACTTGAAGAGTCAAGGTGAGGTGTGTGGCATCAAAAACATGAACTAATACTCAAAAAGGCTTGGTAAAATCATACATTTATGTCATAACTAACTTCTTTATCACTCAAGGATGGGATCATCAGTCATCACTCCGGAGACATCACAACCCAGCCATCTCTGGACGGTTCTATAGCATCACCCAAACCTCTCAAAGAAAAGTTCACTCATCTGAATCCTACACCATACCACGACCCATCCACTAATTTTTTCCATGAACAAAGTCTACTAAGTTACATTACATATATCTCATCATCCAAGCCTCTCATGGAAAGGTCAATCATCTACATATTGCAACATACTAAAACCCAATCCTTCATGAGTGGTCCTTAGCCCAAAACAATTAGTTAATAGTCTATCACACAACCCAATCTACTAATGGGAAGGTCTAGACTCATATACACTAGTATCTTATCTCACCCAGGGAAATACATCCACCCATCTCATTCATGGTAAGACTAGGACTTAGGATCCAATCCCCCACTGACATTTGTCTCCTATCACAAGCATGAGCACATACAATAAATACAAGAAGGACATACATCCCATCATGCAACTCACCAATTGATCATAGGGTTATATTTAGTTTGAATTATACCCTCCTCATTGCACGTCTCATCATTCCCATTAAGTTATCCATTGGATCCTTCATACCTATCATGGTCCATGGTTATAGATACCACCTCTTTATAATCACCCAATGAAGACACCATCACCCAAAGGCTCATCCCAACCAAGACTGTATGGACTGATCCTATCCTGATCTATCCCAATAGCACCCAGAACATGACTACCCCAAGAAAGCCTCTAATAGGATAGAGACTAGAGACCATCACCGACTAAGCATATCACACACATGGTAATAATTAACCTATTGTACCTATACACATGCACACATATCTGATCCCATGAAATTATAAAATGTAAAAACATATAAAACCAATGTATACATACATCTATGATCCCACAACCAGAGTACACCGGTAAAATACTCAAATCAATAAAGAACTCAAAATACAATCCCAATCAAAAACTGTAGAGATTCCAACCTACTCCATGTTTTAGGAATACTATAAAATGAAACACCTTAAAAACACCTCTATATGTCAAGACCGAATATGCTCTAGCATCTCCCTATCCTCCAACGACACCATCAAAAAGGTTCATCATTTGCATAATACATGAAACATGTGGTAAGATCCCATACATGGGTGAGTATAAAAATACCTACTAGGTCACCAGAAAAACAATAAACCTGAAGCATCAAGAATAATCAGCTCATAATAGTAATATAGTACTAAATAGATACAAGAAATAAAGATATACATAGGAAGGACACTGCACCACTAGGTGGTCACAACCAAGCTGTTATCCACAGGATTATGCTCAAATAAATACTCATTCTAAGAGAATACTCTCCATGATCCATGTTATCACTTGAGACTCCCATCAAAGATGCCACGATCATTAGGCCCCACATAAGAAAGGTTTCTAGTTATAGATGACCTTGATACTCAGATAGGGGATTTCACCCAGGCTAGTTGGGGGACACCACAAACCCAATCTAGATCAACCTACTATGTAGGGGATCATACTCCAATGATACAGTAAAACCTACTGAAAGGTCCTTATAGATGGAGGACTAATACTCTACTCAAGGAAGTTATGTTGATTCAAAAAACCCACCTAGGGTATAAAATGATATAAGATCACACTCTGATCTCATAGAGGGACACCACAAACTCTCTAAGACGCATTCTCTAGAGGGTGTCACAATCTATAGATGTGAACGTAATGATGAACTATACCCTCAAGTGAATGGACCAAGGGAACACACTCAACTGATACTTTTCTAGACTAATGAAATGAAGGGCTCCACACATCCTTAAAGGGGGTATACAGTGTGTATAGGAGGTACATAGAATGTCCATTCAATCCCTAGTTTTTTTATGTTCTGCTATCTCACATGACATGTAAATATTAATATACATGGAATGTAGTAAATAGTACACATAATGTAGAGATCACTTGACATTCTTCATGTATCGTATAGCTGTGATCGTGTACATTAGACCATGTTCATGTACTTGGGTCATGTACACGTACTCTAGTTGTGTATGGGTCTTTTTATTGAAGAATGGTCATCCAATGATCAAATAATGGATAAACCTAGAACGATGGGATAAATAAACTACTCGAGATGAATGTGTAATATAACGGGAGTAGAAACCATAGTCCACAAGATGTGAGGAACAAACCTTGTCCTTTGTTCATTCAACCTAAATATATTTTCATATATTAAGACCATCAATGAGGGAATAAACAAACAACATGATAAATCCATCATAAAATAAATCAACTACCAATGCGGTAATCAATTATTGTTTATGTAATTGATTAGAAATCAGAATAAGATAAAGACAATGATGGAAATCAAATATAAAACATTCTACCTAGAGTTTTGATCAATTTCTAATAAATAATTGTTTTTCATTGTCATTTTTAGAGAGGTCCCTGAAAGTTATTGGCACATAATCCTTAATCTGATGTGATCTTATTTCATCTTCCATCAATCCTCCACAGGCGCCTCTCCAATATTTCCTCTCAATACTAGGATATATATTGAATGCTATGGTTGAGACATAACCATTTTTAAATAAAGGAGTTTGTTCACTATGTCCAATAAACTAAAATATTTTATTTTTTAAATTTATTTTTTTAATTAGGTTTCCACGACAACTTTTTCACAAATTATTGATGTCGACAAAGGTTATGTCATTCCTAGGATAAAACCCACATTCTAAATTCAATACTTCCCTCAAATTTCTCATTTGGGCCCCCATTTTGGATTTATTCCACCTTTTTCAGAAAACTAAACATGTCTAATATAAATATATTTAATATATTTCAAAAATTAATTTTGGGAACATCGTGCCTTAGAATCTCACACTATCTTAACACCTTGCTCTAAAAATAATATATATTTTCTCCAAAAGTAATACATGGAAAATCAAAGTCATTTTATTCTCCCCACATTAGGTATTTGCATCCCAAAAAAAACCCTACACAAAAATATGTGGGTACTAGGCTCACATATGGGTCTCCCACTTCTAGGTGATACCTTGAATATTCTCTTTCTTCCATCATACATTTACTAGGGTAATAAAATTATCATGAAGGATACCCTCTTGCTGATACTTGATCTTTATCAGGTACTCATCAAAGATATCTTCATCATCAATTTCCTACTCACCCCAATCGATAACATGATATGGGTCATGCACGTACCTCTTTAATTGCGACATGTTGAAGATTTCATGTTTCTGATCCAATAGTATTAGTAGAGATAAGTTTTACTCCACCTCTCTAACTCTATATAGTATTTGGAAAGGACCAAAGAATCTCAGAGATAGCTTACTGCAATGGCGCAATCTTTATAATCCATGTTGGGTTGAGACCGTCAAGAATAAATTTTCTCCCTTATCAAATTCCATAGTTCTTCATCATCGGTCTGCATAGGAATTATAATGGAATTGTGTAGTCCTCATCCACTCGTGGATAATCTGAACCATCTCAGCCATAGCTCGCACTAACTTTGGGACCATGAGTGCTAACTCTCCAAGATCATTCCAAAAAAGTGGTGGCCTATAGTTTCTCTCATAAATGGCCTTAATGGTTTCATACCAATAGTGGAATGGAAGTTTTTTTGTATTCTAAATCCACAAAAGGTAGGTGATACTCATAAATATGGGGAAAAAATCCATCATGAAAGCCCACATCATGTCCTACAAAACATGAATGGTCCAATCAATCTGGTCATCAATCTGGGGGTGAAACATCATGATCAAATGAAACTAAGTCCCAAAACACTCATGTGATCCTCTCTATAACCATGATGTGAAGTGAGAATCGTGGTATGAAATGATCATCTAGGGAACTCCTTAGAGCTGAAATATCTCATCCACATACAAGATCCAAAGGATATCTATTTAACTCCATTCTTGAAAGGCTAGAAACTGGGCCCACATGGTGAGTCAGTCTATGATCACCTAGATGGAATCATGTCTCTTAAATATATGTGGTATAACAATCATGATTTCCATGGATATCTCATCCCACATCTGATCTGGAACCTTAAGGGGTTGAGCTGGACCTGCTAGAACCTTGTGTATAGACATCATTTGATGGTATGTGAGGCATTGAGAGATGATATCTATAATAAAATATTTTATTCCTAGACGCTAAAACTAATGTCGGGGGTCCTGGTACATATTTTTCACACTTTGATGTACCGCCAAAGGGGATGTATGAAACTCTTGCATCACCTACTCTCACAACGTAAATGGTATCACTATTCTCCCTATGAAAATAAAAACATGCTCCATGCCTTTAGAATACTCATCATTAGCATGTCCAGTGGATATATAACTATATAAGTTATAATACTCATTATCTCCACATTGAGTATCCCTAACATGCTATAAAAGAAGTGGGATAACAAGCATAGACTAAATATTTGAAGAACTATCCTTGTCCACCAAGGACAACTACAATGATGCTAACAGCTTGGATGTCTCAGCCAATAACTGAGAACAATATCTATTAGTGATAGTGTAAAGTTTCAGAATTTTTGTGTAATTTTTTTATTTATATGGAATTATTATGAGACCGTGAAATTTGAAATCACGTGAATCTAAGGTTTGGAGAGCCTGGAATGGAATTTTGAACTTTTTTTAAGGTACATTCAGTAAACATGCAAGTCACATTTTCTATCTTTTGAACCATCACTCATATCAAAATTTCAAGGGCACCATTGAATTCAGAACACTAGGATTCGCCTAGAAATGACTTAACTTCAGTCGGCAAGGGCCAAGAAGAAAATTTATTTTTCATAATTTTTGAGAAAAATAATAAAATATTGTAATAGAATTATTTTATTTTATTTCTCACTTTTGAGTGGAAGACGGTGATGTTATGTGGCAGTGACATGGCAGTGATGATGCGCATTAGTGAGGTTTATCAATGGATCATTAAACTCATAGTGTAATGATGCTTTAATGGCGTGTAAAAGCAATGTTGTTTTATAAATGAAATAGTGTAACGACGCGGTGTCGCATCATAATGGGAAAACTGCAACGTGCTCTTATTTATAGATCAATGTGTGGGGGAAATATAGATTACAAATTTGGAGGATTCTCTAGAAAACCTCTAACGAACTTCCACCCCATTGAAGAACGAAGAACACTGGGGGATCTTTACCACCAACAATGCCCTTCGAAGATCAAAGCTGGGAAGAGACATCGATGTATTAGCCCCTCGAGGACGAACGTCGCGACATCATAGGTCATAAGAGGTAGTGGTTTTTTGTTTAAAACCCATCCATGTTCTTTATTCTTTTAAAATGATGGATGCAGATCAACGCACAAACAGGTTGATCTACAAGTTTCTCATTCATGTGGGAGGGTATCTTTAGGGGTTCAATGTTGGGATTGATTTATTTTGGTTTGAACTGAACTCCCTAAAACCTCCCCAGTTTTTATCCTCTGACATGGAGGGTGAGGAACGACACAAACAAGGCCTAAGCCCCTCTGCGTGTTAGTTATTTGTGATAATCTCTTTTAAATTTATGGAAAGGTGGATCTGAATCTATCGTAGTGAAGACGGAATCCTCTTGATGTTGTGGGCCCAAATGGTGCAAAAAATGGGCCACTGAAGTGCGTCAGGCATTTTGAAGAAGCTATTTCTAGCATGCGGTGGTGGCGGCGATGGCATGCAGCAGTGCCAGCCACATGCCCAGTGGAGAAGAGGCCGTCTATCAGCCAGCCGGTGGCTAGAGGAGGAATTGCGCCCCAGCGACATACCTGGACGGTAGAAGTTGCGGCTACGATGGGTCGCGGTGCCAATGTGGTGCCACGTGGATAAGTCAACCTAACATGTGGGTTGACGTGAGGTACGTGGAAAATGGGACCAGACATGTGAGTAGGTACTGGACACAGTTATTCCACATCTGGGGAGAAGGGGGTCGGCCTGCAATGGCGGGTCGGGGTGAGCCTAGCAGGCCACGCCGCCAGGCGGGCTAGTTCAGGCCCAGCTGAGCACTACGGGCTAGGTCGACTTGGGAAGGTCAGGACCTAGGTCAAACCCATCTGGGTCGGGTTGGCCCGACCAGGTCGGCTCGGACTAGTACCCATTTCGACCTAGTTACGCTTAAAGGGTCCTATCTCCTAAACCAGATGTTTGTTTGAAAAATAGTCTACGCTAGTGGAACCCTTTGGATGAGGAGGTTCTTCTAAAATACTCCACTTGATTTTTAGAGAAAGTTTAAGTATGTTCAGGTTGGATCGAACACGAATCCAATCGGGCGCTTGGTATTAAAATGCCTATAACTTACAAACCAGGCATCTGATTGATGCGTCGTCTATCATGTTGGAAACCTTATGACATGGTAGTCATTCGAGTCACTTCTTTGTATAAATTTGTGATAGTTTAGGTATGAATGATATCCTAGGGAGTAGAACCAGGTTGTTTCTTGTGGTGAGAGTTAGGATGGACACTCCCTTGATGAATCAAGGCACAGGTATTCTTTACTCCTCTACTTCTCTAGATACGGGACTCCCCACATCATGGGTGTGGGTTCAGTTTTCTCTAAGTGAATTATTTTATATTTGGAGTTGGTAATTTCATATTGGACTAGGGTGTGGTTCCTCCATACTTATCTCACAGAGAGTTAAGTACTCCCCTACCAGGTAGCATATGGGTCCTCTATGTTAGGAGTAGGTACTCCCATTTCGACCCAGGGTGTGGGTCCTCCTTAAATAGTGCTACAAAAGAGTCAATACTCCCATTATATTCCAAGGTTCAGGTCCTCTATCATGGGGTTAATAGACCCTTTACATGCTAGGGTGCGGGTCCCCCATAGCAGATATTGTGACAGAGTCAGTTACTTCTATACATTACCAGGGTGCGGGTCCTCTAGTCACTAATTTGTTCTCCCCTGCTGATCAAGGGTGTAGGTCCTCTTTACACCTTATTCTAGAATATTTGGAAATCCCATGTTGTGTCAGGGTGTGGTTCATATAGCCTGGGGTCGGTACTCCCATGACGTACTAGGGCACGGTTCCCCCACAATGAACAAACTACCATAGTTGTACTCCCCTACTGGGTAGGATGTGGGTCCTCACTTATGGAGTAGTACTCCCCCATATATAATTAGCGATGGGGGTGGGTACTTCATGGGGTTTAAATATCCCTCAACTACAGGACATAGTTATGAGAAGAGGGCCGCTCCACTTAATGTAATCTATACCAAGGTAAAAGTTAGTGCTCCCTCGACGGACTGAGGTGTGGTCCACTTCTTACTAAAGAGATTGAGATATTTTGGGTTATATTGGAGTAGTGATCCTCCAAATGAATGTGGTGTCAATGATTGGGCCTCTTTACTTAGTTTCCCTTGGTCTTGCCTCGGGCATAAGACCATGACAGCAAGACCTCTAGTGATGAGAACTAGAGTCAGTTCTAGATGAAATTTCTTGATGGAGCACTTCCTTTTAGACGTACCATTTGGAATGGTTGAGTTGAACCTGATGGAGTACATCTCTTAGATGGGTGCCATTAGGGATGTCCATCTCATGGGGTGGGTACTCCTGATCCTTGAGTTTTTATTTGAGCATTCTTTGGAAATCCTGGTAATGGATTTGAGGTTAGAACCTTATGTTTCTCTATTTCTGAGATGAGTATATCTGGACGACCTGGGTATATGTATGGGCATATACCTTAGTATAGATGACTATGCATAATCTTTGTGGTTTTCTTCTTGGTTTTGGATTTATGTTATACTTCATGGTTTTGGATTTTTGGTTTACTTTGTGGTTGTTTTGTGATGTTTTTAGTTTTGTATTTTTGAAAAACCATTGAGGGTCTCAGGGTTCCCTACAAAGTACTGAGTTACTCAACCCTACATGGGATTCACCCACACATGTTTTTCCTAGTGTAGATGTTCGACATATCAATAGAGGTGCTTAGGGATACAGGACCAATGGATATTAAGATGATGGTCTTGGTGTCATACGACTATGCAAGGCCCTGTAGGACCAGGAGAACAGGACATACTACTTCGGATTCCAATATATTCACTACTCTAGAAATCATATCAAATTTTTCACATATATCCTTCAGTGATCCCTTTGTACATTGTAGTTTCCAGTTCTTTTTTTGGTCTTGTATACTGGCTTGGTTTTACCACTTAGTGATTTACTTTCTGTTGTACTATGGTTTTTGATTACTTAGTGTTCACCTTTCATCTTTGTGTATTGGGTTTGTGAGTGAACGTATGTATAGGTATCCATGAAAATGCCTCCCACTTGCAGGTTGATGCCTTTGGCGCTAGTCGCCTACCCCTGGGATTCAGGAGGCGGACTTGGGGTTTGTCACAGTACGAGCCCTTGGGGACAGGTCATGACAGATAGTATCTACCACCACATTCCTATACCTATAAGTATATACAATCTCAAAGTTATATTCCTAGAGGAACTCTGTCCATCTCCTCTATCTCAAGTTACGATCCTTTTAAGATAAGATATACTTGAGACTATTGTTGTCAGAATAGATGATAAATTTTTTTCCCATCAGGTAGTGTCAATGAATCTTCAGTGCGAAGAATTCCACTACTAACCCTGTATCATGGGTCTTGTAGTTATTCTCATGTCGTATCAACTAACATGAACCATATTCAAACACTTCTTGCCTCTACATCAAAACATAGCCAAGCTAGGTCCCAGATGCATCAAGACACTACATACTTGATACCCCCTATGGAAATATAAAGATGTGAGTGCTCATCAATCTCTTCCTTAACTTCTAGAAACACTACTAGAACCTTTCAATCCGCACAAAGGGATTCCCCTTTCATGTTAAAGATGTCAAGGGAGTTTCCACTCTAGGGAAATCAGATACTAACCTATAATAGTACCCTACCAATCCAAGGAAAATCTTCACCTTGGTAAAACTCTTACTTGTCTCCAAAGCTAGCATGTATTAACCTTTGTTGGATCCATTTCCACTCCTACCTCAAAGATGATGTGTCACAGTAAGTGTACCTCAACTAAAAAAACGATTATTCAAGATATTCCCATAAATATAGTGATCTCAGAGTGTGTGTAGAATAATCCTCAAATGTCTTGTGTGCTCCTCCTCAGATGATGAGTACACCATGATATCTTCGATGAAGACCACCACTAACTAGTCTAAGAAATACTGAAAGATCTAGTTCATGAGTCCCATGAACACTATTGGGTAATTCTTCATGCTTAACGGTATCACCAAGTAATCATAGTGGATGTAGCGACATCTTAATTTCATCTTTGGTATGTCCTCATCTCATACTTACATTTGGTGATAGGATGATCGGATGTCAATCTTCATGAACTATTGCACCCCCCTCAAATGATCAAAGAGTTCATTAATTCTTAGTAGTGGATACTTATTATTCACAGACACCTGGTTCAAGCACCAGTAATCTATACATAATCTCAATCTCTTATCCTCTTTCTTGGTAAAAAAACAATCAGGCTACCGAGGGGGAAACACTAAGTATCACGAATCCCTTATCTTGAAAATCCTATAACTACACCCTTGTCTCATGAATCTCTATGGGAGACATCTGATATGTTGTTGAATATATTAGGTTCATCCAAGGTGTTATTCAATGCTAAAGTATAGCTCTTGGAGGGAAGGTATGCTTGACATGTCCTTAGGAAATATGTACACATACTCCTATGTCACCGTAGTGAACTGGTAGACCATAGAATCCACTAATCCAAGATTAATTCAATCCAAATGGTGAGTAAATGGATGTAACCTCATATATCTAAGATCATAATGCTATGTCAAGGTTTTCCTTTCACCCACAAAAGAAAACATCAACCCATCACTGCAGACACACCACATATTCTTCCCAAAACAGTCAATCTAGGCATAAAAAATGGGTAGTTAGTCCATACCTAATATGAAATAATGAGACCCCATCACTTTTATAAAGAGATCACAAACAAAACTCTCACATCCAAGCATCATATTGAACTATATATAGAATCCGATAATCACTGAGACACCTCCTATTGGAGTCTCCAAGTGAAAGGGTTGATCCAAAGGCTCAATCAGAGTCTCTAAGTCTCAATCCAGAGAAGTGGATAGAAATTAATGACTCACACCTGTGTCTATCCATTCTAAATCTAAGGTAGAAAAGACATAAATCATAACTTGTATCATATCTAGAGCCTTAGGGTCCTAGGTCTTTATATCTTGAAGATTTCCTCATCCCCAGCCACCATCTCTCATAGCCTGACATGGACCACCTTGGGGTGGTGGTTGTAATAGGTCAAATATATGACCACCTCATGATGATTTATCATCCCTTCTATGACATATATTATCCTATGGACCATCCTTATGCTACATTTGTCTCTACCTTAGTGATCCCTCATCCGTCTCCCAATTAGCTGTTTGTCGGTTCAGACCATCCCACGAAATATGTCCTCAACTATAGCAGGACAAACACTGCCTCTCTATTGATTTCATTGAGTCATCTTGAGATCCTTGCACTGTAAATCCTCTATATCCTTAAAATATCCTAAATCATATGGCATGTTTGAGTCCCTATGACTATCTTTGGTTGCCTACTATCAAGGTCTCAGCTTCTAGGTCCCCACTACCATCACCTACAGTCGGTGCCTGCTCCTCTAGGAAGCTCTCCACCACTAAGGCCAGCTCAAGCACCCCAACATAGGTGGCAATGCAGAGAGATATCACTGAACCCCTGATATCCCAATGTAATCCCTTCTCAAAGGTTTTTTCTCTGAAAAATGGTTCTTTCACCATATCCATGGAGTATTCCAAGAGATTAGTAAACATATCTAAATACTACACTATTATCAAGCTTTCATACTATAGATACAGAATATTTTATATTCACAATAATCAAAATGTGGAAAGATAAAAATCCTCCCTAAATAGATTCTTGAATTATGATTAGGAAAGAGTTGTCTTATAAAGTGACTAAGTCTCTAAACTTCACCATCTCCCAATAGATCCCTAAATAATACTTAATTAAATGACTTCCATCTAGTCTGTAGATATCCTCATAATTCATAAAACTCATCTGACTACCTCTATCTAATCCTCATCCACCTCAGGGTCTGTAATTCCCTAAAACTTATGTGGTTATTTCCTCTGTAACTCATACAATGCACTCATCTTATGTACATCCTCCATTGTAATTCCTACTTTCTACTGCTCAATGGTTTTTGGTATAGATGGTAACCCAAAATGAGGTGTTATCCCCAATATTGGACCCTATACTGAAGCCTCTTCACTCAGTTGGAAATACTCCTGATCACACTGTGGAAACATGGATGGCTATCTTTGCGGAGGCATCCTAAAATAAACAAGATGTACCAAAGTCAAAGATTATATATGGGGAGATGGATCAATAAAGACATGGAAATAAAAACCCATTCCAATATGATTCATGTATGAATTTATTCCCCACAACCAATGTCTACTTGTATGGAGTTGAAAGGAAGGTGATCAAATTCCTAGAGTATGGATATGTCAGTCTTTGCACAAAAACTGGAGTCCATAGCCTGAAAGATGAACTCGAAACATTTAACATTATTTCCCCAAACTAGTATTATAGACTTTGATCCTAAGGTAGAAATGAATCCTATGATACCACTCTTTCTTAACCCAACCCAATGGGGCCCAGACCCTAACTACCCTAATCCCACCTCCGGTAGGCCAAGATCTGGAGACTAGTGCTAAGTAGGCATATCACACACATTGGGGGCATTAGACTAATGTACTTATACACAAGCACGCATCTCCAAGCCTATAAAATGATAAAATGTAAAAAAACTAAAACCAATGAAGGCATAAATATATGATCTCACAATTAGAGTATGATAGTGGAGTACTGAAAGAGATAAAGAGGGCCAAATACAAGCCCAACAAAAAAATTATAGATTCCAACCTACTCCAATGTTTAGGACTAATATAAAATGAAACCACTCGCAAAACACATCAGTCATTCTAGCCTAGATATGCTCCACCATCTCACTGTTCTCTTAGGTCACCATCAAAAAGGGTCTCCATATACTCAATACATGACACGTTCAGGAGGAATTTATGCAGAGGTAAGTTTAAAAATACATAGTAGGACACCCTGAAAACCCAAAATACAAGTCATTAAGAATAACGAGCTCATAAAAATAATAGAGTACTGAAAAGAAACAATAATCCCATATATACTCAGGAAGGACACCATGCCACCAAGAAATTACAACCAAACTTCCATCCATATGATTTTGTTAAAACTAATACTCATTCTAGGAGAATAAACTAAATGGTCCATACTATCATTGAAGACTCTAATCTAAGATGTCATGATCATTGGGCCCCACCCAAGAAATCTCATTGCTCTCATAAGACCCCGATACATAGATAAGGGATCGCACCGAGGACTAATGGGGGACACCACAAACCCAATCTGGATTTAACCACAATGTAAAGGATGGTATCTTAATGATACTACAAACCCTATTGAAATGTCCTACTCAGTGGAGGATCAACACCCTAATCAAGGAGGTCACACAAATTCCACAAACCACACCTAGGGTAAAAAATGATATAAGATCAAACTCTGGTCTCATCGAGGGACACCACAAACTCTATCTAAGACTTATCCTCCATATGGGATCATAATATAGATATATATGTGTGTGTGTGTGTGTGTGGATGTAATTACACATTGTATCCTAGAGGAGATTGACCTAGGGAACACACTCAACTGATACTAGTCCAAACTAAATAAATGAAGGGATCCAAACACCCTCAAAGGGGGTACACAGCCTATCCAACCAAAGCCTAGTCTGTCAGTGTGGGGATGCCTCGCATAGCATGTAAATCACCATATATACAGCATGTAGGAAATAGTGCATGGAATTTGAAGATCACCTAGCACTCTGCTTGTGTTGTCTTTCCATGAGCATGTACACTGGATCGTGTCTATGTACTCTAGTCAGGTCCGTACACTCTGGTCATGTTCATGTACTCTTGTCATGTTTGTGTACTCTTGTTGTGTCCATACTCATGTAACACTCAGGTTACATTCCAAGAAATAGAGCATGTGTCCTAGGGTGTGTGATATTTAACACTCTATAGAAACCCTAGTGTTACAGCTAGGGGTCCCACACGACATGTAATTCTGTATTACATTTCGTGTAATCTGGTACTTTCTAGATCCCACTAGTTCTCCTCTACACTAGAATTCATATCACCCCCTCAACTATCCTCACTATAGATGGTAGATCAATGGTCATCCAACACTCTCATTTCTAGATATCAATATTCTAGGCTTCGGATCTTCTCAGTAAATACCCCCACGTGTCCTCCATATTTGTACCATCAAAACCTAGATGAAAGGGAATCACCAATCCAGTCTTAGCTAGCTACGACCTTCCTCTATCATCATTTCACCTTTATTGTACCCTTGATCTCAAACCTCACCCATGATATTTATCTATTTCAATGAAGAATGGTCACGCAATGATCAAATATCAAGTAAACATTGAACCACAGGCCAAAGAATATTCCCACAATGAATGTGTGAAGAAACAGGGGGAGAAAACCATAAACCACAAGATTTGAGGAATGAAACATCGTCCTTTATCATTTTTCCAAGATTTATTGTCATATATTTAGATGAATGAAGAGGGGATAAACAATAAACAAGATAAATCCATCAGAAAATAAATCAACCATTGATGCATGAATCAATTCTTATTCATGGAATTGATCCATGTTTGGCATGGGATAAAGAAAATGATTGAAAAAAAAATTATACATCCTACCTAGAGTTTGGATCAATTATTGATAAAGAAAATTTTTTCATTCTCATCATTGGCGAGATCCACAAACTTTGTCGGAGGACAATCCTCTATCTGATGTGATACGACGTCTTCTACCAAGGATTCTATATAGAATCCTCCACAGTGGTTACTCTCAATCCTAGGTTATACGAATAAACCTAGGGTTGATGAATAACCCTGTTTAAATATGGGAGTTCAGTCACTTTATCAAATAAAATAATTTAATTAATTAATTGATTGATTTTATTAATTTTTCACTTGATAAAACTTTTTCAAAAACTCCCAAAACCAAAAAAGGTTATATTATTCCTAGGGTTAAACATGAATTATGAACTCAAATGTTCCCTCAGTGTTTTTATCCAAGTACCTATTCAAGATCAGTTATACTTTTTCTAGAAAACTACATGTGTGTGATATAAATATATTTAATATATTACAAATTTTCATTTCAGGAAAACCGGCCCTTGGAATATCACCCCATCTAAGTGTCTGACTCCAAAAATATAATCCATATAATATCTAAAAGTAAAACATATAAAATCATAGTTTTTATAGATTTGGTCTCTCTAAAACCCTCATCACTCTTAGTTCTGCAGCCTAGGGGTCATCTCGAGCCATTATTCTCAACCCAACCATGGCCTTAATAGGAGGGGTTCAATTCCCATTAAAACCACCCTTGGAATCTCAATGTTATGTCCTATAAACTATCATAGACCTCACCAGGGTCTCATCTTATAAATACTAAGTGAGATCACACAACATATCAGATAATGGAAATAACTTTTCATCACCCAATCCAAGTCCTATAAAAAAATTATCTCCAGGTACACAGAAATATTCTCCAATATCTAGAGGTATTTCCTAGTATCTTGTCATATATACAACCATATCGCCCATAGTCACCCATCCCTAAGACACTCATGGATACATGAATATCAATAGGAAACTACCTAGGTTATTCTTACAACTCATCTCACTTCCAATGATCAATCTATGGTATCTTATCAACTCATACATCGCCACTACCACTCGGTTCCATAGTCGTTAAGAAATTATGAATTACCTAAGTAAGAAAGAGAACTTTTTTCAAGCATATGAGGACCAATTACCTAATATTTAATCTACTCATGGTGATATTAGTCCCTAAAGATAGTACCTAAATCCATGAAATTATTTATGAGTGAACAAACCTATGTATACTTATATATGAAATTTTATCATAAGGTCCACGTACTTAGAACACGCAATTTACCCATCACCAATATCTATCTAGACTCATCCAATCCTGTCAAGGATCTTAAATTCTTAAAATAACTTTCCTTACACAATTAATCACACATAATTTATTATAACATATTATTAATTATAAAAATTAATCTATGTTGGAAAAACCAACAAAAAAATCATCAAGAATTACTCATTCATTGAAACCTCAATCAGAAGGGTCCAATACACTCCCAAAAAATACCAAAACCAAATACAATAAAAATACCTAATTATTACACTCATACCAATTGAAAAATTCTCCTAAAATCACTAAAAAAACTTAATAAAATTTACATGGTTATGTACCTCAATTGATATATGGAGAAATGAAAAATAGAGGCCATCTCATGATGTCCACAAGTGAAGACAT
Source organism: Viscum album (assembly GCA_963277665.1). NCBI lineage: Eukaryota > Viridiplantae > Streptophyta > Magnoliopsida > Santalales > Viscaceae > Viscum > Viscum album. The sequence continues at coordinate 2,036,919,908 of OY728136.1, forward strand.
AAAAAATAACAATAAAAAATTATACAATTTCACTATGATATAGTATAATCGGTACTAAAACCCAAAACCAAAGAAACTATATTAGATAGAAATGGGAGGGAAGAATAAAGATTAATAAAGAGAGTAGGTCTCACCTCAAACCACCATTAAAAAACTCAAAACACCTCAAAATCAAGTGGAATTGGAAGAGACAGGGGGAGAGATGCTACATGGTTTAACAAATGTAAAGGAGAGAAATAGAAGGGTTTTGGTAAAAACACACTGTGAAAATTTATGAAATTTCCATTTTTAAGATAAAATGGTATCCAAAACCATTTACAGTGTGAACCGGTGGTTCATGCTCTGAACTATTATGGGTGGAGGATAAGTTACTCTTCCTTGACACATTCATGTCATGATCCAATAGTTCAAGTCATAAAGGGATAAAATTATGTAATTCCCCATTAGTCACCTCTTTTCCATCCTAAAAGGAAACTAGTAAAATTCACTCCTGGTTTGAATGACCCCTATTATGTAGAAGATGGACTAAATTTATAAATTTTTAGTATCCTGGTCACTCAAAACTACTTTTCCATCCACCCGAGCACACATTCCACCAATTGGGTCTTTAAATTCATCCAAAAAATCCATTTAAGATTTAAAAATGGTCAAAATCCTAATTCAATTACAAAATCTATAATTAACCCATTAATGGGGTAGAAAATAAAATTCCTGGGAATTCACAACCCATAATGACATGGGTCATTACAATGATTTCACTCGAATGATTAATATATATTTTTAGGAAATAAATATCAAAATATTTGTATATTTTCAATAAATTCATATTCTGGGTTAAGAAGATGTTAAGTGATTATATTTCAAATTTAATAATTTACAATGGAATAGTGTACATAAGTAATCCCTTTAAATCCTTCCTAAGAAAACATGGAATTAAACACTAGTATAGTGATTCATATACTTGTAAAAATAAATTCGTTTAAAGTAAAAAAATATAGTTTATATGGTATGAACCATGCTTCTTGGATATAAATATTAAATGTTTTAAATAAAGGAATAAGTAAGTACTGGTGTGCAATTTCAGAGAAAATGTTTGCTAAAACTTGAATGAAAAATGATTTCCTATGAGATTTTGTAAAAATGAAACCTATATTAAATTTCATTATGGTTTTGGGGTGTTGATTCTTGTTTAAGATCAAATATTTTTACATTGGGATGTTTGATTAAAAAGGGAAAGAAAACTTTTTCATGGTATATTCATAAAAAAAGAATCTATATGTTTTTAAATAAATTACTTAATAAGATAGTTTAATCCTATGATGTTAAAATCTATGAAATTTAGTCTAATGACAAGTACAACACTATCAAAGGAATATATTTAATGTTCTAGAAATTATATAAATAGGTTGAATGAGAAAATATATATGTATTTCTATATTCCATAATACAAACTAGATAGAAGTTTAGGATTGAAAATAAAATTCAAATTATCTATAATGTTGAACCTTAATTAGTTTTGGAAGGAGTTGAGCATAAAGAGTGAATAAAGGTAATGATTTAATTGAGGGATCAAATTAAGGAAAATAAAATTAGAGATATTATTCCTAGATCAGAAGGAAATAATGTAGTAGGAATAATGTTGTTGTTAAAAAATAAACTCAATGAAAAAGGATAAATATCAAGGAATAAATATATGTTAGTGTACAGTGGGTATTCACACATAGAAAATGTAGATTTTGAATAAACTTTTGACCATATTTCAATAAATAAAACCATCAAATAAAATTATTATTATTATTCACCAGAACAATAAAGTTTATCATTGTTAAGTAAGAAAATTAAATGATAAATTTGATGAATAAGTTTATGTTGAGAAACTATATGTATTCATACAAGAAAATAATGGAACCATGATTTTGGAAATTATAGAAATCTTTTTTTGGGTTAAATTAGGCTACTCATGTCTAGTAATCAAAACATGAACATTTCATTAAACAGCTAAATTTTTCTAAAGAAAACATTGATAAAACTTATATATGAAAGTTATGAACATAGGTAAATTTTGTTCCATTGTTTATGTTGATGATATATTTTTTACTAATGATAAGAAAAAATCTTGTGATGAATTTAATGAATAAATGAAAAGTAAAATTGTGATAGAAATGCATGGAGAATTATTTTTTTATGATTGAAATTTCAACAAAAAAGGAATATACATTTTATTTTCATTGGTAAAATTATAATAAGTAGTTGTTAAATAAATTTAACATGGAAGAATAAATGGATACTAGGATACCCATTATAATTATTTTGAAAAAAGGAAAGATGATGTAGTAAAAAGTGTGAGTCAGAAAGACTTCCAAAATTTAATTAAAAGTTTTAGATATCTCATAATATCAATGTCAGGTATTGTGTATAGAGTGAATTTTTGTGTGATATATCAAAGTGTTTTGAATGTGTCACACATTTTATCTCCCAAAAAGAATCATTGGGTATATTAAAGGAACATCAAATTTTGGGATGATGTATATAAAGAGTAATGATTTAAATTTACTTGGATTCCCTAATGATGGTCGGTATGAATATTGAAATAATAAAAAAAACATTAAGAATAAATTTAATTTTTTATATAATGTTTTCTGAGCTGAAATAGTAAAAAAAATTCTATGACTCTATGTACAGAAATGCAAAGTATGTTACAACCACACATGTATATACCCAAATGATGTGCATGAAATTGACATATAATATTTGAATGTGTATGTCAAAATAATAATTAAAAACCACTTATGATAACCATATTAGGATTTTTATTTCAAATAACCTAGTGAAAACCCTTATATCAACACATATTGAAATAAAATAACAGTTTATCAAGGAGAAAGTTGCTAGTGGATTTGTGAAATTAGAGTATATTTCAACAAAAGTTAAAATTATTGAAATATTAATAGAGGTTATTCCAAGGTAATGATATGAGAAATTATTTTTGAAACTCAATATTTAGACATACCCTCCCACTTAATAAAGGTATGGGATATCCCCCCCCCCCCTAATTGAGCTTTGGATTATACTGTAAAAGGGGGAGAAATACACATCTTTCTATAATATATTTTGTACTCATAAACATGGGATAATCATTAAATGGTGGAGGAAGTGTTTTAAAATTAAAATTCCTAATGTATTTAATGAAATTTCTCAAGAATAAAATTTTTGGATGTTGTTGATTGAGGGGGGTGCATCATAATCATCACCATATATTTTCCTATCATTGAGAGATACAATTTTGTTAAAAACATTGCTCTATACAATAGTGTTCTTTCATGAAACTTCCCTATGATATAGGTTTTAGTTTAATGGAAATTTTATGGAAATTTTATTATTAGATGTTGTTGTGGAAAACAATTAAAATGGGATGATTTAATAACCCTTGATTTTTAATTATTGGGTATGTTATATTTGTTTTTAACCTGATGTTTAAGAATGATTTTGAGTTATAAGTGAAGATGGATTTGAAAGTTCCAGTCCTATGATTCTAGTTGATGCAATACAATTTGATCAAATTTTTTAACTTAGAGTTAAAAATATCCATTATAATAGTCAGAAAGTTCACATAAAATATAAATTCTTCATTTTTTTGATATTTTGATTAAAGTGTTCGAATCAAAATCTAGAGAGGTGTCAGTTCTTGATTGAAAGACTTGTGATCATATGTTATCGTATTACCAGTTGGTCTAAGAGTCTTCTCATTAAGTCTTAACGAAATCAATGGAAATAAGTATTTAGTATATATTTTAGGTACTACGGAATACTAAATTAGAGTATATTCTGGTGACCAAAAGATGATAATTGTTGATAATAAGAAAATATGTTTTAGGAAAGTGGATGAGCTTTGGTTAGTTTACTAGAAATGATAAAGGGAATAAATATTTGAGATATGTAACATATTAAATGTGTTACATATGATATTTTTTCCAATAGAATTAAGAAAATGGAAAAGGTAGTTGTATTATATAAAGTTTAGAGTTAAATCTATCCTGGATCTAGAAGGTAAAGAGTGTCCATATGATAGACAATATTCTAAGTCAAATGATGTTATAATGATTTTAATTGAAATAAAAATCATGATTTCAATAGAATAATTTGGGATTAAATCTTTGTTAACATAAGTAAATCTAAAGGTGGAGATGAAAGACTAATCCTAAAGGTGTTCAGAGGATGGAGATTTAAGGTAGTGTTGAGGAAGATGAGTAGGGCGTTGGTGTCCATAAAATATTATAGTCATAGAAAATAAATCTTGACAAAATCCTAGAAGATTTTGAAAAGTTGTCTATTTCTTTGAATTCAAAAGATAGGAAGATTATTTGAAATTTTACTAAATTTTATCCAATTGTTTGATAAGTTGGTCAACAGATATGGAGCATGGGTTGGTTGAAATTAAGGTGATCAGATATTATGAATATATGTATTATATATGTTATGATTATATGGTTAAGGAATCTATAATTTCAGATAGGTTGTTAAAACATCACATAAAATTAAAAAAGGATCTACAGAGTTGGAGGAAAATTCCAAAGGTTGTGGTTAGTTGAGTAATGTTGAGGCAGAATATATGTCTTAGATCTAGATTTAAGTTAAATTCAAGGAATAAAACGAACTAGAACATTTACATCTGAAAATGTATATTATTATGTTCAATATATAAAATTCACAAATGAAATTTTTGATTCTAACTGATATTTTTTGAAGCCTTAAAGATTTATGATGATGATATTTTTATGGAATCTCAACTTTTAATACATAGAAAAATCCTTATATAGTAGAAAATTTAAAAATATATAGGATCTTTTAAGGTTTAGTGTCTAGAAAATTAAAAAAATAATATGTAAAAAGAAATATAAAAAATATTCTAATACACTTGAAAGGATCCATCATAGGTTCATCTTTAATTAATTTTACTACATCTCATATATTTGGGACATGCATGAAAAGAATGGGGTGAACATAATGCCCATTATGGGAACTAAATAAAGTAGATATTTACCACGTTACTAAGAAACATATCAATACATCATGATCATAATAACATGAGGAATATCATTATATAAATATAATGAATCATAAAATTTAAATTTGGATACATAAAAAAATTATACATTCATAGGCATATCACCGATATTTATCACCAAGGTATCGTATATCATAATTACCGTGATTATTTTCATGATATCATAGAACATGTCATCACTAGATATTAAATCATTATCCAATGAATTAGATCACTATCAGTGTACACCCTTCATAAGTATTAATTCATGTGATCCCCATTGATCATAATAATTCATTTGTTCAATAACCTATCAGAAATAAATAATGGGTTTTGTATCAAAATCATTGCGTACAAAGTGCTTAAAGATATGAACATAACAACATTTTTACCCTAAAAAATGGAATGTGGATTTCATATATATAAATACCCAAATAAATAAATAAATAATATAACTAGGTGAATACTTATAGAAAATTAATATGTTAGGGTAATCTAAATATGATAATTTCTCATGTAAAATAGTGAAATTAAAGAAATTAATTCGGAAGAATGACGGCTATAAAATGTGGATTAATAAAAGGGTAAAATAAGAGGTAACAAAATTATCCCATTGATAAAAAAACTAATATAGAGGAAAAGGGTTAATAAAAAAAAATTTAAAAGATAGTAACTCAAAATTTATTGACATACCAAAAATGAGGTACTTCAATTTAAAAGGAGAAGAGGAGAATTCCCTAACCCTGAAGAGTTTGTTCTTAAAACATGAGGATGTATTTATACCATATTTTATTTTAATAAAACATTTTTAATGTCTCAAAAAAATTGATATAATTAACTATTGGATAATTTTGAATTATTGATTTCAAAAATAATATTTAATTTATTCATAAAATTATCTATGTTTAATAATTTACAATTTAAAAAATCAGTATTTATTAAAAAAAATAGTGTTTTTTGACAATAATAGTTTTATGGACCTTATAAAAATTATTTGACTTCATAAAATTATATTATCATTTTATATTTAATAATAATATTTAATTAAAATATTCTTTACTTCCAAAATTCCTGAATTCATTTAAATGAGTGTCTTGATTGAAAATATATATTTTCTAAAAATACAATTTATGTTTCATCACATGAAAATATAATTTTTATCAAAATTATTATTTTATCATTATAAGGTAATAATAAAAGATAAAAATAATCATTATTTTGTGAAAAAAATATAGAAATTCATATTTTTAGATTTTATATACATATAACTTTATTACACTAGTGAATTCCCTAAAGATAAGGTGTGTGGTGGTGATATTTTCTTGGGGTGGTTCGGCGTACATGATTTGGGACACGATCTCGATGAACTTGAACTTCTCTCATAAATGGTTTTCCTCATGCTTTAGTTGTTGAATATTATCTTGGGCATGGTCAAGGTAAAATCCCAGTGATTCATCTCCCTCATAAGCTTTTATAAATATGCTCCATAGGGTACAATCCTACCTGTTGGGTCCATCACTTCTATTGTCATTGTTAATTGGATTGATCATAACCCTTAACATATACTAATCCTGAAATCACTTTAAAATAGTTATATTATAAATTATTATGTTTTTTAATAGTGTTTTAAATCCAATTGGATATTTCTTATAATGGTCCAAAATAACCAAAGTAATGTATGTGTTTTCTACAACTATACTACTTGATAAGGAATTAATTCATTTAAAAATGGTGTTTCGCTTAAAAAATATAGTTGTTATACTACTCTCCCTCCAAAACTTTATCCCCAAAAAATTTCAAAAACTAAATAAAATTAGGGTAATTATGTTTAATACCCTCTTCTAGTTCCCAAGTTTATTCCAAAAACTTGTAGTTCCACTACAACACTTTAAACATATGATTGTTCTTGTTTCGTAGAACTTTGTCTCTATTGTCCAAGATCTCCACAAGATGCTCCTCATATGAATGAAAATTTTCTAATCGTACAACCTATGGATTTAGTACATGTGATGGATCAAGTATGTAGTTCCATAGGAGAGATACGTGGAATACAACATGAACGTGATCCCTATTTGGTGGAAGTGCTAGCTGATAGGCCACTACTCTTATATGATAAAATATCTCAAAGAGCCCAATTTATCTAGGTTTAATAATTCCTTTCATAACAAATTTCATGAATTTCCTCCATGGTAAAATTCGAAAGAAGAATTTATCTCTAATATCAAACTTCAAGTCTCTTAGATGATTATTAGAATAGCTCTTCACTTTACTAAAAGTATCCTTTAAATGTTTTTGGAGGGATTGAACCTTTTTTAAGCTCTTTTACAAGATAGGGTCCAAGTATCTTTTGTTCAACAAATTCATCCCAAAAATTATAAGTTCTATATCATTTAACATATATAACTTCATATATATCCATTTGAATACTAGAGTGGAAGTTTTTTTGTAAGATAACTCAACCAATGGGAGATTTTGATACCATTAGGTATTAAATACCATTGATTAAGCTTTGATCCTTTCTTTATGTGTCTGTATGGTCCTTTTAGATTGGAAATTGGCATTTTGGTTATAGGTTGTACTAAAATTCAATCCAGTACTCAGATCATGTTAAAGAATTATCTAGAATGTAGTATTAAACCATGGATCATAGTAATAAATGATTGAAAGCGGTACCGCATATAGCCTCACCATTTCATTTACATACATCTTGGAAATTTGGTCAAGAGAGAAAGAATCTTGAAAATAAGTGAATTGGGAAGTCTTATTAAGTCGATCTATCATAGTCAATATCAAATTGTTTCCTTTGGAAGTCTTAAAGAGACCAGTGCAAAAATTCATGGGGAGGAATCCCATTTCCATGTGGGTATGGGAAATAGTTGCATCAACTCTTTGTACTTATATTGTTATTCATTAAATTTATAACATATGAAGAAATTTTAAGTATACTAAGTTGTATCCTTGTTTATGTTGTCCCATTATAATTTACCTCATAGATCACAGTACATCTTGGTACATCTAGGATGTATAGAGAAAGATAAGTTATGTGAGTCATCAAATAGCTCTTTCTTTCTCTCAAAGATGAAGTTATAAAAAGTCTAGTTCCAAAATAAATGAAACCACCTTCATCAATGGGGAAATCATGAATATTCCCCTACATTTTCTACTTTCACCAACTTTTGAAGCTCTAGATCATCATTTTGTTCCTCCTTAATCCTATCCTGGGTAAATGGTTGGGAAATCATCTGGGAAAGGTAGTATGTATTTTTTTTATTATGATTTCCAGATCCATCCTTTTCATATCTAAGAACATATTTTATCTCTCAATCCACATCATGGATAGAATAGCATATTTTATTCTTCTAAGAGAATAAAATACCATATTTTCTATTCTGGGATAGTAGTGAACAGAGAAATAGTTGCCATTTATTATCTCTTACCATATTTACTGAGGCATGTTGAGCTCCTTCTGTGAGAATATATACTTAAAGATTTAGTGTTATTTTTATATATCATATTTTACCACATAAATTTGGTATACCTATATCTTCAGAGTAAAGATGAATAAATATGAATCTAGGACATGAGTTAGATAATTTTGATCATGTGACATTAACAAACATGATGCATAAGAAATCACATTTTCATTTTTCAGGAGCACACATCCAATTCATTTTAAGGATGTGTCACTATAAATGATGAATCATTCTCTGTTAGAGAGTAAATTTAGAATGAGTACACTAACTAACCTCTTTTTTAGTTCAATAAAATATTATTCACACTTCTTTATTGAGATAAACATAACACCCTTTCGAGTTAAATTGGTTAGTGGATTAAAAGGTCATGAAATTTTTTTCCACAAACCATTTATAGTATCTTTATATAACAAGGAAACTATGAATATTTTTTACAATAGTAGGATGTGACCACTACTCCATGAGTTCACTAGGCACGACATTCCCCAAGAATATAACTTTTTGTAACTATAATTAACATTTGGTTAATTTACCAAAAATATTCTCTTTCCTTAGTTTTTGAAAAATAACCCTTATATGATCCTCATGTTCCACGTGAATTTTGTAATATATCATAATATCATCAATAAATACAACCAATAACTTATCAATGTATTCCTTAAAGACTTTATTCATCAAATACATAAATTATTATCAATATTCATGTTGAAAGGCATAAGAAAAAAATATTAATGACCATATCTATTTTAGAAGCAATTATTTAAGATATATTATTTCTTCACCCTCAATTAATGATACCCAGATCGAATAACGATCTTGAAGCATTATTAAACCCCATTAAGTTGTTCAAACAAATCATCAATCCATTAAAGAGTGTATTTTTTACCACAATCTCATTATGTTCTATAAAATCAACACATATCCATACTGATCTTTCCTTATTATTTACAAAGAGAATGGGTTCTTCACAAGAAGATACACTTGGTCAAATAAAAAATTTCCCCAAAATATATTGAAGTTTCTTCATTAATTCCTATAACTTCATATATTCCATTCAATATAGGCCATAGATGTTGGCTTGGATCCAGGTATGATTTCAATTGAGAACTCTAAATCGCTTACTATGGAGGTCCAGGTAACTCTTCATAAAATACATCAATGTATTTATGAATGAATGGAACATTTCCTATTTGTATACGTTAATTTGTTTCTCCATATTCACCAATAATTTCCATAAAGAAGGTTATAGGAGGTGCTTATAGATAATGTTCAAACTAGGATATCTCTAGTTTTTCCATTCAAGACCACTAAAATTTCCTTACTTCTGTGGTTATTCATTAAATTAAACTTTTAGATCCAGTCCATCCCTATTATATTTTAGAATTAAACCCATGGAATTAATATTAGATTTGAAATGATATTTCATTCACCAAAGTTTATACTAGAGTTTTTATACACTTTTTATGTTTTTATAATCCATTCAAGAGACCTAACTAATAACTCTACTTCTATAAAATATGGGGTTGATTCTATATTCTTTGAAAAGATTTATGAAATAAAGTAATGTGTAGAATCAAAAACAAACAAAGTAATATTTATATGTGAGAGAACAATTAGTATACCTTCTCCCACTTCATTATGTTCCTCTACTTATTCAATAGTGATTAAGAAAAAAATATTTTTCTCACTTATCCTATGCCAATGTTGATGGGGGTTTTCATCCATTATCTTCTGATTTGGACATTGATTTTCAAAGTGCCCAAGTTTTCCACACATGAAAAATTAAAATTCATATTTTACTTGAAAAATATTTCCTTTTTCATTTCCAATGAGATGTTTATGATTCACCTCACTATGATAGTTATGGTGTATATGGACATCTCTTCCACACTTGTAACACTTTTCACTCCCAAGTAAGTAGTTCCCATATTATTTCTTCTCATATTTATTGTAAATAGAGAAATTCTGTTTCTTTTCTTCTCTTCAGTGATCAAAATTCATTCCTAAGTTTTCCTTTATTGGTATATTCTTTTAATTTGGACTATATGACCACTATGTTTCTCCAAACTCCATTTATACCATCATATCAGTCTATACAATCTCTTCATAGATTTCATATTCTGGATTTTCTATATTCCTCAAAATATGGGGCCTCATTTTTTTCAATAACCTAAAAACCATCTCCTTAGGGTTCATAATAAATATAGATATGTAACAATAAATACTTTTAAAGTTCATTTCATTAAATCTCACTGATTTATTTTCTTCTTCTTTAGCACTAATAATTCATTATTTATCATTGTTCTCATTTAATGGGGGAAATATTTCTTGAAAAAGATTCATCTGGCCTCTTCCCACTTCATATAATTAATCACTCCTCTTAGATTCATGTTATTAATTAGTTTCCACCACTGATAATCTTCTATGAATAAGCAGTATACTTACAAGGTGACATTATCTATCTCTAAACAATAGACAATATAAAATATATTATCTATATAGTAAATCCATTTCTCATAAATTTATGGATCAGAATATACACTAAAGGAAGGATATAATTTATGCATGAAGGATCCAACTACAAGTTGTTCCCTTTATTGTGAATCTGGATGATGAACTTGATTCAGGCTATTAATAATAACCTCAAATAATTAATTCATCATCTTCATGAAATTTCCCATTACAACTTCCATCACATTAGGATGGGTATTAGTGCATCATCTAATTCAAAAACTAATTACACAATTCTTCCTATTTCCCTCCATTTTTATAAAATATGTGATCCTTAGTGAGAAATGTGTTGCTTTTAGGAATCTTTCAATTCTAAATTTTAAGTTTAAGAACAACATGCTTTAAGACATTATTCTTTAATCTACTCTAATAATTAAATTTTCTATATATCCTTCATAATGGCTCAAAAATTCATTTTATTAACCAAAATATATCCCCTGAGAGTGTCAAAATAAGAGAGACTCATGTCCTATTATCATTAACAAGGTGACGATCAGGTCCATCTCAATGTACCCTTTTGGGTTTATTACCCCTAGGTACCTCTATTCCAGATCCACATACACTTGTAGTATCTATAGAGGGATATCATTACTTATAAACCACTTAAATAATACTTCATCAAAATTATAGGATATTATTCTATATTTAGACTTAAACCTATGGTTAATACTAGTGTTTTATAATCCTAATTTCCAAAAATAACAAAACCAACCTATGATTCCAACTATGTCATCCCACATTTTTAATACATAAACATTATTTAAATCATAAAAATTTTAATAGTAAAAATGATGTTTTAAGGTTTAGTGTCTTAAAAATTAAGAAAATAATATATAAAAACAAATATGAACATTATTATAATAAACTCAAAAGTCTTCATGATAGGTTCATCTTAAATTACTTTTAATGTATCTCATATCCTGGGGATATAAATCAAAAGAAAGGGGTGATAATAAATCCCATTAAGGGAAATAAAAAGATATATTTATCATTTGAATAAAAGAATATCATAATATAAATATCATGTATAAAAACATGGAATTTTTTCTACATCATAAAAATGAGAAATTCATAAGAATGTTACTAATTATTATCACCAAGGTTTAAAAAATCATAATTACCAAGGTTATTCACCAAGGTATAATAAAACATCTTTTCTTTAGATATTAATTCTTTAATCAATTTATTTGAGAGATATTAGGGAGAACCCTTCATTTATAAAAATTCATGTGATCCACATTGATCATAATAAGTTATTTCATCAATAACCAATGTAAAATAAAGAATAGGTTAAGAAAATGGTATAATGATAGGAAAAAAGGTATACCACTGATAAAAACATATTTTTTATGTAAAGGGATAATAAAAAGTTTTTTAAATGAAATTAACTCTACATTTAGAGACATACCAAAAATGAGGTACTTGAATTTAAAAGGAGACGATGAGAATTCCCTTACCATGAAGTGACGCTTCCTAAAACATGAGGATGGAACCTTGAGGACTAAATTATGACATAAAGGGACTCTTTTGAAGTAAAAAATAAAAAACTTCATGGATTATTAGTTTTAATAGGATAGGAATGAGTATGGGGGTATTTTTAGAAAAAAACAGAGGTGAATTATTTAATAATTCCAACACTATGGTTTTGGACTCTATATATTAAATTAATTAAAACTAAAAAATATAACATGGTTTATTCCAATGGTTTCTACCAAATATGATAATTTAACACATTAAAATAATACCCTTGTTGATGTGGAAGTGAGTCGTGTTCATAATGAATTAATTTTAGAAGCAAAAAAGTATTATATAGGTTTTGGAGGATTCATTAAGGGCTAATAAAATTAATAAAATTTCCTCATAAATACATTATTTTTAAGGGAAAACGTATTTTGGGTCATATATTCCATTTATAACATATATTACATCACTTTTGGAAATTATGATGTCATAATACATACCGTATAATTATACCATATTTAATTTTTAGCTAAAAATTTGACTATCTCGAAAAATTATGAAAATTTCACTATTGGATAATTTTGACATGAATATTTTAAAAATAATATTTTTGTATCTATAAAATTATCTAAGTAAAAAAAATTCAATTTTAAATCAAAAATCAACAATTATTGAAAAATACAGGGTTTTTAAAAAAACAGTTTTTTGACCCTTATGAAAATTATTCTTGACATCATAAAATTATATTATCTTTTCATATTTAACAATAATATATTATTTAATAATCATTTTTCTTTAAAAAATCTCAAATTCATTAAAAATAGTATCTTTATTGAAACTATATATTCCTCAAAAATACAATTTGTGTTTCAACATATCAAAATATAATTTCATTAAAACTTATTATTTTATAATTATAAAATAATAATATAAGTCAAATTTAATAATTATTTTAATAAAAAAATATAAAATTTCATACTGTTTAGGTGTAGGTAAATATCCATTAATTACACTGGTGAATTCTTTAAGGGTAATGTGTGTGATGGTGAGATTTTTTTAGGGTGGTTCAGCATACATATTTAGCTCATGATCTCAATGAACATGAAATTATCCTATAAACAGTTTTTATCATGATTTATTTATTAAAAATTTTCTTGGTATTTTTCTATGTAAAAGCCATGTGATGTTATGTCCCTCAAAATCACAGAAAAATTGGTTTTATAGGGTACGATCCTACTGGTTGAATTCATTGATTCCTTTGTCTATGTCAATTAGATTTATAATAACCCTTAATATATGCTAATCCTAAAATCACCTTATAATGGATATATTATTAATGGTTATGAATGGGTATTCAAATCCAACCGGATATAGCTTATAACAGTCCAAAATAAAAAAAAATAGTGCATACATTTTTTTATAACTAAATTACTTGATAAGGAATTTATAAATTAAAAAAAATATTTTCGTTTAAAAAAGTTTGGTTTGTTAAATTTTTATAGGATATTGATAAATTTAAATACTAATATATTCAAATACACTCAAAGGTAGTCTAACTAAGGTGTCAAAATGGGGGAATATATAGATCATCTAGATTGATTTTATCAATGTTTGTATGGTTATATAAATGGATGATTTCATTCAAAACTCATTTTAGTCACTATGACTTTGATAATAAATATTATATAAATCCAAACATATATATTTTGGATAATAGACTCATTTATAGAAGGATGTTTCTAATTTTATTAGGTTTGAAGTTAAAGAACTGGAAAATGTGTGTTTTGAATTTTTAAGTTCAAAAAAACTAAGTTCCCAAGAAAAAATTAATTTTTTCATTAAGAAATGTTGGAGGAATATCAAATATGTTGCATAAGTGTAATACCCTGTGATGATATGATTGTTTGAATTCCAAGATTTTTGGAACATTTAGTTTGTTTGGCTGGTCATTTCATGAACTACGACTCAAAATGAGAACTTGAGGGAGTGAAAATCTATAAAGAGTGTATTTTGGATGATGTTTAAGGTTTGATGGACACTCAGGGTCCTCAGGGAAGCATCAGAGGAAGGCCTAAGTGGTGAGGGTGTAGTAGGGGCCTTCTACTTCAAGGTGTGACATTTCATGAAAGGGGTTTTGAGCCCCCTTCCAAGGCTATTAATGTAATATCTACATTTTCATTCCCTTATAGGATATTTTGGGGTTTTAAAAAATAAATTAAGGGGGCCTAACCCACCGTCCATTGGATGGTTGAGGGAATTCATGGGAGTGATGAATGCAAACTCTCCCCCTCTATTATCCCCCCTTGATTTGGGGTTATTATTGGTGGTGTTTTACAATAATTATAGGTAGTATCATCCCTCCACTCATTATTCCCTTCATTTAATGTTGATTTTGGTGTTTTAGTTTCAGTTTTTAGTTTTGATTCCACCAGAACTAGGTGGAATCAACCTATTTGTGTAAGGATTTTGTCCAACTTGTGTAGAGGAGGACTTAAGATGAAGTCTTCATGCCATATATCATTGTTTATATTGATTTTAGTAACTAAAATTATTTTATTTATAGTTTTTTTAACATAATTTAATTTATCGAATGATTATGTGTCGATGATAATGGGTTTTTTCATGCTACAGACCCTCTGAATACAATTGGTTGAGGTTCTAGTGATGTAACAGTTCTCTGTAATTTTTTTGGTTATTATGCCACTTTGGGTTAAATTTAGTAATTAATTATAATATTTTATAATTAATTATTTTTTTTATGGCTTAAGGTAGGAAATTTGGTGGTCTTACCATCATGGAAGAGGTTTGGATGAGCTTAGTATACAATTTTTTGTGCTGAGGGTTAATGGGAAATAACTCCTTGTTTGAGCAAAGTGGTCCTACATTCTGAACATTATAGTTTAGGCCTTCATATTATATGTGGTCCCACCACTAATGTAAATAACATATATTTAATACAATTTTTTTAAGAAAATTAAATGATTGGGTAGACTACACAATGTACCATGGTCACGAGGGTCCTTAGAACTTTCTTGATTTTCTCAGTCATCAATGCCTAAGGTCTTGAATTTGATCATGAAACTTGGACACCTCCAAGAGTTATTGTGACATGACTTGATATAGACATCCCTAGTAGGTTGATTGAGGACCCTTTATTGTGTCAGTCCATGGTGGATAGACCATAGGTAGATTAGAGGTGTGTTGGATGAGCTGATTGGCTTGTAGTGACCCTAGACATAGAGATAGGTATTCATCCATCTATCAATAATATAATCGATAATACATACCTATGAGGCTTATGAGTTTGAATGATAACTTTGATAATGTATAGGGATGAGATACTCTCCGAGTATTAGGTTTTTACCTAAGCTACCAGATTGAGATCGAGGACTTCATTGGACTACCTCCGTTAGTTTTAACTATAGGTACCTTAGTGGGTGATCATGATAGACCGACCTTGAGTATGAACATTTGAGATGGGTAATGGAGAATATGGTTATTCTTTGAGACTCGATTCATTTGTTAAGACCTATGGGTCTTTGATGAGATATATATATATATATATATATGGGTAAATATGACTTTTGGTGCCACCTTAGAACCCCAATTATGTTGTGAGACAAGAATGCTATGGTGGATGAGGTAGGTCAAGCTTGTCCCACCCCCCATGCCCCTTGATTATTTTTACTTCAATATTCATGATTCCCTAGGATAGTGGATTACCCCAGGCATGTGTTTTATTTTTTATGTCATTGTGATTGTCATAAGGATGGGTATATTTCCAATGGCGGCTGATTGTGCCATGGGGATGGGTATATTAACCTTAGTTGGTAGAGATAACATACCACAATGATGGGTATATTACCCTTAGTGGGCCTATGATCTATATATGATATGAGTATGGATATATTTCTCCTATATTCTATTATGCCTTAGGTGATTGATTTATTCAACAAGGATGGGTATGTTACCCCTATTAGGCTTGGGATATCTACATGATCTAGGGATGGGTATATTTCCCCAAGATAGTATTGTGCCTAAGGTGGTTGATCAATTCCACATGGATGGGTATAATACTATCAGTTGGCTGACCTCGTGTGCCAATGGTATGGGTATATTACTCCTGATATGTATGTGATCTAAGATTCACCCATGATTACCTATAGATTATCTAGAGGGCATTATTGGTAGGAATAGTCATCAAGACATACTCAAAAATGCCCCGTAATTTTCTGAAATAGTTATAGTTTATTAAGGTTTCAAACTCAAATATTTACAATCGTTGCTAATTTTTCATGGTCATCATGATGTGCTCAGATAAATTATAACATTGATTCAAAGTATGTGGTTTTTTCGCATTTATATAGTTATGTTATTTACTATTTCAGTAGAGAAAATCACATACATATATCATTGAATAATTAGTGTAATAGGGAATGAGACTGTTGTGCCCAACTAAGTTAGGTACTCACATATTGCTCAAGAGGCCATAGAATTTTGGTTCCCATGTATCCATCACATATTATAGGTTTGAGGTAGGCCAAGGCCTAATATTTTATGATCGGGCTAGAGTAGATAGAATGGGAAACATTGATGGGGATTTCATGAGACTCAGGAACTATGGTTGAGCCTCCTTTTTTTGTTCTTTACTTTGTCTCTATATTGTATATTCATCAGCCTAGTGGGTTAACATATGTTCTTGAATTCCTGAGAGTATGTAAGTTGATAAGACACATTTTATTTTATTATAGTATATTTTGATTCTATTATTATTAATGTGTACTCAGATTCATATATTATTGTTTAATGTTTAGTTTTTTTAGATGTGATTACACACTTTGATATTGGGGTATAGTCTCTCTACAAGACTCCCTTAGACCCCAACATCAAATTAGGGGCACCAGTTGAGTGGCTGGTAGAATGGTATGTTACAAAGTGGTATCAAATCCTTTCTATTTATATTACTATATTTTGAAATATATCAATGTGATATGGGAATTTTTTGGATCTTGTGATAGATATTGGGCATGTGTATCATGAACACCTATTCTTGTAGGGAGTCTAGGTTTCTTGGAATGGGATCAATGTTCAGAATTTATTTTATTTCATTTGACTAATTTTCACCTCATGTGATGCACATGGTGTTTTTTATGATGTTTTGTTCGATTTCCAGATCTTAGAGCATCAGTAAGACACTAGTTATTGGATTTTCACTCTTGGATATAGAGGCAACATACATCTCATGTATCATTCTCAACACATAGGATTCACATGACATATATTCCTTCTATTGTGTTATTTATATTACTAAAATAAAATGGTTATTTTGATCATATAAAAATAATTGGTTGTCCGACATTGAGTGTCTAAATGATTATTCCAATTGTTAGAGAAATAAAAGTTAAGTAGACTGATGTTGAATGTATAAATTTATTAAGATCATATGAGAGGATATTATAGATCAGATTATAAGGTTATTGTATGTTAATTATATGAGATTATATTATTCATTTAAATTATAAAGATAATCATATGTGGGTCTAACAGGAATTTGTGAGGTTGAGACACTGAAAGTTAAAATTCAAAAAGCATGATGGAGAAATGTAAGTTAGAGTACTAGAAGCTTATGAGTAATGTTAGGTTATGTTTAGATAACTAAAAGGCTACATGATCTTAATATAGAATAAAAATATTGTATTTAAATTTAAGTAAATGTAAAAAAATATGTTTTAATGTTGTCAAGATTTAATGAACTTGAAGATGTCAAATATTCAATCAATTAAATTTTAGGTGAAATAAAATTAATAGTGATAATGTTTTATTTTATGTAAATGATAAAATATTCAAAAATATAAATTCATGATTCATTATAAGATTTAAAGATTCTTTTAATAAAGTCGGGACTTAATTTTATAGTATATTTGATGAATAATAAGTCTAATATCTTTGTATGAATTAAATTATATTAAGTAATGTTTAAAGAATATTGAAGATGTAATGCCTAAATTCCATGCTTATTGGAGAAATGTTGGTTATATAAAGGTAGAATTACTTATGATCTTCCTATTAGAGATTTTTTTAGAAGAAAAAAAATAGATATCAAGACCTAAAAATTATGATAAATCCATGAGGTCAAATAAGAAGAGACAATATTTCAGATAATTTTAAATAAGTGAAGATAACACCTAACTTTTTATAAGAAATTCATTTTTTGAGGATTAATATTGAATTTTTAGTAATTGATCATCTATATAAATATGTACTAGAAATTGAGATTGATATCGAGTACAAATTTATATCCTTTTTAAGGTTTAGAGGATGATCAAATATTTATTTTAGAAGTATCCTAGAGTTAAAGTGACCTTTTCAGTTTTCATTATGATACCATAGTAAACTAGAAGTATATAGTATAAATATCCTTTCAAGAGACTATAAGTAATTTTTTAGAGATATCCCATTTATATTCACTTCTATCATATAGTTATTATTTGTGTCTTAGGATAATAACCAAACATAAAAATAATTTGGTGCCCACATTGGTAATGAGCCTTGTAAAAACAGGTGTATCATGCATTTTCTTTTATTACTACTTCTATAAAGACCTAACCTTAAAAATTACATAATATTGAGTTTTAAGACAAGAATTTATTCTCATACATTTGATGATTTTTTCAGGATTATAATATTATATAATTGAAATAAAAACCCATGAAATACCAAGTGACACTTCCAATTAATATCCATTTTTTCAATAATAAAAAACTTTAAAAATAAATAATTATTTATTTTCATGGAAAATATCCCAGACATTCAACTTGAATTCTTACTTTCCCTTACCCATCCATGAACCATATGAATTTCTTTTTAAAAACTTGATATGAGCACAAAACCTCATCAAGCGATATAAAATGAAAGGAAACTATTAGTTAAGTAAAACCAAGAAAACCCATAAAATATTTACCTTTAATTCAATACTCTTTGATTGAAAGAAATAAACCATTTTAGAAAGAAAATCACACAAATTTTGTTCTAAAATAAATCATTTAAAACCCATAGCAGGAAACTAAAACTCATTTTCAGGGGCTTAGAGACTCATATTCATAAAACCATTTCAAAACACATTTAATTGGAATAAGTATATGGTCAAATTAAAATATAATCATTACCAAATTCATTAGAGAGATATAATGGATATCACCCTTTGTATAAGCTATATATGTCTCACCTATGATCTATAATTGGGCTTGTCACGACCCGCCTTCAGCAATATAAGGTAAGGGACAACAAACTGTCAGACCCTTCCTTCTTCACGTTGAAGGAGATATAATGACCCCCCGAGTCCCGCCTTAAATAGGCCCCAGAGTGGAAACTAGAACCAAGGGTATAGAATCACACGTAATATGGAAGGAATTACCCTTTTATAGAAAAATATCAGGAGATTAGATGGTAAATATCAAGCAACTCCAAATATAGAATGTAATAGTAAGGCCAAAAACCCTTTTTCGACATGCATGTTCAAAATAAAGTGTTATAAAGTACAAGAAAAATCCTAAGGGAAGTACCAAAATAAAGAAAATCAGCAATGATAACTATCCCAAAGTCTGATATAGTAATGTCTGGAATGGTCCTCAAAGACTTCCTGGAAACCTGAAAGATAATTTATATATGTAGGGTGAGTATACAGGTATACTTAGTTGGGAAACCCAAAAGCTATCATGCACAATTGGGGAGTCATTCTAATGTCCTGTGAGAAATTGAGATAACCAAATCTCCTAGAAAGGAAACTATCCACCTAGCCTCACCAAGGCACACTCCCCAAAAAACGCAAGTCAAGTAATGTAATAGTAATAGAACATCGATATTTGGGAACCCTACACCGCTTTCCCACTAGTTAATTAAGACATACTATGTGTCAAACCTCTCCCACTTTTCTCACTACAGTCCCATTTCCGCCCCAACAACATCCTTATGGGATATCACAACCACGCATCCCACCCACAGACACCTGGGCCACCACAACCACACACATTCCCTCCTATAGACACATAGGAAACAACAACCACACACGTCCCCTCCTGCAAACAACTGGGCCACAACAACAATTTCCATGCCTGAAGACACTTGGGCTAGAACAACCACTTCCACACCCGAAGACACTTAGGCCTCATCCTGAAGATATTTGGGAAACAAACCTTACCACACACACCTGGGCTAACCATTGCAACACACTCTGCCCGAATAGTATTTTTCCATAAAAAACCTTAGGTCATCATAGCTTTCCTGAAGAGTCTTAGTCTACCTAGGAGAGGGAGCATAAAAGAGCTAATAACTAGCAACTCATAGGAATGTTAGGAAAACACCCTCCCCCATGAAATGGGGGTGTTTGGAACGAATTGGTCAACATGGGTGGGGTATGGATAAGAAGCACTATAACTAAAAGTTATAAATATAGGTAAACAAGCACTAATCCATAATTAAGGGTCCCAAAGTAGACAATCATCCCATACCCAACCACTATTAGTGATATCCCTACATGCACAAATATACAACATCCATAACTAAAACACAACCCATTACTAGAATACAATTCCCCCATTGGAACCATTATTGTAATCATGTTCGAGTGATTTAGTTGAAAAATAATTCTCCACTACCCGAAAACTAACAGGCACACCCACAAGTCAAAACATCACTGGACTGAGGAAGAAAATGGCCTAACAGCAATTTAATCATTCACACTCGGTTCTCTTGTAAAGTAACAATAACAAAGAGTTAATATGTGATATCCCTCAAAGTACTAGAACTAAACCAAACCCCAACATACGGCCCCACATGGGCTCAGATCCACAAACCAACAACTAGACAATAGGGGATCCCATCCCCATCTACGTCACCCCACAAGCATCAAGTAGAAAAAAATGCTTATTATCATAACAAATAAATAGAGTTTTCATATTCAACCACACCATTTATAATGTTCCTTATTTCTGTTTGGTTAACTAGGGTGATCACACCAGGATTCTTATTCATTAGGCATCCATTTAATCAACCAATTTTATGTGATTAGCCAAATTCCGAGCTTTTTCAGTCCCAACTCAGTAACGTATCTTTTGAAGTAAAAGTGTTTTAATACCATTATCAAATCCATTTAAAACCAATGAAAGATGTTTTAAACCCCCAAGAGTTGGGAAACCCATAAGTTACCAAAACATGTGGGCTTTTTATTCAGTGTCACGCCTTTCCCCATGCTTTCCAACTCTACCCCTATTACGTGGGTTTTTCTCCAAAGATATATATTAACTCAATGTTTTTATCTCCACCATCTCTGAGGAGAATTATTAAATAACAATTAATCTCAATGTGTGAAACTGTCCAACCGCATGGTCAAGCCACAATCCGAATTCAAGTACTTCAAAATCCTCTCCTTGATTTTAGGATATGGCCTTTTTCATAAGCTGATATCCTCTATTCCTTTTTCCTTTTGGTTTCTCTAAGTATTCCTAGAGACATACTCAGAAGACGAATCGTGCACCCGTGTTGGGTCCCTTCCCACTCAGCCTTGAAGACCTTGAGTTTTTCTGCCTCTGTAAGTAATGCATCCCCAGATCCTGATGCGAGGAGAAAACTTTGATCATTGATCATTCAATTAGGTTTTCCTTCATCTCTATTTATGGTATATCATGTGGGGAGGGTATGACAATGTTTCCCTTGGGATTTAGATGAAACAAGACATTAACAAAGATAATAAATGTACTTTTAAAGAATTAAGGGGTGTGAATGATGATGATGTTGATATAGTCTTTTATTTTTGTTTTTATGTTGTGAATTGTCTGGGATTATGCCCACTAAAAATAGTGGTCGTTGGTGGTCCTTTCTTGTGCACTAATTAACCTCTCTTTTTTCTAGATAATCTTTTGGTTGAATGGTTGTAAAATGGAAACCGGTTAATCACGTAAACTTTGTTGATTAAATGGACTCCCAATGAATAATAATACTTGTTTGATCACCCCAGTTAACCAAACAGAAATAAGTAACTTGATAAATGGTGTGGTTTAATATAAAAACTACCTTGCTCTATTTTGCTAAAAATCATGGTTGTTCTGCTTGATGCTTGTGGGGTGACATAGATGGGGATGTTATCCCCTATTGTTCATTTGTTGGTTTGTGGATCTGAGGCTGTTTGAGGCTATATGTTGGGGCTTGGTTTGGTTCCAGTACTTTTAATGATATCATGGATTCGCTCTTTGTTATTGTGACTTTATAAGAGAACCGAGTGTGAATGCTTAAATTAATGTTTGGCCGATTTATTCCTTGGTACAGTTTTTTTTTGACTTTTGGATGTGCCTGTTAGTTTCTCGTTAGTGGAGAATTACTTTTCAATGAAGTCACTTGAACATGATAACAAGAATGGGTTCAATGGGGAATTGTTTTCTAGGAATGTGTTGTGTTCTGTTTGTGGTTGTTGTATATTTTTGCATGTAGGGATAGCACTAAGAGTGATTGTGTGTGGGTTGGTTGTCTGCTTTGGGGCCCTTATGTGGGGATGAGTTCTTATTTACCTATATTTATAACTTTTAGTTCTTATTTTTCTTATGAGCACCCCACCCATGTTGATCACTTTTTGCTAAACACCCCCATTTCATGGGGGGGAGTGTTTTTTCTAACATTCTTATGATTTTTTGGTTATTAGATCATTTTTATCCCTATCTGAGGTATCCCAAGACTCTTTGGGTAGGATATGATGGCCTAAGGTTCTTTATGGACTAAGACTCTTTGGGTAGGCTGTGTTGTCGTGGTTGTATCAGGTGTGTGCAGGTAGGTTTGTTTCCAAGGAATCTTCAGGATGAGGCTGAGGTGCCTTTGGGCGTGGAAGTGGTTGTTCGGGCCTAGGTGTCTTCAGGTGTGGTAGTAGTTTTTGGGGCCCAGGTGTCTGCGGTCCAGGACATGTGTGGTTGTTGAGGCCTAGGTAACTGTGGGTGGGGAAGTGTGTGGTTTTGGTGGATGAGGATTCTACAGGCGGGATGTGTGGTTGTGATAGTCCTTAAGGTTGTTATTGGGGCGGCAGTGGGACTATAGTGAGGCTTATGGGGGAGTTCTGCCGCAAAGTATGTCCTAATTAACTAGTGGGAAAGCGGTGTGGGGTACCCAAATATCGATGTGTTATTACTATTACTTTCCTTTACATGCATTATTTGGGTAGTGTAACTTGGTGAGGCTAGATGGATAGTTTCCTTGCTATGAGCTTTGGTCATCTCTATTTCTCATGGGGCTTTAGAATTCATCCCCACTTGTGCATGAGAGATTTTGGTTTTCCTTACTGAGTATACATGTATACTCACCCAACTTATATAAAACTACTTTCATGTTTTCAGGAGGACTTTGAGGACAATGTTGGACCTTACTAGTTCGGACATTGGGATAGTCGTCATTGCTACTTTTCTTTCTTTTGGTACATCCCTTTGGAGTTTTCTTGTACATTGTAACACTTTATTTTGAACATGCATGTGGAAAAAGGGGGTTTGGACTTACTTTTACCTTCAATATTTGGAGTTGTTTGAGATTTACCATCTTATCTCCCAATCTTTTTCTATAAAAAGGGTAATGCCTTCAAAATTACATGTGATTCTATACCCTTGGTTCTAGTCGCCACTCTAAGGCCTATTTAAGATGGGACTGGGGGTCATTATATCTCCTTTAACCTGAAGAAGGAAGGGTCTGGCAGTCTGTTGTCCCTTTCCTTTGTGAAGGAAAATTGTGAAAGAATAGTATCAGAGGTGATGGTTGAGTAATAGGATGAATTTTGGGGTTAGTAATAGTGAGGATTATATCGGATGGTAGGGAAATAGTGTTAAGAAATCTTGGTGTGTGAAATAGGCCATGGAGGACTGGCTAGGACATGGGATTTTAGGGCCCTCCATGATCCAATGTAAGGACTCGGGACCTACCGAATGGCTAAGTGAGGATACACTGATTTCAGGGTAGAGACACTTGGAAAGGTACATGCATCATAATTACTTGTGTTCTTGTGTGTCTGGGGTGTTTTTGGTATTTAACATAAATAAAAGTTTTAAGAAAAATTTAAAAGAAGTCTTCAACACTACTCGGGATTAGGTATTCCTTGTTTACCTTGCTACTATGGAACCTAGACGATGCCCATGAGTAGTGTAGGTGATCGAGGTCCATAAGGATGATTTTTATAATCAGCATAGGATTGATCAGGATGATGAGGATAACTAGTGGAAGAAGACGCTTTGCGGCTTTTAGCAGCAGACCCTCGGAAATTACAAGGGTAGCTTCTCGAACATGGAGATGGTGAGCTGGCTTAAGGAGTTGGTGATAGCTTTTAGCTAGATCCAGGATCCGACTGAGTACTAGGTTCCTCTAGATATAATATAGATGAGGGGAGAAACACATTAGTGGTGGATACTCTATCTCAGGGAGAAGAAGGAGTATGAGGTTTTGTGGACTGACTTCGAGAGGGAGTTCCGGGAAAAATTCCTATCTTCCATAATAAAGGCTGAGAAGATGTAGGATCTACTCTCCCTCTAATAGGGGAGTATGTCAGTGAAATATTTGGAGATCAAGTTAAAGTATATTCTTCATTTCACTCTAGATCTCTTTCTAGATTAGGATTTGTGGGAAAGACACTTAAAGGAGGCACTCCGACCTTCCCTTCAATATGATGTAACTCCCTTCACTCTACCAACATACTTGGAGGTTTAAAAGAAGGATGAGGTGGTGGATATGATGAACACTTTGAGAGGTGTTCCAAGGGAAGGGATCTAGTTGAGCTCGTTGAAGGGGAAGGCTGTTAGAAGTAGGCCTCCAGCAGTAGGGTCATCTAGGTTTCGGTCAGTAAAGAGCAGGCCCCAATAGTTCCAATTTCGATCTCCCAGTCCCCGTCCTTTCTCCGCGAGCCTAGGACTGAGGTTATTTATCTATGGAAGTTATGGTAATATTCATAATTAGTTCTCGGACCTAGTACAGTATAGTGGGGTGGGCATATTTAGTGCCCACCTCAGCAGCAACAGTTTTCAGCCTGACCTTTTCAGCAGGAGCAGCAGGGGTAGCTAGCTCCCACTCCACCAAGATCAGACTTTTACAGAGGAGGATGACCTCAGGGCACTCCATAGGGACCTCGACCAGGTCATGGTCGGGGAGGCGGCCGATAGCCGAGGGGTAGGGGATCTGGGTGTGGAGAGTTACACGTTGTGGGTGAAGCAGTTCCAATAGGGTCGGAGGTTGTTCAAGGTATGATGATCTTGTTTAGTACTCTTTCATGTGCCTTGTTTTATTTAGGAGATTTGAGATCCTTTGTTTCACCTGTTCTAGCTCATTCCTTGGGCCTAGATGTAGAGATATTATCCATTCCCCTAGTGCTGAGTACACTAGTAGGAGGTCAGACCAGCCAGTTTGATGTTTGTCGAGGATACAGACTGATTTTGGGGTCGCATTAGTCTAGCAGGGATCTCCTTATGTTGAAAATACAACTGCATGATGTCATCCTAGGCATCAACTAGTTGTTTTTCATGCATGCTATTATTGACTACTTTTTGATAAGGGTCGTGTTTTCATATATGGATGGCCAATGTGTATCTTTCGTTGGAGAGCAGGGTTTCCAGGAGGGAAACCAGTGAGTGGAACCCCTCCTTTCCCTATTAGTTGATCATTCAGTGGATTTCGTAGATAGAGAGGTGGTGGAAGTCCCAGGGATGGTCAGTGAGTTCCTAGACATCTTCCCTAGAGAGGTGGTGACTCTACTCCCTCGATGCGATGTTGATTTTGGAATAAACTTATAACCCGGTGCCCGTTAGTTTTTGATGGCTCCCTATCTGAGGGAACCTTCTAAGTTGTGGGAGTTGGGGATCCAAGTTGATGACCTGATGAAGAATGGTTTTATCTGACCGAGCGTGTCACCATAGGGTGATCTACTCTTGTTCTCGAAGAAGGAAGACGGTGGTCTTAGGCTATTTATAGACTACCAAAGACTGAATTAGGTGACGGTCAAGAACCATTACCCCCTCCTAAGGATTGATGACCTTTTTGACCAGTTGAAGGGAGTAGGTTGGTTCTCTATGATTGACCTGTGGTTAGGATGTCAATAGTTGAGGGTGAAGGAGGGTGACATCTTGAAGACTACTTTTAGGTGCATATATCAGAACCTTGAGTTTTTGATCATATTGTTCGGCATTATGAATGCACCATCCATGTTCATTGGGTTCATGAACTCCATTTTCCAAGAATATATATACTGATTCATAGTTGTTTTTATTGACGACATCCTAATCTACTCAAGATCAGAGGAGGATCATGCCAAGCATCTGAGGATTGTTTTGGAAGTCCTCTAACGCCAATAACTCTATGGTAAGTTGTCTAAGTGTAAGTTCTGGACATGTGAGGTACACTTCCTTATACACGTAGTGTCCCAGCAAGGAATAGTAGTGGATCCATCAAAGGTCAAAGAAGTTGTTTCTTGGGCAGCACCCAAGAACGTGGTAGAGGTTCATAGTTTCCTAGGACTGTAATGTTACTACAGGAGGTTATTTCCCAACTTCTCTTGATTTAAAGTGCCTTTGATAGCCTTGAACAAGAAATATCAGGCTTTTGTATGGAGTGATCAGTTCCAGCCATATTTTGGTTCTCTTAAGAGGAAGCTGGTTAGTGCCCCAGTGCTGAGGTTTCTAGAAGAATGGGTAGCATCTGAAGTGTTCAGTGATGCTTTCAGTCTAGGCTTGGGGTGTGTGATGATTCAGTAGTGGGGAGTGGTATCTTATGGATCTACGAATTTATGTCCTCATGAACGTAACTATGCCACCCATGATCTAGAGCTTGCAGTAGTAGTGTTTGTGTTTAAGTTGTGGTGGCATTACCTCATCGGGCAGTACTTTTCGATCTTCAAAAATCATAGGAGTTTGAGGCATATCTTTACCCAGTGGGACCTAAACTTCTGAAAGCGAAGGTGGGTGGAGTTTATTAAAGACTATGACTTCTATATCTCTTAAACTAAAGATAAGGGGAATTTGGTGGATGATTCCTTGAGTAGGAAGTCGTAGAGGGAAGTTTTTCATGAATTTCTGAATTCTTGGAAGGCGATGGAGGAGTTGGCTTCTTTACTCCCAGGAATGAGGTTGGAGGACGGTAGAGGCTATTTGTTTCAGATGATAGTGTAGTTTTTCTTAGTACGACAAGTGGAGGAGTCATAGTGGGAGGACTTGGAGGCTGAAGTGATGCGTCATCGTGTTAGCCAGGGTGATGCTCTGGAAGGATGGTCAGAAGACTGTTAGAATCAGATGATGTTTCATGGAAATTTGTCATCCCAGTAGAAATTCACAAGAGAGTTCTCATTGAGTTCTATAACTCACCCCGGTAAGTACACCCAGAAGTTTCCAAGATGTACCGGGGCTTGAGGGGTTAGTTTTTGTGGCACGGGGTGAAACAGGTAGGGGAGAAGTTTGTGGAAAAGTGCCTCATATGTCAGCCCACATCCTAGAAATCATGGATTCAAGTGTGGTGGATGCCTTAGCACAGAGATACATGGATGAGGTGGTGCGGTTTTAGGGAGTTATGAGGTCTATAGTCTTAGATCATGATGCATCGTTTATCTCATGATTTTGGAAGGGATTACAGCGTGCTTTTGGCACCAAGCTATGTCTTAGCACTGCTTTCCACCCACAGACAGATGGGTAGACAGATAGTACCATCCAGATGTTGGAAGATATGTTGAAGGAAAGTTTTTTGGACTTTGGGGGATCATGGGAATGACACTTTTCTCTGGTAGAGTTTTCCTCCAACATTATCTATCACTTTACAATTGTCATGGCTCTGTTCGAAACCTTGTATGGAAGGTCATGTCGTTTTCTCGTGTGTTGGACCGGGGTTAGGGAAGTAGGTGTTCTTGGTCTATAGGTGGTGTAGATCATGATAGATAAGGTTTATCTTGTGCGTGAGAGGATGAAGGCTACTCTAGACTGGCATAAGTTGTATGCCAATTATATTATGAGGCCCTTGGAGTTTGAGGTTGAGGACCACATGTTCTTAAAGGTATCCCTTCGGTGTGGGAAGCAGAGGTTTGGTAGGTGGATTAAGCTCTCTCCCAGACTTGTTGGACCCTTCGAGGTGGTGTAGTGAGTTGAAAAAGTGGCATATCATCTGGCACTACCACCGCTGCTACTGAGGGTCAATGATGTCTTCCATGTGTCTCAACTCTGTTAGTATCGACACAATGATTCACACATCCTCGACTGTGGAGAGATGGATATTGAGGATGATTCTACATTCATGGAGTAACTAGTGAGGATCAAGGATCGTGAGGAGAAGGTGCTTTGTGGAAGAAAAATTCCCTTGGTTCGTGTATTGTGGAGGCATAGTGGCCTTGAGGAGAGTTCCTAGGAACGAGAGGCACAGATGCGTTCCTAGTACCCATAGCAATTTTGAAAATTTTTTTGTGTTTGTTTTGAACTTGATTGTGATGTAGTGCTTGACCTTGTTAACTATGAGATGGGTTGTTTTCCTTATTCTCTGAGTGTGTGTAAAATCTTCTGACCATGGGTAGGGGAGGACAAAATCCCTAATAGAGATACATTAAGGTGGATTCGATTAAACCCGTGCGGGTGAGTTTGTGCTGACCAAAGAGGATAGTATCTTGAAATTGGGTAAGGGACTCCCTAATCTATATGTGTGGACGGTGTGACGATTATATGTATGAGTGGTTAATTGGGGGAGAATATCAGTGGTGTTTCTGTGGTTGTTCAGAAGATATATGAAGGAGAGGTCTTCCTAGATATCGAGGTTTTTTCTGCCCTTTAAATAACTCTAGGGTGGTTTTTTCCCAGAGAGGTATCTTACGAGGAGGTTGTTCTGACCCCTCTCTTTTCTTCAGGTTTACTCTTGAATTCTTGAGGGTGATAAGAGTTTGAGATGTATATGATGTAATAACCTAGTTTTCCCAATCCCTTTATTTGTAAAAATCTAGTGTTTGTAGTGTTCATAAGGGTCACGTGGAATCTTTCCTAGGAGTTTTCCAGTAACTCAGTTCCAAAAAATAGTTCCACCAAAATGGTGGCACCACTTATGGTGTATCGCTGAGCTGGTGTCACTATTACGATGTCTCACCAAGCCGGTGGCACCGTTACGGTGTCTCACCGAATGGTGTCCCACCCTTTTCCAATTTTTTCCCCAGTTTCAAAGTTTTTTTAGTCCCACCCCAGTAACATATCTTTTGACATAAAAATGTTTTAATACCCTTTTCAAAGACATTTAAATCCAATAAAACAAGTTTTGAACCCCCAAGATTCATAAAACCCTTCAGTTACCAAAATGTTTGGCATTTTTCCTCAGTGTCACACCTTTCCTTGTGCTTTCCAACTCCACCCCTGTTATGTGAGTTTTTCTCTAAAGATATGTATTAACTCACAGTCATTATATCCACCATCTCTATGGAGAATTATTAAATAAAAATTAATTCTGACATATGAAACCACCCAATCACATGCATAAGACACAATCGAAATTTAAGTACTTCAAAATCATCTCCCTGATTTTAGGATATTTCCTTTTTCTAAATCCTAGATCCTTTATTCATTGATCCTTCTGGTTTCTTTAATTATGCCAAGATACTTACTCAAAAGACGAATCGTGCACCTGTACTTAAGCCCTTCCCACTCAGCCTTGAAGCCCCCAATTTTTTTTCATTTTCAAGTCACATATCCCCAATTCTTGAAACGAGGAGAAAACTTTGATCATTGATCATTCAAGTTGGATTTTCATTCGTCTCTGTTTACTGTGTATCATGAGGGGTGGTCATGATAATGTTTCCCTCGGGATGTAGATGAAACCAAAACCTAATAAATATAATAAATAATATTTTAAAGAATTAATGGGTGTGAATGATGATGATATTATTTTTCTTTTTTATCTTTGTTTCTATGTTGTTAATTTTTTGAGCTTATGCCCACTAAAAATAGTAGTCATTGGCGGTCCTTTCTTGCGCACTAATAAACCTCTGTTTTTCTAGATAATCCAGTGATTAAATGTTTATGACATGGAAATTGGTTAATCACATAAAATGTTTTGATTAAATGTATTCCCAATGAATAATAATACTTATTTTATCACCTCGGTTAACCAAATGAAAATAAAGAACATGATAAATAGTGTGGTTGAATCTAAAAACTCCCTTTCTCTATTATGTTAATAATCACGGTTGTTCTTCTTGATTCATGTGGGGTGACGTAGATGGGGATGGGATCCCCTATTGTTTAGTTGTTGGTTTTTGGATCTAAGTTAATGTGGGGTAGTATGTTGGGGATTGGTTTGGTTCCATTACTTTAAGGGATCTCATGGGTTCCCTCTTTGTTTTTGTGACTTTAAAAGAGAACTGGGTGTGAATGCTTAAATTTTTATTTGGCCATTTTCTTCCTCAGTCCAGTGTTGTATTGAATTGTGGATGTTACTTTTAGTTACCCAGTAGAGGAAATTTAGTTTTCAACAAAATCACCGGAACATGATAAAAATAATGAGTTCAATGGGGAATTGTTTTCTAGGAATGGGTTGTGTTCTAGTTGTGGTTGTTGTATATTTGTGCATATAGGGATAGAACTAAGATTGGTTGTGTACAGGATGGTTGTATGATTCTATACCCATAGGTAGGGATGATTTCTTTTTTACCTATATGTATAACTTTTAGTTCTTATTTTTCTTATGTGCACCCCACCCATATTGATCACTTCATGCCATACACCCCCATTTCATGGAGGTGTTTTTCCTCAAATTCCTATGAGTGGATGGTTATTAGCTCATTTAGGATACCTCTCCTAGGTATCTTAAGAATATTTGGACAGGCTATGATGGCCTAATTTTCTTTATAGCTTAGAACTCTTTGGGTAGGGTATATTATGGTGGTTGTCCTATGTGTGTGCCGGTAGGTTTGTTTCCCAAGCGTCTTAAGTATGAGGCCTAGGTGTCTTCGGGAATGGTAGTGGTTGCTCTGGCCCAAGTGTATTCATGTGTGGAAGTGGTTTTTGTGGCCTAGGTTTCTGGGGGAGGGTACTTGTGTGGTTTTTGTGTCCTAGGTATTTGTCGGTGAGGACGTGTGTGGTTGTGGTTGCTTAGGTGTCTGCAGGCGGGATGAGTGGTTGTCCCCTACCTTGATTCTACATCATCATGTGTGTATTTATCTTCCATAATAATAAAATTATGTTAATTATTTGTTTTACTGAGAACCTTTTTCATATTTATTATTACTTTTATTTCACTTATTAACAAGTTATGTAAAATTACTTAGTCAATTATGTTTAAGTATGATGTTTTAACCATATTCATCTTATGTGTCCAAATGAATTTGGAAGGATGACTATAGTCGAAGAGGACATTATTTAAACTTTTTTGAAATAATAATATTAAAATTATTATCATTATCCATTAATTATAATTTTAAAACCAATCATGTAATATGTTTATAAAAAATGAGCTAGCATTATGAT
Organism: Viscum album; assembly: GCA_963277665.1. NCBI lineage: Eukaryota > Viridiplantae > Streptophyta > Magnoliopsida > Santalales > Viscaceae > Viscum > Viscum album. Next base: position 2,036,951,878 of record OY728136.1, read on the forward strand.
CATGGAGATGGTAAGCTATATGTACGAATGAGTAATGCTTCCATTTTTAAATGATCATTATGAAAAAAAGATAAGAAAAATTTATCGTTAAATAATCAAAATTATATCATAAATAACATATTTTTTAATTATATATACTTATATATATCATAATTTTGATTTGGTTATGAAAAAAAGTAATCACATCGCTTCCAGGAGGTGGTAATCCACACGTCCAAGAACGACGTTATCACTTTTTCAATGAGTGAAAAGGTAAGAGAAAAAATTTATTATATACTTAAATAATGAAAAATATTTCATTAATATCATAATATTTTATTTATATTATATATATTCATTATTTTTACCTTTATTACCTTCCATGTAATGTGTTAGTGAAAATGAATCACATCACTTCTCAAGTTGGCAACCCACCTTACACATGAACGATGTTATCGTATCCATTATATATTAGAGTATAAAAACATTACATAGTATATAATGAATCCAGTGGTATAATTATGTTATAAATATTATATATAAAATTTATATCCATCATTATACCCAGCTGTGAGAGGTGATAATGATAAAACGAATGACATCGTTTTATGAGGATTTAGTCCACCATACACACAAATGATGATTTCGTAACCCATTTAATGGAAGTGTGTTTGGTTTTATATAAAAACATTAACATAAAAAATCTCATAATATTAAATATATTTATTTTATTATATCATCATGTCATAGGAATAATTTAAGGAGTTGGAGAAGGAAATAAAATAGAGATGCTTGTTGAAGAACAATACCACTTCTTTGGGTATCTTCCTTTGGTTTGCACTAAACCCTTCCAAGGTTGGCTTTATGCACCAAATAAGGCTTATATGATGATTATATTTAATTTGGGGAGTTATTTTGGTAGGATTTTTTATCCAACTGGATTGAAAGGTGTGGATAAGTGGAGAGAGTGAGTTCCCTTTTATAGTTGAGGAGGAGTGGCATTCTTGTAAATGCTCAAAATTATTTCCTATTAAGAGGTCTAAATTACCTCATGTTCTTACAAAATTTAAATATAATGTATTTTATGTATATTATGGTTGATAAAAAATTACACTACACAAAAAGAATATGATTTTTATCATATTGTTCCTTGGACATTAGGTTTACTCAGTTTTACCCTTTTTACCATGGTAACTAGTTTTCTAACCTAGGTAATTTATCCTTTCAGACTAAATTAAAAATATAATTTTTATAAACTTTATAACCAATTATTATATATATGAAACTTAATTTATAAAATAAAAACACATGTGTAATGGAAATTACTTTTAACAAAATCTCATGTAACGCGTAAAAACACTACTTTTACACTAACTGTGCTAACAACGTTTTTACTATTTATGGGTCAATATGTTCATTATAAAAGATAAATTGGGCTATTAATGTACCATTTTTTATTTATTAATATTTAAAAATAAATTTTTATAATCTAATATTTTTATTAATATTAAATCATTTAATAAAAACCCATTTGTTATAAAATAACATTAATATGGATTTTGACATTATTTATTTAAATTAATTTTAAAAAATAACAATAAAATAATGGAATTTGAATATATTAAGTTAAAACATGTTTAAAATGATATATTCATCTATAAAATTAATTTAATATAATAATTCAATAAAAGTTTTCACTTTTAATATTTTTAGTATCATTTATTTTAGATAATTATTAACTAAATAATTACTATGATAGCATTTATTAAGAATTTTGAGTAATCATTTCATATTTAAAAATTAAATATAAATTATTATGATAAAAAATAATTTATATTCCAAAATAATATCTATAAACTAACCTAAGTTGTTCTTTTCCTTATCCCAAAGCCTTACAGATATTAAAATCAAGGGAGGATACTTTTTTATTTTTCTTTACTTAACTTATTTTATGGGTCACTTTCATGGAATAGTATCCCAATAACTAATAAAAATTCATTATAAAGTGATAAGGGTAAACATATTTCTAGAAAAAGTGTGTTGGAAAATTTTTTAGATCATTTTACACCATATATTCTACGTTTAACCACAAAGAAAAATTATTTTTACTTTAATCACTGTAATTAATTTTAATTTTTTTCACTCATCATTATAGTAAAGAATTATGTTTACATTATTTGATAATATAAATTATAATGATTCAAAATATAGATTAATTTATTTAAAATTTAATTATCAGAAGTGGAAAAGTTTAATTTAAAATTAATCTCACAAACATGATGAGAAAGATGGTTTTTAAAGTGAAAATGTTCAAAAAAATTAAATTTTTTTATATAAACATTCAATATAAAAAATGATTAAAATGAACTATATTGGATTAATATATGTATAATTTTACTATTGTGTCTTTAAAACCAATTAAAAATATAATTTAACATTAGAAATTATTTTAATGAAAAATTAGCTTTCAATTAAAATCTAGTATTTTTCACTATTCATCAAAAAAAAAGAATCTTCTCAGAAAAATCCCAAAACTTTACCCAATATAATTTTTTTATTTTAAATTAAAAAATTAATTTTATTTTTTCATATAAATTTTATAAAATTATTAAAAATTAATTTTAAATTATGTATACCAAGCATGATTAAGTCGTCTTTTAGAAAAAAAATGGTTTTTCAAAAAAATTACTTTTTCTTTCAAATTATTCTTATTTCATTAATAAGAAATTACTAATTACTAAGAAAATTAAACTATATAATTCCATAAGTTATTTAATCTTATCCATATCCACCATTCTAACATTAAGGCGATAATTATCATATTAAATAATGATATTAATAATATATTGTTATTCAGTAAAACATGGTCTTGCATATAACACAATATATCCAAGAAAGTCATTGTTGCATGTACCATAATCTAAACCAATTGTTTTATCATTTAAACAATTGAAAATAATTTCCTTCTCTAAAAATATTTTGGTTTTACATCTTCCTCCCTTTAATAAATTGTGTCCTCATAAATTGGAAATATATCGGTAATCAAAGGATAAAATTTGAAAATACATTTTTGTAAACCCACACCTTAAAAAGGGTAATTAAAATATATTCTTAATAATATATAAAGTGAATTAAAGAGTTCATATGTAATAACAAATAACAAGGTTTCCAATTCATCCTTTACTCCAAAAAATAAGTTTTTATACCTGAAGCACAAAAATTCACTTCTAACTAATTGTAAGATCCATTAAATAGTGAAAAATCATTACATATGTCTCTAACTATTTTCAAAAAGCAAAATGGTTAGCACAAGTTTTATTTGGGTATGTATTGTCTCAAAAATACTCTATAAATCTTATTGATTTTGATACTCACAAATACCCTTGTTTGTTTTACTAATGAAATTAATTGAAGTGTATTTTAGGAAATTAATGTTCTTTATATTACATATTTTGGAAATATATTCAAGCTTATTATTCACATGGAATATTCATTAATGTTTTTGGAATACTCCAAACCATTTTTTGGAAACATTGTTCATATTGTACGTTGAAGAAACGTAATATAAGTAACAAACCTCATGTTTCTATTATTCCTTATATTGAAATATCAACACGTATAGTTAATCAACACTATGTTGATAGAAACATATGGATAAATAACCTTACATTTGACAAAGAGAAAATGTATGGTTAAAGAACCCTATTTAAGTATGGAACCTCACGTTAGAGAAGCACATATATGGATCATTAACCTTACTTTTGTGATCAACCTTATATTGTCAACCTTATAATCAGTGAATGAATGCTACGTAATTGAACCCTACATTTGGTATTTTTTTTCCTTTTGTGAAGGAACCTTACGTTTGACTTTTTATCACCATAGATTTGAATTTTTGATTTTATCAGAGCTTTATGCGACAGTCTTTAAGGAATATCTGGCTGATTTAAAGCTCATTTTCAAATGATTTAAATCTTGCTATGATTAATTTAAAGAATCGTATTAAGTATATAAATTCTCCCCTATTATTAAGGGAAGTTACGACTACTCTGATCGGTCTAAGGAATTTAATTCTTATGATTCATCAGGCGATTTCCTTGGATCTGGAATTAAAATACGGGCTCTTAGTTTTACTTCTATCGGTGTATTATTTCTATATGTGTGTGTGTGTGTGTGTTTATGTATGATTCAAAGATATATATATATATATATATTGAGATATATATTGAACCATATGTTGTGACACATATTCACGATTGAAACTGCATTCTTGTGAATATCTTTTTCAGATCAACTGCAATAATCGACAAGACTCTATTTTTCTATAGAATAGGCTATAGCTGAAACATACATATTTAAAATTAAGTTTTTTCTATAAGTTTGTTGCAGCTATTTTTTGATGTTTTTATTTTATAGATCTTTTTGCAACCGAATCACTTCATAACTTCTCTTTACTGAAGAAACTATTTTTTAAAGAATAAGTTCCATCTACCATCGCTACTAGAAATCTAACACATCCCAATGGTTTTAAACCATTGGGATAGGCCCTAAAACCATTGGTATAACCTATCCCAATAGTTTCAATAACCTTTGGAATGTGGGTCGTTGGTGTATCCATATACCAATGGTTCACATTGAATGGTTGGTATAGGGGGTTTATATTTTAATTTTCCCTCGGTTCATTGTGAACTATTGGGATAAATTTATGCCAATGGTTTCAAACCGTTGGGACATCTCAATACCAATGGTTTAATCCACTATTATATCTCTCTTCCAATGTTTTCCATAGGTGATTGAATTATGTTGTTTCAAAGGTTCATCTTGAACGGTTGGAATAGAGTTATACCTATGGTTTTCAACCATTGGTACAAATATACATCAAAAATTATACAAAGGTATACCAATTGTTTTGAAAAAATTGTCATAAATATACCCCAAGAATTATATAAAGGCATACCAATGGTTTAGAAACTATTGTCATAGACCCCCCACTCAATTTCATGCACACAGCTTGCTATCAAACACACAGCAATCAAAAATAGAAATCACACTGCGACCTGAAATCACAGAAAAACACACTAAAAAAATAGAAAATTGCAATCAAACAGAAAACACATAGAAAACAAAAAAAAAACTCACTGCAAACACACATTGAAAACACACAGAAAACTCACTGCAATCACCTGCAATCATTTTCAATCACACAGAAATCAGACACAGAAACTCACTACAAACACACAGAAACTCACTAAAACCTGAAATAAAACACAAAAATTGCAATCACCTGATGAGTGTGGAATTATTAGAATGCAGGTATTCAACCTTGATCCTGATTAGTGTGGAATTATAAGGATATTAGGATTCATCCTTCATGTATATGGAATTCCTTATGTAATTCCCTTGGATTTGATGATGTGACTACAAATGTGGGAATTCCCAAGATGTCTTGGAATCAACTCTATGGACATTGAAACTATATTTCCCTAGGAGCATATAAATTGGGTGATACTAGATGATGTTTGACTTCCCAAGATATCTAGGAATTTACCATTGTGCCTGATAGTAATTTATTTATTAGGACACCTAAGAATTGGTTTTGGGATTACTACATGTTGCTCGGAGTGGACACTCAAGAGGGGGGTGAATTGAGTTCCAATTAAAATTTCTGCTAAAAACAATTTCTATTAAAATCCCCCAATTTCAAAAATAGATTAAACTGTAGGGAATTTATACAGATTATAAAGGTTCAATTAGTTTCGCAAAGATTGATTAGTTCTCAGTTAACTTAATCTGATGATTAAATTAACTTTCGAAACTAACTTACTGATTTATAATAAATATAAACACTTGCGAGTTTAACTATCAAAGTAGCTTTGAAGACAAATTATATTTCAAAGTAATAGTAGCGGAATATGAAATAGATATGTATTGTATGGATATAAACTTTAACTTAAAAACACAGAGGAGTTAACCAAGAGGTTCAGTCTCAAGCCGAGACTTAGTCCTCTCAAAAGCTTATATAAGGATGATCCACACCCTGGATCGGGGTTCAACAGTTTACAACTGTCCAGGTCCAAGACCTCTACCACTGTTATCCGTGGGAAACAAAACAACAGCAACCAGTTTTCCAGGTCACACACGACCTCTACCACTATCCATAGTGGGAAAAGGAATGAAAAGATAGTGAGTGAGGATTTTCAACTCCTCCAGTTAAGGTTCAGGAGACAGTGTGTGTGTAAAATACAAAAGATAACACACACTGCTCGTAATGTAAAAAGTAAATCACAGAGATAAAGATTTAGAGATTAGAAATGGCTCTAGTGATCTTCGTGCAGCTCTTGACTCCTTTTGTTGATTAGAATTCCTTCTGAGTCTTCTTCTGGCTTTTGTCTGGAAAACAGAGTATCATCTGCTTCCTTGAGTTCGAGGTTCACCTTGCTTATTGGCTCAAAGAATGATGAGTTTTGTGTGGTTCATATTTAGCATAGATTGCTCGATGTATGCTCTATGTTCTGGAGGTTGGTACTAGTAGTCTCGTGAGTGCAAGTTCTCCAGTTGATCTTGGCACTTTTTGAGCTTGATTGCAAGTGTGTTCTGTGTGCTTGATCTCTTCTAGATTTCTTTCGCACACACACCTCTTTTTTTGATACATGCACGAGGTCCTCTTTATACACTTTTTGTTTTCTTATGACAAGAAGTAATGATTATACTTTTTGATCGTACTTGGTACAGTTTCCTAAAATGGCAACATAAATCATTTAATAACATTAAATGCATCAAAAGTAACAAATGTAACCGTTAGTATAATAAACAAATAGGGTTGAGGATATAGGATTTGACTCCACAGTTCATTATAGGTAGTCGTTTGTTTGTAGACGTGTACGGTTGACTCAGTGTAGGGATCTTCCATCGGTAGATCTTCAAACTCTTATCAGTAGCTCTTATCGGTAGCTCTGTGTGCATCGGTAGCTATGTGTGTATCGGTAGCTCTGTGTGCATCGGTAGCTCTGTGTGCATCGGTAGCTCTGTGTGCATCGGTAGCTCTGTGTGCATCGGTAGCTCTGTGTGCATCGGTAGATCTGTGTGCATCGGTAGCTCTGGTTATCAGTAGCTCTGGCTATCGGTAGCTCTGGCTATCGGTAGCTCTGGCTATCGGTAGCTCTGGCTATCGGTAGCTCGGGCTATCGGTAGCTCTGGCTATTGGTAGATCTGGATATTCCACATCTAATTGACTTAGAATTATTTCAAAGCTTGTATAAACAGGGATAATCGAGATTAACATAAATCAGAGATTATTTAAACATTATTATTAACTTGATCACTGATTTGTAAGAATTAGACTATAGATCATCAGTAATTGAGAGTAGCATAATATATGAACACATAATTGGGATTATCAAAACAGGTGAGGTCAACAATCTCCCCCTTTTTGATAATCACAACTTATGATATGACCAAAAATAGTTAGAATATAGTATAAGAGAATATAACGTTTATATTCTAATTTCTCAACGAAAGAAATCAGAGGAAATAGAGGAAATAGTAATAGAATGAAATAGATCAAAAATTATCATAGGATGTATTAAAGACAATAGTATCAGAGATAAGATTTGAAAGAGTTGGTACCAAAGAAGGAAATGTAAGAATAGTAGCACAGGCTCAAATTTTCTCCCCTTTGATATTTCCCCCCCCCCCTCTCTTTATATTTTCTCCCCCTTTATAATTTTCTCCCCCTTTTTGATAATCAAAAAGTGGGAAAACAAACAGAGAGAACTGAGAAACAGAGAGAGGGTAAAGAAAAGCATTTGTATTAGACCAGACAAAACTTACATAAACAGAATAGAAGAGAAAAAAGAAAAAAACAATTCCTATCAAGCAGCCTGGCCACTTCAGCAATCCGGATCTTCAACATGAGATTTGCCCTTTGGATTAGAAGAGGAGGCAGTTGGTGAGGATGTGAGTGAGGGCTTTGGAATCCCGGAGATGATCACAGGAGGCTGAGACACTGATACAGTGTCTGGCCTGTATTGGGAAGTTTGTTGAGTGATCATAGGTGTGAGGCTTCGGATGGCCTAAGCAGGAGTCATCTGTACTGGAGACTCAGTAAAGGCAGAGGCAGGCAAGGCAGGAGGGACAATAACTGGTCTGGCATCAACATGTAAAAAGGGCCGCAATATATTTCTGAAATCCATGATGATACCTCCTCCTCCTTCCATAGCAGATATAAAATCATCTTTGTTTTCCATAAACGTTTCTAAGGCAGGAGTCAGCTCTCTTAGCTTGCTCACTTGTTCTCGGAAGGCTTGAGTTACAGGGGGTAACTTCATGTTTTCCAACATCAGCTTGAAATGATGGGTGAGTTGTTGCTTGGTAAAAATCCTTTGGAAATAATAATCCACCTTGTTCTTGATTTCCTCCTGAGAGGCAGAGGCCTCTTTCATAGTGTCGTGGACGATTTTCATTATTTCCCTTACTGAATCTCTTGTAGAGAGCACTACCCGGCTTAGATCTGATGAGTCCACAGAGCCACTGGTTGAAGTAGAACCAAGATCCTCCTTCATCATAGCTTGTAATTGATTCAAATCAAATGCAGGTTTTGAAGCTAGAGGACCAACCGAGAAGGATACTGTTTCTTTGAAACTTTTGGTCAAGACACTAATCAGAGTTTGCAGTTGAGAGTCCTGATTTTTAACATGATCCTTTATAGAAGATTTGAAATCTTCAAATACTGAAACCATTTGGCTTACAACACTTTTCACATAGGCTATCCTTATTATCTTGAGGCTTTGAGCTCATGTAAGAGTATAAAGTAGTAACAGACTTCTTTAAGGCTTCAAGATCTGCTTCTATTCTAGAAGATTGGGTCTGGCACTCTTTGACTGCTTCCATTAGCTCACCCATAAAAGTTGACAGATTGAAACCAAGAGAAAACTCAAGAGATTGTTCTAACAACTTTATTTCTTCACGAAAACAGTGCTTCATCTCAGTAACTGAGGTAGTGAAGGACTCTTTCAGCTCATGCTTCAGGGATTCAAGATCAGACTTTGTAACAAAATCAGTAGGAGCAACTGTAGTAGACACTCGTGCAGAAGCTAAGCTGACTACTGAATCATTCATGACTGATTGAATCGAGGAAACTAAAAAATATTCCATTGTTTTTACTTCTTCTACAAAACTGACTTTGAGATTTTCTTTCAGCACATCTAAATCATGTACTCGGACCACATCATCAGGCAATAACTCAGAATTGATGTCATAGGTGATCTTTGGTCTATTCAAGGATACTTCATTATCCGAATCAGGATAATCCAAACCACAGACTATAAAACCTGGGTCTTCTACCCAGTCTTCAATCTCAACAGCCACTGTAACATTTCCAAGATTGGAATGATGCTCCCCCTCAAAGGGTGCATTCCTATGTACAACAACTACATTTTCTGCTGGTCTTTATTCATAAGAATCTTCCACAACAACTTCCATCTCAACAGCAGTAAGGAGATTTCCTGAAATAGGTACAGCTTCATCTCTTTCTTTTTCTACTTCATCAGTAGGCACAACTGAGTTTTCAATCAATGGACTCAGACTCAACCTAGCAGAATCAGATGATTCAGATACATTCTCTTTTTCTCCTTCCTGCTGAGGAACTGGCTGGTCTTCCTCATGAATAGATGACACTTCCTCTACTTTTCCTTTTCATGAGTATACAAACTCAGTAACAGGACTTTGGGGTAAGTCTGGATCTCCTCCAATATCCATAGGAATTTCTTCCTCTTCTTCTTCTTCTTCTGACTCATCACTGTACTCGGGTTCCTCTTCATCAGATCCTAAACCTGGATCTCTTTTATCCTTTGTCCTTGAAGGATAATCCACAGGATTAACCTTATCATACACCCTCTGGTCATCACTGACCCATTCTCCTTTCCATGGGTTCCAATTGATTTTCATGTACTTACAAACTGTAGTAGTGATACAGAAGTTATTCTTAACTACAACTGTCTCATCCTGAGACTCAGCTATCCCTTTCATTTTTATCATCACAGAGATCATTTTGGCAAAGAATAAAGCATTAGTCTTTGATTTTTGCCTAATCATGTCTTCCATTTGATTCAACAGCAGTCTGCACAGATTAATTTTCACACCATGTCTTAACAGATGTAGAAGATAAATATCTTGATATATCAGATTAGAAAAATCTCCTCTCCTCGGTATCAAAACATGTTGAACAAATTTGAAAAGCAGTCTATTCTCTCCATCCAATTCAGTAGCAACCACTTGCCTCTGACTTCCATTACCCGTTAGCTCTTTTAAAGCGGTCTCATAGTCAAAGATGTTACTGGTAGGTTGAATTGCTCTTGAGACATACCCGGATACACCTTCATGTGGGACTTTTAAACATTCTGCCCACTCTACTGAAGAAAACGACATTTATTTTCCATTTAAAAAAGAACTTACCCGATTCTCATTTTCAGACTTCTCGAAGCTTATGAATTCGTAGAACTGTTTCACTAAATTCAGGTAGTAGGGACCATTGTTATTTGAAAAAAAATTAACCCATCTCTGATTTTCCAGAATTGCAAGCACCAACGATTTGCTTGGTAGCAACCAATCTACGCATAGCTCCTTTTCAATCACAATATCTCTATTCTGCAAATGAGGGTTTACTGGTCGCTTTCCCGACCTAGTTCTGACATTACATCCATGAGCTTCTTGCTACACTTTCTGCTTCTTTGTTTTAGGCTCTACACTGTCATCTCTGCTGGCAGGAATCTTCGTTTTTGCCATCGCGGATTTAGGGTTCTCAGTCGATTAGGGAGCTAGGATTCAAAGGTGAAAGGTTTTGGGTCCGGTGGAGTGAGAAGCGGTTTAGGCTTAGTTTTATCATGTAGGAATCATAAATATGAATAAAGTAAAATAACATAAAAATAAAACGATTCATATTCTTGGCGGCAGACAGAAGTTTTAAAAAATAATTTCATCGGTGAGAATTTCACATCGGTGAGAATTTCACATCGGTGAGAATTTCACATCGGTGAGAATTTCACATCGGTGAGAATTTCACATCAGTGAGAATTTCACATCAGTGATAATTTCACATCGGTGAGAATTTCATATCGGTGAGAATTTCACATCGGTGAGAATTGATCATCGGTGAGAATTTCAACATCGGTGAGAATTTCAACATCGGTGAGAATTTCAACATCGGTGAGAATTTCAACATCGGTGATAATTTCAACATCGGTGAGAATTTCAACATCGGTGAGAATTTCAACATCGGTGAGAATTTCAACATCGGTGAGAATTTCAACATCGGTGAGAATTGATCATCGGTGAGAATTTCAACATCGGTGAGAATTTCAACATCGGTGAGAATTGATCATCCCCAGCTCGTGCCTAATGTAACTTAACCTATCAGAACTTAAAGGTTTAGTGAAAATATCGGCCAATTGATGTTCAGTGCCAATAAATTCAAGAGTAATATCACCTTTTTGATAATGATCTCTTAGAAAATGATGTCTTACATCTATGTGTTTGGTTCTCGAGTGAGATACAGGGTTCTTAGATATGTTTATTGCACTAGTGTTGTCACAGTTAATTGAAACATGTTTAAACTCAAATCCATAGTCCAATAAAGTGTGTTTCATCCACAGAATTTGTGCACAGCAACTACCAGCAGCTATATACTCTGCTTCGGCAGTAGACAATGCAACTGAATTCTGTTTCTTACTACACCATGACACTAGGGATTTACCAAGTAAATGACATGTTCCAGATGTGCTCTTCCTTTCTAACTTACATCCAGCAAAGTCAGCATCTGAATAGATAATTAGGTCAAATGATTGTCCTTTTGGATAAAACAAACCTAAATGTACAGTATGCTTAAGATATTTAAAAATCCTTTTAACAGCCAGTAAGTGTGATTCTTTAGGATTAGCTTGAAATATAGCGCACATACATACACTGAGCATAATTTCTGGTCGACTAGCAGTAAGATAAAGTAAGCTACCAATCATACTTCTGTAATTGGTTTGATCCACTGGTTTCCCAGTTTCATCTGTATCCAATTTACAGGTAGTACTCATAGGAGTTTCACTTTCCTTAATACTGTCCAAACCAAAACGTTTTAATAGATATTTTGTATATTTATTTTGATTTAAAATAATTCCATCTCTATTTTGAAAATTTTGAAAACCAAGAAAATACTTAATCTCTCCCATTAAGCTCATTTCAAATTCATTTTGCATACTTTTTGAAAAATCAGTACATAAAGAGTGTTTAGAAGATCCAAATATAATATCATCAACATAGATTTGTACAACTAAAACATATTTAGAAATTCTTTTAATAAAAAGAGTTGGATCAGCGATCCCTTTAGTAAAACCTTTTGAAATAATGAAATTGCTGAGTCTATCATACCAAGCTCTTGGAGCTTGTTTTAAAGCATATAAAGCTTTAGAAAGTTTAAAAACTTGATTTGGAAAATGAGGGTTTGTAAATCCAGGTGGTTGTTCCACAAAAACATCTTCAATTATAAAACCATTTAGAAATGCACTTTTGACATCCATTTTATATAACTTGAAATTCAGATGTGATGCATATGCAAGTAAGATCCTAATAGCTTCCAGTCGAGCTACAGGTGAAAAAGTTTCTCCATAGTCTATACCCTCTTCTTGACTATATCCCTGTGCAACTAGTCTAGCTTTGTTTCTAACTATGTTTCCTGATTAATCAAATTTATTTCTAAAAACCCATTTTGTGCCTATTGTCACGGTGTCCTTGGGTCTGTCAACTACTTCCCAGACTTTGTTTCTTTCAAATTGATTCAACTCTTCTTGCATGGCTATTACCCAGAATTCATCATTGATAGCATCATTGATATTTTTGGGTTCTAGCTGTGACAGAAAAGCTTGATGTTCAACCTGGTTCCTTAGAGAAGCTCTAGTTTGTGTTCCTCTATCAAGATTACCAACAACAGCATCTAAAGGATGATTCTTTAGAATCTTAGTCGATTTGGTAAAGGTTGGACTAGAAACTTCAGGTTCATCTACAGGTTCGGGTTCAATAGAAGCAGATTCTGGAGAAAGTCCAGAACTGGATGTTTTTATAACAGGTTCTTTAGATTTATCATTAAGGTCCAGAATAGACAAATCTTCTTCAAGATTCTCAAGAGAGGTTTTAGGCTCATATGGATCAGTTTCATCGAATTTGATGTGAAAAGATTCTTCCACACATTTGGTTCTCTTATTGAAAACTCTATAAGCTTTACTTGAAATAGAGTAACCCAGAAAAATTCCTTCATCGCTTTTGGGAGCAAACTTATCCAGATTATCTTTAGTATTAAGTATAAAGACTTTGCAACCAAAAACTCTGAAGTAATTAACCTTAGGCTTTCTATTGTTCCACAACTCATAAGGGGTTTTCTTAAGAACAGGTCTGATCAAGACTCTATTGATAACATAACAAGCTGTATTAACAGATTCAGCCCAAAAGTAAATAGGCAGTTCATATTCATTGAGCATGGTTCTAGTTATTTCTTGAAGGGTTTGGTTTCTCCTTTCTACTACACCATTTTGTTGGGGTGTCCTAGGGGCAGAAAAATTGTGACTATAGCCATTGTGTGAGTAGTAAGATTCAAACTCATGATTTTCAAACTCACGACCATGATCACTTCTTAGGGTTTTAATCTTAAGTCCACTAAGGTTCTCTACAGACTTGTAATATTTAATAAAGTACGGACAAGCTTCACTTTTGTGAGCTAGAAAATACACCCAAGTATATCTAGAAAAGTCATCTACAAGGACATAGACATAGTGCTTCCCATTTAAACTAGAAACTCTTGATGGTCCAAACAAATCCATGTGAACCAACTCAAGTGGTTGAGAAGTTGAGACTTCTTTCTTTGATTTAAAAGAAACTTTGTGTTTTTTCCCTTTTGACAGGGATTACACACTTTGTCATTTGGGAATTCTAACTTAGGTAAGTCTCTAACTAAGTTTTTCCTAGCCAGTGTTCTAAGTGAGTGAATGTTGAAGTGTCCTAATCTTCTGTGCCAAAGCCAAGATTCTTTATGAAAAGCATTCAAACAAGAAATATTTTGTTTGGCTAAAGAATTTAAATCAACAGCATAAACATTTTCATTCCTTAGAGCAGAAAATACTAAAGAGTTTTTGGAGTTAAAAACATCACACGATTCATTTTCAAACTTGACATTGAAACCATCGTCACATAATTGAGATATACTAAGCAAGTTATATTTAAGTCCATCAACGAATAAAACTTTAGAAATTAATACTGAGTCAGTGTTACCAATCTGGCCTAGGCCGATGATTTTTCCTTTAGAGTTGTCACCAAATGTGACATGACCTCCATCAACCTTTATTAAGCTCTTGAAGCAAGAATAATCTCCAGTCATGTGTCTTGAGCACCCACTGTCTAAATACCATATCTTCTTATGACACCTCTTCAAGCAGGTCTCCTATAAAACAGATTTAAACAGGAAATGACTTTGGTACCCAGATTTTTTTGTGTCCAGATAGGTTAGAAATCAGAGCCTTAGGTACCCAAATTTGTTTTATGGGTCCCATACAATTAACAAAAACAACATATTTTGAAAGATAAACTTTATTTGGTCTATAACCATGTGAACAACCTGTTGAAGCATATGAATTTCCAAAACTGGAACTAGCAGAATTTTTTTCAGACTTAGGAATAAATCGGGTTCTAGTGAACTGTCTCTGTCCAGGTTGGTATCCCAAACCAGTAGCATATCTAGGTGCAACTTGCTTTCCTAGCATTTGAGTTAACGCATCCTTTCCATTTGTGAATTTTTCTAAGTCCTTTCTAAGTTCCTCATCTGACAGTTTCAGTTCTGTATTTTCCTTTAGTAGTTGAGCATTCTTTTCCTTTTCTATATCAAGATCAGATTTATGCTTAACACTTAAAGCATACTGTTTCTTTAAACCTTTGTATTTGTCTTTAAGTTCATTACAGGTTTCTTCCAACATATCACAGTACTCAAATAGTTCAGATTTTGACATGTTTTCTGAATCAGAATCATCTCCAAAATAATATGAATTTAAAACAGGAGTGTCAGATGTTACCTCAGAAGTATTTGTCATGAAACACATGTTGGCTCGATTCCTTTCAGAGTCCGAAGATTCTGCTTCACTAGTGCTGTCTTCTGAAGCACTCCAGGTAGCCTTCATGGCTTTCTTGTACTTATTGTCTTTGTAATCATATTTCTTTTTGAATTTTAACTTTGGATAGTCTGCTTTGATATGTCCTTTTCGCTTGCATTCATAGCAGACAACTTCATCAGTCCTGTCAGCCTTCTTCCAATCCTTTTTCCATTTTCCTTGTTGATCATACTTTCCTTTGTAATTTGGTTTCCTAAAGAATTTCTTTTTCCTATAAAACTTATTGAATCTCCTGGCTATTTGAGCCATCTCGGCATCACTGTCAGATTCTGAATTTTCACTCATTGAACTCTCAGTCTCCATTTGTAGTTTATCCTTGTCTTTACTCTTAAAGGCAGTTGTTTTAAACACTACAGATTTTCTTTTGGGTTCCTCGTCTTCTTCTTTATTTACTTTAAGCTCTTCTTCATACATCATTAGCTTACCAATTAACTCCTTGACAGGCAGTGTTCCAATGTCACAGGATTCTCTAATTGAAACGGATGTACCTCTCCATCAATCTGGCAAACATCTCAGTATTCTCATAATTTGTTCTTTTGCAGGAACAATCTTTCCGAGTGAGCTCATTGTGTTCACTATCTCATTGAACCTAAGATACATGTCAGAAATAGGTTCATCAGGCTTCATTTTGAAATTATCATATTTAATAGTATAAGTGTTTAATCTCATTTCTTTAACATTAGTTGTTCCTTTGTGAGAAACAGCCAAGGTATCCCAAATTTCAAAAGCAGTTTTACATGCAGAAATTCTATTAAATTCTTCATCTCCTAGAGCACAGTACAGAGCATTCATAGCTTTACAATTATTATTGTAAGCAGTCTTTGTAGGTTCATCCCAAGTAGATCTATCAGTAGTGGGAACTTTATATTTAGATTCAATAGCAGTCCAAATATCAAAACTCATGCTTTCTAGATGAATTTCCATTTTAAGTTTCCACTGAGCATAGTTATTTCCATTAAAGAAAGGTGGTTGGTTAGTAGTAGCACCCTCAAGTCTGTTATCCATTATAAACAAAATTTAAAGAGATAAAAATTTAGAAATAAAAGAAATTTTAAGAACTTTAAAATACAACTAAAATCACAGTTGAAAACAGAGTAATTTAGAAGGTATTAATAAACCCTCTGATACCAAATGTTGGTCGGAGTGGACACTCAAGAGGGGGGTGAATTGAGTTCCAATTAAAATTTCTGCTAAAAACAATTTCTATTAAAATCCACCAATTTCAAAAACAGATTAAACTGTAGTGAATTTATACAGATTATAAAGGTTCAATTAGTTTCTCAAAGATTGATTAGTTCTCAGTTAACTTAATCTAATGATTAAATTAACTTTCGAAACTAACTTACTGATTTATAATAAATATAAACACTTGCGAGTTTAACTATCAAATTAGCTTTGAAGACAAATTATATTTCAAAGTAATAGCAGCGGAATATGAAATAGATATGTATTGTATGGATATAAACTTTAACTTAAAAACACAGAGGAGTTAACCAAGAGGTTCAGTCTCAAGCCGAGACTTAGTCCTCTCAAAAGCTTATATAAGGATGTTCCACACCCTGGATCGGGGTTCAACAGTTTACAACTATCCAGGTCCAAGACCTCTACCACTGTTATCCGTGGGAAACAAAACAACAGCAACCAGCTGTCCAGGTCACACATGACCTCTACCACTATCCACAGTGGGAAAAGGAATGAAAAGATAGTGAGTGAGGATTTTTAAATCCTCCAGTTAAGGTTCAGGAGACAGTGTGTGTGTAAAATACAAAAGATAACACACATTGTTCGTAATGTAAAAAGTAAATCACAGAGATAAAGATTTAGAGATTAGAAATGGCTCTAGTGATCTTCGTGCAGCTCTTGACTCCTATTGTTGATTAGAATTCCTTCTGAGTCTTCTTCTGGTTTTTGTCTGGAAAATAGAGTATCATCTGCTTCCTTGAGTTCGAGGTTCAGCTTGCTTATTGGCTCAAAGAATGATGAGTTTTGTGTGGTTCTTCTTTAGCATAGATTGCTCGATGTATGCTCTATGTTCTGGAGGCTGGTAGTAGTAGTCTCGTGAGTGCAAGTTCTCCAGTTGATCTTGGCACGTTTTGAGCTTGATCGCAAGTGTGTTATGTGTGCTTGATCTCTTCTATATTTCTTTCACAGACACACCTCTTTTTTTGATACATACACGAGGTCCTCTTTATACCCTTTTTGTTTTCTTCTGACAAGAAGGAATGATTATAATTTTTTATCGTACTTGGTACGGTTTCCTGAAATGGCAACATAAATCATTTAATAACATTAAATGCATCAAAAGTAACAAATGTAATCGCTATTATAATAAACAAATAGTGTCTAGGATATAGGATTTGACTCCACATTTCATTATAGGTAGCCGTTTGTTTGTAGACGTGTACGGTTGACTCGGTGTAGGGATCTTCCATCGGTAGCTCTTCAAACTCTTATCGGTAGATCTTATCGGTAGCTCTGTGTGCATCGGTAGCTCTGTGTGCATGGGTAGCTCTGTGTGCATCGGTAGCTCTGTGTGCATCGGTAGCTCTGTGTGCATCGGTAGCTCTGTGTGCATCGGTAGCTCTGTGTGCATCGGTAGCTCTGGCTATCGGTAGCTCTGTGTGCATCGGTAGCTCTGTGTGCATCGGTAGCTCTATGTGCATCGGTAGCTCTGGCTATCGGTAGCTCTGGCTATCGGTAGCTCTGGCTATCGGTAGCTCTGGCTATTCCACATCTAATTGACTTAGAATTATTTCAAAGCTTGTATAAACAGGGATAATCGATATTAACATAAATCAGAGATTATTTAAACATTATTATTAACTTGATCACTGATTTGTAAGAATTAGACTGTAGATCATCAGTAATTGAGAGTAGCATAATATATGAACACATAATTGGGATTATCAAAACAGGTGAGGTCAACACTACAATTATATTTTCTAGGGTCATTCCCCTATAAAAATAGTGCTTGAACATACTACATTGATATTGGATTTCCCTAAGAGGATGGGAATTAGTTTTAAATGATATACTAACTGTAACGATTTCACGACATGCTCAGACACTCCAGAACTAGATGAGGTAGATGTGGTTGAAACAAGTGTCACATTAGAGCTATACCCAAAGTTATAGTCTAGTGCGCAGTACAGAGGGATGAGGTCTAGAATTATTATTTCTAAAATATTAACATTACATAGAGGATGAAAAATTATAGAATTTATTGTCCCAAATTTTCAAGATGAGTTATTGATGATAATCTGAAGTGAATCTAGAAGCTGAAAGTTGAAGGAAGGTGAAAATTTGAAAGATATGTTGATGTGAAGAAAAAATGCAGATACATTTTCAAAAAGATGATTTGTAGAAAAAAAATCTATTTTTTATCCAAAAGATAAATTACATATCAATGGAATTAGAAGCATCAATGGAAGTTAAATGAGATAGTCTTGAAAAAGTTCATAAAACATTACTGTAAGATAATTGATCTTAAGAATGTGGAATGAATTCTCATAATAAGATTAACAGTTTCTTACATAATAACTAAGAAGATAATATGTATGTGTTACAATCAAAGTGATACATTAGGTTTATCGATTAGGATTAATTTTAGGTTTATTTTATGATATTATAGAAGTTACTTAAGATGATTCTATACTAATCATTTAATGTAACAATCATCATAACTATTTGAAAATAATTCATGATTGATGCTGAGTATGGAAGATGGATTTTTTCTATGATTGATGGAGAAGTATCTGAATGTTTTTATACTAAAACATGAACTAAAAACATGAGGGTTAAAGAATTATGAATGTGAATCTAGGAATTACTTTAGTAAATGCTTAATATTCTCTTAGAGCATCACCTATTGGAAATAAATTCCAAAAGTTAAGGTAAAAATTGAAGAGGTTGGTGTAGAAGACTGGAAGTTAGTAATGATTCTTACTTATTGATATAAATCTAAAAGTGTGTTAAATGGAGTGCTAAAATATATTTAATTTCATTAAATACCAAATTCTTTAGCCATATCGATAACCCCATAATTTTCAAGAAGGAAAAGTACAATTAATCTACCACAAACATAAAGTTGTTTCTTAGATTGAGAAAACAACTTGTTAAAGTTGCATAAAAGGGAACAAGTTGGGTGATTATAAACATCATAGATGATTACCCACTATTCTAATGTCAATTATGTGAAATGAAGACTTATATATGCATTTAAGCTAACAAAAAAATATTATTTTGCAAATAAAAGTAGTTTTTAGTAAATTTTAGATAATGTAAAAGTATGAATTTGAGATTCAACAACATGAAATTCATCAAACCTGGATCATGTATAACCAGAGTATATGAATCAGTTTTTTATGTAAAAGGTAAGGATTACTATAAAATTGTTTGTATTGAAGATAATACTCAACCAATACCTCCCAGAATTTGACCGGATTGCATTGTTATCAAGGCTGTTAGTCCCAATATTTTGAGGAAAAGGAACTACTTATCAAACAACCTCGGTAGAAATCCCATCTACAAAGAAAACATCATATACATGATTGATCGCTGGTGAGGGGAAACAAGCTATCCAGCCAGTTGAATGTTACATCTACATGATAACACAACACAAATTACAAAAAATATTGATCAATGCTGTGAATATTTTATAGTACAAGAAGTAGAAAGAATCAATAATAAAATTCAATGAATCTTTAATATATTAAATTTCAACAAATTATGAAAACTAGTTATCTGTGTGGGGGGTAGATTTCCTAGGTTTTATATACAGAAAATTTTATCATATTCCTCAAAGTGAAAATTTTATCATCATAAAATAATTGATTTGAAATAGAAGATAAGACATTTAAATAACATACAATATAACCCTAGAAAGTGTTAGGGATACAGAGCCTCTATGGAATATCTCCCACCAGTCACTTCTCTCTCACCTAGAAGAAACCTTATCACCAACCACCTGAACCATGAATGAAACAAAGATATATTTTATAAACTAATAAACATGCATCTAATTCAATTACATAAAAACACAAAACTGTGATGTGTAGAGTTCATTGATGAGACCTATAGTGTAAACATAAACAATGTAATTATCATTAATCTATTTCGATGCCAATAAACTTTGATAAAACAGAACAATTGAGGTGTTTAGCATTGTTGGGATACCCCTTCATATAGAATCATTAGAAGGAAAGAAATTCCCAAGAATAAATTATATGTGTTGGCTTTCATCAAAGGTAAAGTGGAAATTTAACACGAAACACCCAAAAGCAATTCTACAACTAATATTTCTTGAATTATCTTCCATTTTTTAAATAATAAAAAGAAACCAAGAACACAGTTATTGGTTATAAAATGGCCTGATAGGAGTGATGAATCGAGGGGAGAGAGCAAGACCATGAGCGATCAAAGGAGACAAGTGTGTGGTGATCGATGTTGTAATTTATAAAGAAGAAAATATTTTTTTCAAAGGGAAGGGGATTTGACTTAGTTAATAAATGTATGTTTCAGTTAGCTAAAGATGAGGAACAAAACTAGTACTATTTTTGATGATATGAACAGAGAAAGAAGATTGTATTTTGTTCATGTTGTAATGAAGTTAAATAAGAATATTTTGGATTATATATAGTATAATTTTTAGAAAATTAGGAATAAGAAGAAGGTGAAACACTCATGTTTTCTTCTATGAAGAAGTTTGTGTACTGTTGTTCATACCAAAGAGGAAGAGGGTGTTACTTTCATGATATTTTTTATATAATAGATGATAAATAAGAGTCAAGTAGTACACCAAAGGTGATAAAGGAGATTAAGAGATCCATTCCATGCATACAAATGCATTTTTAGGAGACTATAGTGTATTGAAATTTCATGGGTATTCTATTCATGTTGTATTTTATAGGTGTATTAATAGCGGGTCATGTGTTTTCTAGTTTTTTCCACTCACACTAAGGATTAGAAAATATTATTGAGTATTGATCCATGTAAATCATTGTCCTCTTTGTGTGTGTGGGTATTTGGATGTGTTTTATGTATAACCAAAGGTGATAATGGAGAATGAGAGATCCATTTTATCTTACTATAATAGAATAAATAAGAAAGAGGATATAAAAGATTAATTTTTTAAAAAAAATCATGAACACTGATTCCCCCCACCTCTTAGTGTTGCATACAGTGATTCATTTAAATATTAGGGACAATAAGTTTGACTAACGGCACTAAAGCTTCTGGAGGGTATTGATGGATGATTATTACATTAAAAATGAAATACGTATTTCATTTATAGGAATTAAGCTAGAGAATATGGAGAAATATTAATGAGAATTTCTAGATCATAGGGTACTTAAAAAGGTTAGGGTGACATTGGTAAGGAATGCTCCTTTCAATATTTTATAGAAGAAAATAACTCAATCACTAATGAATTCCTTGACAGACATGTATTAAACAACAATAAATTTAAACAAGGTTCTTATGATATATTGGTTTATGGAAATTAATTGATGGAATGAAGATGGGGATGCATGGAAGCGATGCATCGAGATGAAGGTGGAGGAGGTGACGGTGAGGTAGGGAAGGGGGCGTGAAGGAGGATGGGACATGGGGAACGAGGTGAGAGGGATGTGGATGAGACAAATGTGGGGAGAATATGGGGTTAGGGGGGAGAGTCGGGGTGGGGGAGGAATCAGTGAGAGGGTATAGCGGGGAGGAAGAGTGAAAATGAAGGGAATCTAGGTACGTAGATGAAAAATAACATGGTGGTGCAATATCCTGACATCTGAAAATTCATAGCACATGTAAATACAATATAGGTCAAGATTAATAAAAATCTAATTGGAATTGAAAAATCAAAATTCTGAAATAGTGAACAAAGAGAAACATTCAAACCTTTAGATGTTTAACAATTCAAAATGTATCAGGTCTGGAGAATGAAGTGGTGTAGAATTTACCTAAAAAAATTTAAAGCAACAAAAATATACCATTTAACTGTAGAAACCTAATTAGTAATTGAAAAATCAAAATCCATAAATAGTGAATGGAGAGAGACATTCAAACTCTATGATGTTTAACAATTCAAAATGTATCAGGATGGGAGAATGTAGTGGTGTATAATGTACCTGATATAATTTGATGCAACAAAAATATACCATTTAACTATAAACAATTAACAAAAAAACAAAGAATTAATATGTGCATGGTATAATATATAGCAATTACCAAATTCTGAAAATTTCCATTATATATTGATCGTTTTAAAAAAATAACTGGTGATAAGAAAGTGAAAAAATAAATAAGTGATGTTTGCTCTATTTATGAAAAAACACTTATACTTTAATTATAGAAGAAAACTGCTTAAAAAGTGGCCAAGAAACACCATTTCAATAAGAAATTTTAGAACATTTAGACTGTGTTTGACAACACTTGTTGAAGATAAAAAATTTGAAAAAATAACTATTGATTTTTTGTACCTCTTAAAAACAATTCACGGTTAAATTATTAAAGGAAACCACATAAATAAATGGAATAAAAGCGCATTTTCAAAAATAAATCTAGAAACACTTATCACAAGTCTTATACAACACTTATATAAGTGATAAGCGCAATAATCAGTTTTCAAAAACTACTGTGAAAAGTAACATTATACAAAAGAAAGTGATAAGTAGTATAAAAAGTTTTCAATAACTTCTGTCAAACAAATACCAACACTTACATAAGTGATAAGCAGTATTTTCAAACACTTCTCTAATGTTAACACCATGGAAAAATCGCAGCTTTGGTTAGGTTTACCTAAATTTATGGAACTACAATACTGGAAACAAAGAACTGATGTAGTGGAGGCACTACCACTTCCAAAAAGTAGGAGAAATGGCCTTAGAAGCCTCATCATATAATTGATAATAGATGATAGCAAGCATATCAATATGAGCAATGAAAAAAATAGAACATCAAACACCTATCAATTCATCTCTGGAAACCAAGGTATGCCTTATCACCTACTTCTAATAATAATCCCATTATAAGTTAGTCCACTTCACAATTATTTCTATTTCCTTAGGAATGTTTCGTTGATCTATACATGCTCATATAAAATTCATCGCTTTCAATTAAATAGGATCCACTATGGAATTATTCTTGTGATAGGTTAAACTGCTAAAGTTTTATCAAATTCCAATCCCAAGGTTTCACACATCATAATCTCAATATCTAACACAAACCAACATCCTTCAATAAAGCATTCCCCATCTAAGTTCATATTCCCCCATCACAACAAATTGGTTATACAAAAACTAAGGGTTTTCCCCCTTATCCCCTTTTCATTTAATGGACCACTTTCCCAAAAAATCTTAATAAGTCAAGCTTGACATTTCATCAAGAAATTGGAAGGAAACTCCTATTTTCCTTATTTCCAAAGGCTTTCAAACCTTATCTATACTCCCATAATTTTCCTAAGACTCAACATTAACCCCCCTAAAACATCAAAATCACATATGCACACAATTTCAATTTAAGTCATTAAAGACATTTATTCATTTCTCTAAAAATATATATAATCACTAGAAACACATTCCATGCTCCAAAAAATCACATGCAGGCCCTATAATCATAAAACACTAGAGAAAGGTGCAACCACCCACCCCAGTCATGTGTGTGAGGACTAATTTAGAAAATTTAAAATGACCATCATATAAAAATTGAACCTTCACCTATGAAACTTAGATAAAAACACTTCAATATTGGGGAAAATATCAACCAAAACTTTATGATCTCATTCCAAATCTAGAGGGAGAAAAATATGAAGATATTCCTACCTGAGAAAGTCTTACCTTTCTGATCAAATCAACACACAAGAGAGACAGAGAAGAGGTGGTCTTGATGTATTGGCTGGTGATATCCTCCAAATCAATAGAAATATTCATTTAATAATCAGATTCAAATCATGGAAAAAGGAGAAATAAAAAATAATCTACCAATAATCCAAAACAAAAGGTAGGAAGAAAATGAGAATGGGAGAATATTTAAAGAATAAAAATGATTGTTCGATGAAGATTTCCATTAGAGTAATGATCTATGGGAACTGTGTCATTTAAGTATTCAGTCAAAGTTTATCTGTATTCAGAATGAAAACTGGGGTGATGATCAAAAAATCAACTCGACCAAAAATGTGTGGAATAACACATAAAAACATTTAATTACTGGAATGAAAATGATCACACTGTGCATTTATGAAAAATTTTGATCTGTATTTGGAATTAAAATTTGTATTCCAATAGTCATTCGAGGTTGATTTTGAGAAAAGATACATTGTGAAGCTAGGTTACATAACTAGAATCAGTATTAGAAATATACCTTAGAAATACAGTGACGGTGGATGATGTGGTCGCGTTCGAGTAGTCGGTCTTGTCGTGTTCCAGTAGTCAGTCGAAGCGGCTTGTAGGACATTAATATAATACACTTCAAATAGATAAGTCTTTATTCTCTACACAGATTAGTCACTTACAACTACATGAATATATTTATGTGAGCATACAACACATGAATTAATGTGTCACAACCATTAAATCAAATCTCATTCATTACACTCTAAAAAAGTAAAGATGATATGAAAAGGAGAAGTATTTTCCAAATCTGTTTACGTACTTGATTATAAAAAATAGTAGTGTAATGTAATGTATGAATTTGTATATAGGATTGTAATGTATACAGTAATGCATACTTTTTAAGTGTATATCACATTCTATATTTCTAACATTTGTATACAGGAGTGTAATGTATGTTTAAACATTATATAGCACCAAAAAATATGCATGTATGCTTAAAAAAGTGCATTGTTGAAGTGTATGTAAATAGGAGTGTAATCTTGCCACTTTTTCTGTCAAATGTTTCTATTTCATTCTACAAATAGGTCTTCATTTCCCTTGTAAGAAACAATCGTGTTGATCTTGATCCAACCTAGATAGGAAGGTTGTCAAAAATTGAATATGATGCCATTATAATTCATGAACTAACCTTGAATTCCCAATCTATCATAAATAGTGATATCCTAGATCGAGTTCCCAAACAATTCAGTCTTCAAAGATGTAGCAATCTTGATAGCAGCTAAAATGTTATTCATGGCTAATTTAATGTCAATGTAATGGTTTCCATACCATATTTCATTCCTATTATTTTTCTTTGAGGGTGTCACGATGCTATTTGGAGAGGTGTGGATGACTTTATCTTCCTTATCATACCACGTACTAGAGAAGATGGGAAATTCTCATCTCCATTCATGGACATGACTTTCATAGAATTATAAAAATAAATAGGCTCCTCTAAGGGAGAAGAAAACTGAAAAGATTTCCAATGGATCAAAGCGTTGGTCTAAATTTGATCTATTAGAAGGCCTATGATTCCATTAGAAACATCTAAGAAATCTATAGAGCACACATAATAAATGTATAACACAAGTAGAGATTTAACACAGGGTGAGATATATGGCCAAAAAAATCTCTAAATCAATAGAGCACATAGAAGAATATGAATACCTTTTGAGGCCAGGAGGTAGAGGCTGGGAGGAGGCGGAGGTGGAATCAGGGATGAGACTGGGAAGAGGTGGAGTTGGAGGTAGCCACGGAGTTGGTGGAGAAGGTGGGGCCAGAGGTAGAGGCGGAGGTGGCCTTGGAGGTGGAGGTAGAGGTGATAAGGCAGAGAGGGGGAGGCAGGGGGAATGGTAGAGGTGAGGGTAGGAGGTTGAGTTCAGGGAGGGGAGGGGAGGGCGGATAGGTCAGGTCGAGGGAGATGCACAAACATAAATAAAAATTGGGAGGGCTAGCCCGATAGAAGATTGAAATCGGGTTACTATACCCACAGTTTTATCAAAACCGTCAGTATAAGTAAAACAAATATCATTTATACCCACGTTTTTGTCAAACGTGGGTATATATACGTGTGTATAAACCCATTTTCTACTAGTGTGTTAGATTTTATTCAACTATAAAGTTCAACTAGAATCCTTCATAATCAATATCTTTATATTGAGAGTTTCAACTTCTTGTACCCAGTTGTGGTAGAGTATCAGCTTCTCAGTCTAAGTTGTGGTTTATTAGTTCTCTGTTATAGAAACAGAAGACTCTATTTTTAGACTTATTTGTAAAGGTGTCAAATTCCTGCACTTAGTTGTGGATTGGTCTTATGATATGATGACCTGACTAGTGAAATTCACCAAAATCACAGAGAGAGTAATCGGTGGAGTGGACTAGGGGATCTATATGACCCAAACTACTATAAATAGTCATGTTCTATATTTCTATTTTTATCTGCTGCTCATAATTTCATATATAAGATAAACACTACTCACCTACATAATCATCAGTCAGCATCATATAATTTTGTAAAAGACAAAATTCACCCCATGATTGTGTATATTTGCATATTATGACCTAACAATTGGTATAAAATTAGAACTTTAAGAAAAGTATATAACAAGATAAAAGTATAAGTTATATACAAAGATGACAATAACTAATTAGAGACAAGAAATTTTAATGGTTTGTTCTCCTTATTTCAATGGTTAAGACTATAGATGCTGAAAATCATGGATGATTATATATTTGAAGAATCTAGGATTCAAAGTCTACTCTAAGATTATTATTCCTTATATAATTTTTTAAAATCCTACAACTTGGATTACTCCTAAAGAGGATTACTATGAAACAAATTCTAGAGTTATGAATGCTATTATCTGTGGTCTTAGACCAGATGAATTCAACTGTGTCACACAATGTGCTACTAATTATGAAATGTGGAAAACCGTTGTAGTTACTTATGAAGGAACAGAAAATGTAATAAAAATGAGGTATGCAACAGAAAAAATAAAATTTGATACATTCATAATGTTTGATAGAGAAAGAATCAATTAGATGAATGTAAGTATTACAGAAATTACAAATAATGAAACTCCTTAGGTAATCCTATCAAACAAGAAGATCAAGCTTTGAAAGTATTGAGAGTACTACCTACTAAATGGAATGGTATATCAGTTGCAATTCGACAATCATAAACTGTCAAAAATCTAACATTGAGAGAAGTGATTGGGACACTAATGATTTATGAAGTTGAAATGGAAGATAAATCTGAAGATCATAAATTCTTAGTGAAAAAGTATAATACTTCTATAAAGGTCAAATCTCAGAAACAAAGAAAATGAAAAAATAAAGAAGTTAGAGAAGAAAGGAATTCAGATACATCTAATTCTGAAATAGAATTGGATCAATTAGCCAAAAGTTTAGTAAGTTTTATAAGAAGAAAATATTTTTTAGAAAGCCTTTCAAAAGGTATAAGAAAGGCTCTAGGGAAGTCATATGCATTTGAATGTAAGAAACTAGGTCATATAAGACCTGATTGTCCCCAGCTAAAAGGTGAAAAGAGAGAGACTAAAAATGTATATTAAAAAAAATTTGATTATGAACACAAAGGGGAAAGAGAAATGAAGGAAACATGGAGTGTTTTTTAAGACTCCAATAGATCAATAAAATCTAGTTCAGAAAAGGAAGAATCACATCTGAAATAAAATATGTGATTCATGGAAGAAGAACATAAAGTACAAACCTGTTATTCATCTACTTCTGATTCAGATTCAACTTATTCAAATAATAAATTGGATGCCCACTACAAAATGTTAGAATGATAATATAACTCCTTATTAAAGAAACACAAATTTTTAAAAAATATTCACAATTCTATTTTTGGAGAAAGAGATTCCTTACTAAAACAACATCAAGAGTTAATTGAAAAATCTAACACATCTACCATAAGCAATATTGATTAGGAAAATAAGATTAAAGAATTAAAAGATGAAGTAGAAACTTGAAAAAGTGATTCTCACTTCTTTACAAAAGAATAAAATATTCTGAAGGAAATTCTTGGTAAAAATGTCATTAGAAAGAAAATATTTGGTATTAGAAATAAAGGTAAAAAAGATAAACTATATAAGAATTATTTTGTTCCCAACTCAAAAGTGGTTTCCTGTCATTTTTGTGGAACTGAAAGGGCATATAACAAAAGACTTTTATTTAATAAATCCACAAATAAGTGGAATTAAAAAATTATTTTATTTCAAATAACTTATCTGAAGTAAATATGAGTTATGAAAAAAAAAAGAAAATATGGATTCCCGTATCTTTTCTAGATAACAGTTCTAGACCCAAAAGAATATGGGTACCAAAAAAACTCTTGTTTAAATTGATTTTACAAGAAATAGATCATAGATAAAGAAAGGATATATAGTATATGGACAGTGTTTTCTCTAATCATATTAGTGGAAACTCATAAAAATTCAATACACTAACTCAAATATATGGAGGTCTAGTAAATTTTTTTCATAATTCCAAAGGAAATATAATTGTACTTAGAACTGTTGAAGATCCAAAACTAGTGTCAATAAACAAATTACTATATGTACAAGGGCTAAATCATAACCTGATAAGTATCTCTCAACTCTGAGGTGATGGATATTATGTTGATTTTTCTAACAATTCATGTACTATATATAAATATAAACTGCTTATGTTTAAAGCACCTAGATTTGATAATGTTTATACTTTGGATATAAATTTCTTGTGTAAATAGAAGGTGAATTATTTAACTGAAAATATAAATGAGTCTTGGATATGTCATAGAAGGCTTGTTCATTGTAATATTTATGCATTACATAAATTATCTAAGAAATAGTTAGTTTCTCATTTACCTAGTCTTAAGTTTGAAAGTGACAGGTTTTGTGATGCATGCCAAATTTTCAAGCAACACAAATATTCCTTCAAATCTATTAAAAGAATTGAAACATCAAAACAATTAAAACTTATCCACATGGATTTTTTTGGTCCATCAAAGTAGAAATTTTTGCGGTAAAATTGTATGTATGTGTTTTAGTTAATCGTTACTCTAGATTAACTTGGATTTATTTTCTAAAACTCAAAAGTGAATCTTTTCCTGTTTTTGAAAGTTATTGTAATTTTTTTCAAAATGAAAAACGTTTTAAGATAATTTCATTAAGAAGTGATCATTGTGGAGAATTTGAAAATCAGGAATTTGATTCTTTTTGTTCAAATCTAGGTATTAAACACACCTTCTCTAGACCAAGAACACCTCAAAAAATGGAATTTTTGAAAGAAGAATCAGACCTATTAAAGAAATGGCTAGGAATATACTGAATGAAAACAGCATACCTACCTACCTCTGGAAAGAAGCTATAAGGACAACCTGATATATCATGAATAGATTTTAATTAGGCCTATTTTTAAATGGATTCCCTATGAACTTTGGAATAACATGAAACCTAAGGTAAAATACTTTAAAGTTTTTTGATGTAAGGTATATATCATGAACACCGAGGATAATCTTGGTAAGTTCAATCCAAAAGCAAATGAAGGACTATTTTTCAGATATTCTGCTACCTCTAAATACTATAGAGTGTTTAATAAATATTAAAGGATTTTTGAAGAATCGGTTCATGTAAAGTTTGATGAAACTGACCCTTTTATTAAAGAGAAAGATCAAACTGATGAAACTACTAACTCCTATAACAACATGAGACTTGAAAACCTGAATAATGACTTTAAAAATAACATAAATAAAACTTAGCCCAGTTTAGAAGAACATGATACTGATGAACCTAAAAGTGTTTTACCTAGACATTCTAGAACCTCAAAAAATCATCCTTTAGAAACTATAATAGGAGAACTAGACATAGGAATAATAACTAGAAGAAATACTGGGAACCTTGTTGAATTCTTTGACTTTCTATCTCAACTATAAGCTAAATCTATTAAATAAGCCTTAGAAGATGAGAGTTGGATGTTAGAAATGCAAGACGAGCTAAACCAATTCCAATGGAATAAAGTTTGGGAATTAGTTTAAAGACCATCAAATTATTCAGTTATAGGAACTCAGTGGGTCTTTAGAAATAAACAAGATGATCAAGGGATTATAACTAGAAACAAAGCTAGATTAGTAGATAAAGAATATAATCAGAAACAATCTATAGATTATGATGAAACTTTTTCCCTTGTAGCTATATTAGAAGCAATTAGAATTATTTTAGCTTATGCATCATACATTAACTTTAAATTATATCATATGGATGTTAAATCTACCTTTTTAAATGAATATTTAGAGGAGAAAATTTATATTGATAAACCTTCTAGTTTTGAAAACTCTCAAAAATGAGATTATTTTTTTAAACATACTAAAACTCTCTATGGCCTTAAATAACCACCTAGAGCTTGGTATGAAAGATTAGGTTCTATTATTTTAAGAAATGGATTTATTGTTGGAATGGAATATCCAACTCTTTTTAAGAAAATTTTTTTTTCTAATATATCTTTAGTTCAAATCAATGTTGATGATGTTATTTTTTGTTCAACCAACAAAAACATTATAATGATTTTTCAAAAAAATGAAAAAATAATTTGAAATGTGTATAATGGGAGGATTAAACTTCTTTTTAGGACTTCAAATTTATCAAAAGACAATGGAAATATTTTAAACAAAATTAAATATATTACTTATTTATTGAAAAAATTTTCTCTTGAGAACAACAAGACATATACAACTCCCATGTGTACCAATATAAAATTTGATATGGATGAAGTAAGAAAACCAGTGGACAACAAGTTATATAGAGGTATGATTGTTAGTTTACTATATCTTACTACTAGAAAACCAGATATTATACTTTCAGTATGTTTATGTGCTATATTACAAACAAATCCTAAATAATCTCATCTTAATGATGTCAAAAGGATTTTTATATATTTAAATGGAGTTGTTTTTCAATCTCTTCTTTATCCAAAAAAATATTATTTTAATTTAATATCATATTCAAATGATGATTTTGGAGGTTTTAGATTAGATAGAAAAATTACCTCAGGAACTTATCACTTTTTAGGAAAATCTACAGTATAATGGTCTAGTAAGAAACAACACACATTTTCCCTTTCAACAGCTAAGGCAGAATATATATCTGAAGGAATTTTTTGTGTAAAAGTATTCTGGATAAAAAACACTCTAACCGACTTTAGACTAAATTTTAATAGTGCACCTATTTTATTTGATAATACATGTTCTATAAATATTTCAAAAAATCCAATAATTCATTCTATAATTAAGCATATTTATATTAGATATCATTTTCTAAGAGATCATGTTCTTAAAAAGGATATATATTTAGAATTTTTAAATACTAAACATCAACTTACTGATATTTTTACTAAACCAATTCCAACTGTAAATTTTGATTTTATTAAGGAGGAGTTAGGTATATTTAATTTTTAAAAAAAAATTAATCTTTTTAAACTTTTTAATAATTTTAATATTTATCTTATTTTATTTATTCATTTCTTCCTGTTTATTTATGTTAAAATTATTTACTGACTACCACAAATATAATTTGTTTTAATATTTCCTATTCATTGTACACTTTAGTTAATTTATTTTAAATTTATTCACGCCACGGGTTTTCAAAATTTTAATGATTATCTTACATAATGACATGGGAAAAAAGCGATTGTCAGAAATGTTTAGAATACCAAACCCTTTCAACTCTCAAACCCTTTTTGAATACTGAAACCTTCATTTACCCTCTTCTACCTTCTCTTACCTTTGTTTTCCTTCAAAACCCTAAAAACATGAAAACCTCAGAGCTTTGATTTCTCAATAATGAGGAAGACTAAGAGAAATGAATAAGGTGAAGCTAGATACCCTAAGTGTCAAAAAGTTTCAAGAATAAAGATTCTACAGGGTAAAGTAGTTGATTTTGAATGTCTCTATCAGACAAATTTACTCCTGAAGTAATCTCTAGATTTTCAAGGATTGGAATCTGCATTCAATGAGGTAAAATCAGAATTTATTTATAAGGAATATCTAAAGTCTTTATATAACAGTTTTTAGTTTAGTTTTGGTGATACTGAAGATACATTTTTGGAAAGAATAGAAGAAAATGACTTTTTGGTTTCTTCAACTAAAACTTCTCAAATATTGAACTATCCTCATAAGGGAGCATTTCATTTCAATCTAAGATCTATCGGATAAAAGGTTTATAAATATGAAGACATTGTGTCTTTTTTGTTTGACACGTCATATATTAGAAAAATGTTTTTCAAAGATATTGAAGAAGGCCATAAAATATTAGTGAAGTTCATTCAAACAGGAATTGCTACTAAAATGGTTGAGATGGAAAAGATTCTATATCTAGACATGTATATCACGTTTCCATTTTTGTGTGAAATAAAGCTGAAATTTTCAAGTTATATTTTCATATATTTAAATTACTGGTGTCAACCAGATGCTGGGATGATCTTTTATCCTTATAAAAGGATAATTTCTCAAAATATGTTTAATAAAAAAGTGATTCGATTAATATATTCTCAAATTAAATGTTATCACAGAAACGTGATAAATACGGAAACCTTAAAGAACTTAGGTTTTTACTGGAGCATAGTAAAAGGAAAACTTTTACTAGTTGGTGTTGATGACCAAAAAAGATCTTTATATTTTGATTAGGGGGAGAAAAATGTAATTGGAAATGAAGGGATTGGTGAAACCCATAGTGAAGGAATTTCCAAGCCAACCCAAAGAAAATTAAGGCTTGTTGAAGAAGAAGAATAATCGGAGGAAGAAGAGGATATACAAGAATAATTGGTTGTAAAACCAAGAAAAATAGTAGATCTACCTAATGTAGAACTAGTGTTGGGTTCAGGTGAGACTACCATGTCATTTAATTTAGAAGAGACTTTTCTTGAGAAAGATCAACCGATTGAATGTCAGGTAAGAGATCTGTTGACTATTGATTTACCAGTTGTTCAGAAGGAATAACTAGCTGGTCAAGGAGATCAATAGTTAATTAAAACAGAAAATATAGCTTCAAAAATTATTGAGAATTTATTTTTCTCTGTTTTTGATCATGTAGATTAAATACATAAATCAGGAACTAGAGATAACACTGAATTTCTTGATATTTTGTCTTATTCAAGTGAAAATAAATTGAAAAACTAGTGGATAAGTCTATGGAAAAATCTCCTTAAAAATCTCTAGAAATTATGGCAGTTGTTCAGTCACAACATCAAGATGAAGGGACATCTGATTCCATGTCAAATCAAGTTGAGGATCTTGTAATAAAGTTTAATAATTCTCAAGAAGAAAATGAAAATCTTCTAAAAGATCCAGAAGTTTCAAAGAAGAAGTTATAGTATCTCTATGAAAATTATGTTTCCAAGAAATAATTTAATGTTTTCAAGAGAGAGATTATAAATGAAGTTGGAAAGATAAAATATAAAGTTGTCTCCAAAATAGAATATTGTGATCTCAAGTGGTATTTGGGGATTCAGTTTGAATTGATCAAGAGTAATGTTGGTCAGACCAGTATATCTACCTACGCTCCTACAACTAGTCCAGATCTAATTTGAATATTTTAGGTCATCACCTCTGTCATGGTTGATATTAATGATCATCTTCAAAATATTCAGTTCAATTGTTCCCCTTTTCCATTTCTGTTGTACAATAAGTTTACCAACTGACACAAAGTGAACCAGGTATCAGATTTCTGCTGAACAAATTCACAAAAATGTTAGATCATTTTATGCAGTAAGAGGAGAGTTTTCAT
The DNA here is from genome assembly GCA_963277665.1 of Viscum album. NCBI lineage: Eukaryota > Viridiplantae > Streptophyta > Magnoliopsida > Santalales > Viscaceae > Viscum > Viscum album. The sequence continues at coordinate 2,036,985,691 of OY728136.1, forward strand.
GACTTTTTGATGGTCAATATTGTTGAGAATTTCAATATCTGTCAATATTCTGGAATTTTAATTATGAAATTAAGGGATAGTCTGATGAAGAATTTGAAATTGTATATGGATGATTGGAAAGATAGGTTTGAAGCTGATCATAATCCTTATCACCTTAACCAAGCCAAATCCTACCCAATATTTTGTACCTAAACTATCTCAGTTGAAAAAATTTGTTTACCAGTAAAACTGATTCTTGTATTTATACAAATTTTGATCAATAAAATTTCCTTATTTTTATTTTTGTACCTTATTTCATATTCTAGAATCCAGAAATCTTGGATTATTTATTTATATAGATTATTATAAAATTCACTTATACATCTGTACAAAACTAAATGTTTTTTATTCATTTTTGTACTTTCTTTTTGATCTCAAAAAAAGGTGGATAAATTTGAATAACACAACATTTATTTTCATTCTTTTCATCAAAATAATTTTGTAAAATCAAATTTTAAATGGTTTTCTTTTCAATTGTTTAAAAAAATATATATTTTATTATTAGTTTTATGGGTTTTGTGATCATTGATGCGCATGTATTGTCTCAAAATACTCTATAAATATTATTGATTTTGATTCTCATAAATACCCTTTTTTACTAATAAAATTACTTTAATTTTATTTCCGGAAATTAATGTTCTTTATATTAATTATTTTGGAAATATATTCAAGCTTATTATTCACTTGGAATGTTTGTTAAAGTGTTCAGAACATTCCTAACTATTTTTTAGAAACATTGTTCATATTGTACATTGAAGAAACATAACATAAGGAAAAAACCCTAAATTTGTATTATTCCTTCTGAAAGATCATCATGTGTGTCTAATCAACCTTATGTTGACAAAAACATATGGATAAAGAACCTTACATTTGGATGAAATCTTATGTTTGACAAAGAGAAAAACTATGGTTAAAGAACCCTGTGTGAGTATAGAACCTTACGTTTGAGAAGCAAACGTATAGATCATCCACCTTAATTTTGTTATCAAACTAACACTAACTGCCTTACCATTAGAGAATGAACACTATGTATTTGAACCCTACTCTTGGTATTTTTTCATTTTTCTTAAGGAACCTTACGTTTGACTTTTCATCACCAGATATTTGAATTTATGATTTTTTTCAGAGTTTTGTGCAATGGATTTTATGGAATATTAGGCTGATTTAAAGATCATTTTCAAATGATTTAAAGATCGTTGTGATTATTTAAAAGAATCATATTAATTATATAAATTATCTTCTATTATTAAGAGAAGTTACGACTACTCTGAGTTGTCTTAGGAATTTAATTCTTACGATTCATCAAGTGATTCCCTTGGGTCTGGAATTAAATGATAGGCTCTCTATTTAATTCTATCGGTGTATTTGTTCTATATATATATATATATATGTATGTATGTATTATTCAAAGAAATATATATTGAGATATATATTGAACCACATATTGAGACATGTATTCACGATTGAAACTTCATTCTTGTGAAGAACCTTTTCAAATCTACTGCAAAAATCAATCGAAATCTATTTTTCTATAGAAGAGGATACAGTAAAAAAAATACATATTAAAAATTTATTTTTTGTTGTAAGTATCCTACTTCTATTCATTTTTCTTTTTATTTCAAAAATATTTTTGCAACTAGATCACTTCAGAACTGCTCTCTACTGAAGAAACTATTTTTTGAAGAATAAAATTCATCTACTATAAGTTGTTATTCAACTGTAAAGTCCAACCAGAATCCTTAATAATCAATATCTTTATATTGAGAGTTTCAACTGCCCGTACTCAGTTGTGTTGGAGTATCATCTTCTTAATATAAGCTATGGTTTATCGGTTCTCTGTTATAGAACTAGAATACTCTGTTTTTAGTCTTGTTTGTAAAGGTGTCAATTGCCTACACTCAGTTGTAGATTGGTCTTATGATATGAGGACCTGACTGGTGAAATTCACAAAACTTAAAGAGAGTGTAATTTGTGGAGTGGAATAGTGGATCGATATGCCTCAAACCACTATAAATAGTTTTGTTCTATATTTCTGTTTTTACTTTCTACTCATAATTTTATACAGAAGACAAATACTGCTCACTTTCATAATCATGAGTCGACATCAAAAGGAAGAATTGTAAATAATTTTTGAAAATACGCAATTTACCCCCCTCTTGTGTGTATTTTTATATTCCAACCTAACATTTTAAACAAATTTATCTTTAAATGTAATAATTAACGCCACTATTTCATCATTAGTATTTATTTTTTCAAATATTTTAATTAAAAATAATTTCATTAATGAGAATATTAATCCTAAAGGTTATCAATACTTTTAAACTTATGTTTATAACATTTAAAGTCATTATTCCTCAAATATATTTTACACTAAGACATATACTTCATATATCAATGAAATATAAATAAAAATCTCACAAATTACATCGATTTCTTAAAACATTAAAAGAGGGGTGCCTAAGTTGTTTAGATTATGATCAACCTTTAAGAAAAACTGAGCTCATTAGATCTTTCACCACTTCACCAGATGGCCCAACATCAACTGTAGAAGTATAAAATGATTTTACCATCCCTTTTATTTTAGATCATGATGATTCCCACCCTGTATAAGTATATTTTGACACACATTATCATAATGTCCCAACACATTACAGATAAATCATCTTACTGTTGACCAGGCATCTATTATCGTATTCTTGGATTGTTCAAGACTCCTTTCTTTTCAGTCACAAACATGGTCACCAATCTTACCACATCAGTAACACTTTCTAAATCCAAACAAACATTCTTCAAAATGTATTTTATCACACTTGAAATAATTTTTGGGATTACCACCAGAATTCTTAGTTTTCTTCATCTTTATTTCCTTCCACCTTGACCATTTCTTACTCTTTTCATATCATAGCACATAAGTGTCAGCAAAATCCATATCAAATTTCTTATCACGAAAAACAACTTTCTCATAAATTTTAAATTATACTGTATCCAATTATCTTTATAATCTTGGTTTTAATCCTTAATAAAATCCATTAATTTTACTATAAAAATTATTGAATAATATTTGGTGCATACTTAAACAATATTTTGAATTTTTCTTTATATAAGTCCATAGAATCTTCCTTGTTTTTACTAAATTATAGTAATTGTTTCTCCAAACTAATTTGAACAACCTTAGAGAAATATTTATCAAGGAAAATATTATTAATTGTGTCACAATCCATAACATCAAGATCAAATTTCTCACTGGTATTCTTAACCAAATACCATCATCTATTAGCTTCACCTTCAAAATAATGGATGGAATGAGTTACCTTTTAATGTTTTGAATATCCCATGACTTTAAATATATTCTTGAGGACATTAATTAATCCTTTTGTTACAACTGGGTAAAATCATGAATTGAATGATGGTGGATGTTTCCTCATGAAATTATCCACTATATACATATTTCTTCATGGTAGATCGGGTCTCTCCCTAGCATGGATGCCACCACCATTTATAGTTTTTTCAACTGAGTTATCACTGTAAAAAACTATTCTATTATAATTTCAACCATCACATGAACTAATTTGGGAGGATATTTTCCTCCCAGTACCTTCCCACTATAGATTTCTATTTTCCTCTGTGGAAAACCATTCTGAACATACATAGTTTAGATGAAACAACATGGAAATATTAACATGAAACATCATTTAAATATAACAATAAAGTAAAATCTTCTAAGGGAATGCCATTATCATTATCCTAACCTATAAAGTTTTCTAAATCATCCTTTCATAACAACTATAAGGAACCATCCTTAAACATTAGATAATCTTGAGTTTTATGTCAAGAATTCATTCTATTAAATTTGATGATATTTTTAAGTTTATAGTTTTAGAGAATTAGTCCATAACTCATACACAACAAAACCATGAAATATAAAGTGGACACTTATGATTAGTATCCATTTTTCCTACAATATAAAACATTTAAAATAAATCATGATTTATTTTCATGGAAAATAACCATGACTTTTAACTTAACTTCATTTACCTTACCCATGCTTAAACCCTATGAAAAAAATTTTAAAAACATTGGATGAGAATAAAATATAATTAAGTTATATAAAAAGAAATTAAATCGTTAGTTCTATAAAAACAAAAAAAAACCATGAAATATTTACCTTTACATAAATTATATTAGGGCATAAGAAATAAAAAAATCACACAAAAAACAAAAACATGTTTTACTGAATTAAATCCTTTAAAACCCATAGAAATAAATTAATAATTCTTTTTAGTGGCTTAGAGAATCATATTCAGAATACCCTTTCAAAACCATTTTAATTGAAATAAAGATATGTAAAAAGTCCAATATAATTATTAATAAATTATTTAGAAATCTATAATGGGGATCATTTATTGTATAATCTATATCAATCTCACCTGTTAGCTATAATGGGGTTCAGCATTTGTATAAGCTATATCAGGCTCACCCATCTTTCATGAACTATAATGGAGGTCAACCCTTTGTATAAGCTATATCAGGCACACCTGTGAGCTATAATGGAGCTCAACCCTTCTCATAAGTTGTATCTGGATCACCTATTTCATATAATTCTCAAGTAACATGTCATGAATAAAACACATTCATCATAAAACCCTTTGAAAAAATATTTTAAACTCATATAAAAAACACTTTTGGGTAAAATAGTCTTTTCTTTTAAATCCCATTTTCAATACCAAAATAACCAAAAAAATATAAAGATTGTTTTTCATTGAAAGAAGCATGAAATCTTTCAAAGGGATCCAAAAGTAAAATAATTTCCAAGGCGATGTGTATGTTATGAATATAACATTCCTTTTATTGTTTTCCAAAGCATTCATATAAAACATGTAAAAATAATCCTTTATATAACCTTTGAAATGAAGTAAAAAGATGCATAAAATGTAATTTATAAATATATTATGTCCATATAAAAAAAATTAATTAAATAGTTTCAAAAACATAGACATGAAAGAGAAATATTTGGAATTAAAACTTTAAATAATGATTATTTTTAAAAGAAAAATCCTTGTTTCAATTAGTAAACACTTGAATCATAAAAATAATTAATGAATAACATTAAATAAATATTTAAATATCAACAGAATATATAATTTCATTATATAAAATGTCAAAGGGGTTTTATATACACCGTATAAAATAATAAAGTTTTATAACATCAAGATATGCCTCAATGAAATGATATTGAGATGAAGTCCCTTACTTTGAGTATAATTCATCACGTGTTTATTTATCTTCCTATATAATAAACTTATTTTAATTATTTACTTGCTTGATAAATTTTTTAAATATGATTATTACTTTTATTTAACTTATTAACATGTTATATAAAATTACATAGTTAATTAAGTTTAAGTTGGATGTTTTGACTACATTAGGCTTATGTGTAAAAATGACTTTTGTAGGTTGACTACAATCAAAGTGATCATTACTTAAAAATTTTCAGAATTATTTTAATTGTATAATTATCATTCTTCTAAATAAATTTTAATTATAAAAACAATTATGGAATATTGTTATAAAAGATGAACTAACATTGCGATCATGGAGTTAGTAATCCATATGTATGTATGAGAATGTTTCCATTTTTCAATGGTCAATATGGAGAGAAGGAAAGTAACATTTATCTTTAAATAATGGTCATTATATCATAAATACCATTATATTTAATTATATATACTTATATATATCATTCTTGATATATAGTTTTGAAACAAAAAGAATCACATCACTTAGAGGAGGTGGTAGTCCACACATCCATGAATGACGTTATCAATTTTTAAATGACTAAACATATAAGAAAAAAATTATTATATTATAATTAAAAATATGATAAATATTTAATTAATATCATAATATTTCATATATATCACATATATTCATTATTTTTACACTTATTACCTTCCATGTAATGCGTTAGTGAAAACGAATCACATCGCTCTGTGAGGGGATAATCCTCCGTACACATGAATAACGTTATCATACCACTTAATTATTAGAATATAAAAATTTTATATATGATATAATGGATCCAAAGGTATAATTATGTTATAAATATCATATATAATATTTATATCCATCATTATTCTTAATCTTGATAGGTGATAATATAAATATGAATGACATCATTTTGCAAGGTTGTAGTCCATCATACACATGAATGATGATTTCATAACACATTTGATAGAAGTGTGTGGGGAATAAGTTATAACCCTTAACATAAAAAATATAAATACACATAATATACTAATGTTATTATATCATAATTTTATAATAATAATTAAAGGTGGTAGATAAGGAAATAAAATAACGACACTTATTGAAGAACATTACCTCTTTTTCAAGTATATTCATTTTGTTGGCACTAAACCCATACTCGGTTCGATTTATGCAAAAAATAAGGATTATAGGATGAGGTTAAGTAATTTTTGGAATTATTTGGGTAGGTTTTTAATTATACAAATGGCCTGAGAGTTGTAGATAAGTGGGGATAGTGAGTGCCATTTTATAGTTGAGGATGAGTGGAATTCTTGTAAATACTCAAAAGTATTCACTATTGGTAGGTATCCCTTACATCATGTGTTTCCAAAATTGAAAACTAATGGATTTTAGGAAAATTATGGTTTATATAAACTTAAAAAACACAAAAATAAAATCATTTCTATCATTTTTTTCATTAGTTTGTAAGTTTACTCAATTTTACATTTTTTTGATTTTACCATGGTAATTAGTAAAATAACCTAGATAATTAATAATTTAAGACTAAATTAAAGTGAATATTATTATAAAATCTATACCCATTGATTAAAAATATTTTTTTTAGTTTATAAAATAAAAAACCTATGTGTAATAGAAATTAATTTTAAGATAAGCACATATAACGCGCAAAAACACTACTTTAACCCTAACCATGCTAACAAAGTTTTACTATTTAGGGGTCAATATGTTTATTATAAATGATAAATTGGTCCATTAATAGACCATATTTTATATTTATTAAAATATAAAAAATTATAAGATGTGATTTTTAGTAATTTTAAATCATTTAATAAAACATCATTTATTATAAAATAACATTAATGTCAATTTTGAAATTATTTATTTAATTTAAATTTAAAAAATATGAATACAATGATGGGATTTTAATATATTAAGTTAACACCTATGTAACATGATATATTCAACTAAAAAATTAATGTTATACAATAATTCATTCAATTCACGACACTTTTAATATTTTTAGTATCATTTATTTTAGTTAATTATTAACTAAATAATTACTACATTGGAATTTATTATGAATTTTAAGTGATTATTTCATATCTAAAAATTATATAAAAATTATTATTATAAAAAAAATAATTTATATTTAAAAATAATTTCTATAACCAAACCTAATTTTTTTTCCTATCCCAAATCATTATTGATATTAAAAACAAGGAAGGTTCTTTTTTTTCTTTTTCTTTATATAACATATTATGTAGGTCACTTTCATGTAATATTATCCCACTAAATTATGAAAAATGTTAATAAGGTTATACAATAAAATATATGGCCATAAAATGGGTTTTTGATAAGTTTATAGGTCATTTTACACCTTATATTCTATGTTTAACCACTAAGTAAACTATTTTTTACATTAATCGTTGTAATTAATTTTAACTATTTTCAATAATCATTATGGTAAAAAAATATTGAACTTTTTAGATAATATAAATTGTTAAGATTCAAAATATGGAATCCATTTTTCTTAATTTAATTCTCATAATTAGCATAATTTAATTTTAAATAAATCCTACAAACGTTATGAGAAAGCAGGTTCTTTAAAAGAAAATTTTCAAAAGTTTGCAATGATTTTATTTCAAAATTAGATATGAAAAATTATTCCAATGACATATATTGGATTAATAGATTTATAATTTAAATAATGTGACTTTAAAACTAATTTAAAATTTAATTTTAAATTATAAATTATTTTGATGAAAATACAGTTATCAATTAAAATCTAGTTTTTTTCACTATTCATCAAAAGAATAAAACTTCTCTGGAAAATACTAAAACATCACCCTAAGATTATTTTTTATTACAATTTCAAAATTAATTTTTATTTTTTCATAAAATTTTTTTAAAATTGATAAAAAAAATTAAATTATGTGCGCTAAGAATCATTAAACTGTCTTTTAGAAAAAATATTGTTTTTTAGAAAACATGCCTTTTTTCGTTCACATGATTTTTATTTTATTACTAATAAATAGATAATTAATAAAAATAAATAAACTACATATTTCTATTAGTTAGTTAATCATATTCATATCCTCTATTCCATCATCTATGTGATAACTATCGTATTAAATAATAATAATAATGCCAATGAGCATGTACCCAAGTGGTAAAGGGTCATACATGCCATCCAGAAGACCCAAGATCAAATCTAGGTAGGAAAAAATTCATGTGTACTATAACAGCATTATAGAAGTGTTACTATAGTATCATAGGTACTATAGTAGTGGATGATACTGTAGTAAGTACTGTAACAGCAACGATACTATAGCAGGTATTGTAGTAGCCTGGGTATTGTAGCAGTACTATTCACTGGAGGGACCTTTGGGCCTAAAATGGTCTTTCACGCCTAGTAATATAGATTTCATGCCTCTAAGACTTTGATCAATGTTCATAGGACACTTGGCCTTAGTCTTTTGGTCTATGTAATGGGTCTCCCTCTACCCAAAAAGAAAGAGGTCTTTGATTTCATAATAAAATGAGGCATTGTCCCTAACTTTTAAAAAATAATATTAATATCAATAGTATTTATTTTTTGTAAAACTAGGTCTTGTTTTTAATGGAAGTTATTAAATAAAATCATTATTTAAATTAACACATACTAAGTCAGTGTTTCATATCATTTACTCTATTGAAAATAATTTTATTCTTTTAAAATATTAGGGTGTCAACACTACTGTAGGTAAGGGTAAGAAATAAATTTTAGGACATTAATACCTTTAAATAACTTGACAAGTCCTTTGTCTTAGTTATTTGAAGTTAAATATAGATCATTTAGACTAGAATATCTAATAAATATAATGTTCCAAATCTAATGGTGAGGGTTATTGTGATTTTATAAAATAACAGGATAAATCATGACATGTAATGAAGATAAAGTACTAAAATATATTCTATTATTGGTTATAGAAAAATTTCTAGCCATTCAACCATTTCATTATCCTAGTGATCTATCTAGGAGAAATATAATATCCTCCTTAATTCTAACTTTTATGAATAGTGCAAGGTCTTTCACATTTTCTTACACCACTAGTTGAATTTTTATATATAGGAGTCCATGGTTCATATTTATCCTTTAATAAGAAGTGTAAAGAGGTAAAAAAAACTTTCTAGAAACATATGTATAATTCATTAGTTTTCCAATTCCTCATTTTATTATCTATGATAAGCTATCTCTATAGGCTTCATGAAATCATGAATTCATTGAAAATGTTGTCTCATTTATGTGATATATATTATAAGAATTCAATACAAGAGAGATATAAAATCTCCCAGGAACTCTTTACATGCATGCTAAGATAAGAAGTTTTATTTAGACATTATATAGTTAATATTACTTTTTATATTGAGAATTTATAAATTCTAGGTTACAATCTTCCCATATAAGTACTTACCTCACTTACACTGGGCTTCTCAATATTTATAGTTAATTTTAATATAAAAATTATATAAAAGACACTCTTATATATCTTTACACTAATTATACAAGAAGGGAAATAAATTTTTCATAATAAATTATTATGGTAACTAAAAAAATATTCAAGGTAATGATGTCTAAGAATAACATTATGTCTAAGATAGCCTTACACCACGCTTTCAAAAGGGGAAAAATCTAGAAAGTGGATAAAGAGTAGGATGAAATGTGTTTTCCTTGTAGTAATAAATGTCAATGGAAGAATAATAATTGCTTATAAAATAATACAAGGTGTATACTTAGGTACATTCACTATCAAGTGTAATATTTTCATTTCTATAAATTTGATATTTGATAAATATTTTGGTTATCACATTTCAATCCAAATATAGAAACCAAGTTGATTATTAAGTATTGCCATAGGTTATTTGGATCCCCAAAATACAAATGGATTGAGATTAATTATGTTGTATATGGGAGAATACCATCTCACATTGTTGATAAGATTGATTCTAATTTTAATGAACTGTTATTTTGTAACTATTACAACCAACAACATAATATTTGTGTCCAGTTTATACAGTGATGGTTGTTTTCATGTTTATAAATAAGAGTGGATACTTTATAAATATATAATATGTTATAATATGGAATATTTGAAAAATGGTATTTACATACTAAAATATTGAAATCATGTCATGGAAAAAGAAAATGAATAAATTTCACATGAATCATACCACACCAAGTTGTTGTATCACTGAATTGATCATGAAAATGATAAATTTTTGAAAACATTATATAGAGATGGATATTTATATTATTTAAAATTAAAATCTTTGGATAAATTTCATGCTTTTTTGGAAGGTAGAATAACCAAATATTCATTTATAGGAAAATGTGAAAGTGTTGTAAAACTTATAGAATTAGTTGGATCAAATATGTGTGGACTATTATTAGTGAAATCCAAATGGGTACACTCTTACTTCCTAAAATTTATATATGAATTTTAATATATATGTATATTTCTACCTAATGATGAATAATTATGATTGCTTTGGGAAATTTAAGGCTTGTATGAATTTATTAGAGAATCGAAATTCTGAGAAGATAAAGAAACTTCACTCGATCCTAGTTGAGGAGTATCTTATCCAAGAGTTCATGGGTGATCTAAATGTTTTTTGGATTCTATATCAACTCAATCATATTTATACACCACATTAAAATTGTGTTTGTGAAAAGAGGGACCGCACCTTGTTTGACATGGTGTGATAAATGATGATTCATGGCTAAATTTTTTATACTTTTGGGGATATTAATTAGAGAATATATAATACATGGTAAACTGAGTGACCAATAAAGTGTTAAGTATAATTATATATGATTTATTTTATGGAAATAAATATGGTTTTCCATACATACATGTTTGAGGATGTGATGATTTTTTTAAGGTTACTCCTAATAATAAACATACATCTCAAGGAACTAAGTCTATCTTTATAGGATATCCTAAATAAATAATAGGATTTTATATATTCAGTCCCTTGTACTGAAAAGTAGTTATAGAAAATAAAACCATATTTCTTAAAATATATAAAATACCCAAAGTAAAAGTAGGAGTCAGGTAAATTTTAATTAATTCAAATCTCAAGATCTAAAATATTTTTCACATAAAAAAATTCCATGATACCTTTTGGAAGAAGTTGTTTGAGAGACACTAGTCTTATACAAGAGGAATAGAGATGTTAAGTAATAAGATAAATATGGATTTCTAGTCATATAAGAATGTGATATATTATTATTTAAAAATAATAAACATATGTTCTATAAAGAAGTAATAAATATATAATAAGTTATTATGTAAAAAAGAGTCCATGATTTCTAAAATTCATTACATGTACTAAAACTGAGTTTATGATTTAAAATATCCTCCAATTAGAATATATGATATTATATTAAAATTATTATTCAATAAGTAACTAGACATTGAAGTTAGAGACAAGATCTATAGATTATGAATGGTTTTTAAAGGGTTTCTACAACATCAAATCATGGATTATGGTGAAACGTTTTCACCAGTTTCTATGGAAAATTCTATTATATTTATACTTGGATGGAATCCAACTATGGTTTTTAGATTTGGGAAATATATTTCAAGACATACTTCCTCAATAGAAATGTGTAAGATATATATATGTCACAAACAGAAGGGTTTTTTACACCAAAGGATTCCAATAAGGTATAAAAGTTGTAAAGAACCATTTATGAGTTAAAGAAAGAATCATGATCTTTGAACATTCATTTTGATGAGATTATAAAGAAATATGGTTTCATAAAGAATTAATGTAATCCCTATGACTATAAGTGGTTTAGTTAGAGGGTGGTAGTTTTCCTAGTAGTTTATGTTGGTGATATATTATCAATAGGAAATGAGATACCAGTCTTACCATCGGTTAGTACATGGTTAAAAAAATGTCTCTCCATAAATTAATTTGTTAAAGCCACCTATATACATGGGATTATGATCCATCAAAAGAGATCTATGGTGTTGTTTCACTTAATTCAAGGTATATAAATTGCAAATGTTTTAAATAGATTCAATATGGTGCAATCTAAAATTGGGTTTTTCAAATATCATATGTTTTACATATATCAATGAAATAATGTCCGAAAACATAATGGGATATATAGAGAGAGGGGGAGAGAATGAGTATAATACCTCTTGATTATGTGAGTGGATTTGTCATTTAATCAATTTTATGTTGAGTCAATAAGGTTTTCCTTAGTACTTTTCCATTCCTTCTTGTTTTGAAAATCACAAAAACCTTTCTTTAAGGAAAATTTCTTTTATAAGTAAAATTGATTTTATAAGTAAAACTGCTTTTATAAGTAAAATTGCTTTTATAAGTAAAATTTCTTTTATAAGTTAAATTGATTTTATAAGTAAAATTGCTTTTATAAAGATAATTTGTTTTATAAGGAAAATCGCTTTTATAAAGAAAATTGCTTTTATAAGGAAAATCGCTTTTATAAGGAAGATCACTTTTGTAAGAAAAATTATCCCTATCATATTTTCATTCATATATTTCTTAAGTATAAGTTTCGGATTCATTTCTATATTCTCAGAATCATTTGAAACCTTGATATGAAACATTCTGTTTTAAGTACCGAATTCCAGATGAGAACTGTAATGAAGTTTCATTCCAAATTCTGGATACGAACTCTAATAAAGTTATACTCTGAATTATGGATACGAATTCTCATTACGAATTCTGATGATGAATTCTCATTACGAATTCTGATGATGAATTCTCATTACGAATTCTGATGATGAATTCTCATTACAAATTTTGATAACAAATTCTCATTACGAATTCTGATGACAAATTCTCATTACGAATTCTGTTGACGAATTCTCATTCCAAATTCGCATTCTGAATTCTCCTATTAAACAGAATCTGATCATCTTTGTTTTATACACTCCGAATATTTTTTTTTTGACTCTGAAAATTTATTTTTGTTTACACTCCGAACCTTCACTCTGAAATTTTAAGTTAGACTTTAAACGATGTCGTAATTTCTGTTTCACTTGTTTTGTTATAAAACGATGTCGTCTATTCTGTTATAAACTAACCGTTGGTTAAGTTACACGTGTACAGGTCCCTCCGATTTTTAAGGAAAATATGACCGTTGGAAAGGAGGTCGACCTTGCCTATAAATAGAAGCTCATTTGAAAGAGCTCAAGGCTGAAATGCTGACTGATGAATAACTTCTTCAACATTGTGCATACATGTTGTTGAAGTGATTTCTAGATAGAGAGGATCTTATTAACTCTCAAAGATTCGTGCGACTCCGAATGTTGGTGATTACATTCGAGGACTTCCAGGGATAGGAAGACAGAGGTTCCGACTACCATGAAGTTCGAGGGCTTCCTTGCTGAGGAAGATAGAGGTTGCCAACTACCTTGAAGTTTAGGGCTTGCGGGGATAGCAATACAGAGACTCCGATCTTCGTATCGAGGGCTTACCCTAGTGTGGGTAAGACAGACTTGCTTGAAAGTATAAATCAAGGGACCTTTATCCAAGGTTGTTGGATACCCTTCTCTTTGGGTTAAAAGACTTATATCTTGTTACTTGTAGTTTCACTACTTATTTATTTCCGCTGCATTTTGTATTATAAGGAAAGTATAACTTTCTTATACTTCCTTACTTGTACTCTGTTTCATTTAGATTCTATACGCTTTAAGGTAGAATCTCATATTGTAATATTTTGTTAAGTTTCAATTTCCGGAACCATATTTTCGGAACCTACTTTCAGAATCTCTTTCTAGTTTTAAGAAAGTACATAGGACTTGAAGTTTATAACTTCATTCCTTTTTCCAAGTTTTCAATTGGTGTTAGAGGTTTTGTGAATTTTCTTACTTTAACTTTGTTAAACTTAGATATTTTCTTTGTTTAAAGGAATTTTTAAAGTGTACAATTCACCCCCACTCTTGTATATTGAGCATCTACATCATTATTTCGATCCTACAATTGGTATCAAAGGAGGTATCTGAAACACTTGTACTCACGTATAAGTTTTACTTGCTCACTTTATCATTCCGAACTTTTAACTTTCTCATTCCAAACATTTTAATTCCGAACCTTTTGATTACGAACTTTTTCTACTAACAAGTTTGTGCGCCGAAAGTTGTTTTTAGTATGGCAGGAGTTAATGTTGGTTCTATTGGTAATCTAAATCCTACAAGACCACTAATCTTTGATGGTAATGACTATGAATACTGGAGAGATCAAATGAAGACTTTTGTTATCAATACTGGAGTGGACAACTTCGTTATGCTTACTGGTGATTATAAAATTCCTGATAAGGAAGTTAGAGCTTTTACTAACCAGGAAAAGAAAGAGTATCAACTCAACTATAAGGTACGCAATACCTTACTTTTTCCAATGAATAGAAATATATATAGCCAAATTTCTTCTTGTGAAGCAGCTAATTGTATCTGGAAGAAGTTAGAAGTTACACACTTTGGAACTTCTAAAGTGATCGAAACTAGGAGAGCTATGCTTAGAGCTGAATACCATGGTTTCAATTTTCCTTATGGTGAACCAATTTGTAAAGTCCAACAGAGATTTATGACTATTGTCAATAGTTAACAGTCTATGGGAGAGAAAGGGTTAGATGATGAAGCACATGTGGATAAGATAATTGATATTATGCCCAATGAGTGGGAATCCAAAAGAACTACTATAGATGAGAACAGGAAGGTTACTCAAATTTCTCTTGATGAGTTATTTGGAACTCTTCTCCAATATGAA
The DNA here is from genome assembly GCA_963277665.1 of Viscum album. Lineage (NCBI taxonomy): Eukaryota > Viridiplantae > Streptophyta > Magnoliopsida > Santalales > Viscaceae > Viscum > Viscum album. The sequence continues at coordinate 2,037,000,784 of OY728136.1, forward strand.
AAAAGAATGAAGAGAGATGCTGATAACATCAAGAAGAAAAATGGAAATGGTACTGTTGCTTTTACAACAACATCAAATCAGATGAAAGCTAAGACTCCTGAGAGAGTAACCAGATCGAAGTCTAAGAAAGTTATTTTCCAATCCGAATCTGGTGAGAGTGAAGTCTCTGAAAGTGAGTTAGAAAATATTGCTCGAAGGATGAACAAGATAGCTGGTCAGAGAAATTTCCAATCCAAGTATAAGAAGAATGAAAGGAAAGATAGGAAAGATAGAGAAGTCACGTGTTATGAATGCAAGAGAGCTGGACATATTAGACCCGGTTGCCCTTTGCTCAAAAAGAAAGAACGGAAAGAAATACATTCAGACAGGAACAGAAAAAAGTATTATAAAGCCAAAGCTAAGAAAGTGCTGAAAGCAAATGATACCTGGAGTGCCAGTGGTGGTGACTTTTCAGATGAATCTTCTGATTACGAATCTTCAGGACAGAAGAATCTTGGTCTAATAGCCAGATTACCTATTTATAATCATTGTTTTATGGCTAAGGTATGAAATGCTGAATCATTGACCAATGTATCTTTAAATTCTAATGATAGTAAGTATTATAACTCCTCAGATGAATAATCCTCTTCTGATGAAGAAAATATTTTACCTACTTATGAAGAAGTTTCTAGGTTTTCCGAACTTCATGAAATTGAGAATTCCAAACTCAATAAAAAAACTTGATAAGGCAAACTCTAGGAATAATATTCTTACAAAAGAGATATTATATATTTCTAAATATCTTGATAAGAAAAATTATGATTTTGAATGTATTTCAAAAAATCTTGAGGAAATAAGTTCTGAGAAGAAGAAACTTTCTAAAGAGTTAGAAAAAGTAATTTCTAAGAAAGGCGTCTTTGAGCCTAGCTCTAGTTCTAAAACTAATGATTTTGAGGATAAAAACTTGGTTATAAAACTCAAGTCCGAAATTTTTTCCTTAAAGAAGTGTTTATCAAACTTTACCCATGGTAAGGAAAATTTTGATAAAATTTATTCCCAAATACGACCTTTAAGAAATAAATCCGTATTTGGTTATACCCATGCAAAACCAATTTTTAGTAACAATTATTTTGTTCCTCAAAGTGCCCCGTCTTGTACTAAGTGTCAATGTGGTGGTCACTGGGTAAAGAATTGTTCCTTAAACAAAACCCAATCTCTAGGATTTCACAAAGCTAACTTTTCTAAAAATATGTGGGTACCTAAAATTTTGTTATCTGGAAATCTCAGATCCAAAAAAGTTTGGATTCTGAAATTCTAATTATCTTCTCGATTTCAGGAAAATAAAGAGAGTACCATCAACAATACATGGTACATGGATAGTGGATGTTCCCAGCACATGACTGGTAACAAAATCTATTTTTAAAATATTATCAACACGAAAGGAGGAAAGGTAAATTTCGGAGACAATGCTAAGGGAGAGATTGTTGGTATTGGTAATATAGTTATTTTAGGAAAAACTTTGATTTAAAATGTTATTTTTGTTAAGGGTCTTAAGCACAACCTCATTAGCATAAGTCAGTTATGTGATGAAGGTTACCTTGTGAATTTTAGGAATGATATGTGCTTAGTTCACAATTCCAAGGAAGAACTTATTCTCTTAGCCAATAGGCATGAGAATGTTTACACCTTAAATTTAGAAGATCTTAGGAGCCAAGATTTACCTTTCCTAAGTGCAATGGAAGATCATTCCTGGTTATGGCATAGAACACTAGGTCACTGTAACCTTATTAACCTATGTAAACTCACTAAGGAGAAACTAGTTAAGGATCTACCGGAGCTTAGATTTTATTCTTCTAAAGTTTTTGATCCTTGTAAATATGGAAAGCAACATATATCTAGTTTTAAATCGATCGGTGAAGTCTCAACAACTGATGCATTGCAGTTAGTGCACATGGATCTTTTTGGTCCAACACAAACTGGAAGTATTGGAGGCAAATATTATGTGTTTGTTCAAGTTGACGATTACACTAGATTTACTTGGGTTTATTTTCTAGCAAAGAAATCTGAAGCTTTTTCTTATTTCAAAAGTTTTAGAGCCCAAGTTAATAATGAGAAAAACCTTCCATTGAAAACTATTCATAGTGATCATGGAGGAGAATTTCAAAATTCTGATTTTGAAACTTTTTGTAGTAAAAAAGGTATTACTCACAATTTTTCAGCACCTAGAACTCCTCAGCAGAATGGTGTAGTTGAGAGAAGAAATAGAATTCTTCAAGAGATAACTAGAACAATTTTGAGTGAATATTCTATAGCTAGACATTTCTGGGCTGAATCTGTAAGTACTGCTTGCTATACTATAAATTGATTTTTGATTAGACCTTTTCTTAATAAAACTCCTTATGATTTATGGAATGGTAGAAAACCAAGACTATCTTATTTCAAGTTTTTTGGTTGCAATGTATTCATTTTTAAAACTAAAGATAACTTACATAAATTCGCACCAAAATCCGATGAAGGAATTTTCTTAGGTTATTCCACAAATTCTAAGGCTTATAGAGTTTTTAATAAAAATACTTGTACTGTTGAAGAAACAGTGCATGTAAAATTTTATGAGTCTGATCCTTTTAATTTTAAACCATCCCAGCCTACATCCTCTGATGTGTTTTCAAAAACTGATTGTCAACCTTTGATAAAATAACCTTCTGATAAGGATAATGTTCAAGAAGATACTTCTAAAACATTTACCCCAGAATACTTTCTACCCTATGTTGATGAACAAGCTTTTCAAAACCCAAATCAGGTGTTTCTTAAGAATCATCCCAGTGATAGTATCATTGGTTATGTAAATCAACCTGTAAGGACTAGAAGTTCCTTAAGAAATAAAGTAGAACATCTAGAATTTCTTTACCAATTAGAACCTAAAAGCACTGATGAAGCTTTAGGTGATGATGATTGGATCAAAGCCATGCAAGATGAACTAAATGAATTCGAAAGGAATAAATTCTGGACCTTGGTTGAAAAACCTAAGGAAACTTCTGTTATTGGAGTAAAGTGGGTCTTCAGAAACAAATGTGATGAAAATGGAGTCATAGTAAGAAATAAAGCTAGACTTGTTGCTAAAGGCTATAATCAGAAAGAGGGAATAGACTATGAAGAAACCTATGCTCCAGTAGCTAGACTTGAATCTATCCGTATTCTACTTGCCTTTGCAGCATTATTTAATTTTATACTTTTTCAGATGGATGTGAAATGTACTTTTCTTAACGGTTATGTCCAAGGGGAAGTTTTTTTTTTGAACAACCTCCTGGATTTGAAGATACAAAACATCCTGGTCATGTGTTTAGACTTACCAAATCGTTGTATGGTCTTAAACAAGCCCCACGAGCATGGTATGATAGACTCACTGGATTTTTGCTTCAAAATAACTATGTTGAGGGAAATGCAGATCCAACCCTTTTATAAAGAAAGATAAGAAAAATGTTTTGATTGTTTAAATTTATGTTGATGACATCATATTTAGTTCAAATCAGCAATCTTTAACCGACTCTTTTTCAAGTCTAATGAAATCTGAATTTGAAATGAGTATGATGGGTGAGTTAACTTTTTTCCTTGGTTTTCAAATTTCTCAAAAAGCAGAAGGAACCTACATATCTCAACATAAGTATATTAAATATCTTCTCAAAAATTATGGTTATGACAACACTAAGAGTATAAGTACTCCTATTGGTGCCTCAAACTCTTTAGATCTTGATGAAGTTGGGAAACCAGTAGATCAAGCATCTTTTAGAGGAATGATAGGAAGTTTACTTTACTTAACAACTAGTCGACCAGACTTAATGTACTCAGTATGCTTATGTGCAAGATATCAATCCAATCCTAAGGAATCTCACTTAAAGGTAGTAAAAAGAATTTTTCGCTACCTTAAGGGAACCATGGATCTAGGATTATTTTATACTTCTGGAAATTATTTTGTTCTAAAAAGATTTTCTGATGCTGAATTTGGTGGATGTAGAATGGATAGAAAGAGTACATCCGGAACTTGTCATTTCTTAAGAGATTCATTAGTTTATTGGTCATGAAAGAAGCAAAATTCTGTATCACTCTCCACTGCTGAAGCTAAATATGTAGCAGCTGGAAGTTGTTGTGCTCAAGTGTTGTGGATGCAACACACACTCACAGACCATGGCTTGAGTTTTACTAAAACTCAAATTTTTTGTGATAACACAAGTTCCATTGGCTTAAGTAAGAACCATTCACATCACTCTCGTGCAAAACACATAGATATTAGGCATCACTTTCTTAGGGATCACACACTAAAAAGAGATATTATTCTTCAGTTTATCAGAACGCAAGATCAACTTGATGATATTTTCACAAAATCTTTGCCTTCTAATAGATTTGAATACATTAAACAGAAGTTAGGAATGATAACCGTAAGGTAATATTTCTTAATTAACTTTCTGTTGAAAAAGTTTCCTTTCAGTAATAAACTTCTTTTCATAGGGGGAGTACATTTGATTGTTAGAGTAACTAAATTTTTTCAAAGATAGTTTTTCAAGCTTTTCAGAACTAAAATTCCGGAATGGGAATTTCCGGAACTAAAATTTTCCAGAATGGATATTTTTATATAGAAAAATTCTGGAATGGAAATTTTTCGTATTAAAAACTTCCGGAATGGAAAATTTCATACTGGTATTTTTATAACGAGATTTTCGTACCGAGATTTTCATAATGAGCTTTTCGTTTCTCAATTTTTTTGTTACCCATTACGAATAATCCTCCTAATCCAATCCGAAAGGTATGATTTCCTTACTCAAGTTTTCATAATCATTCTTTACTTGCTGGAATTTTCTTATATATTGGTTTTTGGATTATAGTTTTCTTAAATCATTGTTTTAATAAAAACCTCAAAAGATTGGATTCAAGTTTTATTGAGAATTGGTTTTCAACCGTCAGATCTGATCTCAGCTTGTCACAACTGTTCGATCAACTGAGGAAGTTGAACCGTCTTCTCATTGCCTATATAAAGGGGACCCCAAATGGTTGTCCCACATCGGTTTTCAAGCTCCAGTGTCCCGAAGCTCTACCTATCTATTTTAAGACCGTTCCGAACTTCATATTTCTCCCTTCCGAACTTCTCAGAGGTATTCAGATCTGAATGTCTGTGGAAGTAGCTTCTCAAGACATGTCTTCCTCTAAGCCGATTTCCAAGTGGTTAGTATATAGAGAAATGTTGGTTCATCCTGATTTCTTCAACAAGTATGATTCTCTTATATCCAAGAGTATAAAGCTTAATGGATGGGAAGATGTTGCTATATCCAAGCTCGGAAATCAAGATGAAGTTTATTCAGATTTTCTTATAGAATTCTATGAGACAGTTTCCTTCTATAAGGAAGATGGCAAGGAGAAATTATCGTTTAAGTCTTATGGAAAGACTTATAAGCTTTATTATGACAAGGAATCCAGCTTGGTAGGGCTGAACAATGAAGGAGAAGCTGATTTCATTTCTCATTTTTTGCTAGATTCAAAGGGAAGCTTCGACAAGGAAAAGGCATTAGAGACTCTCGGACTGGCAGATGACAAGGCTCCGAAGATTGCTACTCTATCTATGAATTTCTGGATTCTATAATTATGGTTACAAGGCCTTATCATACCTAGAAAGGGTGACAAAGATAGTCTAAAGAAAATTGAGATTTATATCCTAGATTTTTTTATAAATCTGAGGAAGTTTAACCTGATGAAACACATTCTTATTACTCTTGAGAATTTTAAGAAAGGGAATCTGGGAGCTCAGATAATAATGTATCCAGCAATCCTCTCAAATTTGATAGTTCGTTGTCTTGAGTCCTTCAAGGAGGCTTTCAAGTCTAAGCCAAGAGTTTGAAAGATTATGTTGGTGAGTTATAGTACTCTAAAAATAATGGATGTAGCCTTCGACAAGAAGACTGGTGAGTTTGTTGATTTACCTTCTCAAGAAGAAATGGTTATGAAAGTTGCTGAACCTGAATACTCTAAGCCAGTGAAGAAGAGTAAGTTGAAAGAAGTTGTAGTTGAAGTAGAGAATCTCAAGTCTAAGGAAGTTCATTCCGCACCTCCAAAACCAAAGAAGAAGAAAGCCTACCCAGATGAGGTAGTTGATAAGTGGAGGGAAATCAAAGAGAAGAGAGTCCAAGGGGAGCCTCAGTTTGGATTGGATCCTACGGAGGCTAAGGCCTTGAAGGAAAGAACTGCAGATGATCTAGAAAAACAATTGAAAGAAAATAAGCTTAAGAAGAAGATTTTTGAAGCTGAGGTAGCTCAGACTTTATTGAAGTTTAATGAGATGGTTTCAGCAAACATTCCTGTTCTGAGATCTTTTTCTCTGGAATCTCTACCTGAGACTCCAGGAAGAAACTTTGTTGCTTAGGAAGAGGTAGTAGCAAATCCTGTTGAGGAAGTTGAGCAAATAGAGTAAGTGGAAGAGGAAGAAGCAGTTGCTGAGGGTAGTGGTGACACTAGAGATGTTTTGAAACAAAAAGATGATTATAAGGGGACACCTTCGGAACATTTGTCACTCTGGACTTCAGAAGCTGAGTCTTTTAAGTCAGTCACTCTAGGAAAGGATGAGGAGAAAGGAGAAGAACAAGTAGCCTATCATGCAGAGGAAGAACAACTTCTACATGATATTGCTCAAATGGATAATGTAGAAGGTGGTGCTCAGAAAGTTGTTGATGATGAAGACAATGTTGTTCTAGTGTCTGACAGTGAAAAGAGAACTCTGGAACAAGAAACCATTCTGAAAAAATACAAGGGAAAGCAACTTGTTCTTGATACCCCAAGCTCAGTAGTTGTAAAGAAAAGGGAAGTTGGTGATTCTTCTAAGAAGAAGGTTGAGCATTTTGAAGAAAAAAATTCTCCAAGAAAAGTCTCAGATTCAGAGTCATCTTCGTTGGGGCATGACTTTGTTGTTCAGTCTTTAAAGAAGTTGGTAGGTTCTATCCCGACTTTCTAAAGTATTGATTCTAGATGTCAGATGCTCCGACATGCTTTGAATCAGAAAATAGACTCTGTATCCATGGTTATGGAAAAATGTGTTGACATAGAGGCTCAGTTCAAAACTTTCTTTGTCGGCTATGAAGCCCATAAAAGATCTTGCAATAGGATGACTAGTTGGTCTAGAAAGACTATAGAAGAGATGAGGCTCTTTGATGAATTCCAAGATAATGTGAAGGATGCCTTTGAGACAGAAAACAGGAAGATAAATGAACTTACTTCATCCTTTGAAGAAAAGTTGACAGATGAAAAGAATTTTCGGATTCAAGAAGTCAGAGATCTGAATGGGAAGCTGAATTCTGTTTCTCAAAACTGGAAGTATGAAAGGGATCATCGAATTGAGTTTGAAGAAAAGTTCTTAAAGCAAGAACAGATCTTGAAGGCTCAGGATGAAAATATTCAAGCCCAGGAAAAAAAGATTGAAGCTCAAAATGCAAGAATTGTTGTGTTAGAGAAGCAAGTCGAGGAAGACCATAAAGACTTTAAGAAGATAAAGACTATTCTTAAGAGTCTCATGGAGAAGGAAAAATATCCAAAATAGACAGATCTGATCTTTTGTTGTATCTAAATTTCTTTGTTGTTGAGCTTTCAAACTTAATGAAAATTGTGCTTGCTCGTTTCTTTTGTTGTTGCTACTAATTTTTCAGGTACTTTGTTATATTTTCCATTCCCTCGAATTCTTTTTGAAAATCACAAAGGGGGAGAAGGAAAAGAACCCTAATAAAGGGGAAAAAGAATCTTAACAAAGTATGAGAAAGAAAACAAACTCTAATATAGTTTATCTAAGGGGGAGTTTTTTCATTAAAGAATACTTTCTTATTCTTAATGAAATATCATTCCGGAAATCTAGAATATGATCCTTAGTGTTTCAAAGCCTAAGGGGGAGTTAGTCGTATTCATCAACATCCATAAACAAAGGGAGATAAGCCTTAATGTTTTCTTTCTTCTTAGACTTTCTTTTTCATAGGGATGTTTGTGCTTTCCAAAAAGGGGGAGATTTTTGAGTCTATAAGGTTTTCCTTATGACTTTTCCATTCCTTATTGTTTTGAAAATCACAAACACCTTTCTTTAAGGAAAATTTCTTTTATAAGTAAAATTTCTTTTATAAGTAAAATTTCTTTTATAAGTAAAATTTCTTTTATAAGTAAAATTTCTTTTATAAGGAAAATTGCTTTTATAAGTAAAATTGATTTATAAGGAAAATCACTTTTTTAAGGAAAATCGATTTTATAAGGAAAAATTGCTTTTATAAGGAAAATCTCTTTTATAAGGAAGATCTCTTTTATAAGAAAAATTATCATTATCATATTTTCATTCATATATTTCTTAACTATAAGTTTCGGATTCATTTCTATATTCTCGGAATCATTTGAAACCTTGATATGAAACATTCTATTTTAAGTACCGAATTCCAGATGAGAACTGTAATGAAGTTTCATTCGAAATTCCGGATACGAACTCTAATAAAGTTCTACTCCGAATTCTGGATACGAATTCTCATTACGAATTCTGATGACGAATTCTCATTACGAATTCTGATGACAAATTCTCATTATGAATTCTGATGATGAATTCTCATTACGAATTCTGATGACAAATTCTCATTACGAATTCTGATGACAAATTCTCATTACGAATTCTGTTGACGAATTCTCATTCCGAATTCGCATTCAGAATTCACCTATTAAACAGAATCTGATCATCTTTGTTTTATAGACTCCGAATGATTTTTTTGACTCCGAAAAATTATTTTTGTTTACACTCCGAACCTTCACTCCGAACTTTTAAGTTATACTTTAAACGATGTCGTACTTTCTGTTTCACTTGTTTTGTTATAAAACGATGTCACCTATTCTATTATAAACTAACCATTGGTTAAGTTACACATGTACAGGTCCCTCCGATTTTTAAGGAAAATATGACCATTGGAAAGGAGGCCGACCTTGCCTATAAATAGGAGCTCATTTGAAAGAGTTCAAGGCTGAAATGCTGACTGATGAATAACTTCTTCAACATTGTGCATACATGCTGTTGAAGTAATTTCTAGAGAGAGAGGCTTTTATTAACTCTCAAAGCTTCATGCGACTCCGAATATTGGTGATTACATTCGAGGACTTCCGGGGATAGGAATACATAGGTGCCGACTACCTTGAAGTTTGAGGGCTTCCTTGCTGAGGAAGACAGATTTTGCCAACTACCTTGAAGTTTAGGCCTTGCGGGGATAACAAGACAGAGACTCTGATCTTCCTATCGAGTTCTTACCCTGGTGTGGGTAAGACAGACTTTCTTAAAAGTATAAATCAAGGGACCTTTATCCAAGGTTGTTGGATACCCTTCTCTTTGGGTTAAAAGACTTATATCTTGTTACTTGTAGTTTCACTAATTGTTTATTTCCACTGCATTTTGTATTATAAGGAAATTATAACTTTCTTATACTTCCTTACTTGTACTATGTTTCATTTAGATTCTATACGTTTTAAGGTAGAATCTTATATTGTAATCTTTTGTTAAGTTTCAATTTCTAGAACCATATTTCTGGAACCTACTTTCAGAATCTCTTTCCAGTTTTAAAAAAGTACATAGGACTTGAAGTTTATAACTTCATTCCTTTTTCCAAGTTTTCAATTGGTGTTAGAGGTGTTGTTAATTTTCTTAGTTTAAATTTGTTAAACTTAGATCTTTCCTTTGTTTAAAGGAATTTTTAAAGTGTATAATTCACCCCCCCCCCCCTCTTGTATATTGAGCATCTACATCATTATTTAGATCCTACATGTTATGTACTAGGATTTATGTTCCTTATTCATTAAGATTTGTATTTAGATATCAAGAAGTATCAAGAGAGCCATGTTGTTCATCTATAAATATTATCCTGGAGTACTTGAGGTGTAAAAAGGATGTCTTCATGGTTTTTTAGAATATGATAAACTAGTTGTGAAGGGATGTGGATATTCTAGTATCTAAATAGATTGGAATGATTTAAAATCATATTTGGAATATTTTTTCCCATATTGTATGAATTGTGAGCTAGAAAAGTTTTAATTAGATAGTGGTCCCAAATTTTAAAGTAGATTTCAATTATATTGCATGTTTTTTAGCTAAAGTAAGAGTATAGATATTAATATTTATCTATGATCTTTTTTATGTTCTTAATAGTTATTATTTTATCTATCTATTTTTTTATAATACTGCCACAGTGCTTCTAACCCAGGATCTCATGTCATATCAATGAATGAATCATATTATTTAGATGTATCACATATTGAGTATTTTTTCCCAAAATAGTGAAATCAGAGTAAGTTGAGTATCTAGAGAAGAGAAAATGGTAGACATTTTGACTAAAGCCTTATCTTGGTAGAATCATTAATTTCCTTTGATAGTGAGAGAACTAAAATTTATTAGTAGTTGGATCTAGTGAAAGTGTAAATATGTTGGAGTTAGTACCCTAAAACCAACTAACATTATACTTACAATTACTATAATTTTGATCAATATATTATTCCAAGATGAATGTTCTTTGGTTTAACATTAATGTGATAATTCCAAACAAGTATTTTCACATTAAAAGGTTATATAAGTTTCCCACTATAATGGGAACCTAGAAATTATACGAAATTATTCAAAAATATATATCATATATTCTATGTAACATCTATCAAATGTGACACAGATGTTGTTTAACTATTAGTCTTTAGGGGCTCAAAAGTCTTTAAGAATAATTCTCATGAATTTCACACATGGTAGTCTTTTTAAATGGGGTTATGATGATAGACCAACGAATTGTAATTCCAAATTTTTATATATCATTGGATATTCCTATCTCTGAATTCCTATAATGGTCCTTAAAGTTGATATTGTTTTTAAAATATATCATGAATCACATACTTTGATTTATGGATGAAAATGATGACATAATATGGTCATGGTGAGGTAATATAGGATGGGTTCATTATAAGTAATATAATGGTAATCAATAAATAAATAAAGGTTTTGTCCCTTATAAATGATTCCATATATCTCTATGTCATTCAATGAAATGGAAATATCTAATTAAATCCATATCCTTGGAAGTTTTTCAAGTAATTTATTCTCAAAAAAATAGAGAAATACAAATCTATCATTTAAGGTTATTACAAAAGTATGCATACTTCGTGATGATATATCAAGAAAATAGGATTATATTACACATTAGTGCTCAGAGGAAGATTGTTGTCATTGAGACATTAATATCTTTATTTATGAGTTCCTAACATTCTTCTCGAAATTTATCATTTAAATTATGTAAATTCACTAAATTATACTAGGGAATAGGTCTAGATGGTCCATAAGTATAAAAATAGGTTTTTTATGTCATATTGTAAAGTTTTAACATTAGTTTTTGAGGAAAAGTCATTCCAACAGATGTATTAAATAAATTTTTAACATCAATTATTAAACATGAAATTAAATTTTAATTTTTTTCTGATTTTTCATGTTTTTTTAAAATAAGTGAAGTAAAAAATGAATTTTCTTATTGGTTTTTAAATAAGAAATGTAAAAAATCATTTTTTTTACAAAAAATAGAGAATGATGATACTGATATAGTTGTTTTGATGAATCCACAACAACAATTTTAGTTTTTTATGACAAAAAAATTAGATTAAAATTGTAAAACAAAAAACATATTAAGTATAATCTAAAGATATAATCATAAAAATCAACAAATATTAATGAAATTTTAAAACAAATCAACATATAATTAATGATATAATACCATGGGTTTTACCCATATGAAAGGATCTTTGATATATCATAATGTTCAAAAATATTTCTCTTTCATTGTAGAAATAATTTTCAATGTTTCTCCCATTGAATCCACCCTATTAATATTCTAAATTCATACTCAATCATGATTTGGAATCTATGAATGATGAATCAAGGGAGAAATAAATATTTTAAAGAAAATCGTGTCCATGAAATATATATGAAGATGGGTAGAAAAATGAATGTATGTGATTGAAATGAAAAATGAGTACATCGTGTCATAATGGTATTCTGTGAAATATATTTAACTTTGGTAATTTAAAAACCTAACATTAAAAATATTGTAGAATATTTTTTTCATTTATTTTTTTAAATAACCTATAGTTAAAATGTTTTTGAATATATTTTTAATGTCATTTATTCCGAAACCCAACATTAAAAATACCAATATAGAATATTTTATGCCAGTTACTGAGTAAACAATATTAGAACAAATACATTATAAAAAAATACTAATGGTGACATGATATATGTTTCCAAAATTTCATTAAATTTTACTCAATTTAAATTTAGAAATAATTTTTATTATTTAATTCATTAGGGTAAAAATAGGCTTTTATGTTAGCTTGTTTATTGTTTTTGATATTGGTTGACTAGACAATGTCATTCAAACCAACATAGTGAATATATTTTTAATGATTAAAATATTTATAAGACCAAATATTATAAGAATTTAATTTTTTATTCTTTTTTCTTTTAGATATTTAAAAACCAATGTAAAGAATTATTTTTATATTGATTATTTAAAAAACAAATGTTAAAAATGATCATCCACTTCTATTTTTAAATAAATGGGGTCAGAAATCATAAAAAATAAATTTTAAGAATAATTTTTCTATAAATATTTTTAAATATGATTTTAATAAATGAAACTAAAAATATATAACTGATATAAAATATCATTTTTTATATCGAATTTTTAAAAAATGTATAAAAATATTATGTTTTTAAGAAAAATAATGAGATAAAAAATAAACCTACAAAGTTTTTTTTGAAATAACGACATCAAAAAATCACAGTTTCATATGATAAAGTACTTAGTTTACAATTAAAAAAATAAAAAATATTTATCATTCAAATACATAATGATATTAATAAACCAATATTAATAAAAATGTTATAAAAAATTAAAAGAGATTAAATGAAATAATTCTAAGGATTTTACCTCTATATAAGGATCTTTGATAAATCATAATTCTCAAACAAATGTCTTCATCAATGTAGAAATAATTTTCATTGTTTCTCTTCACAACATCTCTTTTTTCATATTTTAAATGGATACTCAGTTCTGATTTACAATCTATGAATGTTGAATAGAGTAAGAAATTAAAGTTTTGTGTAAAATAATGTGATCATGATAGAATTGAATATACAGGAAGAAATCAAAATTTCAGATGGAAATTGAATAAAGAGTGTGAAATGTGATATATTTATATGTAGGAATAAAATAAAAATGAGGGAGATGTAAAAAAAATTAATTTACATTCTCAATGGGATGAATTTTTTATTGGGAATGTTAAATAGTGTGGGTGTAATGAAAAAAAATGAATTTTTTTATTACATTTTTTTAACATTAGTTATTTAAATAACTTACATTAAAAATATTTTTGAATATATTTTTATATTTATAATTTCAAAAAACTGATGTTAAAAATATCCATGTAGTTTATTTTATGATCATTATTAAATAACTTGTGTTAAAAGTATTTTTAATGTGGGTCATTTAATAATTAGTGTTATAATTACTTTTTATACTAGTGATTATAAAATATTTATTATTTAATAATTATAGATCACATAAATTATATCACCAAATATTTTAGTTTAGAATATGTGAGTTTAATTTTATATCTTATTTATTATTCACAAGGTAATAAATAAATTATTGTTCATTCACTAGTTTAGTGAATAGATTAATATAAATATTTATTAATCTATTTGAATATTAAAATAAATATTTATTCATTGGTTTAGTGAATATATTATTTTCTCATCGGCCTATTTTAATAGTAACACAAGACCAGGCTCATATCCCTACTCTTGAGATAAGATTTTGAAAACATGGTATAGTGATAATAATAGGTTGAGCTCTTACTCTTACCCAGGCATATGAGGCTCACCAAAATATTATAGTGGCACCCATTGAATAGAAGGATTAAATTTCTGACCACATCTATGAAGCTTATTAATATATTTTAATAGTAGTTAAATACAATAAATGGACTCATATCCCCATTCCTTCCAATAATCATGAGGCATGCCATAAAATTCCATCAATCATCTAAAAGAGTCACCAGATAAAAGATAAGCAGTCACCCTAGAGTGTTCCCCTACACCAAGGTTTATGTTCACACTGTGTGTCTCTTATCATAATTGTTGTTCGAAACCTAATCACTCGATCATGGAGATATTGAATGTTTCATCAAGGGAATCATACAACCCATAAGTAGGATCATATTCTTTACCTAATTAATGATAACTTTTGTGGGGACCTTCAGTGCATTTTGATAGCATCCCAATAATTTTTGTATTCTTTATCAATATAATATTCAATTTATGGTTGCAAAGGTCCTCCCCATGTTATAGATATTAGAAACTATGAAAGTAATCCCTATAGTATTCACCATAGAGGTCTTTCTCATGGTTCTCATTATATAGGTCATCCCTAGGATTACATTTCTTCTAGATATAAATGTCCTCCCAAATTAATACCAATTCGAGACTAACCTTGTATTTAGGGTAAAAAATGTGTTTAAGGATGATTTCACCATGAACCTCATCAATATTTGGTGATGTCTAATCCCAATAGAAGGATATTTTAGGGTGACGGTTATCTTTATTCCTCCCTTGGACCAATCATCCATTGATATAACTAAGTAGGTTCTATGAGATATTTATTACTTTTATAAGGTACTGGGAAGATGACCTTTATGTTTAGATCATGTTTAAGAATATCTCACTGATGACATGGATAATTCCATAGTCATTTGGAAGGAACTATTCAGGTAAAATATACCAATCATGTTATGGATCATGGATGCTTCCCTGTATGACATTTCAAAGACATTAAAAGATGAATTTATACCCTTATTATGTTAGAACCTATGGGTGAATCACCACAATATCAATATAAGGAATCTTCTTGATAAAGAATACACCAACAGAATCATGGTGTTGAGAAAGATATACAACTAGGATGATTCTTATACCTTTTTACTGGCTCAAAATCCTAAGGTGAAAAAGTAGAAAGATAAAATCCCATAGGCTTTCCTCATATATATGAATACACTTCACCAAATAATTCTATATACCTTACCTAACATCTACATTAGAGGTTGGGAAAGGTAAAGTACTCTGCACTTCACCTCACTTGTTGGCAAGCCAAGTTCATCAAATTGTTCAACATGTAAAGTAGTTGTATCAAGATAGCCTTATTGAGTGGGATATGCATATAATAATTGTTATATCCAATGAATTACAGTCATTACCAAATATTATAAATGATTCATTCGGTAAGATAGATAAATTGAAAAAATATTTTTTCAAGAAGCAAATAAAATTAATCAAGAATCTCATTTGATTCATGTCAAGCCTACAACTATATAGAGGTATACTATAGATAGAATATCTCACCCTAAAAGAAAATTACATCATAACAATGTTAATTTAGAGGAATAAAAAATATAGATAGATACATGACATTATATGCCTTCACAATAATACTAGAGAAACTCCAGCCCAAAGGGATGATGGGATTTTTACCCCTACCACCACCCATAAGATCACCAAACACACACTATATATAAGATTTTATGGTGGAAGAAACAAGTCAACCCCATCCCACTAGGATAAGGGCATTTATATAACCTTCATTTTCTCCTCCAAGGAAATATTCTTTCTTCATAATGGGTCCATCTTTACAAAAATTTCCCTCATTGTTTTTTCACATATATGATCCATATCCTTCATTAAGTGAGTGCTTAGTAAATTTAACTAATTAATATCTCTATGTAATCATCAAAAAATGAAGGAAACTAAATAATAATAGGGCTTATAAGCCAAAATGGTTCACCGAGACAGAAAATTTCAAGGAGGATTTCTATCCACCAATTATTATATATTCTTTGGGTGGGAAATCTCTATTCTAATTTGAGGATGATGAGAAAAAAATTCATATTATATATATTAATAAATTTTATTGGCATTGATATCATAAATAAAAAATATCACACCCCTGATGTGGAAGGACATATTGAAGAGACTTCCACCCAAGGCATGGTATTCACCAATTAAGAATGATTGTGCACCCAAAACTAGAGGAAGGATCAAAATTTAGGAGCTCAGATAAATTTTCAAGTATCACATGCTTGACATGCTTAAACTAAGGATAAAAGGAAAGGTGTGGCTATATTAATATCCCACTCAAAACTCAAGGAAGTCAAAACTCTTTCCATTAAGGAAAGGATCATCTGATATAAGGATAATATTGAATAATTGAGGTGGCTCAATATTGAACTACTTCGTGGAAATATCCCTAATAAATATTACTCTCAAGAAGAGGCTAATATATATCCTCCAGTACATATTAAATGGTAAGTAATTGATCAAATATTAATAGTAGAGCCTAACCATCCAACTTATTATGGATCCAAACCACTAGTTTATCTAAACTTAGTATCCTAATAGTATCAAGGCTTACCTACAATGAGATATCCAATTCCATTTCAATTAAGCTACCTCATGATACCAAAAAATGAATACTAGAAATAAACATAGGTAAAATAACCATATTAGGTTCCAAAAATTCCTCCCACTAGGGAATAAACTCAATAATGTTACCACTAGAACTCTTTTAATCCATTGAATCCCTTAAAAATAAAATAGAGTTCATGGAGGAGTGTTGTTCACTAGTACACCCAAAGAGAAAGTTATATCCTAATTTAGTAGACACTACTCCACCACCACCTAATTTTGAGGATCCCACCTTCTCCATCTTCAATGTAATGGGAGACCCAAGGAATCACCTAACATAATTCGTCTATTTATTTCTTACAATGATAGTAACATTACATAAAAATAATTGAAAAATATTAGATGATTTTTCCAGATCATGGAAAGACTATCATTCATCAGGTATAGTAGTATATTTATAGGATCCATTTCTAATTGGGAAGATCTATGGAGGTTTTTATTATTATAATTAAATTATGTATTGAATAATTCAACCATAATAAACATCTCTAATTTCTTATAATGAAAAATATAATAGATTCATAGATTTCATCACTAGGTGGAAGAAAATGACCTACTCCCTAAATATGAAGATCCATTAAGTATATCTATTATAAATACACATTTATAAACTTTTTGATATATAGAAAATATTGTTACTAATTATGAAATTCTTTGGTGGTATCTAATAATTTTTTATTGCATCTAGAGGACACCATATGATGTTTAAATGACAAATATTAGCTGAAGTTATAAATAAAACATAAGAATCTATTCTGAATTGATCCCAAAACTGCCATGATCAACCTATAACCAACACCAAATAAGGAACCTAAATTCATAAAATATCACATGGTCCATCCCCCTGAACAAAAGAAACACTGGTAATGTTGTCATCAAGATGGGATGGAGGATTATCCTCATAAAAAATTTAAGGATCAAAGGCTTAAAACCTATTCATTCTGAAGAGAATATGTTTTTCGGAACTCTATTATAGATATGAATAATAACATTTTCAAATTGATTGTGTTTAATAAGACTTATGAAGTTGGTAAAAATGACTACCCTAACAGGTACACCTTCCATTAAATGTTGCAAAACAATAACCAATACTACTTTATTTTCAAGGATAAACTCCAGAAGCCGGTTGACTCTAGGTAGGTCAAGTTTGGAAATCCCACAGTATATGTAACCTATATTTTTTCCACTCCACTAGAAGATAAAGGATAATGGTATAAAATTATAAACTTATTATCACATTAATTTTATTATTGGATGATCTATAAATTGACCATATTTCAATATACCATATTTAGGGAATAACTGAACATACCAATTGGGACCCCACATCGACCAATACTATCAAATATCACATCATCATCAACTCAATTTTTTAAAAGTTATTGTAATCATATCCAATATAATAAATCATGGGGGAGTATTTTTTACTAATAACTAAGTTAGTCCATACACTTGTAAACTTCCAAACATTATCACTAGGAGGATAAGAACCATTCTACCAAAGGAGGCAATGGGAACCACCCTATAAAATAAAAGACTCATCATTCAAGGAATATTAATATATTTTAGTCAATATCATTCAACTAAAAAACCCCTTCACAATTGAAATTGGAGGTCCATTAAAAACACAATGTCTCTATCCATAATCTGGGAAGAGGTTTTAGGGCCAAGGAGGTCATAAAATATGAGATCAAAATAGACCTTGATAATTTTGAACCATTTTTTATAAGGTTGTATATGCCAAAAAAACAAAAGATAAGCATGAAATTGAGCCCAATGAGAGTATAAAAAAGATCATGAGTCATCCAAGGATCACTTGAATCCCATAATACTTGGGGGAAAACTTATAGATACATAGTTTTCTAATCAATTTAAAACTATGGGAAGGCCAGTTCAACCAAATAATTGAATTAAAAAAATGAACCCTTATTTTGATCAAAGAAAAAGGGTCATTGGTATAGTAAATAGTGAAGACCAAACCCTAGTATAAAAAACGAACTCATGATAAAGAAGTTTAAGAAATTTCTATAAAAATATTATATCCTAAAGCAGTTGGACACTTTTTTGGACATTCTGTCCATTATAGATGTTGTTAATCTATTTATAAAACTTAGGGAAGCCCACAGTAAGGCCCTTTGAGTCCTCAATAATTTGAGTAGGATATCGTTGTATCCAAGGCATATCGCATGGATACTAGTCCTATAAAATGTCACATGGTCATTTCTTTTATAGAAAAATATCATGAATTAGTAATACCTGGGAACATCATGACCTATAATATATCTATAAAGATTGGTGATATTCATGTTTTTTATCCCTAAATGATAATGGTTCTAGGATCAACCTCATATTAGTGTATAATCTCCACCATTTGGGTTCCAATGAGTTAGATCTAAGTCCCTCCTACCTAAAATTTAGGGGGTATGATAAGTAAACAGAATTCAGCTGAGAGTATTAAGATCATAGCCTAGTTCAATTACCTTGTATCCAAATCCTAACTCATGGTGTTTTTCTAAGACATATCCTTCAACCTTTTACTGGGAATTTTGGGGCTCCACATTCATTCAATGATACCATAATCATAACATTAGTTCCTAAAATACTCTATTAATAGACATGTTGGAGTATTATATGGTGATAATCCCCCTTAGAGTCCTTTGAATCAAAAAATATAGATACAGAGTTCTATAAATGGTGGGGGAATAAACTAATTAAATATAACATCATTATAATAAATTACCCCAATGGGATGGATCATATCCATTTCAACCTATGGAGTGAAATCAGAAAGGATTATATGTTTCTTATAAACTGAATTGAGGAAAAAACTATTGATTTGGTAATTCATTGTGTCATGAAAGTTCCATTTTAAAATAAGATAATGTTTCCAATAATATTCATTTTATATAATGGTCAATATAATTTCCTCGGGGATCCATCTCAGTCAAGGAAAAAAAGACCGCTTTGAATTCTAGTTATTTCAACTTGATTCCAGAGTTTCTTTAGAGTCATTATGATTTGAAATATCACCAAATTCAATTGACACAGTTAAGGATCATCAACCAATTTTATATAATTCCTTAAGGAAGAAGGATATCTCAAATCCTTAGAAAAATTCTCCTCTATCCTAATGATTTAAATTCCATCTACTAAATCCATCCATGAAAAAGGAATGGTGTGAACTTCAAAAATATAATAATTTACCTGATGATAATTCCTTCACCATATCCTATATCTCAGGATATAAATTCTTCATTTACCCTAATTAATCATAAAGTTGAAGGGAAAAATATCCACGATTTACCTGCATTATCTTTAAGATATATAGAATCTCATATATCATCTATTGGATCACATAATCCACATTAATCATCTTCTTAAGACAATAGTTAGGTAGAAAAATAGGGTGATGGAAATATCAAATACACCCTTATAGTGTTAGAGGATGATGTATCCACCATAATAGATATACATATAGGTGAATTTGGGTACAAATGAGAATGTATGGCCTACATTAATCATCACCTCTATATCCATTAAGGAAAAAAAGATATATATAAACTTCCTCAAGAAGTATCAAGATATCATTACATGGAACTATAAAAAGAGAACACTATTGGATCCTAAGGTGGATCCCCACCATTTTGGATTTCAAGATGAACACCATGGATTTAAATAGGTGTCAAGGATAATTAATATAACACATGATGATAAGGTGGAATTCAATGTTAATAATATCATTAAATAAAATTTCATTAAGGAATTTCAAAAAATAAAATAGATTTTCAATATTGTACCTATCAATAAAAATAAAATATAGGGTTATTCTTAATCGATTGTTGGGATATCAACTAGAATTAACAAAAGGATGGTTTCCCAGTTATGGTAATAGATCTAATTATTGATGTGACCATTGGTTTATAGACCCTCTCTTTTATGGGTGGATACTCGATCAATAATCATATCTGGATGGCCCCTGATAATGAAGAATCCACTGCTTTCAAGGTACCTTAAGGGGTATACTTATACCAAGTAATTCCATTTTTTCTTAAAGGAAACTGGTTCTATATATCAATATGACACATACCATACCTTCAATACCCTCCTAGGGAACATCATAGAATAATATATTGATGATTTAGTGTTCTTTCCTAAATAGCTTTGTAATCAAATTATAGATCTTAAGATTGTATTAAATAAAATTTGGAAGAATATCCTAAAAATGAACCCCTTGAAATGTTATTTTGGGGTAATATCAGGAATATTTCTTGGATTCATGGTATCCCATCATGGTATCAAATTCAAACTTTACAAGACTAAAGGAATCCTTAATATTCCACCTCATGAAAACCTTAAATGGTTGAGGGCGATCTAGGGGAATCCCACTTATTTCATATTATTTATTGATAATATCACTTGTAAATTTCTTCCCTTTATGAAATTAATTAATAAGAAAGTAACTTATAAGTGGTATAGATAATTTCAATAATATTATGATGATTTCAAGTACTATATCTTATAGTTATCAGTGTTTGTGTCATAAACGAAGGGAAATCCTCTTATCCTTTATGTGTAGATCTTATGATGATCAATTGGTTTTCTACCTTCTTATAAGAATAATGTGATAAAATGTAATTTTCACCATTATATTACTATAATAATGATGGATACCAGGACATGATACTCTAATATTGAAAATAATAACCATGTATTTATTTTCACAGTACAGAATCTAAGGTATTGCCTACAAAATCACAAGGTATATCTTATCTTCCATATAGACCTGCTTAAATATATACGTGGAATCCTAATTTTGAACATTCATCTAGAATTATTTAAATTTATTCTACAATAGTTTTTCATCCATTTTATATCTCAAAATATGACCAAAGGGTAGTAATTTTCCAATTTATTCACCATACACTAGGCCCCAGAGAAGTCATTACTGAACCAAGGATCCATAAAGAATAGGTTTTATCTATCTATAACACTCTAAAATAGTGGGAGATATTATTTTATGGTTCTTATAAAATCCTAATATTAATATGGATAGAAAAATTTAAGATTAATAGGGTAGTTCTGGGGTTTGTACTCATCTCCGCAGCTAAAGCGGTTCTACCCTACTTCTTCCTTCTATCAAATATATATACCAACAATGTGGTAGAATACCAAGCCCTAATTATAGTATTGGATCTATATTTATAGGTACCATAGAACAATTTAAACATTAATTGTGATTCAATGTTAGTGATCAAGAAAATCAATAGTTAATCTGCTATCAAAATGAATAATTGACTCCCCTTCTTGATTATGTCTAATGGTTGATGGAGGAATTTCCATATGATCTAGCATTATCTCATATCCTTCATTCATATAATACCAAATCTAATGTAAGAACCCGGGTTTTAAGAACATGTCAAAATCCCAAACCTGTTTCAATTTTGGATTATTCTGAGAAAACTAGAAGAATCTAGGAAAAACTTTTGCAAGTTGTGGAGGTCATACAGGGGCGCACGGTTGGCGCACGGTCTGAACAAACCATGCGTCCAGCCCAGGAAACCGTGCACCCATGACAGTGGGCTTCACATGGGCGGCGCACGGTTTGTCAAACCGTGCGGTCAAGTCATGCAAAGTCCCTGAGTGAGATAGTGGCAACCGCACGGTAGGCGCACGGTTTTCCAAACCGTGCGGGGTAACCGTGCGGCCACTTAAAGTTAGGGTTTTTAAGTTCTGGGCCACTCGGGATTTCCCATTCTCCATCTTTCTTTTTCCCTCTTGTAGATCATGTGTGGAGAGCCAGCTGGACCTTCAAATCCTTCCTGGATCTTCATCTGAACCCCGTTTCAAACATCATTTGATGCATTAGAACCCCCTCGGTAAGGCCTTGATTCCTCTTGGGCTGTTTTTCTTGATTTCTGTTCTTCAATGAGTTTTTTAGGTTTGATTGGTTTTGATTATTTTGTAGATCTACTGCATTTTAGACCTAATTAGAGGCTTTTATCGGAGGAGTAACATCTTACTATTACGAGGTAGGTTGTGCATACCTCTTTTTGTGTTTTCGTGGTCATTTGGGTAGCGCGGCATTCGATGCATTTTTTGGGTATTTTGATAAAGACCCTAATTTATCTATTACTACTTAATTAAATTTCTTATTGTACCTATGGGATACCTTTGGGTATTCCCTTTGTCCTATCTTGATTGAGAAGGGTCAGGTGAGAGGTTGTTTCTCACATGGGGCATTTTGGCTGAGGTTTCCAAAATGATAATTCTCGAATTGTATTGGTTTAAACTATTAGGTACAATTATTTAAACCTTGATATGAATTGTTGGAGACCTTATAAACTTTAGTGTTGGTATGGTAAAACACTTTATTAGTGAAATTCATTTGTTTAGATGGTTTTCCTATTATGTTTTCTGTTTAAATGTGTTTTATATGTAAATGTTGAATTGCATATGCTGGAACCTTCGGGTTGTCATGGGCATGGCCCGGGTTACTTTGGATGGTTTTGACCACAGGATTGGGCATCATGGACATCATCTTGAGGTAGTACAACTGTTATGTTGGGCTTGGCCTAGGGTTACATTGGGTGGTTTTGACCATGGGATTGGGCATCATAGACGTCGGCTTGAGGTAGGATGATTGTCAGGTTGGGAATGGCTCGGGTTACTGGGATAGTGAGGTTATCAAACTTGAGCGGCTTGGTCATAGGGACATGAGGTGTTAGATTTGTGGTGTCTTAGGTACTATTTTGGTGATTACCACTCACTCGGAACTTCGAGTAGTGTGCAGAAAGAGATACTCCATGATGAGGTGATTTTTACCACTCATGTGGGTAGAGGCCCCTGTAGATGCAGTTTCGGTACTTTGGTTGGGGATGCTTTCCATAGGAAGCCACGTGGTATGTGAGGAGCCTCCAAGGGATAGATTGAGGATATCGTCTTGTGGGCTGAGACTCGCCATGATTTGAGGGCAGGTATCGATGTCCCTCTGGTTACTTATTTGAGGTTGGATATCTCCATCCCTCTGGTTACATGATTTTAGGGCAGGTATCATTTTCCCTCCAGCTATTTTTTTGAGGGTAGACATCGTTGTCCCTCCGATTATTTATTTGAGCGCAGGCATCATTGTTCCTCATAGTTACTTCTTGGGCCTGCCTTCAGGACATCGGTACTTGAGGCACGAGGTGTCCAGAGGCACAAGGTGTTGGGTTACTATTCTTAGGTGTGCCTTTGGGACATTGGTACTTGAGAAATGTGGTGTCAGGGGTCACATGGTGCAGGGTTACACGATAGAGATTCCGGTGTTGGCCGAAGTAGGAGACACTCTATTGTGGCCGCTGAGCACCAGTGGAGTTTGTGTTTATTTGTGCATCGTTCTATTTACTGTTTTCCTTATAAATGCTTGCCTTCTTAAACACTTATATTAGGTACGCACCATTGGGTGGTATCCTAATGAGATTTTTCTCACACCCTAGACAGGCCCTTTGGGATGCGTGCAGACTTTATGGATTTACATGTAGGAAAGAGGCCAGCTTCAGGAGCTGGGCTGCATTAGTTGTTGCATGGAGATGGTATGGACCTTGAGGTCTTTCCTAGCTGTAGTTTATCTTGTTTTTTTCCTTTCATGTATTAGCATGCTTAATTGTTATGTAGCTATAGTTGGTTCACCATTGGCTCCTTTTTATATATAAATACTTGTATGACCTGTTTTGGATGCATGTTTGTTGTTCAGTGGTAGTTACAAGTGATCAGAGTGCTATTGTGTTTACTCTCCACTACTGTTGTTTATATTTATTGCTTCTGCTATTTATCAATATTGAATGTGCTTCCGCTCTGTAGGTATGGTCCAATTCTACTGAGTCATTTGTTCTGTTGCATCATTATTATTATACTCAGACCAGTACCATTATTATCCTCCAAGAGGGTATAGCCTCCCCACTATACCTATAAGACCCTCTCTTCTAGTTGGCAGCCTTTGGTGTTCGGGGAGATGTCCCTAATGTAGTAACACCTGACCCGTTTAGCACTGTTCAGGTGACTGTTTGGGTCTGGGTCGTTACAAATTGGTATCAGATGAGTTCTTGACAGGGATTTAGTAGTAGTGTTTTGCTGGCTACTAATGAGTTTGAGACTTCTCTTTTTTATTTCTGCGAGTTTTACAATTTGGGATATGGTAGGGTGAAGATAGGTTGTTACTGGAATGAGGTTACTGGCTTGTGTTTGGGTGCCTATAGCCCCAATTATGAGTGAAGGACCAAGTTTCCATGGGTGGGAATTCTTGTTTACTTTTTGCTCAGATTACAGTTTATATGATTTCCACATCGGTGGCTCACTTGGTGTGTGATGTTATGGATTGTGATGTGTAACCCTTGACCTGGTGTGATAAGGGAGAGTTAGACCTTGACCCGGTATGTCAAGGTTTGTTTCTTGGCTTTTGATAGCCACATTTTAGGGTATTTCAATTTCATAACCGCATGTATACTTTGTGATGTGATAATTCCATGTGAATAATATCAATTGCCATATTATGTATGCTTTGAAATATGAATAGGTGAAATTCCTAATCGAATTGCTTGTTGATTGAAATGTGTTATGCCATGCTTTGTATATTAGTAGAATTTCATGTGGTAGGGTAATTGGGTCTGGCTCTTGTAAGAGCAGGCAGATACGATGGTTGAGATGATTTTGATCACCAGGATTGGGTGACTCGGTCGTTGGTTTGAGGCAATGTTGTTTGTCGGGATGGGCATGGTCTGAGGTACTTTTGATACTTGGCAATATTAAGGGCGAGTAAGGAGGCCACAAGGCCGGGACGCCATGGGAATGGGTTGTGGTGGGGGAGAGTAAGGGTAGTAGTTATGCATTTCCTTTCACTACTTTCCTTATCTGTGGGTTGTCTGGCCATTTATGGTATTCAGTGGGTTCCTCTTATACATATCTATGGAACGTCAGGTGGGTAATGATACAGTATAACAAGTGCAGGATCAGGTTCAGGATCCAGTGCAGATAGGACAGCAGACGGGTTTGGCAATGTTTGGACCATGGCTCGATGAGCATCTCTGAGCTAGCCTGGTACGTGTCTTTTAGCGGATCTACAAAGGTGCACAGGGTAAAGATCCATCCATGGATTATCTGACGCACGAGTTCCAGTCGTAGAACCCGCCGATTTTTTAGGGTGAGGCTGGCCTGCAGGCGGATGAGAACTTAATAGAGAGCATACAAATGATCTTCGAGTAGCTCGACATGCCTCCAGGGTGGAGGATCAAGCTAGAAACGTACATGATACGAGGATCGGAAAAGCGCTAGTGGGATGTATAGGTTCAGGCTCGCAGGCATGAGGGACTGGCATAGAAGGACTTCGAGAATAGGTTCTTCAATTACTTTTACCCAAAGACACTAAGGGCAGAGACATCTCTGGAGTTTTTAAGTCTTCATAAGGGAGACATGTTTGTCATGGAATATGAAGCTACTTTCACTGATTTGTCTCTCTTTGCACCCAGTATGGTAAGAGATGGTGAGGATATGGTGATACGCTTTGAGGATGGCTTACGACACGTCGTTCGGATCCAGGTAAATATGTTCCGGCTAGTTTATTTCTCAGAGGCAGTGAATCAAGCACTCATAGCGGAGAGAAATCAAAGGGATAGGCCCCAGGTTGGTCGAACAGCAGCCTCAAGTGATGGTTCGAACAAAAGGAAGTGAGTACGGGATGAGTTCCAGCAGGGCGGTCAGGCCAAGAACTCAACTAGAACACCTTGTAGTAGTTATTCAGTGGTTTTTTCAGTGTGGATAGCCAGGACATGTTCAGACCCAATGAGATAGGCCTCCAAAGTAGTTCCAGTCATGTGGATAGGCCGGGCATCTAGAGAGGTTCTACAAGTAGCCTTCTCATATATCCAGCAGGCAGGGACCGAGACAGATGGTGGAATTTGGAGTTGGTTCAGGTTCGGTACCAGGAGAGGGTAGTCGAGGTTCAACTACAAGCAGAGGATGTGACAGAGATAGTGGGAACCAACTAAGGGGTCAGTGGCCAGTGACTAGAGCAACACTGTAGGGAGGTCAGGAATCAAGCAGTCGTGCTTCAGGCCAGGTGCACACCATGGAGCTGCTAGAGGCTGAGTAGGCTGGTGATCCAATGACGGTTAGATGTACAACACAGGTGTGGTCATGATTTACTTGTTCTCTTCTGGCATGACCTATAGAATCATGTCCGTTTTGAGTGCACGTGATGCACAGGATCTATGTGGATAGACTAGATGCTGGTTAGTGGGATTGGCGCCATATCAGGTGCGTGAAATATATATATATGAGATGTGTAGCATTAGGGGAATCGAGGATACGGGTTACTTGAGGTTCCTTGGGCATCGGGGCATCGAGGATGTGGGTTACTTGAGGTGCCATGAGCATCGGGGCATCGAGGATGCGGGTTACTTGAGGTGCCATGGGAATCGGGGCATCGGGGATGCAGGTTACTTGAGGTGCTAGGAACCAGGTTTTTTTTTAGAATCCATGGGATGCAGGACCTCGTAGAGGTAGACACCGATGTGGTGTGGGATACATTTGATGTCGGAAGTGGCACGGGGGGCACCAATGAGGCGCAGGGGTGATGATGCATCACGAGAGGACCTTCAGTCCAGAAACAAGTTAGAAAACCTTTTCTTGTTCTGAGTTTTTTCGGGTTGAGACCGAGTTAGGATATTCCTAAGGTGTGGAGTCCCTTGAGTAATTTTTTTAGAACCTTATGACCAGGGAAGTTTGGGTTTCTTTGATCGAGGTGGTATGTTCGGTGCCATCTCCGGGTTTCTTTTGATAGCTCGGGGACGAGCTATGTTAAGGTGGGGAGATTTTAAGAACCCAAGTTTTTAGAACGGGTCAAAATACCAAACCTATTTGAATTTTGGATTGTTCTGAGAAAAATGAGAGAATCTAGGAAAAAAATTTAAGTTGTGGAGGTCGTATAGGGGTGCACGGTTGGCGCACGGTCTGAACAAATTGTGCAGCCAGCCCAGGAAACTGTGCACCCTTGACAGTGGGCTCCACACGGGTAGTACACGGTTTTTCAAACCATGCGAGCAAGCCGTGATAAGTCCCTAGGTGAGATCGTGGAAACCGCATGGTTGGTGCATAGTTTTCCAAACCATACGGGGTAACCATGCAGCCACTTAAAGTTAGGGTTTTTAAGTTCCCGGACACTCGGTATTTCCCATTCTCCATCTTTCATCCTCCCTCTAGTGGCTCATGTGGGGAGATCCATCTGGACCTTCAAATACTTCCCATATCTTCGTCTAAACCCCATTTCGAACATCGCTTGATGCGTTAGAACCCCCTCGGTAAGACCTTTATTCCTCTTGATCCATTTTTCTTGATTTCTGTTCTAGAATGATTTTTTGGGGTTTGAGAGTTTTTGATTATTTTGTAGATCTATTATGTTTTAGACCTAATTAGAGGCTGTTATTAGAGGTCTAACATCATACTAGTATGAGGTAGGTGGTGCATACCTCTTTTTTATTTTAGTGGTCATTTGGGTAGCGCGATCTTCAGCGTGTTTTTGGGTATTTTGAGAGAGACCCTAATTTATCTGCTACAACTTATTTAAATTTCTTATTAGACCTATGGGATACCTTTGGGTATGACCTTTGTCCTATCTTTATTGAGAAGGGTTGGGCAAGAGGTCATTGCCCACATGGGGCATTTTGGTCGGGGTTTCCAAAATGATAATACTTGAATTTTATTGGTTTAAACTAATAGGTTTAGTTATTTAAACCTTGATATAAATTGTTGGAGACCTTAGAAACTTAAATGTTGGTATGGGACATCACTTTATTAGTGCAATTCATCTATTTAGAAGTTTTTTCCTGTTATGTGTTCTGTTTAAATGTGTTTTATATATAAATGTTGAATTGAATATGATAGAACCTCCGGGTTGTGATGGGAATGGCTCAGGTTACTTTGGGTGGTTTTTATCATGGTATTGGGCATCATGGACATCGTTTAGAGGTAGTACGACTTTCTAGTTGGGCTTGCCTTGTGGTTACTTTGGGTGGTTTTGACTATAGGATTGGGCATCATGGACGTTATCTTGAAGCAGGATGACTATCAGGTTGGGCATGGCCCAGGTTACTAGGATGGTGAGGCCATCAGAATTCAGCGGCATGGTCGTAGGGACACGAGGTTTTATGTGTGTGGTGGATTAGGTACTATTTTTGTGATTACCAATCACCTGGAACTTTGATTAGTGTGCACACAGAGATACTCCGTGATGAGGTGGTTTTTACCACTCATGTGGTTAGAGTCCCCCGTAGATGCAGTTTATTTACTTTGGTTGGGGGTGCCTGCCGTAGGAAGCCACGTGGGAGGTGATGAGCCTCCAGGGGATAGCTTGAGGCTATCGGGTTGGGGGATGAGGCTCGCCGTAATTTGAGGGCAGGTATCACTATCCCTCTGGTTACTTATTTGCGGGCAGATATCGTCATCCCTCCGGTTACTTGATTTGAGGGCAGGTATCAATATCCCTCCGGCTATTTATTTGAGGTCAGACATCACTTTCCCTCTGGTTATTTATTTGAGGATAGGCATCGTTTTTCCTCCATGTTACTTCTTGGGTGTGCCATCAGGACGTCGGTACTTGAAGCACGAGGTGTCAGGAGGCACAAGGTGATGGGTTACTATTCTTGGGAATGCCTTCGGGACATCGGTACTTGAGACATGCGGTGTCATGGGGTACATGGTGTCAGGTTACATGACAGAGATTCTTGCGTTGGTAGAAGTAGGTGACACTCCATGGTGGTCGCTGAGCACCAGTGGAGTTTCTCTTTATTTGTGCATCGTACTGTTTACTGTTTTCCTTATAAATTCATGCCTTATTAAACACGTATATTAGGTATGCACTGTTGGGTGGTATCCGACTGAAATTTGTCTCACACCCTGCACGGGCCCTTTGGGACGCATGCAAACTTTATGGATTTACTTGCAGGAAAGAGGTCAGCTTCAGGAGCTGGGATGCATTAGCTGTTGCATGGAGATGGTATGGACCTTGAGGTCTTTCCTGGATGGAGTTTATCTTGTTTTGTTTCACTTCCTGTATTTTCATGCATAATTGTTATGTAGCTACAGTTTGTTATCCATTGGAACCTTTTTATATATAAATACATCTATGACCTATTTTGGATGCATGTTTGTTGTTTAGTAGTAGTTACAAGTGATCAGCGTGCTGTTGTGCTTACTTTACACTATTGTTGTTTATATTTATTACTTCTGCTGCTTATCAATATTGAATGTGCTTCCGCTCTACAGATCTGGTTTGAGTCCGTTGAGTCATTTGTTCCATTTCATCATTATTATTATACTTGGATCAGTACCATTATCATCCTCTAAGAGGGTATATCCTCCCCACTATACCTATAAGACCCTCACTGCTAGTCGGCAGCCTTTGGCATTTGGGGAGGTGCACCTAAGGTAGTAACACCCGACCCATTTAGCACTGTTCGGGTGGCTGCTTGGGTCTTGGTCGTTATATCTAATGAATTATAAAATGTAGAGATAGCCTTAGAAGATCTAGACTAATATGAAATATTCATTCACATCACACACTACATGGTTATCTCACAATTCATCAATAATGATATATATGTGATCAATAAATTTGATACGACCTCTAATCAAGGATAACCCATATCCTTACTCACTACTTCCATAATCAGATAGGTTTATCCAATAGTAAACCACCTCCAAATTGAAATTCTCCATCAAATTAGGACAATAAAGAATAGATATATTATAGGAGGTAAATTTCATTCTTTACTATGGAAATAATTTATAAAAAATCTTATATGAGTGAGGAATTTGAGTATTCCTCGTATAATGCATTGGATGATAGACCCTTGTTGGTATACATAATGTCCATGTTAGTATATTTGATGGACATCATTTAGTAGTGAGGTTATTTCACTAAATTTAAATAATTGGATACTTATAGACAATGGTGTTGTAAGACTTCATGGAATTCATGAAGAAATTTCAAACTTTTTAAATATATTCCAATTTTATCCATCAACCCCAATAACTATTTCACACTGCCAAATATTCTTAACCAATTTCTATATAGGGGGTCATTTTTAAGGGTCTATATCCTCTATCTAAAACCATGTAGTTCAATTAAATCCTTAGTACCACTAGTTTATTCTCTAATTAGGTTGAAATTATATCCCTCAAGGAATTCAAGACAATTTCTATCATTATGTAACACCCTGGGTCTGAATGGTTTCAGAAAATTTAGAATGCATTTGAATTTTCATCACAGGGGTGGTTTTATTTTAAGAAACTAGATTAATAATAAAATTCCAAGAACTTTAGAATTCATAAAGATTATTTTGGACGTGGTTTCAAACCCCAGGTGTGTCATGGGGATTCAAGAAGGTATCGGATAAAGAACCATGGGGGTTGGGATGCTAAAGTTTACTAGAAATCCTCCAACTAACCAGTGAGGCTCTACTAGTAAGTTGGTAGGCGAGGTAGGATCCTAAAGTAGCAACCTAGTCTTTTATACATAAATATAATATCTTTTAGTTTAATATAACATACATTTTAGAATTAAATGCCATAGACCATGATATTTTGTGTATTTGGATACTAAATACATAATATTCTTATTTCTTGAAATATCTTCAACATGTCCCATAAATATCTTCCCACATAGTACTCTTATAACAAACCTTGAATTTATTTCCCATTAATTCATGATTTATTACATAAGATTACACTTAATAAAACATATAATATTGATAAGTCTAGTGTATTTTGAAAATAAGTACATTACATAATAATTTAAAATAGTAAAAACATCATCTTTATTGAAAAATTTATTAACATGCTCACACTTAAAAATACATGGGATAACCTGGGGACATACATAAGAAATGGGTGAGATATAAATACTAGTAATGGAATAAAAATAAAATAATATAAATATAATAATACATGTTATAAAATCAGAATGACAATGGGGAATAAAAAATAATAGGAATCATAAACATGAACAATGAGACAAGATAAAGCATGATAATCATAAAGGCAACATGGGAAATGTGGAAACAACTTAAAACACAACATCATAAACACGGGTCAAGGATAAATTTCACAACATCATGATTGAAAATTACTATAAAGTAATCATGTTCACTCTATGTACCAAAATTATTTCTCATGAGACTAAACATTTCCAAATGCATTGGATTACAATATAATTCTGGGTTTACCCGTCACTTTCATTTCATTCTCATGATTATGTTTTCCACATAGATCATACAACATGGAATCATTAATTGCCATATTTTATTCCATGATAAAGTATTGTGGACTAAATACATGTATGTCCCAACTCAATTAATTATAAGTGTATAAATAAGAACACCCTTGAAAGTAAACTGGTCTGGTATTCACTACACAATTATTTTGGCATGAAAAATCATGAAGAAGTTTTGGCAGTATAACAACATCATTTAAAAATTCATAAAATGGGTTGATGATAAATAAAGGGTTCTCATATCATTTTTAAATAAATTGGGTAGTAATAGGGACATGGAAATAAATATCCCACCATTAACTCGGATATAGAATAGAAGGTGAGGATCCCTTACTTGAGTGTGTGATTCTAAATGCTAGGGGGATATTATTGAGAAATTTGGTGCACCTTTTGAGGAATATAGAGAGGGGATGGAATATTAAGGTCCTGATACAAGGATAATTAGTGAATATAAATGGGATCTTGGGTGATTTTATATCAGAAAATAGTGGGGATTTCTTAATTATATCTCAATCTTAGGTTTTGAACTCTATATAATAAAATAACCAAAACCATAAACCTTTCCATGGTTTTTTCCATGGTTTCTAAAAAATGGAACTATTTTTAATTATTTTATCAGTACAAGGTCCTAAATTAAAAAAATAATACCCCTTATTATGTGTAAGTGAGTCATACTCTTAAAGAAATGATTTTAAAACATTAAAATATATTATTAGTTTTGGAGGATTCATAATGGATTTATAAAATTAAACAAATAAACATAAAATCACATTATTTTAAATAGAAAACATATATCTATCCATGTATCCCATTTATAGTATTTATTTCATCACTTTTGGGTTATGATGATTCCATAATACACAAAGTATATTTATAGGGTATAAATTTTTTACGTGAAAATCCGACTGTCCCAGAAAATTATGAAAAATTCACCATTGGATAATTTTGACATTCTAATTAAAAAAATAGTATTCATTTTATCTAAATAATTTTCTATATATTTTTTTTCACTTATAAAATAAAATCAACATTTATTGAGAAATGATGGGTTTTTCTAAATATTTGTATTTTCACTTATTTGAATTTTAATATTATCCAAAAATACTATTTTTGTTTTATTGTGTCAAAATAAAAATAATTTATAAAATAAAAATAATTGGAAGAAAATATATTCATTATTATATGAAAAATAATTTACAAAATAATATTTATAGGGTCTTGATACATATCCCTTTAACACACCAGCAAATTCCCTGAGAGTAAGGTGCATGACAGTGAGACTTTCATGGGGTGGTTAGGTTTACATGGTTTGGATCATGATCTCG
Organism: Viscum album; assembly: GCA_963277665.1. Taxonomy (NCBI): domain Eukaryota; kingdom Viridiplantae; phylum Streptophyta; class Magnoliopsida; order Santalales; family Viscaceae; genus Viscum; species Viscum album. Next base: position 2,037,033,974 of record OY728136.1, read on the forward strand.
ATAAGCTTGAACTTATCCCGTAAAAAGTTTGTGTCGTGATTAAGTTGTTGGATATTAGATTAGGATTTTTTAAGTGAAACCCAGAGACACTATCTTTCTCAGAAACTCTGATAAATGGTCCTCATAGGGTATGATCCTACTTGTTGAGTCCATCACTTCCTTTTTTTGTCAATTTCATTTGTTAAAATAGTATATTTATACTAATCATGTGATCATTATTAAAAGGATATATTATAAATGATAATGATGATTAATAGTCATTTAAATTTTATATCATAATACCAAGTAAGTGCATGTATTTTCTATAACCATATTACATAATAATACATTTAATTAAATCTCAAGGTAAATTTTATTTATAACCATTTGGGTCATCACAATCTTCCCCCCTTTAGAAATTCAACCCTCTAAATTTTCATTTCCCACACTAAAATATATGAGGGTATATTTTTTTCATCAGTTCCTCCAGTTCCCACATCACTTCTTCAAACTTTTGGTTTCTCCATAGCACTTTGACCAGGTGCATTGTCTTATGTCGTATAGCTTTGTCTCTATGATTAAATATATTCACAGGCTTCTCCTCATAAGAAATTTCATTGTTTAATGATACCACCTCTTGATTGAGTACATGTTATGGGTTTGGAATATACTTTATTAATATGGATACATGGAATACATCATGAACTTGAGATAGGTTATGTGGGTGTGCAAGTTGATTGGTCACCACTCCGATGCAATCAAGGATATCAAAGGGGTCAATATATCTTGGGATATGATTTACCATCTTCCAAAATATCATCACTTTATTACATGGATATATGTACAGGAATATTATGTCTCCAATATCAAAATCTAGGTCTCATTGATAGTTGTAATCATAGCTCTTCTGCCGACTCTGAGTATCCTCGATGTGCTCATGAATGGTCTTAACCTTTTCCACCATTTCAGAGACCATTTTAGGACCAATCAGTTTTTGTTCCCCAAAATCATCCTTGTTTTAGGTGTTATGAACCTATTCCCATAAATGGCTTAATTGGGGGTCATTTGGATGATTTATTGGAAACTATTATTGTATGATAACTCAACCATAGGCAGGTGTTGGTCAGATCCTCCTTTGAAGTCCATAGAACATGCTCTCAACATGTCTTCCAGTGTCTGAATAGTCTGCTTAGACTGGACATTAGTTTGAGGATGATAGGTTGTACTGAAGTTCATCTCATTGTTTAGATCATGTTGGATACATTTCCAGAACTTAGATGTAAATCTAGGATCTCAATCGGATAAAATAAATATTGGTACTCCATGAATCCTCTCCATTTCATTGATGTATATCCATGAAAGTTGATACAGTGAGAAATCCTCTCAAATAAAAATGAAGTGTGTCGTCTTTGTAAAACAGTCCACCACAACCCAAATATCATTATTCCCACTTGATGTATTTATAATGCCGATGAAAAATTCCATGGTGATGTTTTCCCATTTCAATGTAGGTATGGGTAATGGTTGAATCATCACCTTGGATTTTTTTCCTTTCTTCTTTCACTTTCTAACATATAATACATCCTGATGTATATTATGTGATATATTTCTTAATATTTTCCCACCAATAGTGTTATTGTATATCTCAATACATCTGTGTGATTCATGGGTTAATGGAGAAGGTTGAGCTACATGTATCATCCAATAGTTCCTTATTTAACTCGGGATTTTATAGAACATATAGTATTGGTCCCAACTCACAACTCCTTCTTCATTAAAATTGAACTTATAGAATTTATCTTTCCTTATATCTTCCACTTTATTATGAATTCCCACATCATTTATCTAATAATCCTTTATCTTTTATATAATAGATGTTTGAGAAATCATTTGCGACATGATTGATGATGTTCCTCCCTTTATGATTCACATGTCTATCCTTTCCAAATCTAAGAAGACTGGATCCCTTTGTATTCTCATCAATGATAGAATTGTTGAATCATTTATACTTAGAGATCACTATACTTTATTTTATTTACTATGATGGTAGTCGATTGAGTAGTTAGATTCCTTTATCATCTCTAACTATATTTTTTCGGTGCATATTTATCTCTTTATATGTTAATATATACTTGAAGATTTTGTGATCATTATATATTTCACACTTATCCCCAAAAGGATAATTATGTCATATTTTCAAATTGAAGATCACAACAGTCAACTCCATATCATGTATTAGGTATTTCTATACATGAAACATTAACTACATTGACTCATGGGATATGAATTTTTCATTTTTCATTAACACATGGCCCAATATCTTCTATGAAGCATTGTTAAACACCATGAAAAGTTCCCCACTTGGGGGGGGTGTGTGATAACATGTACAGTGATAAGCCTCATTTTTATCTCCTTAAATCTCTCTTTGAATTCATCATTCTAATAAAACACCACTCTATTTCATGTTATCTTGATTATAAGGTTTGAAAATTGTAGGAACTTTATCATAAATTGGTGATAATACCCACATAATATAAAGAAACTATGCATATCTATCATATATGTTGGCCTAGACCATCCTTTAATTGATTATGTCTTTGAAAGGTCCACATATGTCCTTTTTCTTATGATGATTTTCCCAGAGAAAGAGACTTCCTTCAACTAGAAGTCAAATTTTCTATACTTGCATAAATATTGTCTATTCTCAAGGTATTTAGAAAATTCCTCAGATGCTCTTCATGTTCCTCCTTGGTTTTGGAGTATATTAGAATATCATCTATAAATACTACAACAAATTTTTTGAGGTAATCTCTAAAAACTCTATTCATCAATTCCTAGAAGATTTTTGGATCATTAGTGATTCCTAAAGGAATTAATTTAATCTCATAGTGACTATACCTTGTATGAAAAGAAGTCTTGGGGATATCCTCCATTTTTCACCCAAACTTGGAAATATCCTGACCAAATATCCACCTTGGAGAAGTATAGTGCTCCACATAGATGATAGAACAAGTCATCAATCTAAGGCATATGATATGTGTTCTTTATCATGATCTTGTTGATCTTATGATAATCAATGAAAAGGTGCATTGACCCATCTTTCTTCATGATGAATAGAATTGGTGCACCCCATAGTGAAGAACTTGTTCATATAAACCCTTTATCCAGGTTCTACTGTAGTTGTATCTTCATCTCCTCAGGTTCCACAATAGTCATTCAATAAAACTTCTGGGATAATGATAACTCCCTATGTATAATCTTTACTGAAAATTTAACCTATCTACTAGGAGTAAGGCCAAGAAATTCCTTGGGAAATAGAATAGAATATTCCCTCATAGGGGAAATGTCTTCAAGGGTAATTATTTCCTTAAACTCAGTTATTTGAGCTAGATATTCTTGCTCATAGGGAAACAATATCCATACTTGTGATATTGGTGCTAAATAAGATTCAACCTCATCCCTTCACTTGTAAAAAATTTAGGTTTGATTTTCTATACAGAGTGTGATTTTCTTCTCATGGAAATTTATGTTGGCTCTATATATTAAAAGCCACTCCATACCTATAATTTCATACAATTCCACTAATGGGGGTATGAAAAGGTTTTTTGTGGATTTAATCCCACAAATTGTGATAGGGGAGGAGTTATATACTCAGGATTCAATAATTTCCCAATTTTCTGTTTTCAATGATAAATCCAATTTTATGTTTTGTGGTGTTTTTTGAATAGTTCTACAAAACTTTTATGATATAAAGGAATGTGTAAAACTAGAATCAAAAATTATGTTTTTTATTCTTGAATTAATTACTAGAGTACATGTCACCAACTCATTTTTTGGATCCACCTCAGTGGTTGTGATGGAAAAATCTCACCCTTACTACCTTGGAGGTTGTTAGTTGTCTCTAAAACCCCTTAGTTTAGTGCATTGGTTTTCAAAGTTCATTGGTTCCTTATAGTTGAAGTAATGAACAATATATGGAGGGTTACTAGAGAATTATTTTCCTCCATCATATTATTGGGTTTCCCCAATCAGTAATTTCTAGTTAGGTTCCCTTCCTTTCTACACCTATATAATTTCCTCCTCCCCCTTAATCAATTTTCGGGGTGCTTTTTTCCTTTGATAAGTGGGATGTTCAAATTTCTTGGCAACACTATATTTATCCATCGGACCTCTAGAATTAAACTACACATTCCACTTATTATCCCCATGATACCCTTGATATTATCTTATCTCTATTTTAACTTTGAGGTCACATTAGAAAATTTACTCATAGATATCAAAGGCTCGGATCTCTAGGGATTTTTGTAGACTAGTTTTTATACCACCAATAAGCGGTAAAACTTACATTTTTGGGTAACAAAAAATCTAAGGCATATCATAAAAGTATTGTGAAGTTTTCCTTATACACCCCAATTGATTCATTGTATTTTTTCTTGAGGGAAAATAAATCCCATTCCATTTTAAAATAGAGGGTGTGAGGAAAATATTTATCAAAAAAATTCTAGTTTTCCTCCCACTCAATCACTTGGATCTATTCCTTAGGCTTCATATTCTTTATCAATGACCACCACTGATCAGCTTTACCCTCCATATGATAAATATCCAGTAGAACCTTCTCTTATTCAGAACATTGAAGGATGGAGAAGATATTCTAAATGGATTTGATTCATTTTTCTATGAATAAGGATCATATGATCCATTTAAATTTAGAGTCCTTTATCACAAAAAGGACTCAATTACAGCTTTTCTTCTCTTAGGGGGATTTGGGCACTCCACATAATCCAGGTTTCTATTCAAAACCTTAGTCAGATGAGAGAGTATCATTATAAATTTTTTATTCCTTATCCCATTGGGTTGGTAATATGATTGGGGTATTCATCACATTTCCTTTCACATTGATTTTTTACCAGATTCCTCCCATTTTCGATCTATTTTCATATACCAAGTATCACCGAGTCAGGCTCGATGCACCTAGTCAGAGTTTTTACCCCTCAGTATATCTGTTCGAGAACCAATTACACTTGTAGTTTCTATAAAGAGATATATTTTCATTATAAACCACTTAATATATACTTACCAAACTTTAGGTATTATTTATTATTCTTAGTCTTATCCCTAAGTCTTTATCTTGAGTTTTCTAATCCTAATCCCTAAAATTTTCTTTTGATAACAACTATAACAACCCTTACCTTTATTTCACTTTAAATCATGATTTATTACATGATATAACACTTGATATAACACAAAATATCAATAATCCTAGTTTATTTGGGAAATAGGTACATTACATAACAATTTAAAACATGAAAAACATCATCTTTATTGAAAACTTTTTTAACATGCTCGCACATAAAACAGCATGGGATAACCTAGGGACATACATAAGAAAGGGGTGATCTATAAAGCCCATTAAGGGAATAAACATGGAATAACATGAAGAGAATAATACAAGTTATACAATAGGAATATCAATGGGGAATAAAATTAGTATGAACTATACACATGAACAATGAGACATGATAAAGCATGATAATCATAAAGGCGGCATGGGAAATGTGGAGACAGCTTAAAAATTGCATCATAAACATTAGTCAAGGATAAAAACAAAGATATAATGATTTAAAAGTCATATTAAAGAATAAGGTTCACTCATATCCCAAAATTACATCTCCTGAGACAAAATATTACCTAATGTATTGGAGCACTATATAATTTCAGGCTCACCTGACACATTCATTTCATTCTCATGCTTAAGTGTGCCCCATAGATCATTCAACATGGGTTCATTCGTCATTATATATTATTCCATGATAAAGAAGTGTAAAATAAATACATGTATATCCTAATTAAAAGAACTATAAATGTATAAATTTTAAAACCATTTATATAAAATTGGTATGGTATTCACTACACAACTGTTTTGTCATGGAAAATCGCAATTAAATTTCAGCAGCATAACGACGTCACATAAAAATTAAAAAAATTGATTGATGATAGATAAAGGGGTCTCAAATAATTTTTACATAAACTAAGAAGTATTAGGGTTATGTAAATACATATCCCAACATTAGGAATTGGAAATATAATATATAAGATAATAAAGAATCTTGAATAGAGAAGAAAATGTGAGGATCCCTTACTTGAGTTTGTGACTCCAAATGATTAGAAAGAGCTTCTTGAGAGCTTGGGGCACCTTGGGAGGACTCTATAGAAAGCCGTTAAGAGTAATGACATGTTTAAAGTATTTCTATTAAATATAAATGGGATCTTGGGTGGGTTTATATAGGAAATTAGTGGGGATTTCTTTATTATTTCTCAAACTTATGTTTTCAACTCTATATAATAAAATAACCAAAACCACAAAACATACAATGGTTTTTATCAAGATTTCTACCAAATGAAAGTTTTGTTAAATATTTTATAATTAAATGGTCCTAAATTAATAAAATAATACCCTTAATTAAGTTAAAGTGAGTTATAATCTAAAATTAATGATTTTAAAAACTTAAAATACAATATTAGTTTTGGAGGATTCATAACGGATTTATAAAATTAACCAAATAAACATAAAATCACATTATTTTAATAGGAAAATATATATTTGGTCTTTGATCCCATTTATAGTATTTATCACATCACATTTGGGTTATTATGATGTCATAATACACAAAGTATATTTATATGTTATTTAATTTTTACACAAAAATTTGAATCTCTCAAAAAATTATGAAAAATTAACCATTCGATAATTTTGAAATTTTGATTCCAAAAATAATGTTAATTTTATATAAATTTTGTTTCTAAATATGTGTATTTTTACTTTTAAAATAAAATCTTTATTTATTGAGAAATTCTAGGTTTTTTGAAAATAAAAGTTTTTAAACCTTTATAAAAATTACATTTGAATTTAGGAAAATTATATGATCATTTATATTTGATAAAAAAATTAATAATAATATTTTATAAAGGTGTTATTTATTTAAAAAATAAATTAATTCATCATTAAAAATTACCTATTTGAATTTTAATATTATCCAAAAATACTATTTTTATTTTATTATATCTAAATAAAATTCATTTACAAAGTAACAATAATAAGATGGAAATATATTCATTATTATATAAAAAATAGTTTTAATAATAAAATTTCTAGGGTCTTGATACATATCCCTTTAATACACTAGAATATTCCCTAAGAGTAAAGTGTGTGATGGTGATACTTTCATGGGGTGGTTCGACATATTTGGTTGAGGTTGTGATCTCGATGATCTTGAACTTCTCTCGTAAATAGTTTTTCTCATACTTAAGTTGTTGGATATAATCGTGGTTATGGTCAAGTGAAAATCCCACAGACAATATCTCCCTTGGAATCTCTATAAATGGGTTTCATAGGGTATGATCCTATTATTTAAGGTCATCACTCCCATTGACTATGTCAATTGTATTTGTTAAAACACTATATTTATTCTAATCATGTGATAACTATTCAATGGATATACTGTCAATGGTAATGATGATTAAGAATAATTAATTAGGATATTTTAAGACCAAATAATTTCATGTGTTTTCTATAACCATATTACATAATAATACATTTAATTAAATCTAAAGGAAAATTTTATTTATAATCATTCGGGTCATTACAACTCTTCTTATACATACCCTACTTAAAACCTTTCTTAATAACATGTGGAAATGAAACATAAGAAATGGTGATCTTAGATTATTAGTAAGGGTAACCAAGGGAGATATTAATGATCACATAGGCATAACATGGGTATAAGGGTATAAGAACATGAGCTTAACATTTTAAGACAATACCCCACATAACAAAGATCATAATCAAGAGTCGTGAAATAAGTTTAGTAGTTCCTAAGACATGAATCATAAAGGAATCAAAGAACATAAGTCATGAGAGCATAATATAGACATAGGAATGTGTCAAAACATAAGTATATAACATTTTGTAAAAGTATAAATGGAAATATGTTCACTCATTAAGTTGAGAACATGAATTTAATCCCTTACATAAACTTATGGACATCAAACTAGGTTCTTTCATAACCTAGTGGACATGAAATTAGGTCCATGAAAAACCATATAGAAATGAAAAAAGGTGCACGCATAATCATATGGACATGAAATAAGGTCCACACATAACCATATAGACATGAAATTTGGTCTACACATAACCTTATGGATATAAAATCGAGTCTACACATAACATTTTGATCATAAAATCAGTTTCACACATAACATAATTAACTCATGAGTTATCCATATTTACCCAATTTATTGGAGGTAGATTTTGGTCTCACCAATCACAAAATATTAACATTTATGTTCCAAAATCTCATAAAACATTCATCGTATCATAACCCTTGAAATAAAATGGGTTTCATAAACATTTAATCATTTCATAACCTATGTAAAATAAATGGGTTTAATAAATATTTCATTATTTTATCAACGCATAACCCATAAAAAAGGAAGAGGTTTCGCGAAAATATTTTCATCATAAACATAAACCATCTGAATAAAGAATACATATGCTATCATTAAATAATGTACCACCTATATCATAAGTATAATCAAGATTATTTTTTATTTATGAATATATATCGGATTGAAATATCATTAAAAACATTCCTGAGAAAAATATCCTTTTTACTTAGAAAATAAATTTTTAAAATCTAAAATTTTCACAAATATTAAAGAAATCATTTTATTTTAAAATAACCGAGTAAACTTATAAATTAATATTTAATTAAATTATTGGTCATGATGTGGGTAAATACCATTCATGTCATATACATTAAGACAAAGATTCCTTCTCATTTTTTTTAAAAGAGTCAAAAGTACCTCATTTTGGAAAGTGAAAAGAAGATTAATTTTAAAAAAAATTAAAAAGTAAAACATGGGAAAAAATAATTTAAACCAACATATTATAATATTTATAACACTATTTAAAATATTTTTAGAGAACACATATATAGAAGAAAATGGGTTTTTTATTGAAGAGTGAAATAATGTCGAATTTTCTTAAAAAAAATATTTTTGGTAAATTTTGTTCATAAAGAGTGGAAAACATAAGTAAATCACATATTCTCTAGAAATAAGCATAACAGAATAAAATACATGATTTTATTTATAGATATTTCAAAATATTTCGTCATCATAAATATAATCATTGATAATCCTAACAAACAATGAGATTGTAACATAAAACATCTACCACTTTTCTAACTTTTGAATCATACGCCCCATGAAAGAAAGAAAATTAGGTGGATATTAATATCCTATAATTTTCTTGATAATAATACTAAAATAAATTAATGGGTAGTATATACACCCCAAAAAATAAATAATTGGTGAATATATCATTTGTTATATGGAAATAAAAGTGAGATAAAAATCACTTACCTATTTGTTAATATTTTGATTCATATGACCCATTAAAGGATAATATCAAATAAAATATAAATATCAGGAATTTAAGTAGATTCATGATATAAAATTTAAAAGGGACAGTATATACACCACAAAAAATAAATGAGTGGTGAATATTAAAAAGACCCTTCCTTCCTTATATTACTATTACATCATTTTAAAGATAAACAATATAATAGTGTTACAAAATTAGGATCAAAAGGTTTTGTGTATTTGGAAAATCAGAACCAAACATGAAATTTTCATAATAAATCATAAAAATTATTTAATTCCTTATTCTCTATATTTTTAGTGTTCCTCATGCACTTAGTATAATTAGTCACCTGAGGATATGCATCAAATAAAGGGGTGAGCTAAAATCTCAGAAAGAGGATAGATAAGAACATGAATCTATATAAAATGGGTGAGCATAATCATAAACATCATAAAATAATAATAGTATATTCATCTTAATAATGAGATTAATAATTAGATAAAGGTATGGAATGTGTAAATTCCTAAAAATGAAACATCGGGTCTTAGTGGTCAACACCACGCATAGTTGTGATCAAAGAAAACATCATGTTGATGCATAACATATGTTTAAGATCATTACATCATCATCATTGTGAACAAATATAGAATAATGTTCATGAATTTTTTCAATTTATCTCATAAGATACATCACATTACCCAATGCATTGGAGTGCTATATAATTCTGGGAGCACCTGTCATATCATAACAATTACATTATCATGCTTTCCACATAAAATGTATATCAATCATAGCCCAAAAAAATAACCCATTTAAAGGAAAGGGATTCATTTCATAAATAAAACATTCATGAATAAATCTTTTAATTTAAAAATGATAAAAGGAAAAACATATTTGGAATAAGAATCATCACACTTAAGTGAAGAATAAACAATCTCAAGAGGAGTCAAAATCTGTTTTGGAAATAGGAGTTCTTCTGGAAAATATGTGTATTTTACATAAAATCATATTGGAAACATGTATATCACTTAAATTAAATAGTAATAATAATGAAAATATATTTGATGAATTTTAAAATTACATGCACATCAAAATTTGGAATGAAAGAGGAATTACCCAAAAGAAAGGAAATTGGGTTTGAGAATCCCCTTACCTTATGTATGAATGATTTATTCACGTTAATATCTTGGATAATCAAATTATATTAATTAATTAATAAATACAGAACCTCTTATACAATTATTTTATTAATTATAATTTTATTAAGTTTGTTTATGTCCATTTTAATGAGTTATAGTGTTCAATTTCATCGTTCGAAAGTGTTTGTTTTCTTGATTTTCATGATCTGTTCACTTGTATACATGTACAAAAGATCGTATAAAATGGGGATAATTATAAAGAATTGAAATTATATTATATTAATGAACTTTTATAATTTTAATTTTTCTTATATTTTTTTCTTATATGAGGATGATTCATTATATAAAATGTTAATGATAATCGTTTCAATTAATTTTGGAGGTTTTCAATCACAACAAACTTGTTTTGTTTTATTATTTAATATTATGTATAAATGTTAGTTCCATAACATAAAAAAGGTTATAAAATATATTTTACAATATTTTTTAACCATTATTATGGTTTTAATACCATACTTGAAGGTGTTAATGTAAAATGAAAACTTTTCATCCTTGAAGGGGAAAAAACACTTCTCGGACGATGTTTCCATTTTTAGAATAAAAGGGGGAGAAGAAGAGGTTGGATGATAGATTATTCCATTAACATAATAAATTATTATATATATATATATATATGATACTTGAGATATCATTCCACTTGTATAATGGGAGATGATGAGAGAATAATAAAATAAAATGAAATTAAAATAAATTAAAAGAAAAGAAAGAGGATTTAACCTCTTGAATTCTTTCCTTGAGGACCTATTTAAGGATATTAATTTTGGTATTTTTTGAGACAAAAAGATCCTAGATGTGGGGGTATTTGGAAGAGTATTGGGAATAAATTGGATAAGCTAAAGGGCTTTGGATGTGTGAGGATAAGGAATTGTATTTATAGTGGATGAGTGGGGTGCTTTTTTATTATAATTTTCATTAGTTAATTATTTTGGCTCAAGACTATGAATAGTCTGAAATTTGTCAATAAATATATTAAAATAAATAATGAGAGTTCAATATTATGGTCATAAATTATCAATACATCATCTATGACACAAGAATTTATGCATTTGTTAAATACTGTAAATTATCATATTTCACAATTCACCAAAAATTCAACTATTTTAGAAAAATCCCAAAAATTCACCCTAACCAATTTTTGATGTGTAGAATTAAAAAATAGAATATATTTTATTAAAATAATTTTATAAATATGAGAATTTTTTTTAAATAAAATCATCATTTATTCAAAAAAATACTTATTTTAAAATTATAATCAATTTTATGACACTTTGAAAAATCACTTAAGGTCTCATAAAATTATATTATAATAATAAGACACAAAAATTATAAATTATGAATAAATTTTATGAAAAATAATTTTTTAATTGGTATATTAATTATAAAATTGTAATTAAGTATTTATAACATACAGAAATACCAACACTGAAATTATCATTTCTAAAATGTTTATTTAATTATACCATGAAATAAATATTTCTTATTTTCATTAATAAGATACCTAAAATATATTTGTACTTTTATAGGTGATTTTTATATTCTATTGTCTAGATTAATATTCCTAATGGTCACATTCCTATTCCAAGGGTCAAGTTACTATTTTATTGGTATAGGTTCCTTAAATACTATTTTTACCTATTATTCCATTCGTTATTAATTAATAATGTTTTTATTGTGTCATATATGTGATTTTATTTGATTTATACTATATGGAATAATTATAAGAATGGAGTTTCCATTGAAAAAATTCTAGGTTGTTACATTATTACCCCCTTATGAAATTTCACCCTTGAATTTTCATTTTACATACTATGGTGAAAACAAGTTAGGGTACTTCTCCTTCCTTTATTTCTATGATTATCATGTTTCCTCTTCATACCTATGGTTCCACTATAGTACTTTGATCATGTGAGTATTCTTGTTCCATAGTAATTTGTCTCTATAGTCCAAGATCTTCACAAGATACTCATCATAATAGATATCATTTACCAATTGTACCACCTTTGGATTAATTACATGTGAGGGATCTGGTATGTACTTCTTCAGGTGTGATACATGGAATACATCTTGTACTTGAGACATGGTTTGTGGAAGTGATAGTTTATAATCCATAGCTCCGACATGATCAAGAATCGCAAAGGGCCGATGTAGTTATAACTTAGCATTCCCTTTTTCCCAAATCTCATGGTCCTCTTCCATGGAGATATGTAAAGGAATGCCATGTCGCCAGCATTAAAATCTTGGTCTCATTTATGATTTTCCATGTAGATTTTCTATCAAATGTGGGCTTCCTTAATGTTCTGCTGAATGGTTTTCACCTTTTCTACCATTTTATCGACCATTTAAGGTCCTATAATATTATTTTCCCTGACTTCATCCTACGATTATATGTTATGAATATTTTCCCATGAATTTCTTTATATAAATGCCATTTGGATGCTCGAGTGGAAACTATTGTTATAAGAGAATCTGGATAGAGGAAGATGTTGGTCTTATCCTCCTTAAAAGTCTATAGAAAATGATCCCAATATGTCTTCTATTTTCTGAATAGTCCACCCAAACATACTATAATTTTGAGGATGATAGGTTGTACTAAATTTCATCTCTGTGTTTAGAGAATATTGGATACTTTTCTAGAACATGGAGGTGAATCTCAGATCTAGATCGGATATAATTGATAGTGTTACTCCATGCATCCTTACCACTTCTCTTATGAATATCTATGAATGTTGATATAGTGATAAGTCCTCTTAAATTGAGATAAAGGGAGCTTTCTTTGTGATATGATCCATAATAACACATATAACATTGTTTCCTATATATGTCTTCAGATGTTCAGTTACAAAGTCAATGGTGAGGTTTACCCATTTCCATTTTGTTATGGGAAATGGTTATATCACCCCCTTAGAATTTTTCCTTTAATCCTTCACTTTCTAACATACCAGGCACTGTGATGAATATTAATCAATCTTCTTTTTCATATGGTCTTTCCAGTAGTTCTCTCAGAGATCTTGATACATCTTTGTGCTCCATATGTGAATAGAGAAATTTGATCTATGTGAGTCACTCATAAGATCTTTCTTTATCTTTGTATTGGATTTTACACATAGTCATGAAAAAAATCTTACAACTCCTTCCTCATCAATTTTGAACTCTAAGGATTTCCCCATTCTCATGTATTCAAACATCTTATGAATATCAACTTTATTTCTTTAAGCATCATTTATTTTCTCCATGAGGGATAGTTGGGCTATCATTTGAGAAATGATTAATGATGTTCTTTCTTTAAGAATTATCATGTCCATATTTGAAAAATGTAAGAAGATTGGATCCTTCTCAACTCTCATCATTCATAATGTTGCAACATCCTTTCATCTGAGAGCATCTTCCACTATGTTCACTTTACCAGGATGGTAGTGGATTGAGTAGTCATATTCATTGATGAGATATAATCATTTTCACTAGAACATATTAATCTCATTCTGTGTGAATATATATTTGAGGCTCTTAAGATCAGAATATATTTTACACTTATCACTATATCGATAATTCATCTATATTTTCAATGTGAAAATCACAGATTTCAACTTGATATCATTCATGGGATTGTTTTTCTCAGGAATTTTGAACTACCTTGAGGTATAGTCTATCACTTTATCATTTTTCATTATGAAACAGATTAACATCTTTTTGAAGAATCGTTGTATTCCACAAAGATTTCCCCACCTATCAGACTAGTGATTACTAGAGTGGTGATATGACTATTTTTTTACTCTTTGAAGCAGTCTTCACAATCACTGGTCCAAAAAAACTTTTCTCCCTTCCGAGTTAGCTTGGTTAGTGGGTTTGAAAATTGTGATAATTTCTTCACAAATTTCCAATAATACCCTCCAGGCCAAGAAAACTATGGATCTATGTTACATATTTTTCTCAAGGATACTCTTCAATTTTCGTTTTTTAGAAGGGTTTATAGATATTACTTTATTATTGATAACATGCCCCAAGAATGATACTTACTCATTTTAAAACTCACATTTAATTTAATTTGAATAAATTTACTCCCTTCACAAATTCTTTAGTATAATATTCAAATGATCCTCATATTCCTCCTTTCACTTAGAGTATATCATAATATCATCAATAATACTACCACAAATTTGTTGAGGTAATATCTAAAGACACTATTTATTAAGTCTATTAATATTGTTGTAGAATTTGTGAGTTTGAAAGGTATCACTATGAACTCGTAGTTTCCATACCTCATTTGAAAGGAAGTCTTGGGAGTATCTTCTTTCCTCACCTTCAATTGGTGATATCCCAACTGAAGGTCCACCGTAGAGAAATAGTTATCCCCACTTAGATGATCAAACAATTCATCTATCTATAGAAGGTGATACTTTTTCTTTATCATGATTTTTTGAGCTCATGATAATCAATACAGTGGCACATTAATCCATCTTTATTCTTAATGAAGAGGACTAGCACACCCCATGGTGAAGTGATCACACATAAGAAACCCTTTTATATATTCTCTTTTGACTTATTATATAGTTCTTTAAACTCAATAATTTCCATTCTATAATGTTTATTTGATATAGTAAGAGATCCAGTAATAATTTCAACTAAGAACTCAACCTATCAGTCGGGAGGAAGAGATGGAAATTCTTCAAGGAACACATCAGTATAGTCCCTCACAATGGGCATGTCTTTGATCATGATTCCCTTTACTACCTAAATAATTTTAGATAGATATTATTGCTCATAAGTTAAAAATATCCACAATTGAGATGATGATTTTGAATGATATTCATCCTCATCCTTACACTTTTAAAAAATTATAGGATGCATCGGGATGTGAATAGTGGTTTCCCTTTCCTGATATTTGATGTTGGATTTGTAAAAAGATAGAAATACATGCTCAATAGAGTATAAAACTCCACAAAAGGAAGTAAGAAAAGATTTTATGGGAGGTTTAGTAAACAAAAATTAACTAGTGAGGAATTATATACTTTGGATGTAATAATTTTTCCATTTGATGTTATAGATAAATCAACCTTTGTATTTTGAGGTGGTGTTTGAATTGTTCTATTAAACTTGAAATATATAAAAGAAAGTGTAGAACTAGAATCATGTAGTATATTTTATGTTCTTGAATGAATAACCAATGTACCTGTCACCACATCATTTTCAGTCTCCACCTTAGTACTAGTGATTACATAAGATTTACATTGATCTTTTTTCTTTAGTGGGTGATGAGGTTAATTACCCTCGACGACTCAAGTTTTAGTTCACTAGATTCTATAGTGTCATTACTCCCTAAAATTGAATCATTTAACTATAGGTGGTCCTCTCCTTTCTTCCACCACATTTTCCATCTTCCTCATGTCTCTTCGACATTAATGATCTTGGTGGCCTTCTCTCCCACACTTGAATCATTTCCACATACCTTTGAGGAAATTCCCATTATTATTATTCCCATATTTTTGACATGTGACAGGTTCAATTTTCTTTCCATATTTTTCATTATATCCCACATCTTGAAACTCCATATTTAATTTCTTATCTATATATTAATGGGAAAATTATCTAAACTTCATCTCCACTTTGAGAGAACATCGAACAACTTCTTCATAACTCCCAAATTCTTGAATTGCTAGAGCCTCTAGAAGGTGTGGTTTTAAACCAATAATGAATCTATCTATTTTTATATCATTTTTTATAACAAAAACTGAGGAATACCTTTCAAGCTTTGTGAAATTTTCTTTATAATCCATGAAAGACTCACCTTCTTTTTTTCTTTATCACTATGAATTCTCTCTCTATATTTTTCCAAAGAGTTCAATGGAAATACATATAAAGAAATATTTTTTAAAATTAATCCCACTTTAACTCTTCAATTTTATCCATCGTCTTGGTGTTCTTAATCAACAGCCACCATCAGTTAGCCTCTGCACTATTAGTTAGCCTCTATATATTATAACAAAAAATCATAGAAAAAGATCTTATCCAATGAGTTAACCCATTGTTCTGAAACTAGTGGATCATAAGATCCACTAAATTTCGGTGGTTTTTTATACATAAAAGACTTTATGGAAAGTTTCTCTCTACCAGGTGAAGGATTAAGTTTCAAATTATTCAGGTTATTTTTTATATCCTAAGATAGCTAGGTAAGTATCGCCATGAAATTTTGAACTCCACATCCCAAGGAATTGGGGATTTTGTTCAGGCATTCACTACATTTTCACTCACATGGATTTTTGGCCTGGTTTCTCCTAGTTCCCACCATTTTCTAAAATAGAAATGATTTTAACAAAACATGAATAAATAGTTCATGAATAAATAATTTTTTCCTTTGTGCAATTAACTCTAAAGGAAAACCTTGTGGGATCCCTATATTTTTCATTTTTACAGAATAAAGGTTCTTCGGTTATTAAATATACTTAGTCTCATACTAATATTTTTCAATAATGTCCTCTAATACTAAGTCCCAAATCAAATAAATGGTGCTCTGATACCAACTATAGTGGCCTTTCTTTTCTTACATTACTATTACATCATTATAAAGATAAAAAATATAATAGTGTTGCAAAATTGGGATTAAAGGTTTAGTGGCTGTGTAAAAATAAGACCAAACGTGATTTTTAAATAATAAAACATAAACATTATTTAATTACTTATTATATAGCTTCTTAGTGGATCTCATGTACTCCCTATTATAAGTAGTCACCTGATGATATACATGAATGAAAGGGGTGAGCTAAAACCCTAGTAAGAGGATAGAAAAGGACATAAATAAATATCACATGGGTGATGATAATCATCATCATAATAACAAAATCATAGTATTATCATCATAATCATGATAGTAAGTATTAGATAAATGCATGTAATGTGGCAATTCATAAAAATGAAACATCATGTATTAGTGTTCAATACCACACATAGTTGTGAATAGAGCCAGCATCATGTTTATGCATAACATATGTGTATAATCATAATGTAATCATCATTTTGAAAAAATATAGCATCATTTTAATTCATTTTTCACATTATCACATGATATACACCATGTTACCCAATTCATTGGAATGATATATAATTTTGGGTGCACTCGTCACATTATAACATTTAAATAATCATGATTTTTTTATAGAATGTATATCAATCATAGAAAAAAAATAACCCATGGAAAGGAATTGGTTTCATTTCATTAAGAAAACATTCCTGAATAAACTTTTTAATTCGCAAATGATAAAGTAAAAAACATATTTGTTTTAATAATCACCGCACATTAGTGAAGAAGAAATAATCTCAAGAGGGGTTATAATATGTTTTGGAAAGAATAATTCTATTGGAAAATCTTTGTATTTTTTATAAAATCATATTTGAAACATGTATATCCCAAAAATGAAAATATAATAAAAATAAAATTATATTTGTGGAATATTATAACAACATCCACACAAACATTTCCCATGAAGGATTAATAACCTAAAGAAAGGAAATTGGGTTCGAGAATCCCCTTACCTTATGTCTGAATTATTTATTCACTTTAATATCTAGGATAATAAAATTATATTCATTAATTAATAAAACTAGAATATCTTATAAATTTATTTGATTAATTATAATTTTATTAAGTTCATTTAGGGCCATTTTTATGAGTTATACTGTTAAATTTCATCGTTCGGAAGTGTTCGCTTTCTTGATTTTCATGATCAGTTCACTTGTATACATGTATGGAAGATCATGTAAAATGGGGATAATTATCTACAATAGAAATTATATGTTATTAATAAAATTAAATAAGCTTAATTGGTATTATATATTATTATTTTTATTATATTTTGGTGATTCATTAGATAAAATATCAATGATAATCGTTTAGAATAATTTTGATGGTTTTCAATCACAACGAACCAGTTTTGTTTTATTATTTAATATTATGTATAAATGTTAGTTAAAAAACATAAAATATGTTATAACATTAATTTTACAATCTGTTTCAACCATTATATTGGTTTTAATACCATCATTAATGGTGGTAATGGAAAATTAAAACTTATCATCCTTGAAGGTGACAAAACAACACTTCATAGATGACATTTATATTTTTAGAAAAAAAGGGAGAGGAAAAGAGGTTTGATGATATATTATTACATTAATATAATAACATTAATGTATATATAATTTACAAAAATTATAATTTAACTTGGATAAGTGGTGATTAGGATAGAATAATAAAATCAAATCAAATGAAAATAAATTAAAAGAAAAGAAAGAATTTTACCTCTTCAATTCTTCTCCTTCAAAACCTCCTTAAAAAGAATGGTTTTTGTAATTTTTTAGGAAAAATGGATCCAAAAAGTGGCTGAGGGAGTTGGTAAGGGTATTGGGAATAAATTGTACAATTTTCAAGGTTTTGGAAGTGTCAGGAGAAGGGTTGGTATTTATACTGAAGGAGAGGGGTGTTTTTTGATTATTTTATTCATTGGTTTATTATTTTGGATCAAGACTATAAATAGTTTGAACCTAATCAGTAAATATATTAAAATAATTAATGATATTTTGATATTGTGGGCATAAATTATCCATACATCATCTATAACTCAATAATTTATGTATTTGTTAAATACCGTAAATTATCGTATTTCACAATTCACAAAAAAATCAACTATTTCAAACAAATCCCAAAAATTAACCCTAACCATTTTACAATGTGTATAATTAAAAAATTGAATCCATTTTATAAAAATAATTTTCTAAATTTGTCAAATTTATTTTTTAAATAAAATCATCATTTATTCAAAAATACTGATTTTAAAATTATAAAAGATTTTATGACACTTTGAAAAAATATTTATGGCCTCATAAAATAATCTTATAATCATAATAAAAAATGAAAAAATTATTAATAGATTTTCTTTTAAATCATTTTATTAATTGTAAAATTATAATTAAATATTTATAACTAACAAAAATGCCAACACTTAATTTATTATTTCTAAAACATTTATATACTTATACCATGAAATAAATATTTTATATTTTCATTCATATGATACCAAAATTTTATTTATAAATTTATAGGTGAGTTTACTATTCTATTGGATGTATTACTATTCATAATGGTCATATTACTATTCCAAATGTCAAGTTACTATTCCATTGGTATCGGTTCCTTAAATTCTAGAAATACCTTTTATTCAAATTATTATTCCATTATAAAGTTTTTATTGTGTACTCTATGTGATTTTATGTGATTTATACTATATTAAATAATTATAAGAAGTTGTTTTCCATTGATAAAATTTCCATCTGTTACAAATATGATATATGCCTCCTAGAAATAAAAGAGAGACTACAAATCCTTTACCTCAAGTCATGAATTTCTTCATACATATTAAAAAATATTATATAATAAATATAGGTTTATTTTATATATATTATATAACCATAATCATATATATCATATCATATATGATTTACTTATGACCTTTTATTACATGTTTATTAAAAATTCCTTTTTCAAATCATGTTTCTTGTAATAACTACTTCATTTTTCAAGTATGTTTTGGTTTGGTATTTTATGTCCTTTTAAATTGATCATTGTTAAATCATATCCAAAATTTTAACCATGATATAAACATCATATATATAAATTATACAATCATTGATATAAATCCATTAAATTTATAGATAGAAAATGAATTACATCGTTCATAGAGATAGTAGGTCATATGTATGCATGAATATCATTTCTATTTTCTCGATTAAATGAATGAAAGAAAAGTAAATATTAATTAACCTTTAAATAATAAGTTTCATATCATATTTATCATATATATTAATTTAATATACCCACATTACCATACATATCAAATTAAAATGAAAAACATATCATATCACTTCATGGAGATTGTAGTCCGCCAGTACACACAAGTGACGTTATCGTTTTCCAACTGATTGAAAAGTAAGAAGGTATATGTGATATTATAATTAAAAAATTATAATTATTTCATAAATAAAAAATATATAATTTTAATCCATTATTATATCCACCTGTGAGAGGTGATGATGGAAAATGAAGTAAATCGATTCGCAAGATGGTAATCTAATGTACACACGATCGATGGTTTTATTTTTCATTTTATAAAATAGGATATAGAAATTGGTTATTAAATTAATATTATAAAATATCAATATATTTTAGATAATTATGATATTATATAATAATATTTGAAAAATATTTTAAGGATTTGGAAGAAGAAATAAAACGATAATGCATGGTTAAGAGTTACACCTCTTCTTTGTAGAGCCTCTTTAGGTTTATACCTAAACCCTTCTTAGGAGTGTTTCCTAATTTAATTAAGGAATCTAGGATATTATGTATGAATTAAGTATATTATCAAGTAATTTATTCAATGAACCAAAAGGATCTTGTTGTGAGGAGAGTATAGTATAGGATATGTCATTTTATAAGTGGGGAAAAGAACCCACTTGGAAACTATGTGGTAATTTCCCAAAAGAATCCAAAACGATAATGTTATTTCAAAGAAATATGATTCCAAATAGAAATAAATTTGAACTTGGGATACTTTAAGTTTAATATATGGACATACATTAGTATTTAGGCAAGTTTTATTGGTAAACATACCTTTATCTATTGGTTTAACCCCCGATAAACCCGTTTTATCCATAACAGCGGAAATTAATTTTTATTATTTTAACAATTCATTACAACCAAAAAAAAATTTAAAATTGTTATATAATATTAATTATACTAATTAAAAATATGGAATCCATTTTTTCAAATTCTAATAACAAAAGTAGAAGAATTTAATTTAAAATTAAATCTATAAGCATGATAAAAAAATGGTTTCCCAAATAAAAAAATTTAAGTGTAAAAGGTTTTTATATAAAAATTAAACATGAAAATTAAATAAAATGGATTAAATTGGATTAATAAAAATATATTTTAACTAATTTAACTTTTAAAATATTTTAAAACAAGATGTAACTTTGTAAATACATTATACAAAAATAAATTTTTTAGTAAAAATCGGTATTTTTTAACTATTAATCAAAAAAATTAATATTTTAATAAATTCAAAAAAAAATCACCCTTAGATAATTCTGACATGTTGATTTGAAAAATAAATTTAATTTTTTCAAAAAAACTTCTAAAAGTGGAAAAAATAATTATTTTTAAGTGTACAATGGTACAACTTTCTAGACAAATATAATTTTTAAGCATAAAAATGTATTTATTCTTATCCAATTCATAAAAAAATATTAGATGAATGATAAAAACTTTATTGAATATATAATATAGAAATTTTGTTAATATCATTCAACTACAGTGGATAATTTAATTTATTATAATAAAACACTTTTCTCTCTTTAAATAATTTTTCAAAAAAACATTTTTTTACTTTCAAATGATTTTTCTTTTCATTAATAATAAATTGATATAAAATTAATTTATTTTATACATGTATACACTATATAATTATTATAATTTATTTAATATTATTCATACCTTATTATTTAATGACTAGGTTAAAACATCAACATTTAAATATTTTAATAGGATATTGTGGTTTAGTTAAACTCGGTGTTGTGTGTAATACAAGCTATCAAATAAATTAAATTTACTTGAAACAAAATTCTTAAAATATACGGGTGTTAAATTATACCCCCTTAAATTAATTCCACCCTCACAATTTGAAATTTATCTCTATAATAAATTGTTTTAAATTTGAAAATTCCTTTTTGGAATACCCACATTGTAAAAGGTTTGATAAAACTTACACTTAAAAAGATGAAAAATAAATTATGAAGGTCTTATGAAATAATACATGACAAGGTTTCCAAATAGGATAAAATTGATAGGAAGTAAAAAATAAGGACATGTAATAGAAAACTAAAACCCAAATACAAGTAGATAGTGATATAGAATATGGTTTTGAGAAATTTAATGACCACAAATCCATAAAACTATTATTGTTGAAAAGACCATTCATTCATCGAGAATGAAGGTAACTATATTAAATTTTTATTTTAAGATAATGTTTCTAATATTAAATAATTTTAATTATATTATATAATTAATTTATTTCATTTTATTTCATAAGAACAAGATCATCCTTTTTTTGTGATTTTATCAATTTCCACTTCATCTCTTACTCTAATAATTTAAGATGAATTTTTCGTGCCTGAAGAACTAATGGATCATAATACCCAAAAAATAAGGATAAGTCACTCCTTCTATATATAGTAATTAAAATATTAAAATGGTTAGAGAATGTTATCCAATATGCATAATTATTAATATGGTGAAATAATACATTAATCTCTAAAACCTTATCCAAAGTTCAACACAAACCAATCCATAAATAATTAACCTTAAGGCTCCACCAAAATATGTCTCACCAAAATTGAATCCCAAAGATTAGAATGGTTTGATGAAAAAAAATTCATGATCAACATAACTATTATATTGAAATAATTTTAATTACTCATAATGTCTCATATCAAGATTTATATACCCTAACCATTTCCAAAAGAAAGTCACCATAAAATCAAAATTACTTCTAAAAGATAATCCCCCATTTATTCCATAAATAATATCTCATCTTATCCATAGAAAAAAACATTCCCATTAGATTTTTGAGTTCATCTGTATATCGATATAATATCATAGGTTGATTTAGAATATCAAAAGTGATTTGATTTTTCCAGAATCAATGTAGAGAAAGATATTAAATACTCAAAATCACAAAAAAAATCACTAAAGTATAAATAATAATATTTTAATAGGGATCCTTCATACAAACTTCAACTTTAAATTCCCAACACTAGGGTGGGGGATAAGTTCTCCCTAATTATCATAATTCATTTAAACTACTTTTATTGTATAAACATTCCATTTTTTGCATTTTCTTCATGGGTTTTTTATGTCTTATTATCCTCATAAACCCTGAGATTAGGACATTAATTCACATATTTCCCAATCTCATGGAATTTATAGGACTGAATTGTGGGTGGTGTATTTTATTGATCCATCTCTTCATTCCTTTCATTTACTGGATTCATTACATTAATTTGACATTATTTTTCTAAATGGATGGGTTTCCCATACTTTAAGCATCTTTTTGTTCCTTACAGGAATTCACCTGAGTGTTACTTCCCACATTTTTTGAAAGTAGAAGGTTGAAGTTTTTTCTTCCCTCCTTGTTATATACAACTAAATATTCCATGAAAAACCATATTATTTTTCTTATCACCTGAACCATGAGGGTTTCCAATTTTCATTTCCACTTTTAGTTCACATCAAATGATTTCTTCATAGCTTCCAAAGTCCCTTATAGATATTTAATTTTGAATACATGGTTTCAAACCATGAAAGAATCGACCAATTTTTCTTTCAAGTTTATTGACTAGACTAAATTCATACCTTGAAAATATCATAAAATTTTCCTCATAAGTACCAATGGTTTCATCATACTTCTTCTTAAGATCAAGTAATTTATTCTCCATTTTCATATATAAAATAAAAGGTAATTACATACTAAAATATATCCCCTAAAACCATCCCAATACATAGATTCAATTTCATCCTATTTCCTCCAATTATTAATAAGATTACAGTATTTATATTTGTTTCCTTCCAAATAATAAATGTTTAGGGTTATTTTTTCATGGTTTAAGCACTAAATAATGGAAAATATATTTTACATATCGTTTATACATTTCTCAACAACCAGTGGATTATTAGTCCTATAGAAGGAGGGTGGACATTATCATATAAAATATTTAATGGCATGTTTCTCCCTCCTTGGTAAATTTTTAAGTTCAACATGACACATGTTACCACTTATATATTGAGATAGTTGAATGAGAATAGTTATAAAATATTGTTTCCTGATTTATATGATAATTGGTTTCTTAAGAGGACAGTCATTTTTTTCATAACATTCATTTTTCTAATGATTCCTTTGGGTTCCAGTCATTGACTAAAACTAAAAAACACTGTTTGAGAAACAATAATCATTGTGTAAAACCACATAATAATAAAAAAAACATCTATTAGAATTCTAAACTATAAAAACTTATTTTTGATCTATGAAACCTTAGGTTTAACCAAGTTAAATCATGTTTATCATATATTTTAATCCTTCATGATGGTTTATAAAGAGTTTTTTAATTTACAAAGCATATCCCTTGGGAATTTCAAACCTTCAGGACATCAATGACTATTGTCATGAACTAACTAAGGATTGATTAAAAGGACAATGTTCCCCCTTTAGAGTTATTAACCCTAGGTAAAAATGTGCTAAATCCACATCAACTTATAGTATTCATATAGGGATTTAATTTCTTGGAAACAACTCTCTATCCTATGCCGAAATTCTAGGATATTTTCTTATACATAGACTTATCCTTAGAGTTATCACTATATTTTTCTTCTAAACCTAATCTATAATGATTTTAAACATTTCCTCTAATACCAACTATTATTATCCAATCTTTTCATACATAAATATTAAAAATTTAAGATTAATATTCAATACATTTCATATTTTCATGCATGAGAACCATAAAATTTTAGTGTATTTGGAGACTAGATACACAACATTCTTATTTCTTGAAGGATATTAAACAAATTTCATAAAGATATTCCCATATATAAATCTTCTTAGACATACCCCACTTAAAACCTTTCTTCATAACCTAAGGAATAGAAACATAAGAAAGGGTGAGCTCAGATGCTTGGTAAGAGTAAATAAGGGATATATCAATGATCACATAGTCATAACATGAGCATAAGTGTATTATAACATGATCATAACATTTTAAAACCATACTCTACATAAAAATGATCATAATTATGAGTCATGGCATAAATCATGGTAGTTTATAAGACATGAATCATAAAGGAATAAAACAACATAGTCCATGAGATAATAACATAAAACTAAGAATATGGAAAAACATATGATTATAACATTTTGAACATGTATAAATAGAAACATGTTCACTAATTAAGTTCAGGACATGGATTCAAGACCTCACATAAACTTATGGACATAAAACTAGGTCTACACATAAAATTATGGACATAAAATCAGGTCCATACATAACCTTATGGACATGAAAGAAGGTCCACACATAACCTTATTGAAAATAAATAATGTCAGCACATAACCCTATAGACATGAAATTAGGTCCATTAATAAAAGTATGGGCATGTAATAAATTCCACACATAATATTGTGAACATGAAATAAGGTTGACTCATAACATAATTAACTCATGATTTATCCATCTTTACCAAATGCATTGGAGGGAGATATAGGCCCCACCCATCACATAATCCATACATTCTTATAACACAAGGTAATAAAACATTCATCATATTATAATTCATTAAAATAAATGGTTTTCATAAACATTTCATCGTAGCATAACCCATGGAAATAAACTGGTTCAATAAATATTTCATCATTTCCTCATATAATAACTCGTAGAGAAGAAATGGGTTTCATGAAAATATTATCCTCATAAACATAAACCATCCAATGAAATAATATATATGTCATCATTGGATCATATACCTAGTATATCATAAGTATAATAAATTTTTTTTATCATTTATGAATAGAAATACAATTAAAAAATCATTAAAACATTCTTGTTTAAAATACCTTTTCCACTTTGAAAATAAATTTTTAAAAACTAAAAATTACCCAAATATTAAATAAATAATTTTCTTTTAAAGTATTCGTGTATAATTTTAAATTAATATTTAAATCAATTATTAGTTATTATGGTGATAAATATCAGTCATGAGATATACATTAAAATAAATATCCCTTTCATATTTTTGGTAAAATATCAAAAGTGCCTCCTTTTAAAAAGAGAAAAGAATATTCATTTTTAAAAAAATGAAAAAATTCAAACATGGTTGAAAATTAATTTAAACCATAATAATATAATATTTAAAATATTATGAAAAATATTTTTAAAAAAAATAGGGATATGGAAGGGTTTTCAACTGAAAAGCAATATAATGTTGATTTTTCTTATAAACATTTTTGGTCCCTTTAGTACTTAAAGAGAGGAAGATTTTAGGAAACATAAATTCTCTATAAATAACCTCATTATAATAAAATAAAATATTTAATTGAGATATAGATCATAATATCTCATCATATTAAGCATAATCATATGAAATCCTAATAAACAATGAGATTGTAATATAAAACCATTGCCAATTTACTAAATTTTGAATCATAAGACCCGTTAAAGAAATAAACATAGGTGGATATGTCTATCTAGTAATTTTCAATAGAATAATCATAAAATTAATTCATGTCTTGTATATACACCACAAAAAATAAATAAGTAGTCAATATGGAATGTGTCCCATTGAAATAAAAGGGATATAAAAGTCCCTTACAGCTGTGGTAGTATTTTGAATCGTAATCCTCATTAAATTATATCATCAAATAATAACATTAGATATCATTAAAATAATCATATTAATTATATAAAATGTTAAATGGTTAGTAAATGAACCACAAGAAATAAAAAACATGTGAATATGTTATATGTCTCCCAGAAATATAAGAGAGAATAGAAATTCCTTACCTCGGGTCTTGATTTTCTTTATACACATTTGAACCTACCATATAATAAATATAGGTTTAGCATAAATATATTATAAAACCATAATCATATATATTATACCATATATGATTTACTTATGCCTTTTATAAACTATTTATTAATAATTCCTTGTTAAAATCACATTTCGGTTAATAAGTGCTTTAATTTTCATGTATATTTTTGTTTTGTGTTTTTGGTCCTTTTTCTTTGATCATGACCCTATAATCTATAGAATTTTAAACTCGTAATAAATATAATATACATTAGTTATAAATTTATTTATATTAATCAGTAAAATTTAGATATAAAAAATGAATTATATCATTCATGAAGATGTTCGGCCATAGGTATGCATGAATGTTATTTACATTTTATTGATGGATGGAACGAAAGAATGTTAAATATTAATTCACCTTTATAAAATAATTTTTATATCATATATATCATATATATTAATTAAATATACCCTAATTATCATTCATTTCGAGATAAAATGAAAAAACTATCACATTTCTTTGTAGATGTGGTAGTCCACACATACACATGGGTGGCGTTATCGTTTTCCAACCAATTGGAATGTAAGAAGGTAGATGTGATATTATAATTAAAAAAATTAATTATGTCATAAAAATCATATACATATACTTTTAATCCAAAAATATATCCACCAATGATATGCACTGACGTAAAATGAAGTACATTGGTTCCTTAGGTGATAGTCCACCGTACAGACGATCGAAGATTTTGATTCCTATTTTATGTTAAAACAGATTGATATTAGTTATTACATTAATACATATAAGTATATGGGAGATAATTATTTTATTATATCATCATATTTTAATAATATTTTAAGGATTTGGAATAATAAATAAAATGATAACTCATGGTTAAGATCTATACCTCTTATTCAGAGAGCCTCTTTAGCTTTATACCTAAAGCCTTCATAAGAGGGTCTACTAATAAAAGGGAGGCCTCTAGGAAGTAGGGAGGGGATTAAGAAAAGGATTTGTTTAGGTATCAGATGAAAAAAAAGGATCTTGGATTGGGGATAAGAGATGAGATGATATGTCCTTCTATAAGTGGGGAAAGGAACCCACGCGGAAACCACTTGGAAATTTCCCAAAAGAATAAAAAATAATAAATTCATTCCCAATAAAAAGGCTTCCAAATGAAAATAGATTAAAAATTAGGATATGATAAGGTTGAAATATTTCCATAAAATATTATTTATATATGTTTTATTGGAAAACATCCTCTTATCTTTTGGTTTAACCCCCCGGTAAACCCATTTTAACCTTAACTATGGTAGTTGATTTTTACTGTTTTTATAATTCATTATGACCAAAAATTAATTTAAAATTATTATATAATATTAATTATTATTATTAAAGATATTTAATCCATTTTTATAAATCTAAAACGTAGAATTGGTATAATTTAATTTAAAATTAAACCTACAGATGCGATAAAAAAATGGTTTTCCAAAGAAAAAACTATCAAAAGTATAAAAACTTTATTAAAAAAAATTAAATATAAAATTGATTCAAATGAAATAAATTGGATTAATAATAACATATTTTAACTAATTTTACTTTTAAATAATTTTAATACAAGATTTAAATTTATAAATAAGTTAAACAAAAAGGAATTTTTTTAATAAAAAGTAGTTTTTTCACTATTCATCTAAAAAATTAATCATTTTCGAAAATTATCAAAAATTCACTCTAAGATAATTTTAAATTTTTTATTCAAAAAATGAATTTAATTTTTCAAAAAACATTTTATAAATGGGGAAAAACATTATTTTTTTATAAGTTCACGACAAAATAACTTTTTAGAAAAATACAGTTTTTAAGTATAAAACTTGATATATTATTATCAAATGATTAAAAATAATTAAATGAGTGATAAAATATTTGATTTAATATATAATATAAAATTTAGTTAAAATAATTCACCAATAAGGGATTAATTTATTATGATAAAAATAATTTTCTAGCCCAAAACTGTTTTTCTGAAAAATAATTCATTTACTTTAAAATGATTTTTATTTTCATTTCTTACCAATTGATAGCCAATATTTAATTTTACATATATATACCATATAATTTTAATAATTTAGTTAATCATATTCATACCTACCAAATTAATGGATAGGATAAAATACTCACATTTAAATATTTTAATAGTGTTGAGTCAATAAGTTCCCTTAAGACTTTTCTATTCTTTTATATTTTGAATATCACAAACATGTTTTCTTATGGAAAATTATCTTTCTCTAAGAAACATTTACTTGAAGAAATTTTACTTTCTCTAAAAATGAGTTTGAATTTACCTATGGTTTTCAACACCTTATCTAATTTTTTCTTAAATCAAATCTAACTATCTTTTTCTTAAGTCAAAAAATTAGATCCTTACCTAACTCAAATTATTACAGTTCCTTAGACTCCAATTTCTCATAAAATCGGACTTATATTTCTCTTGAAATCAGACTATGATTTCTCTTAAAATTAGACTCTGATTTCTTCAGAAATTAGATTCTGAATTCTCTGGAAATAAGATTCCAAATTCTCAGGAAATTAGATTCCTAATTCTATAGAAATCAGACTTCAAATTCTAATTTTTTTCCTGACTTTGAATTCTCATTACTCAAAACTCTATCTGTATACATATTTAAAATTTGTTTCCCTTTTTACTTAAAATATGATTATTCTTACTATTTAATGTTTATTAATAATTTTAATGTTTCTTAAGTTTTTTTCTCACTTGATAATTTTTCCCATGTTTTCTTAAATGAAATGATGTCGTAAAATTTGTTTTTAAAATAACTATTGGCTGAGTGAAATTCTTATAGGTCCCTCTGAAATTTAAGGAAAAATATGACCATTGGAGGAGGAGCTGGCCATTTGGATTTTTTTCCTATAAATACTCATCCATTTGAATGATACAAATATATAACACATCTATAGATTACATGTTGTGATGTTGTTAAGTGATTTCTAGAGAGAGACTCTCATGCTTTTTGTGATCTGTGAACATCTTGTTCAGTCATGAACAACTTGTTCAGCCTACCTAGTGTGATTTTGATTATTTATGATCTATTTAGGGCTTCTAGGGATAGGAAGACAGAGGTGTCAACTACCTTAAAGTTTGAGGTCTTTCAGGGATTATAATACAGAGGTGTCAGTCACCTTAGAGATCGAGGGCTTGCAGGGATAGAAAGATAGATTCTGATATTCGTATCGAGGGATTGCCCTGGTGTGGGTAAGACAAACTTTAATGAAAGTGTAAATCAAGGGACCTTTCTCTAAGGTTTTTGGATACGCTTCTCTTTGTGTTATAATATTTCTTAAACCTTTCATATTTTGTTACAAGTTTTAATTCTGCTACTTTTTGTTAAAGAAATAGAGTATAACTTTCATATATTTTATTGTACTTGTATACT
Organism: Viscum album; assembly: GCA_963277665.1. Lineage (NCBI taxonomy): Eukaryota > Viridiplantae > Streptophyta > Magnoliopsida > Santalales > Viscaceae > Viscum > Viscum album. The sequence goes on from OY728136.1 coordinate 2,037,064,695, forward strand.
CTGATATTAGTAAGATTATATAAGATTTAAGGTTGAATATTTCCCTAAGTAAACTTGTTTTAAGTTTATTTATCAAATACATATTTTCAGATCATATGAAATATTGTTTCTTAGTTAATAACTAAAGAGGGTTTCTGAATCCATCTTGTTTGACTTTGTTAAACATAGATTTTCTTTATGATAAAAATGAAAGTTTTTAAACCTATAAATCACCCCCCCCCCCCCTCTTATAATTGAGTATATACATCTGTATTTTGATCCTATAATTGGTATCATAGGAGGTATCTGAAATACTTATACTTACATATAAGTTTTATTTATCAACTTTTCTTACTTAATTTTACTTGTTCATGTTTTCTTAAGATTTTCATTATGAAATATTTGTTTATAAACATTTGTTTCTAATCTATTTTGTGTAAAAGATATTTTTTATTTTCTTATAAAATAGAAGTAATGAACATTGGATCAATAGATAATCTAAATCCTACTAGACCACCAATTTTTTATGGTAATGATTATGAGTACTAGATAGATAGAATGAAGACTTTTGTTATAAACAGTGGAGTGGATAAATTTTTCATGCTCGCTGGTGAATACAAGATTCCTAACAATGAAATCTGAACCTTTAAAAATCAAGAAAAACAAGAACATCAGTTAAACTGAAAGTTATAAAATAATCTTTTATGTTTCATGACTAGGAATATCTATAGTCAAATATCCTCTTATGAAGCTGCCAATAGTATCTCGAAGAATCTTGAAGTTACACACTTTGGAACTTCAAAAGTGATAGAAACAATAAAGCTATGTTAAGAGCTAAATATCATGGATTTGTATTTCCTTATGGGGAACCAGTTTGCAAAGTGCAACAAAGATTTATGACTATCATCAACAGTCTTTAATCTATGGGAGAAAATTTACTTGATGATGAAATACTTGTGGACAAGATAATTGATATCATGCTCAATGAGTGGTAATCTAAAGGGACAGTTATTGATGAAAATTGGAAAGTATCTAACATCACTCTTGATGAGTTATTTGGAACCCTTATTCATCATAAAACAAGAATAAAGAGAGATGAAGACATTAATAAGAATAAGAGTGGTAATGGAAATGTTTCTTTCACTACTAAAACTAAATACTAGACTCCAGAAATAGCAAATAGATCTAAAGCTAAAAGAGATGTTGTAGTATCTGAATCAAGGGATAGTGATCATTTTAAGAATGAACTAGCCAAAATTTCTCAAATTATGAACAATGTTTTGTGAAATAAATATTTTTAGTACATATATAAGAAGAAAGGCATAAAGGACAAGAAATATTCAGAAGTAACTTGTTATAAATGAAAACATGATCAACATGTTAGACATGATTGTCATATGCTCAAGATAAAAGATATAAAGGATAATAATTCTAAGAGGAATAGAAAGAAGTGCTACAAAACTATGTCTAAGAAATTCCTAATGGATAATGACACCTAGACTTCCAATGGTGGTGACTTTTCAGATGAATCCTCAGAATATGAATCTTATAATCAGAAGAATATCGGTCTTATAGCTAGATTACCTATTAAAAATAATTGTATTATGTATAAGGTACACAATGATGAATATTAAACCAATATTTATTTAAATTCTAATTATCCTGATAAATAATTTTATGAATCTTAGGATGAAGAATATTCCTCATCAAAAGACAATACCTTACCTTCACTTGTATAAGTCTCTAGATTTACTGAATTACTTAAGAATGAGAATTGTAAGATAAAAAATAAGTAAGAGAAAAAAAATTCTGTAATTTCTTTTTTAATAAAAGAATTATCAGATCTTTCTAAATACCTTGATTAGAAAACTCTTGATTTTGATAATATTTCTAAAAACCTTAAGGAAGTTAATTCTAAGAAGGATAAACTTTCTAAGGATCTTGAAAAGGTTATTTCTAAGAAAATTGTTTTAGAGACTAACTCAAATTATAAGACTAATGACTATGAGGATAAGAATTTAGTCATCAGACTAAAATCTAAAATATTTTCCTTAAATAAAATTTTATCAAATTTCACTTTTAGAAGGAAAAAATTTGATAAAATGTAATCATATCTTCGTCATATTAGGAATAGTGTTGGACTTGGTTATGCACATTCAAAACCAGTTTTTTGTCACAACTATTTTGTTCCCCAAAGTGATCATTTTTTCAATAAGTGTCAATATATAGAACATTGGGAGAAAATTTATTATTTTAATAAGACAAAATCCTTAGGTTTTAATAAATCTTACTTTTCTTAGAAAATGTGGGTACCTAATATTTTACTTTCTAACAATTCTGGATCCAAGAAAGTTTGGATTCCAAAAGACTTACAATATTATTTTTAGGAAAAAAACGGAAGTTCCAACAAAAATATATGGTACATGGATAGTGGATGTTCCCATCACATTACTGGTAATAAAAACTTATTTGAAAAGATTATCAAGATGAAATGAGGAAAATTAACTTTAGAAGATAATGCTCAATGAGAAATTATTTGTATAGGTGATATTGTTATTATTGGGAAAGCTTTAATTTCAAATGTTTTGTTTGTTAATGGTCTTAAGAACAACCTTATAATCAAAATCCAACTATATGATTAATGTTACATTAGGAATTCTAAAAATGATAAATGTTTGTTACACAATTCCAAGGAAGAGTTTATTCTCTCTAACCATAGGCATGATAATGTTTATACACTTAACTTAGAAGACCTTATGATCTAAGATCTACCTTTACTCAGTGGAATGGAAGATTAATCATGTTTATGGAATAGAATACTAGGACACTTTAACCTTAGTAACTTGTGAAAACTCTCAAATAAAAGACTTGTTAAGGATATACCAGATCTTAGATTTTCTTCTTCAAAAGATTTTGATCCTTGTAAATATAGAAAGAAACATAATTCAAGATTTAAATTAATTAGTTAAGTCTCAAATTTTAATGAATTAAAGCTAGTGTATATATAACTTTTCTATCCAACACAAATTGGAAGTATTGGAGGCAAATACTATGTATATTTTCTAGTTTATGATTATACAAGATTTATTTGGGTCTATTTTATAGGAAAGAAATCTGAAGCCTTTTCTTATTTTAAATATTTTTCATCCAAAGTTAAAAATGAGAAAAAAATTCCATTAATAAATATTCATTATGATCATGGGGGAGAATTTTTAAAATTCATATTTTGAAACTTTTTGTAGTAATAAAGGAATTACTCATAACTTCTCAGCTCCAATAACTTCTAAACAAAATGGTGTTGTTGAAAGAAGAAATCAAATTATTAAATAGATAAATATAATCATGTTGAGTGAATATTCTTTTGATAAACACTTTTGGGATAAATCTGTCAGTACTGATTGCTATAATATAAATCAAGTTTTAATCAAAAAATTTCTTAATATAACACCAAATGAATTGTGGACTAGACGAAAACCTAAAGTTTATTACTTCAAAGTATTTGGATGCAATGTATTTATCATGAATACTAAAGATAACTTAAAAAAATTCCTACCCAAATCTGATGAAAGAATTTTCTTAGGATACTCCACTACTTCTAAGGCTTATAGAGTTTTTAACAAATATTCTTGTACTATTTGAGAAATAGTACATGTTATATTTTATGAAACTAATCATTTTTTTAAACAACCCCAAACTACATCTTCATATGTGTTTTCAAAAACTAATTATCAAAATTTTATGGAAGATTCTTATAATAAGTAAAATACTCAATAAAATGTTTCTAAATTAATTACCCCATAAGATTTTTTACCTTATGTTCATGAATAGGTTTTACAAAACCCAGATTTGTTGTTTCCTAAGAATCTTCCCAGGGATAGTATCATTGGTGATGTAAATAAAATTATAAGGACAATAAGTTCTTTAATAAATAAAGTAGAATATCTATCATTTCTTTCCCAATTAGAACCTAAAATAATTTATGAAGCTTTAGGTGTTGATTATTGTATTAAAGTTATGCAAGATAAACTAAATGAATTTGAAAGGAAAAAATTTGGACCTTGGTTGAAAGACCTAAAGAAACTTCTATAATTGGTGTAAAATGGGTTTTTAGAAATAAATATAATGAAAATGGAATCATTTTAAGAAATAGAGAATGATTATTTGCTAAAGGATATAATAAAAAAGAAGTAATAGACTATAAAGAAACATATACTCCAGCTTCTAGAATTGAATCTGTTTTTATTCTACTATCCTTCATAGCATTCTTTAATTTCAAAATTTTTCAAATGGATGTGAAGTGTACTTTTCATAATGGATATGTTCAAGTAGAATTTTATGTTGAACAACCTCCTAGTTTTGAATCCACAAAACATCTTGAACATGTTTACAAACTTAACAAAGCTTTATATAGACTTAAACAAGCCCCTAAATCTTAGTATAACAGACTTACATGATTTTTGTTATAAAGCAATTATGTTAAGGGAACTATTCATCCAACCCTTTTTACAAAGAAATATAAGAAAAATGTTTTTATTATTCAAATTTAGGTTGATGAAATTATATTCGGATCAACTCAACAATCCTTAAATAATTCATTTGTGAATATTATAAAATATGAGTTTGAAATGAGTATGATGGGTGAGTTAGCGTTTTTCTTTTGTTTTCAAATTTCTCAAAAACCAAAAGAAACTTATATATCTCAACAAAATTATATTAAATATATTCTTAAAAATTATGGATATGAAAACACTAAAAGTATAAGTACTCCAATCGGTAACTCAAACAATATTGATCTTGATGAATTTGGGAAACTAGTAAATCAAACACCTTTTAAAGGTATGATAGGAAGTTTATTATACTTAACAGCTGGTCATATAGACTTAATGTTTTTAGTATGATTATGTGCAATATATCAATATAATCTAGAGGAATATCATTTAAAATTAGTTAAAAGTATTTTACTATAGTTAAAGGGAACCATGCATTTAATACTTTTATATTCTTCTAGAAATTATTTTGTTTCAGAATTTTTTTCAGATACTGGTTTTGGTGGATATAGAATGGATAGAAAGTAAATTTTGAATTTTTCATTTATTAAGAGATTCATTAGTTTCTTGGATATATAGGAAGAAACACTCATTAGAAATTTCCAATGAGGAAGCTGAATAAGTAGTAGCTAGAATTAATTGTGCTCAAGTGTTGTGGATGCAACACACACTCATAGACTATGGCATGAGTTTTACCAAAAAACAAATAATGTGTAATAATACTAGTGTCATTTTCCTAAGAAGAAACCATGCATATCACTATCATGAAAAGAAAATAGATATTAGTCATCACTTTCTTAGGGATCACACACATAAAGGATATATCATTCTTCAATTTATCAGAATGCAAGACCAACTTGCTGACATATTTACAAAATATTTAATCTCTGATAGATTTGAATACATTAAAAAAGTTAGTAATGATAACCATAAGTTAATCATTCATATTAACTTATTGTTAAAACTATATCCTTATGTTAAGTTACTCCTTTTCATAGGGGGGTAAATATGTTTGTCCTTTTATATTTCCTTTTTCAAAAAAAATTCTCTTCCCCGAAACCTGAAAATATTTTAAACTTAAAATTTTTTCCTTTACCTAATAAACATTTCTGGAACCTATGTTCTTCAAGAATAATATTATAAATAATTAAAATAATTTTTTAGTAGTCTAGAAGGTATGTTTTTTTACTTAACACTTCATAATTTCATTTTTTACTTATTGGTATTTCTATTTTGTTTTAAGAAAAATTTATCAGATTTACTTTCCTTAAATCTGATTTTTCCTTAAAACCTCAAAATATCATAACATATAAATCCTTATTCGACATTAATATCAAATTTCAGATCAGATCAAGATAATCTAAACCATTGTATTGACTTGGGAATATAAATTGCCATTGTGAATCCTATAAAAAGAACCCCCTATTCATATCCCACATCGATTATTCTAGTGATTTTTTGTTGAAGCTCTACTTCTCTTCAAAGATACCATTAAGTTTTCTCTATTTCCTTAATCTTCGAATGTCTCTTGAAGTATCCTCACAAAATCTAATGGCCTCCAACAAGGAACTCAAGGATTGGTTAATTTACTGAGAAAGGTTGGTGAACCCAAATTTCTTTGTCAAGTACAACTCCTTGATTTCAAAAATCATAATGAAAAATGGATGGGAAAGTCTCTATGTCACCAAACCAAAGAATAAGGATCTAGTTTATCCTTATCTTCTTATATAATTCTATGATATAGTTAGCTTTTATAAATAAAAAGGCATACAAATTTTTTCTTTCAAAAGTTATGGAAAAACTTATTCCTTATCTTTCAACGAGACTGCTGGTATATTGGATATTCTATATAATGGAGAAGAAATACTTTACTCACATAAGTTTCTAGGTTAGGAAGGTTATTTCAAGAAGGTTAATTAAATTGAGTTTCTTGAACTTAAATGAGTGAAGTCACTGAATATTTCTCATCTTTAAACCAATTATAGATTTCTATCTATCTGAATGCAAGGTTTTCTCATTCCAAAAAAGGGACATAATGATTCCCTTAAGAAATGTGATATCTTCATGATGGATTTTTTAGTAAATCTAAGGAAGATAAACCTAATCAAGTATATTATCTTGACCATCAAAAATATCAATAATGGAACCCTCCAGTATCATATCATAATGTATCATGTGATCCTCTCAAATATTATTGTCTTATGTTTAGAATCCTTCAAAATTCCTTACATCTCATAGGAAAAAGTTTTCAAGATTATGTTGTTGGGTGATGATACCCTGAGAAGGATGAAAATTAGTTTCTGTATTTATCTAAGAGAGTTATTTAAACATCATGATAAGGATAATCAAGCTATTAGTAATAAAGTTAAAATAGGTGAAAGTTCCAAGAAAACCTCAAAGAAGAAAAAAATCAGAACCAAAAGAGAAAGAACCAATACATGAGTCAGTATCTTCTCTACCCAAGTCAAAAAAGAAAAAAATCTAAGTGGTAGCTAAATGGAGAGAGTATAAGAAGAAAAATAAAGAATGAGATTCAGTTTTTTGGGTTAGACCCTACTGGGTCTAAGGCCTTAAAGATTCAAGTAGGTAAAGAGCTTAATAATCAAGCTAAAGAGAAGAAGATGAAAAATAAGAATTCAGAAGCTAAGATCATTCAAGATTTTCTTAGAGGTATAGAGAAGGCATCTGAACAAGTTTAGGTACCAGAATCCTTCTTTTAAGAATGAGGGGAAATTGAGACTTCAGGTGCAGATAAGAGAAATAAATTTATTTTGATTCTGGAACCTATTGTTGAAGAAGTAGAATTTCCGCAAGAACAAGAAGAAGAAGAAGAAGAAGAAGAATAATGGGAAAGTGATGATGTGATTAGGATGGTGGAAGAATACTAAGAGAAGGAGAGTACTTCAGAAAAGTTGTCTATCAAAACTTCCAAAACTGAATGAACCAAGTTAATTTTATAAAAACAATATGTTCATAAATGTGATGATGCTCAGGATGAGAGTATTAATGATGATGTTTAACAAGTTATTTATGACAAGTCTTATAAATAAATTTTTATCAAGGTATAGATAAATAATTTTTTGATAATTATAATGATAAAATAATTCAAGTTTTAGATAGAGATCATGAAACTCAGGTTGTTGATAAAAAAATTCAAATAAATAGAAAGGCAATGAGGTTTTTGTTGAAACATATCAGGGAAAAGAAGATGAGTAAGATAAAGTTCCCTCACTAAAAAAATAATATGATTCTAAATCCTCATTTTCATTAGGTTATGATTTTTTTGTTCAGTCCTTAATGATGCTTTTCAATACGATTCCCTTATTTCCAAGCATTGATTCTAGATGTTAGTTGCTTCAACAAATAATAAATCAGAAGTTAGATTCAACAAGCATTCTCATGGAAAAGTTTATAAAACATGAGGATGAATTTAAGACTTTTCAAATTGGTTATGATTCTAATAAGAGATTCTAAAAAGAGATAACCAAGTGGTCCAAGTTAGTGATATATGAATAGAAAATCTTTGATAATTTTAGTGATTCGGGAAAGGATTATTTTGATAAGTCAAGAGACAAGATCAAAAACCTTTGAACAAGTTTTTCAAAAAAGTTGATGGAAGATAAATTTAGTCGACAACATAAAGATAAAGATCAGAATGGAAAGCTAAATTATGTTGCTCTAAATCTGAAAAGAGAAAGGGAACTCAGGGAAAAGATGTATGAAAAATTCAAAGAATAGGGAGAAGTAACAAAGTCTCAAGGATAAGTTATAAAATCCCAAGAATAAAGAATCAAAGATCTCAAAAAAATATAATCAAGAATAGTTTCTTAAGAAGTTTTAGGATAATCACAAAGAGCTGAATAAGTTGAAGGTAGCCTTGATAAATCTAATTACAAAGGAGAAGAATAAAGAGGAATGATTTTCTTAAAACTTTGATATTTTTTGTATTTTTCCATGTAACAAATTTTGTCATCATAATTAAATTTTGTATCTTTCTATTGTTTTTCTTTGTATATTCCTAACCTTTCAGGTATAATTTTTTTCTTTTCCTCCATTACTTTTTGAAAATCAAAAAGGGGGATAAAATAATTATTAAAAAAGAATATTAAGAAAGATAATGTCTAAGTAAGGGGGAGATTAATTAAAGAAGAAATTCTTAATTAAGTAAGATTTATTTCTTTAATAAATACAAGAATATGATCCTTAGGGATTTCAAAACATAAGGGGGAGTTAGTAATATTCATCATAAGAATTAAAAATTAGAGGAGATAAGTATTTCTTTTAAAGTTCAAAAATGAAAAAAAATAGTCCTTATATTCTTTTATGAAAATTTGTTTGTTCTTTCCAAAAATGGGGAGATTATTGAGTCAATAATTTCTCTTATGAATTTTCAATTCCTTTATGTTTTTAAAATCACAAACATATCATCTTAAAAAAATATTTCTCTAAGAAATATTTTCTTAAAGGAAATTTACTTTCTGTAAAAATGGTTTTGACTTTACCTATGGTTGTCTATGATTGATATATTGTTTTCTCAAATAAAATTAAACTATATTTTTATTAATTCAAAAAATCAGATCCTTACCTAACTAAGATCTTTACAGTGCCTTATACTCTGATTTCTCCTAAAACCAGACTCCAATTTCTTCAAAAATTAAACTTTGATTTCTCCTAAAACTGGTCTCTGATTTCTCCGAAAATCAGACTATGATTTCTCCTGAAATCAGACTCCAATTGTTTCTGAAATCAGACTCCAATTTCTTCAGAAATTAGATTCCAAATTCTCTAGAAATTAGAATCTGAATTCTATGGAAATCATATTACGAATTCCTTATAAATACAACTCGGAATTCTCAATTTTTCCTGACTCTAAATTCTCATTAATCCAGACTCTATTTATATACCTATTTATACTTTGTTTCCCTTTTTACATAGAATCTAATTATTCTTACTAGAAAATATTTCTTAAGAATGTTAATGTTTTTTAAGTTTTTTTCTCACATGATAATTCTTCCCATGTTTTTTTACATGAAACAATTTTGTAAAATATATTTTTAATTTAATCATTGGATGAGTGACATGTGTACAGGTCCCTCCAAAATTTAAGGAAAATATGATCGTTGGAGGAGTAGATGATCATTGGGATTTTTCGCCTATAAATACCCAGTCATTTGAACAAGCTAAATATAAAACACACATCTAAAGATTACATGTTGTGATTTTGTGAAGTTATTTCTAGAGAGAGACTCTCTTGATTTTTCCAGTCTATGAACATCTTGTTCAGCCGTGAACAACTTGTGAATCCTTCCTAGTATGATTTCGATTTTTTTATCAATAGATGGATTTAGGGGATAGGAAGATAGAGGTGTCGAATACCTTAAATTTAGGAGGATGTTGGGGATAGGAATATAGAGGTTCCAATCATCTTAGAGATCTAGGGCTGGCAGGTATAGAAAAATAGATTTCGATATTCGTATTGAGGGTTTACCCTTTTGTGGGTAAGACAGAATTTATTGAAAGTATAAATCAAGAGACCTTTATCCAAGGTTGTTGTATACCCTTCTATTTAGGTTAAAATATTTCTTAAACTTGTCTTTTTTTGTTACAAGTTTTAATTCTGCTGCTTTTTTTAAAAGAAAGAAAGTATAAAATTATTCATATACTTGTATACTCTGATATAAATAAGATTCTATATGCTTCAAGGTAGAACCTTTCCCTAAGTAAACTTGTTTTAAGTTTCTTTATCAGGTCCATATTTTCTTATCCTAGGAAAGATTGTTTCTTAGTTAATAACTAAATAGGGTTTGTGAATCCATCTTTTTTAACTTTGTTAAACATTGATTTCTTTAGGATAAAAGCAAAAGTTTCTAAACCTATAATTCACCCCCCCCCCTATTATAATTGAGCATATATATCTATATTTTGATCCTAAAAATAGTATATTGTAGTTTGTTTAAACTCGGTGTTGTGTGTAGATCAAGATATCAAAGAAATTATATTTATTTGAAAAATAAAAATTTCATAAACTTATAGGGTGTTACACCCAAAACCCTTCTTGAGATCACCATCCAAGCGGTAGGCCATCATCATCAAGCCAATGAGCCACTGGATTTCTAGTGATCTCAAACTGGCTCGATGGTTGGGTTGTTGGATCTTTTTTAAGTGGTGGATTTTTTGTATTTTTTTTATATCAAGCCTCCTCAGGATTTAGTAGGCAGGGGTCATTTGAGGAATCCCATTCAAAAAAACTCATCCCATAATCCTTCCTATATTGTTTACCTTTGATCTTGGGGTGATATTGGGTACATTTTCATAGATGATTCAAGGTATGATCTCTATTTATTTTCTGTTCTTAACCTCTCTTTAGTATCCCTCTAATTTTAAGAAATATAATTTTGGAATTTTTTAAAAATTTCATAAAATAATGGTGAAATACTCCAAGAATGATGGGTTTATGTATCTTATTTTTGAGAGAATATCCGAGGAGGATAGTTCCAAATTTGCATATACCATTTTAATTAAGTTATGTTTCCCTATGATTTTTCTTTAAGTTTTGATGAATTTATGTGAAATTGACTATTATAATGGTCATTTAATTTGGAGATTTTGATCATCTTGTGTAGAAGATGACCTAAGACATAATTTTCATACATGAATCGGCATTTTAGTTGAGGTAATTAACTTTTCTAATTTTATCTTGTTATTTTGAATTATTAAGAATAAATTGGCTTTTGTTTTAGTGTTGTGTGATAGATATTTTTCTTGTAATGATGTTGGGGATATGAAAAAACCCTTTTGTAACATCCCAAAAAATTCAAATAGTTATTTTTTTAATTATTTATTTATTTTATAATTTAATTATAATTTAAAACTAATAAGTAATGGTTTTAAAAAAAACTTTTCTGAAACTGGGGTATTTTGTATAATAAAAATGAATTAATTTAAGTAAATATATTATTCATAAAATTAGAAAAAATATAATATTCCTTATTTCAAAGTATGATTTCATATTAAAATTTTTATATATATTATATTATTTTATGGAAAACTATTTTCATATTAATTATAGGTAAATATATATTTTAAGACCTTTTTAAAAGTATAATTAAAATTTGATATTTGGAATGAAATAATTTAATATTATAAGATTATTTTATTTATAAATAAATATTGGATTAAATAATCCAATTATAAATAAATGTTATAAATTTAAATCAAGTTGAATTATAGAAAAAATGGTTATGTATAATAATTTAACACAATTGAAATTAATTAGATTCTAAAAACAAAATTTATATTATTTCTTAACTAATATTTTATAATAATTATGTGACATGATAAATTCATTTATTAATAATATTCATAATTATTAAAGTTAATATGTAAAATTATAAATTATGGATTTTTTTATAAAATTATGAAAGGAAATATATATATTTTAAATATAAAATATTATGAAAACTTTATTTTAATAAAATAATTTATAAATTATAATTTTATATGAATATGATAAAATAAAATGATGAATCAATGAATAAAAATAAAAAAAAATGTATAACCGTGAAAAAAATCAAGGTTGACCTCGTTTGAAAGATAAAAGGGTTTCATTTCTCAGGGAAAGTCAATCCAAGGTTAGTGAGGCATAGTGAAGCTTCATGAAAGACCAAGTGCATAAGATTAGACCCTAGTTGTAAGCTCGAATGAAGATATTGTATGGGGCTGAGCTTAGTTGAGGGATCAACCACCGGTGAGTATCGATTTTGGAAGGATTTGAACCGACCTATGGGATATGGGTTTCATCTTTGAAGATCCAATCACACTTCGTTTGGAAGAAGATTCGATGGCTGATTAGGGTTTCGAACATGAATTTCCTTCCTTATTTTATTTCATTGTGTATATTTATTCAAGGTAAGTGTATTTTGTCCAAATACTTATGAATATTATCATTTTTTTTGTATTAATTTCTCTCTTTGTTGATTTCTTCCACTTTCTTCTTCAGTCGACATCATCTTCTTTTGAATTTTATTCTTTTTAATGTCAGTGTTGGTTATGGTGTTAATTTTAAATGCTTGTATTAATTTGAAATTGATCTATATCTCAAAAACTGTGGCAAGATTTTTCTAGATTCAAAGAAGCTTCACAATGAAGCATGGAATAACTATATTCCTTTTCATCATCGATATGGTTGTTTATTCTTATATAATCATTATTATTCATTGGTTATATATATCCTCTATTGATTTTTTATTTTATTTTCATATGAAATATATTTAAACATTCAGCTTGCTCTGAAATCCTAACCCATGAACCATATATTTAGAGGAAATCAAGATCCTTTCCTAATCTATTTTGGCTATTTGAATTATTATTTGAATATTATATATTTTCCATCACTGTAGAGTTAAAATCCATGATTGATTCAAATATATATCTGAATCTCAAGCTATGATTTTCACATCTCATAAATATAAGTCCCAAAGTACAAACACACATTTGGATTCCTCTATCAATATAAAAGATATATTTATGCACTACCTAGAGCCTATAAAAGAATCTTATCTGCTCAATTGTTGTCTATTTGAAAGTTTTACATACCCGGTTTGAGAGAAAATAAGTTATAAGAGAGTCTGAAGATAGGAAGGGTACAAGAAAACAGTCTCAATCTGAAATTAAAATTTAGTAAGGGAATTTATTTTTATTTTTATTTCATTGATTTTACTTTAAAAATTATAATTCAATAGAATTTAAATAATTATTTTTGATTAAGTATATATTCAAAATTCATTCTAATAATTGATTATTTATAATCCTTTCTAAGACTTATATTTTTATATTATAAATTTAATTATGTAATGGATTTCATATTTTTATTTCCATTCTTTGAAATTTTATTTTTAAGGAAAATTCCCCTTTTATATATTTATTTTATTACCATATGAATATTTATTTTTAAAATGAATCTATGTGCATGATAATATTATCAACATATTCAAATAAATTATTTTTTCAATTAATTCTATGTGGGTATTAATGTTATTCGGAGTTATATTTATAAGACCCTTGTTAAGGGAAGAGTATTTATAGAAAATTATTAAAATTATTTCATAAAAGCTATTAAGTTATTACAAGAATATCTATTTTTAAGATATGACATAAAATAATAAATATTTTCTTGTATTTTTTCAACATTAAAATTATAAAGAATAATTTATTTTATCAAATCTTAATTGATTATAATTAATAGAAGTTTTTATAGTTATAATTTTATCTATAATTTTAACTAATATAGACTATTATTTTATGTGTACAAAGATCTAATACATTCTGGAATATGATAGTTCATATAAGATATGATCATTATCTATAACTTATAAAATATCTTGAATATCCTAGTTTTATTTTAATGAAGTCTTTATTTTATGTACTTATGCATTGAATGAATTATCCTTTAATAAGAAATTACTGTTGAAATAAACTTTATGAATTTAATGAATGAAATTTTAATACATAAATGTTTATTATTAATTCATTAACATTCCAAGTATTTATGAAATGACTAAAAGTTGTGAGATTCAGTTTATCTAGTCTAGCTAGAATTTTTTGATCAAAATATATTTTATAAATTGAAATATATAAACATGTATATAAATATGTTGTCAAGTTTTTAAAGAAACAACTTCATTGTAAGTGTATATATATTTAAATAAATCATAAAATGTTTTTATAAAATATAAAACATGAAAATTGTAAATATGGTAGGGAATTAGGGAGTGAACCCTTCCCTCATAAAGTGTATAGCCCTAAGACGGCCTTCAATGTTTTAAGTGGAATCCATGTTTTGTTTTCAAAAGATTGCGTAATGTTTTCTATAAATCACTAAATTATTTTTAAAGAAATTTATTAGCGTGAATACCTTAAAATTATTGTAATATATTCAAAGGATAAATAATTTCAATGATATTTCCAAAATTTATTTTTAAAAAATATTTTTTGATGGTATTTTAAAGGAAGTTCAAAAGTATTTTTCAAAAGTTATTTTCAAAATAATATTTCATAAAATATTTTTCACTAATTTTAAAACTCATTACCAGGTAATTTAATGCTCAAACCATGTTTTAAAATGATTTTTATAGGTATCTTAGAAGTTCTAAGATGGACGAATTCACTTAAGAAGTTAGCCCATGCATAGTGAAGTAGATATTTTATTTTATTTTTATACAACTCTGAAAATATGTAAGTTATTGTCTAATTCCTTAAAACCTATAATTTAAAAGGTCCTAGATTATATTTAGGGTTGTGTAATTGTATAGTTTCTTTTATATAAAAAATACACAACATTTTTATACATTGAATATGGAAGTGCGGGTTTAGGGCGTCATAGTTGGTATCAGAGAAAAGTCTAGAAAAATTTGGATATTATTTGTTAACATTTGAGGATAAAAATATTTACGATTTAATTTTTCATTTATCTTATAGATAATTAATTTCCTTTAGAATTCCAATAGTTATAATTTTAAAGATTAAAATTTAGAAATTTCTCAAGTCTGATGAATAAATTGTTAAGGTAAAATTCATTTATGGGGGGACAATATAACATCTCAATAAATTACAATAGTAATTTTATTTTAGTTAATTATTTAATTTATATTTTCATTATAATTTCAATATAACAAAAAATATTTTTAATAAAAACTTTTCTAAAATTGGGGTATTTTTTATAATCAAAATGAATTAATTTAAATAAATATAATATTCATAATATGAGCCAAAAATATAAGATTCCTTATATTTAAAGTATGATTTCAAATTAAAAGTTTTTTATATATTATATTATTTTAATAAAAAATATTTTCATATAAATTATAGGTAAATATATATTTTAAATTCCTTTTTAAAATTATAATTAAAAGTAAATATTTTGAATGAAATAATTTAATATTATAGGATGATTTTCTTTAAAACATATAGGATAAAACAATACAATTATAAACAAATGTAATAAATTGAAAATAAGTTGAATTATAGAAAAAATGGTTATGTATAATAATTTAACACTATATAAATTAATTAGATTCCAAAAATAAATTTATATTATTTTGTAACTAATATTTTGTAATAGTTATACAACATGATAAAGTTATTTATAAATAATATACATAATTATTAAAGTTAATATAAAAAATTATAAATTATGGTTTTTTGATAACATTTTGAAATGCAATATATATATATATATATAATAATGACAAAATTTATTTTAATAAAATATTTTTATAAATTATAATTAAATATGAATATGAAAAAATAAAATGATGAATCGATGAATAAAAATAAAAAATAAAAATATGTATAACTGTGAAAAAAAATCGAGTTTGACATCATTTGGAAATCAAAAGGGTTTCATTTCTAGGAGAAGGCTGAGACAAGGTCTCTGAGGCATATTGAAGCATCGTGAAGGATCAAGAACATGGTATTCAACCCCAGTTTTAATATTTATTGATGTTCTTGTGTGGGATCGAGCTTAGTTGAGCATTTAATCGCACGTGAGGATTGATTTCAGAAGGATTCAAACCGAGATGAGGGAGATGGGTTTCATCTTCATAGTTTAGAGAAAGTTTTGGTCGGATGAAGATTTAAAGGCTGATGAGGGTTTCAAATGTGAATCACCTTCCTCCTTCTGTTTTGGTTTTATGATCTATTCAAGGTAGGTGTATTATGTTCAAATTCTTACAAATCATATCATTTTCAGTATATTAATCTCCCTCTTTGTTGATTTCTTCCACTTACTACTTCTATTGAAATCTTCTTGTTTTGAATTTTATTCTTTATAATGTCACTATTTGTTACAGTGTTAATTTTAAATGCCTGTATTAATTTCAAATTGATCTGTATGTTAATGATTCTGGTTAGTTTTATCTTGATTCAATTAATCTTCACAATGAAACTCAATACAACCATATTTTTTCATCTTCGATATGTTTTTTTCTTCTTATGTAATCACTATTCCCCATCATTCATTTATATCCTCTGTTAATTTTCTATTTTATTTTCATATAAAATATATATAAACGTTCATCTTATTCTGCATGCCTTACCCCTAAACCACATATTTGGAGAAAATAAAGATCCTTCTGTTGTATATTTAGTCTATTTGAATTATTATTCGAATATTATATATTTCCCATCACTATATAGTTGAAAACCATGATCAATTAAAATAGATATCTAAATATCTATCCACAATTTCAACATCTCATAAATCTGAGTATTAAAGGAAAAACATGCATCTAAATTCCTCTATTAATATAAAACATATATTTATACACTACTGAGAGCCTAAAAACCAGCTTCACTGCTCAATGTTTGTATATTTGAAAGTGTTCCACACCCATCATGAGATAAAATAAGTGGTAAGAGAGTCTGAATATATGAAGTGTAGAGGAAAAAAGTTGTAGTCTTTAATTAAATTTCAGTAATGGAATTTTTTTCTAAAGAATTTACTTTGAAAATTAAAATTCAATATAATTAAAATAACAATTTTCGATTAAGTAAATATTAAAATTTTATTATATAATGTGATTATTTATGCTCTTTAGTAAGTATTATATTTTTATATTATGAATTTAATTCTATAAGGGATTTCATATTTTTGTTTCCATTTTTTAAAATTTTATTTCTATGGGAAATCCCCCTTTTAAATATTTATTCTTTTATCATAAGAATATTTATTTTTCAAATGAATCAATGTGTATAATAATATTATAGAGATATTAAAATAAATTATGTTTTCAATTAGTTCTATATGGGTATTATTTTTATTTGGAGTTATATTTTTAATACCCTTATTAAGGGAAATACATTTATATATTATTATTAAAATTATTTTATAAAAGTTATTATGTTTTTACAAGAATTTTTATTGTTAAGATATGATAGAAAACCATAAATATTTTCTTGTATTGTTTCAAATTTTATATTATAAACAGTAATTTATTTTATCAAATCCTATTTGATTATACTTTATAGAATGTATGATAGTTGTCATTTTATATGTAAGTTTTAACTAATATAGACTATTATTTTATGTATTCAATGCTATCATAAATTCATGAATGTTTTAATTCATATAAGATATGATCATTATCTATAACTTATGACAATTCATGTATATACTGATTTTATTTTAATGAGGTATTTATTTTATGTACTTATAAAATGAATGAATTATACTTTAATATGAAATTACTGTCAAAATGAACTTTATGAATTTAATAAATGAAATTTTAAAACATGAATGTTAATTATTTATTTATTAACATTCCATGTATTTATTAAATGGATAAAATTAGTCATATTTAGATACTCCAATATAGCTGGAATTTTATAATCAAAGTATATTTATAAATTGAAATATATAAACATGTATGTGAATACGTTGTCATGTTTTTAAACTAAAAAATCTAGTGTAAGTGTATATATATGTAAAGAAAGAATAAAAATGTTTCTTTAAAATCCAGAACTTGAAATTTGTAAATATGGTAAGGAAATGGGGAATGAACTCATACCTTGGAATGTGGGTAGGCCCATGACAGCCTTCAATGTTTCAAGAGCCTTTATGTTTTGTTTTTAAAATCTTGCATAATATTTTCCAAAAATAGTTGGATTATTTTTAAATGAATTTTCAAGCATAATTTCTTTCAAATTATTGTATATATTTAGATAGT
The DNA here is from genome assembly GCA_963277665.1 of Viscum album. Taxonomy (NCBI): domain Eukaryota; kingdom Viridiplantae; phylum Streptophyta; class Magnoliopsida; order Santalales; family Viscaceae; genus Viscum; species Viscum album. The sequence continues at coordinate 2,037,082,945 of OY728136.1, forward strand.
AAATAATATCAGTGATATTTCTCAAAGGTATTTTTAAAATTTATTTTTCAAAGGTATTGTCAATGGAAGTTCAAAAGTATTTTCCAAAAGTTATTTTCAAAGGGAGATTTAATAAAAGGGTTTTTACTACTTTTAAAACACCTTACTAGATAATTTAATGCTCATACTATATTTTAAAATTGTTTTCATGTGTATCTTAGAAGTTATAAGATGGATGACTTCACTTAAGGAGTAATCAAACACCTATTGAAGTAGATATTTTATTTTATTTTCATACAACTCTAAAAATATGTAAGTTCTTAAATAATTATCCAGAACCTAGACCAGAAAAGTTACAGAATTATATTTACTATTTTGAAATTGTTTGATTTTTATTATAAAAAAATTAAAAAGAATTTTTATGCACTGAATCTGAAAGCACAAGTTCAAGGCGCCACACCTTTAGTGGGTGGTTTGTTGCAGTTCCAGTGAGAAAATGTTGTATAGTGAGTTTTAGGTAATTCTATATATTTTTATTAAATTATTTAATTAATTATAAATCATTATAATTAATCATTTGGGATGTCTTCTAAAAAGATAGGGCCTAATATGGATTAGAAGTGGCTGGTTAGATTTAATAGGACTAAGTTGATCCTAGGTAGAGCTTTTGAGTAGTTAGTTAAAAAGATAGTTTCCTCTCATGTGACTTAGGTGTTTTTAATGAATTACCTTATATTTTATGTATTTTTAATTAATATCTTAATATGGAAAGTGATATATGGTCTTTCAATGGTGGTGATTGTCCTTATTTAATTTAATTAGCTTTATCAATGAGTTTTTAAATTATTTTCTTAAAATTAAAGATGAAATGTCTAAATATGTTATGAGTTTTGTTATAGGGGCCTCAATGATCCCTTAATAACCAAATAGACATCCCGACTACCAATGAATGGGAATATAATTATAATCATGAAAATTATGATACATGAAACCAAGAGAGGTTATTAATAAATATTATATGAATGTAGTGGACCTAATGATATCCCATAAACCCTATGATTAGGGATGAGTTATGAATTGGGATATTTAACCCCAGTTTTCCTTATGGAGTTGTGAGGTATTGGAGATCCTTTGGGATGGATGAGATGAACATTGGATGAATGAATATAAAGGATCTGGATAGCTACCTTAGTGTTTTCCCTAGGAAGGGATTGATGCCATACTAGTTATGATCAGCCTTGGTTTCACCTTAGACCAAAGTAAGGGACCAAGTGAGACCTTGGAATACCTAATATCTAGTTTAAGTTAGATTGAGACTGAGGTATGTATTACCCCTAAGAGATAGGTCTTATACTAAGAAAAAGTGTTGGTTATTTATAAATTGATTATATGAGGATTCCTTATACTTATTAATAAAAAATAAATGAATTAAATTGTGTTATCTTAATTATAAATTGGTTGAATATATGATTATTTATATAGGGTTGTGGGCCATCGGTGTGATTACATGGATCAGGTGTTCCCATTATCTATACATAGTTGGGGGTCCCTAGACATGGATCCATGGATCTTGTGGGCCTTTTATATATACATGGTTGGGGGACCATGGATGTAGTTCCATGGATCTTTGGTACCCTTTATTCATTATGGGATCTTGGATGTTGTTCATTCGATCTAGTGTACCCATGTTTATATATAGTTAGGGGACCTTAGATGTGTTTCCTTATATCTAGCTTTTCCCATTATTATTTATATATAATTGGTGGACCTTGGACATATTTCCTTGGATCTAGCATTGCCTATTATTATTTATATATAGTTTTGGAACCTCATACATGTTTTATTAGGTCTAGTGTTTCCAATTTTTATTATTATGTAAAATTGGGGGGATCATGGACATGTTACCTTGGATTTGGTGTTTTCCATTAATCATTAGGGGAACTTGGTAAATATTCCTAGGTTATGGTGTGTCCATATTTATATAAAGTTTGGAGTCATTGGACTTAGTTCCTTGGATCTAGTGTTCCCATTATTTATATACAGTTTAGGGACCTTGGACTTAGTTCCTTGGATTTGGTATGCCCATTATTTATAAATAGTTGGGGACCCTGGACTTAGTTACTTGGATCTAACATTCCCATTATCATATGGGGGACCTCGAACTTAATTCCTTGGATCTGATGTGACCATACACTTATATACACGATTGCGATAGTATGGAAAGACACATTTATCACTGGATAAATCAGGTATAGTCAATACTGGGTGTCAGGTTACACTCTGAGGACTGATAATGGAATTTATTTATTCTTAAGAAGTTATATTTTTATTTATTTTATTGATCATGTCACATAAATATACAACTAAATTTCTTAATTATGTATTGTACTATATTGGAAATGGCCTACTAATTTAGGTACTCACACCCTACTTGGGCATCCATGGAACTCAAGTAACCAAACAACTATTTATATTTTTCATGTTCATATTTTTTAGAATCCCTAGATTGGATTGATTGAGTATGACAGCTCTAATGGGATTAAATATTGGGATGATTTATTGTTTAGGGATGTAGAAGAGCCTCAATTTATTTTATTCATTTCTTTTATCTTTTAAAATTTTATATTCTTCCTAGTAGGTGACTAGTTGATCTTTTTCTTGGCATGACCACATCCATTTATTACTGAAGAATTATGTTTATTTAATTCCTCCACTTACCCTGTTTTATATTTATTATTAATGATGACATTTGGTTATTTCTATTTTTATTTCTACTATGATATGAGGGTATATTATCACCAAAACCAAATATTAGACCCTAAATGATAGTAGAAATCATTTGGAATATTTGGAAGTTCACCAAAGTCCAGGCAGCAACCCAGTCCAATCACTTCTCAAAGTAATCTAGGGTGGGAATGTTACAAAGTTGTATCAAAGGTTTATTTTCTTGCCTTAATATTGGTACGTCAGTATAAATCTGATATATAAATGTGTCAAAGATTTTGATTGATATTAGACTACTGTTTTATGAAAACCATTCTCGATAAGAAGTCCAACTTTACTAGGGATTGGGATTCATGTTTTAGATTTTTTTCTGTTACAATTTATTGATTTTACCTTTTGTGATAAATATAATGTTTGAAGTTTATTACTAATTTTTTATCTCAGACTATAGTTGAAAATGGAATCTCCATAAAACATATTTGATATGTAGGATTTATGAAACACACACAGATTTTATGGAATATTTTTTTCAAATAAATTTAATTTCTTCAATAACTTGCGTTATACATAACATTGAGTTTTAACAAACCATAATATATAATTATTATTATTATTTAAGCATGACCATTATAACCTAGCAGTTAAAATTAGTTGTATGAATATTAATAAAAACATTTTGAAAATAAATTATAAATTTTTTAGATGAGGAAAATATATTGATAAATAATTACATATTATTTGGTAAGGTATTTATATACTTCGAAAATGCATTTCTCCTCAAAAATATTTTTCATTGCTTTTGTGAAAAAATAATAAAATTATTTTTTTCACTTTTAGAAAATTTATTTGATAATTTCAATTCATTTATTTGAATAAAAATGTAAAAAAATATCTTATATTTAAATTTTAATAATTTTCTAAAAAGATTAATTTTTAAATAAATAGTGAAAAATACTAATTTTTATTAAAAAATGTCTTTTATTTTAATGTATTTACAATGTCAAATATTATTTAAAAAAATTAAACGTAAAATTAGTAAATTTATATTATTATTAATCCAATTTATGTCATTTTAATCAATTTAATGTTGAATTTTTATATAAAATCATTTTCTATTTTGAAATATATTTTTTGGAAAACCATTTTTTAATCACATCTATGGGTTTAACTTTAAATTAAATTCTACTAGTTCTAATATTTGAATTTTTAAAAAAATATTCCATATTTTTAATCATAATAATAAATATTATATAATAAGTTCAACTTAATTTTTGGTCATAATTAATAGAAAAAATGGAAAACATTAATTTCTACGGTTAAGGTTAAAAAGGGTTCATCAGAGGATTAAAGTACAATGATAAGGGTTAAAATGACTTATTAACTTATATAATTACTATTGTATAGAAATATTTAGACATTAAATAATATAAAGTTAACTAAGGATCTATTTTTGAGCCTTTTTCATGTGAAAAATGTGGGTATATTATTTTTATTTCAAAAATTCCAAGTGTGTCCTCTACACCACTTATAAAAGTGAACACCCTGTCCTATCCTATTTACATTTAAAAACCATTTTGGTTAAACAAATACCTAAAAAAATAACTTCCTTATTCCATACACATTTCCTATAGGACATTTTCTAATTATGAAATCCTTATAAGAATGCTTTCAGTGAAAACCTAAGGTGGTTTTCTAAAGAAGATATATCATTCTAAATAGGGAATTCAAATTTTATTTCTTATTCAACTAACTTAAAATATTCTTAAACTGTAATAATATAATAATATAAGTATAAAAACATATACTTATATGTTATTATGTTACTTTAAGGACCTATATATATCTCCTTATCCATCAAATGGGAAACAAAACTATCGATCGTGTGTATGGAGGACTACCGCCTCGTAAACCAATGTAATTAATTTTCCATCATCTCCACTCATATATGGATATAATGATGTATTTAATTCTTATATATATCATATTTATGAAATATATATTCTCCTGGATTTTATAATATCACATCTACTTTCTTACCTTACAATCCTTTGGAAAACGTTATTGTTTCTTATGCGTACGTGTGGACTGCTGCCTCCGTGAAGCGATGTGATTTGTTTTTCATTTTATTTTTACATGGATGGAAAAAATTATAGTTTTAATGAATATAAATGATATATATGAAATAAAAATAACTCTTAAAATGTGATATATTATTTACATTTCCTTTTTTTATCCATTGAGAAAATGGAAACAGTGTTTATGCGTATATATGGCCTACCATCTCCCTGAAGAGTGTAATTCAATTTCAATATCAAAAATTTATGGGTTACTATAAATACATATATAATTAATATATTTTATATTTATATAATTATTAAAATTATTTATATAATTTAAAAATAATCATTTTACAAGGACCAAAACTACGATACCAAAACCTAGATGAAAAACAAATCTCTTATCAACCAGAATAATGATTTTAACAAATAATTGTTGATAAATTGGTGATAAAAGTTTATAAGTAAATAATATATGAAATGATAAAAATGAGTATGGTTATATAATATATTTATAATAAACCTATATTTATTATAAAGTATTTTCAAACATGTACAAATAAATTTGATACTTTAGGTAAGGTATTTTCGTCTCACTTTTAGATCTGTGGGATGCATACCATATTCACCACTTGTTTCTTTTGTCTGATGTATATACTATCAATGAATGTAATTTATGATACATATTAAGAAAATTATGGGATATAAATATATACATAAGTTTATTTCTTTCAAGGGTCTTACGATCCAGATGTTACCAAAGTGATAAGGGTTTTCTATTACAATCCCATTATTTATCAAGGTTATTTATGATTAAGTTTCCAATGATGAAATATTATAATATATCTCTCAAAAAATAGATAAATATTTTTATACTATATTTATTTCTAGAGAATACATTTTTTCCATTCATTTTCCTCTATTTAAGGATTAAATATATTAAAATAATGTTTTTAAGAAAAATCCACTTTATTTCTCCCTTCGGTCGAAAATCATTTTTCCTTCATGTTCATGTTTTCTAAAACAATCAATAATATTTTTTTATATTATCCAATTATTTTTTAAATTAATTTATAACAATTTTTTAATTTTTAACAAATAATTTAACAGTAATCTTCTTCTCATTTTTCAAATGAGGTATATTTTACTTTTTACTGAAAACGTGAAAGGAATCATTTTTTAACGTACACAACATGAACGTAATTTTATGAAATCATGACCACTAAATTATTAAAATAATTATTTAAATTTTTACAAGGTTATTTTAAAAGAAAATTATTTCTTTAATATTTATAAAATATTTATATTTTAAAGGAGTGATTTAAAAATGGAAATTATACTTTCCTTAAGAATGTTTCAATGATTTTTTTGGAATTTGTATTCATCAATGACAACAACCTTTGGTGTTGATTAAATTTTAATTGGGATATGAGCCAATGGTACCATCCTTACTCTTTCTTTAGATGTTTTATTATTATGATGGAAATATTTGAATGAAAGTAGTTTCAATCCCATTGGTTATACTATAATGAAATGATTATGGAACCCATTTTTCTCATAGGTTATACTATGATGAAATGTTTATGAAACTGATTTCCTTTTCATGGGTTATGTTATGATGAATGTTTTATGTTCTCGTGGAACAAAATTATATAGATTATGTGACATTTAAGACTTATATCTCCTTCCAATTTATTGGATAATGATTAATGTTCTATGATATCAAAGGATAAACGGGAGATTATCCCAAGTCAAAAAGAGGATACAAGAGAGTTTATCCAAATCTCAAAAGAGTATACATGAGATTTTATCCCAAGATCAAAGTAGGTACATGGTCGGCTAGACCAATCCTAATATGTTATGATTGTCTTGGTGGGTATCTGTACATAAGATCTCCTATGCTTCTGTGTATTCCACAAATATATGTATTATGCTAATTTTATGCTCTCATGGATTATGTTATTTAATTTATTTATGATTAATTTCCTATAAACTACCAATATTTATTAAATAACTCAATTTTATGATCCATTATATATATAGTATGTTTTCCAAATGTTATTATAATATTATTATACCCTTATGATCATGTTATGTTGATATCTCCATTAATTTCCCTTACTAAGAATCTAAACTCACCCTTTATTATATATCCATTCCCATTTTTAAAAATAAAGTTATTATGTATACTATTAATAAGAAGGGTGGTAGTTATAATGAAACTTGTTGGGAGATAATTTAGTTCACTTATGAACCATTTGTTTATGTATCCATGTTTTTAAAGGCACTAGACCTATACGACTTTGGAATATATCATTATATTATGTAATAAATATTCTTATATTAAGATGTAATTTCTTTATATGAAAATTTTGTGTCACTATGGTTGGTATTAGAGATAGGTTTATTTAACCATTGGAAACTAGGATGAGAAAAATTTTGTGAGAACCATAAGGATAAGTCTATGTATAATAAAATATCCAGGAATTTTGGTGAGGGATAGAGTGAGTTGTTTCCAAGAAATTAAATCCCTATATGGATACTACATGTGGATATAGATAAGGAATATTTATACCTAGGGGTAATAACTCCAAAAAGGAAACATTAGGATTTGAATCAGTTATCACCTGGTCTATGACAATAGGCCTTGTTGCACACCTAGTTTGACACTCCTGAGGGATATGTTTTGGATATTCACAAAATCTTTAAAAAAATCATAAAGGATTTCAATAAAGACCATTAAAAACTAGGTTAATCTTAAGGTGTCATATATTGAAAATAATTTGTCATGATTTGTACATAATATAAGGGTTTTTTCATGATTATGTGGTTCCCCACTATGATTATTATTTCTTACACTATAGTTTTTGGTTTTAATCGATGGTTAGGACCTGAAGGAATTGTATTAATACTAAATACGAAGGACAATGAAATAATTTTCCTTCTAAGAAACCAAATGTTATGGTATATAGAAAAAAAATCTTATCACTATTTTCATAAAAAATTAATCTATAAATCTTGTTTAATTTCCAAACAAGAAATGGAGGGAACAACATTTTTTTGAGTCCTTCATGAGGAAATTTCATTCTTCTTGTAGTGTTTCTGGGGATCCATTAATTGTCGAGAAATAGATCAAAACCATTGAGAATATATTTTCCATATTATAGTCTTTAGATCATGAAAAATTAATTTTGGATTTCTATAATTTGGAAGTTGAAGCAAATCAATGGTGGGATCTTATCAAGAATAAAAGGAAATAAGATTAAAAATAATCCATGGAGTGTGATGAGATTAGGAGATTATTTTTCAATAAGTATATTCCTTGTATTCTTTGTATGACAATGTATAAGGAATTCATTAAGATAAATCATATGTATGATGAATCTATCGGTTCTTATGAGGTTAATTCTATAAGACTTATGAAGTAAATTTCTTGTATTATCATCCAACCATAAAGTAAGGATGATTGATTTTTTAGTCACATAAAACTAAGTATCTAAAGGGATTTATCCATAAGGTACTTCATTAGTTATGAATAAATTATTTGATGTGATATCATGGTAGAAATAGAGATTTTTGTTACACATTAATATCATGGTTTTGATAATAAAATAAAGATAAAATTCAAAGGAAATATTTAAAAACCATATAGAGAAGAAGATGATCTTTCCTTCATCTTCAAAGTGTGGAAGGAGAAATAGTGTAAATTGTATTTAGGGTACTGGTAAATGTTTTAAGTGTGGAAATGAAGTAAATAAAGAAATTGAATTACAAAGTTATGTGAAGGATTTAGATAATTATGAAAATAGAGGAAAATATCCACAAAATAAACTTCCCACACTCTAGTGTTTGAAGTGAAAGGAGTGTGATAATTATTCTAACCAACTCTGAAATATGAAGGTTAATGACAATGATCGACATCGTCAACCTACTAATCTAATAGATACAGGGAAATTGCATTCAATAACTATTTCTGATCAGTGATATGATAATAATGTGGTGAAAGGTACACTTACCATCCACTCTAGAACTATTAATGTGATATTTGACTCTAGATCTACCCACTCTTTTATATTTGAATAATTTTATAAGGGTATAAAAATACCACCCAAATGATTAGATGTTGAATTAGTAGTGAAACCACCTAATGGTATGATAATAGGATCCCAAGTCTATGATCATTCTATGATTTAATTTGGATGGAATTTTCTTCTTGAAAATCTTAATATTACCCCTTTGGTTTAATTTGATACTATCTTGGAAATATATTGGATTTATATACATAAATCCCACATCAATTCTCTATGAGGGAAAGTCAAATTTTATATTTTGACCCAAAAAATGATCGCCTATTAGTTTGATGAAAAATATAAACTTTTTGTAGAAATCACATCCATTATAAGGGTCTTGATTACTAATCAAAATGGGTTTTTATCTCATATGACTGTAGAAAAAATCAATATCAATGATATTCCTATTCCACAAGAGATTTTTTAATGTTTTTTATGAAGAGTTACATAGTCTACTAAGGAATATTCAAGTTGATTTCTCAATATAACTCATACCTATTTATACAACCATTTTAATGACTCTCAATTGAATGGACTCGGTTGGGTTTCAAAATTGAATAAGAAACTCCTTGAGAGTCTTGAAAAGGGATTCATTCATTTAAGTGAGCCACATTAGGGTGATCCTATTATTTTTATTAAAAATAAATATGTATTAATGCGAATCTTCATTGATTATCAAGAGCTAAAAAATATTACAATCAAGAAAAAATATCCCCTACCCTATATTGATGACTTTCTTAATCAACTGTTTGGAGCTCAATACTTTTCCAAGATTGACCTTCATTTTGGATAACATCAATTGAGGTTAAAGAAGAAAGTTATACACAATATACCATTCTGTACAATTTATATACCCTATGAATATATACTGATTCCTTTTTTTCTTACTAATTTTCCTGATATCTTCAGGGATTTAATGAATAGAATAATTAGATATTACCTTGATTAGTTTGTGATAATATTTGTAGATGGAATTATTATATATTAAAAGAGTAAGGAAGAGAATAAATATCACTTGATAATTATTCTAAAGACCCAGTGAAATGTGGATTTGTATGGAAAATTTACCAAGTGTAAATTTTATCTATAAAAATTTTCATTTTTTGGTCATATAATCTCAATAAAGGGTATATTGTTTCATCCATCAAAGATGGATGTTATTAAAATTTACCCCAGAACAATAAAGAAGACTGATATTCATATATTTATTTATTTATTTATCTATATATTATCATTGATTTGTGGATAATTTCTCACAGTTATCCAATCCACTCACCAAGTTAACTCGGAAGGGAGCCAAGTTCTTTTGGATATATAATTGTGAGGAAAATTTCAAGCGAATAAAAATAAGTTTAGTTAGTATACTAGTTTTTATGTTTCCCTATAGTGGATAAGGGTTTGTAATATTTATTTATTTATCTAAGAATGGAATGGGATGTGTTATCATTCATAGTGACATGATTATAGCTTATGCCTCATGAAAATTGAAGGTTCATGAGAAAAATTACCCAACTTGTGATTTGGAGTTAGCAATGGTAATTTTTATATTAAAGATATGGAGGCATAATCTCTCCAAATAAATGTGTGATATATATACAAATCATAAATTTTTAAAGTATATATTCACACAAAACATGTTGAATATGCACCAGAAAATATGGTTGGAACTGATTAAAGATTATAATTTCTCAATACACCACCACCCTGGGAAAGTGAACATGGTGGTTGATGCTTTGAGTTGAAAGGATTATTCTAGATTATCTATGATGAGGATCACAAAAGATCCAATATTTATGGATTTATGAATGATGGGTTAGGAAATATATAAGGAAATAGAGAAATATTATCTTTATCAAATGATTGTTCAACCATCTATCCATGTAATGATTAAAGAGGTACAGAAGGAAGATGTAGATCTATGAAATAACTGAGAAATGTTCTCAATTTTAACCTTGATTTTAATGGAATGATAAGTTTCAGTAACTATGTATGTGTTCTATCAACACCCAATTTTAAGAAGTATCTATAAGAGGAATATCATAATTATCTATTCTTTATTCATCCTATAAAAACAACAATGTATAGAGATCTGAAAGATTATTTCTAGTCGAAAAACATGAGGAGAGATATTGCAGAGTTTGTATCTCGGTGCATGGTATGTCAGAAAGTTAAGGTTGAGAGACAAAATTCAAATGGAATTTTATAACAATTACCCAAACAAATAATGGAAATGAAAAAATATGACCATAGATATTTTCATCGAACTCCCCAAAAATTATAAAGGATTTAATTCTGTATGGGTTGTATTTGATTACCTTATAAAGCCAACACACTTCATCGCTATTAGATAATATTTATATTGGGATAATATTTCTAATATATATATTAAATTAGTGTTAATTTTTCATGGATTTCCACATTATATTGTGTCTTAATGGGATCATAGGATTTCCTTGAAGTTTTAAAAAAGTATACAAAAAGATCTTGATATACAATTATGTTTTAGCATTGTGTATCATCTTCAGATAGATGGTAAATCTGAGAGAACAATTGAAACCATAGAGGATATGTTGATATATTTTTATATATATTTCAAGGTGGTTAGGATCGAAACCTTCCTCTAGTCTAGTTTTCATACAACAATATTTTAATTCAAGAATTCAGATTTCCCCTTATAAACCCCTCTATAGAAATAAGTGTATAAATCCACCATGCTGGGAAGATATTGGAGAAAGAAAAAATTTTGGACCTAATCTATATGAGTAAATTTTAGAGAAATTTATATCCATTCAACAACACATCAAGATATCTTAGATTTTATAGAAAATTTATGTTAAAAATCATCGGTGTCATATGGAGTTTGAATTTTATGAGAAGGTTTTCGTGAAAATTTCTCCATGGAATAAGGTTATGAGATTCAGGAAGAAAGGAAATTTGATCCCTAAGAATATTTCCCATTTCATGTTTCTTGGTTGATTAGGGATGGATATTTATCCCTTGGAACTTTCACCGAACCTCTCTCAATTCTATGATGTGTTCCATTTATCTCTTTTTAGGAAGTACATTCCTGAACCTTCACATGTATAGAACACAGATTTTATACCACTAGATCATACAACTTTCTATGAAGAACAATCTATGGAGCTTCTGGATCATAGATAGAAAGTTCTATGAAATAAGACTACTCACTTGGTCAAAGTTTTGTGGTGAAACCACCAAATTGAAGAAGTTATGTGGAAACATGGGGATATGATGAGGCAGAAGTATGCTTAGTTATTAATATCAAATTGATGTAATTTTGAGGAAGAAATTAAATTAAATTATGGTAAAGTGTAGCACTCTGATATTTTATTAAATAATTTTTTTAAATAAATTTAACTTCTTGAATATCTTGCCTTAAATGCAACATAGAGTTTTAACAAACTGAAATAACTATTAATACTATTATTTAAACATGAAAATTATAACCAAGATGTTAAAATTTATAGTATGAATATTAATAAAAAACTAAAAATTAATTATAATGTTTCAATTTAATAAATTATATTGATAATTAATTAATTAATTTTTGGTAAATTCTTTATATACTTTAGAAATATGTTTCTTCTCAAAAATGATTTTCATTGTTTTTTGTGAAAAAATAATAAAATTAATTTTTACATTATTGGAAAATTTATTTTACAAAATAAATTTAATTTTTTGAATAAAACTTTTAAAATTATCTTATAGTGAATTTTTGATAATTTTATGAAAATAATAATTATTTCATGAATAGTGAAAAATACTTATTTTTATTAAAATACTGCATTTGTGTTTAAAGTATTTAAAAAGATCCTTATTTTGAAAAAAAACTAAATATAAAAATATTTAAATTATATTATTATTAATCCAATTTTTTTCATTTGAATTAATTTCATGTTTAATTTTTATTTAAAAACTTTTTATACTTTTGAAATATTTTTCTTTGAAAAATTGTTTTTTTATCGTGTTTGTGGGTTCAACTTTAAATTAAATTTCACCACTTATTTGAATTAAATTTGTTAAAATGGATTTTAAATTTTCAATCATAATAATTAATATTATATAATAAGGTTAACTTAATTTTTTTCATAATGAGTAGTAAATAAATTAGAAATCAATTTCCATGATTAAGGTTAAAATAGGTTAACTGGGGTTTAAATGAAACAGATAATGGTAAAAATATCCAAGAAACTTGTCTAATTCCTATTTTACAATAATATTTCATCCTTATATCATCTAAGGTTTTATAAGGATCTATTTATTATCTATTTTTCATGATTAAAACATGCGTATATCATTTTCTTATAAAATTTCCAAGTGTGTCCTCTCCCCCACTTATAAAAGGAATCTCCCTCTCTTCTCCTCTTCACACTTTGAAATATTTTTGGTTCAGAAAATACATAAAAACCATTAATTAATTTCCAAACCACATCCTAGAGGCATTATTTTGATTATTAAACCATTATAAGAAGGCTTTTAGTGCAAACTAAAGGAGGTTGTCTGAAGAAGAGGTATCATTCTTAATTGAACATTATTGTTTTATTTTTTCTTCCACCTCCTTCAAATATTATTCAACTATGATAATATAATAACACCATTATCTACCATATACTGATATTTTATTATTTTATTGGTATAAAATATATCCTTATTTTCCTATATCAAGTAAAAAAATTAAATTGTTGATCATATGTACGGCGAACAACCATCTCAGGAACAAATGTAATTCATTTTCCATCATCATTTAACACCCCGAGTTCTTAAGATTTTTTTTGAATAAACTAAATTTATTTGATTTATTGTGTTAAAAAACACTAATTTAAGCTTGTGAGGTATGCAACACCATGTTAATCTTATGTTACATGAAACACTGGCTTTGTTTGTGGTACATGCAATGCTGAGTTTTGAAAAAATTGTGAAATAATATTAATATTGTCATTTAAACTAGACCATTATAACCAAAATATTAGAATTTTAAAAATTAATAGTAATAAAAACTTTTTAAATATTAATTATAATGTTTTTATATAAAGGAATCATATTTATAATAAAATATATAATTTTTCGTAAAGTCTTTATATATTTCGAAAAGACTATTTTCTCAAAAATATACTTTTTTATGTATTTTTTAAACATTAATAAAATTAATCTTTAAAAAATTTAAAAAATTATTCTGATAAAATAAAATTAATTTTTAAAAATTAATTTCAAAATTATCTTAGGTTCAATTTTTAAAATTTTCCTCAAAAAAACATTTTTTGACAAAAAGTAAACAATAATGAATTTTAATTGAAAACAACCTTTTCATTTAATTTATTTATATAGTTAAATTATATTTTAAATTACCTTTAAAGTATAATTAGTTAAATTATACATCTATTAATCCATTTTATGTTATTTTAATTAGTTTCACATTTAAATTAGATATAAAAACTTTTTAATCTTTTGAACATTTTCTTGTTAAAAACACACCTTCTCGACACATCTACGGGATTAATTTGTGCCAATTATGGGAATGTAATTTGTAAAATTGGATTTTATATTTGGAATAAGAATAATTCATAATTCATAATTATTCCAACTTAATTTTTTACCAAAATTATTAGTGAAAACAATTAAAATTAATCACAGATATTAAAAGAAAAATAGGTTTACCAAGGGACTAAACAATAAACTTAAGGGGGAAATAAACCTATAAACTTGTTCAACACCCATTTATTGGAAATATTTCAATATTATACCATATATTTTTGATATTTTTCCATTATTTTATCCACTTTACATGGAAAAAACATGTGTGGAATTCTTTATTTTTTAAAAATTACTGGAGTGTCACTCACCTCTCTTATAAAAGGTTACCCACTCTCCCCCTCTCTTCACACATTAAAAACCAATTGGTTAAGTAAATGAATAACCAAGTAACTTCTCCACTTCCCTCTTATCATTATTTAATCCTTGATTTGGGAATAAATCCAACCAATTAAGGCCTTTTATGCAAACCAAAATGGGGTACCTGAGGAATTGGTAACGTTCATGAATGAATGTTTTCTCTTTATTTCTTCCTAAAACCCCTTAAATTGTTTTAATATCATGATTATATAATAAAATAATTATAATAAATATACTTATATGTTTTTATTTCATGTTTATGAACTAAAACTACACACACTTCCATTAAATGATCTATTAAATCGTCGTTCAAGTGTAGGAAAGACTACCGCCTCACGAACTGATATCATTCATTTTTCCATTAACACCTCTCAAGGTTGGGAATAATGATGGTAATACTTTTTATATATGATATTTATGGTGTTTATGATGTTATTATGAATTTTTAATTATTATATCTTGGATTTCGTTATACTCTCTATTTTGTTGGAATGTGATAATATCGCTCATGTGTACGGAAGACTATAGCCTCATGAAGTGATGTGATTCATTCACGATTTACATGGAATGTATTAATGATGATTTTAATAAAAATATGTGATATATATTACAGAAAAAATTTATTCTTTAATGATAATATATATATCATTTATTTTAATTTATTTTAATTTATTTTAATCTGTTAATAAAATAGAAACAGCGTTCATGCATACATGTGGCCTACTGTCTCCATAAATGGTGTATTTTATTTTATACCTCTATATTTTATGAATTACTATAAATAAATATATAATTAATATATATTATATTTATATCATGGTTATAATTCTTTATATTATGAAACTGTGATCTGAGTAAGAGGAACAAAACTATAACACATCAAGAGATATACGAAAAACAAAGCAGTTATTACCCAAAATGTAAATTTAACTAAGAATTATTAATAAAAATGTCATATAGAGTCATAAGAAAATTATATATGGTATGATATATAAGAATATTTCTATTTTATATATTTATAATAAACTTATATTTAATATACAGGATGTTTGAATGAGTATGACGGAAGTCAAGACTTAAGGTAAGGGGATTTCTTGTCTCACTTTTATTTTTGAGAGACTTATTTAATATTCACAACTTATTTCTTTTGTGTGGTGTATATACTTACCTGTGACATTATATATCATTAATATACCTCATTTCGTGATAATTAATTTTTTAATTTATGATATTCTTTCATAGTGATTATGATTCAAAATATACTCACGCAGGAAAAAAAATTTGTCTCAATTTTCATTCTTTGAGATGTATGTTGTGTTTTGAACCTATATTATTTCATGAGGTTTATATAAAACCACTTTAACATATAATATAATTAATATATTCATCCTTATTATATTTTAAGTTTCATTTTATGCATTTCCTTCATGGGGATAACAATTCACGGTTCCCAAAGCGGTAATGATTCTATGTTATAATCTCATCATTTATCGGGATTGTTTACGATCAAGTCACCAATGTTTATGTTTCATGGTATAGATATTATTAATTATAATAAATTTATTTATCCTTTTTTTATTCATTATATCTTCAATTAATGGTACCATTTTTTTTACTCTTTGGTATTTAATATAATTAAGAAAAAAAATATGGAAAATATGATTTTATTTCTCTCTTCGGTTGGAAATTAATATTCCTTTCATTTCCAAAAACAATATACTTTTGGTTTTTACCAAAAATATGAAATAACCTTTAGTTTTAATGTGTACTACATGAATAAAAATTTTTGACATCATGACCAATCATTACTTCAAATATTACTTTATAATTTTTTAAGATTATTTTTAAAGAAAAAAAATCAAAATTTTTTGTGTTTAAAAAAGATTTTTTCCTAAGCATAAAGGATATTTTCCTCAATAAATATTTTAAATGATCATTAAAAATTATTTTTTATCTAATATTTCATCCATTTATGTTACCTATGAATTACAAGGGATGTGATCGAAGGATACCATTTTTATTCTCTCTATGAATGGTTTATATTTATAATGACATGTTGTTTATAAAACCTATTTCTCTTCCATACCATGATAAATGATTATGAAACCTACTTCTTTTCATGTGTTATTCTATGATGAAATGATTATGAAACCTATCTCTTTTTTATATGTTATGATATGATGAAATATTTATGATACCCATTTTCATTTCATGGGTTATGATATGATGAATGTTTATTCTCTTTTGGAATATATATGTATGATTTCATTATGTGATGAGTGGGACTTATATATCCCTACAATGCATTGGGTAAATATTTATATCTCATGAGATAAAAAGGGTTGCAATGGAGATTTAACTCAATTTAATAATATAGGGATGGGATAGGGAGTTAAATAGGTTTAATAATACAAGTCTGGAATGGGATGTGTACCCAATTCAGTAAGATAGGGTTGGAGTAGGGGGTAAATACAATTATATGAAGAAAATTTTCAGATATGATGGTCTTTTTAGTTATCCTTGAATAATATGAAATGATTTTCTATCTTTATTTCTATACCACAAATTCCATGTCTTATTCCAATGTTATGCTCTCATGGATCATTTTCTTTGATTTCCTTATGATTCATGTCTTATGAACTCCCAATATTTATTTCATGATTCAAAATTATGATCATTGATATGGAGAGTATTCTTTTTAGTTGTTATTCTCATGTTATAATACCATTATTCTCAAGTTATTCTTATATATCTTCCTTGTTTACCCTTATTGGGCATCTGATCTCACCCTTTATTATGGTTAATTTCCCTAGGTTATGAAGATATCCATTATGTATGATATATATAATAAGGGTTATAGTTGTGAGGAATATAGTGGTAGATAACATATATCACCTATGAATAAGTTTTTATGCTTCTAAGTTTCCAAAGACACTAAACTATTATGGTCATTAGTCCTCTATTGTGTAATGTAATAAATTTTCTACAAAAAATGATATAATGTCTATGTGTGTTAAGACTTGGATCGCTATATTTGGTATCAAAGGATAGGGTTAGTTAAAATTTGGAAACTAGTATGATAAAACCTTAGTGATATCCATAAGGACATGTTTAAGGATAAGTCTATGGATGAGTTAAAGTATAGGAAAATTTCATAGAATTTTTGTAAAGTATGGAGTGGGTGGTTTCCTAGAAATACATCTCTAACTGGACACTAAAACTGGATGTGGATCTAGTATGGATTTATATAGAGATAAAAACCCTGAAAATATTGTATTTAGATAGACTCAATTAGTAAATTGTTTATAAAAAATGATCATTTCTGCACACATGGTTTGACACTCCCATGGGATATGCTTTGGAAATTCGCAAACTCTTTTTGAACCATCATAAAGGATTTAAACCTAATATGACTATGAATAACCTATGATAAACCTGAGGTGGCATAGATTAAAAATATTTTTTTATGATTTAGACATCCTATGTGAGATTTTTCATGATTATGTGGTTCCCTATATTGATTAATATTATTACACTATTATTTTTTGTTTTAGTCAATGGTTGGAACCCAAAGGAACTGCATTAATTCTAAGTTTGAGCTATGAATCATGTGGGACTTCCAAACAAACAAATAAGGGAACATCATTCTGTTGAGCCCTTCATGAGTAAATTTCCACCTTCTTTCATAGGTTCTTCTGATCCACTAGATTCTGAACAATTGATCGGTTTCACTAAAAATACATTTTTCATTCTCCAATGTTCTGAACATGAAAATTTTATTTTTGTTTTTTACCATTTAGGAGTTGAATCGGATCAAAGGTATAATCTTATCAATAATATGAGGCATTAGGGTAAAATTGACTCCATGGACTGGGAAAAGGTCAATAACTTATTTTTTGATAAGTACTTTCCTCATGTTATTTTTTCAAATATGGATAAGGAGTTCCTTGAGTTATAGAAAACAAATAATGAATATGTTAGTACTTATAAGGATGATCCTATAAGACTTATGAGGTACACTTTTGGTATTATCATCCAACCTAAAAGTAAGTTGATCATTTATTCAGTGGATTAAATCCAAGTATCTGAAGGGTGTTATCCAAAAGATACTTCAATGCATATGAAGATATTTTTAGATGTACTATCAAGGTGGAAATTTTGGTTTGAGTTATGTATAAATCAAAAGGTTTTGACAAGTAAAGGAATACAGAGTTGAAAGAAAATTCTAAAAACAATGGAGAGAAGAATATGAGATTTTATTTGTGTTTAAGGTGTGGGAATAATCATGGAGGAAATTACCTTAAAGTAACTATTAAATTTTTTAATTTTGTAAGGGAAGGCCATCGGCCAATTGATTTCTAAAGTGATGGAAATAATTTGGATAATGATGAAAATAGAGAGAAATGTGCACAAAATTCACCTCTTTAGTGCTTCAAACGTATGGAGAATGGGAATTATGTTAACCAAAACCTAAACCTGAGGGTTAATGACTCTGTATCTACACATTATTTAATATCTAAATAATTTTATAAGGGTATAAATATTCCACCCAAATGATTATATATTGAATTAAAAGTAAAAAACCCCTAATGGTATGAGGATCGCATCTCAAGTCTATGATTCCTCTCTGATTGATGTTAGTGGGAATGTGCTTCCTAAAAATCTTTTAATTATTTCTCTAGTTGAATTTGATTCCATATTAGGCATAGATTATATTTCTCTACATAAATCCCACAACAATTTTCGAGTAAGGGAAGTCATGTTTGATATTTTAAACCATCTTCTGATCATCTATCAATGTGATAATAAGTATGGAATTCCTATAGTGATTACATCTATTGTATGAGTATTAATTCCCATTCAAGAATGTTTTTTTATCTCAAATGGTTGGGGAGAAACTTGAAATCGATTATATGCCTATTGTTGGGGAATTTTTGGATGTATTTGTAAAAGAGTTTCCTAGTCTCCCACCAAAACATGAAGTTCATTTTTCAATAAAACTCATACATTGTACCACACTAATTTCAAAGACTCCCTATAAAATAGACCCAATTGAGTTTCAATAATTAAATAAACAACTCCAGTAAAACCATGACAAGGTATTCATTTGACCAAGTTTGTTACTTTGGTGTGTGACAATTATTTTTGTTAAAAATAAAGATGGAGTGATGAGAATCTGTATTGATTATCAGGAGATGACAAGAGCATGATCAAGAACAAGTATCCTCTTCTATGTATTGATTAATTTTTTAATCAACTACATAGAGATCAATAATTTTCCAAGATTGAAATCCATTCTAGATATCATCAATTGAGGGTTAAGAAATAGGATATACCCAAGATAAAATTTCTTAATAGGTATAGACACTATGAATATATAGTGATGCCTTTTGATCATAATAATTCCCCTTATATATTCATGTGTTTAATGAATATAGTATTTAGATATTACTATGATTATTTTTTGGTAGTATTTATAGACAATATTATTATTTATTCAAAAAGAAATAAATATCTGGATTACTATATGAGAATTGTCCAAAATACCCAAAGGAAGGAGAAACTATATGAAAAAAAATTTAAAATTGATTTTTTTTGAAAAAGGTTTCATTTTTGGGTCAAATAATCTCAAAGGAGGGTATATCTATAGATCTAAGAAAGATAGAGGATATTAAATGTTGGACTAGACCAACCATGATAACTGAGATCTGTAGTTTTCTTGGTTTATCTATTTATTATCAATGGTTTTTGGAGAATTTATCATGATTATCTAATCCTCAGACCAAGTTAACTCAGAAAGGATCAAAGTTCCTCTAGATAGAAGAATGTGGGGAAAATGTCAATGAAATAGAGATAAGATTAGTCAATTCACATGTGCTTACATTACCCTATAGATGATATGGATTTTCAATCTATAGTGATGCATCTATGAAGGTATTTGTATGTGTTATTATGCATAATGACATGGTTATAGCTTATTCCTCATGAAAATTGAAGATTCATGAGCAAAATTACCCATATCATGATTTGAAATTAGATGTAGTGATTTTTCATTAAAGATATGGAGGAATTATATTTACATAGAAAATTATGATCTATATGATTATCATAAAAATTTTAATTATATATTCACACATAAGAAGTTGAATATAAACTAAATAATATAGTTAGAGATGATTAAAGATTATCAATACTCAATATATTACCACCATAGGAAAGAAAACAAGGTGGTAGATGATTTTATTCGAAATGATCATGCTAGCTTATCCATGACTAAGATCACAAAATATCTTATATTTCTATATTTACAAAGAATGGATCTAGAAATCTTAAAAGAAGGGGAAAATATTATCTTTCTCAATTGAATTTTCAACCATCTATCCAAGTGAAAATTAAAGAGGTTCATAAGGAAGATGTAGAGATGAAAAATAAGTTTAGAAATTTTCATGAGTTTAACCTTGATTATGATGGAATTATAAGTTTTAGAAACTGGGTTTTCATTCCTTCCATACCATATTTAAAGAAGGATTAGTTAGAGTAATGTTATAGTTATTCATTCTCTATTCATCTAGGAATTAAGAAAATGTATAGATATTTGAAATAATACTTCTAGTGGGATGGAATGAAGAAATATATCATCGAGTTTGTATCTTAGTTTTTGGTATGTCAGCAAGTTAAGGCAGAAAGAAAAAAATTTAATGGGATGTTACATCTATTACCCATACCAAAATGGAAATGGGAAAACATCACCATGGATTTTGTTATTGGAATCCCCAACATGTCTAAAGGGAATAATTTTATATGTTTTATAGTCTATCTCCTTACTAAGTCAACACACTTCATCACTATCATAGAATAATTACCTCTAGATTATCTTTATAGGATATATATTAAATAAACTGTAAGGTTGCATGGAGTACCACATTCCATTGTATTTTATCAGGATCTAAGGTTTACATCAAGGTTCTATAAAATTATTCAATAATATCACAATGTTGAATTGAGTTTTAACAATATGTATCATCCC
The DNA here is from genome assembly GCA_963277665.1 of Viscum album. Classification (NCBI taxonomy): domain Eukaryota; kingdom Viridiplantae; phylum Streptophyta; class Magnoliopsida; order Santalales; family Viscaceae; genus Viscum; species Viscum album. The sequence goes on from OY728136.1 coordinate 2,037,104,712, forward strand.
CAAATAGATAGTTAGTCTAAAATAACAATTCAAACCCTATAGAATATACTGAGATCTTATTCTTCTTAACTCAAAGGTGTTTGGGATCAAAATCCTCCTCTAGTTTGGTTTTCTGACAATAATATCTTTCACTCAACCATTCAGATGGATCCTTATTATTCCCTCTATGGAAATATATTTAGATCTCCAATGTACTAGAATAAAGTTGGAGAAATAAATCAATTGATACCTGAGATAGCTAAAGAAATGGTAAATATGGTTAGAGTCATTCGACAACATATCAAGGTAGCACAAAGTCAATAGAAAATTTATATTTATAATCACCTCTGTAATCTATAATTTGATGTTAGTGAAAATTTATTCCTATTAATTTCTCCATAGAACAAGGTGATGATATTCGAGAAGAAAGAGAAACTAATCCCTGGGCATATCATTTCTTTTGAAATTATTGATTCTATCAAGGTAGTAATCTATTTCTTGGAACATACACCGAACCTATATTAGGACCATGATGTGTTCCATGTATCTAACCTAATGAAGTACACACCTAAACCATCACATGTATTGAACTTAGATTTCATACCACTAGAGTAAGATCTTTCTTATAATGAACAATGAGTACAGATTTTGCGTCATACAAAGAAAGTTCTATGAAACAAAACCACTCACATGGTCAAATTTTTGTGGGAAAAAACTAGTTGTAGGAAGATATGTGGTAACTTTAGTATATTATGATGCATAGGTGTCATCATTTTTTTGCATTGTAGTGGTGAATTTTGGGGGAGAAATTCATTTTAAGGGGGGTATAATGTAACACCCCGAGTTTTTTAGAATTAATTTTTTTAAAATAAATTAAATTTATTTTATGGATTGTGTTACATGAAACACCATGTTAAGATCTAAAGATATTAAACATCAATATAATCTTTCATTACACACAACACTGGATTATCTTGTGTTACACGGAACGCTGAGTTTTGAGAAAACCATGTTATAATATTCATATAGTCATTTAAACTCAACCGTTATAACCTAGATGTTAGACATACACTACAAGAAAACCGCCTATTAGCGGCGGTTTTTTTTTTATATAGCGGCGGTTTAAACCGCCGCTATATGGTTTGGCAGCGGTTTACAGAAACCGCCGCTAAACTGGGCGTCGGCAATCTATTAGCGGCGGTTTTATGCATTTCGCGGTGGTCAAAGAAAATCGTCTTAGTACCTCATTTCGCGGCGGTTTTTGGTAAATTTATCGGCGGTTTTATGGGCTATTTAATTAGCGGCGGCTATAATCGCCGCGAAATTCAGGCGTGTCATGCGCCTGCTTAGCGGCGGTTAAAACCGCCGCTAATGTCGACGTGATTTCGCGGCGGTTTTAACCGCCGCTAAGTGTATTGCCGATTACATTTAGCGGCGGTTTAACCCGCCGATAAATATATAAGTGGTAAAACATTAGCGGCGGTTAAAACCGCCGCGAAATTCTAACCCGAAAAAAAAATAGTATTTCTACTTATACTGCACCACTGCCCTGAAAAACAAACCAAAAAAGAAACCATTTATCATTCCAAACATTCACAACGAGAAGGAATTCATCATATGTTTCCACTAATAGAAGTATTCCCCCAAGCTTAAAAATATTTCATAGGCCAATTTCTACCTCACCATGGGCTAGATAAATAGTTTTGGTTCCTACAAACCATCAAATAATCAACTCACTATGGAATTATGGTTTATGGTACGTGATAAACTAAAAAATATATGTCTCCTCGTAATGATGAATAGCATGCACAACTATCAAAGAAGAGAAGGTTTGGTGTTACACCCAACATGGTTAACATCACTACCAACACAAGTAATAAAAACATTCATGGTTTTAATCACACCCAACACAACTATCAAAGAAGAGAAGGTTTGGTGTTACACCCAACATATATACATGAAGATAACAATGGTTAACATTACACCCAACCCATATAATAAATAATAAAAATAGTTGGAATTACATTCAACCTATGTAACTAACAAGAACACTAGTTTTAATTGCACCCAACCCATATAAGAAGTCATATAAATATTTTGAATTATTCCCAATCTATGTAAAAACCAAGATAAATTGTCAAAATCTTGTATAACCTACATAACCACAAAAAATTTGGTTGGAATCACACCCAACCCATATACCAATAAGAATGATAGTTGGCATCTTATATAACTTATTATAAAGTGTTCAACATGGTTAAAAAATATCCAACCTATATAGCATGCCAAAGAAATGGTTAGCATTATGCCAAACCTAATTAACAATATAGAAACATCATTGGAATGAAACCCAACTAAAGCACAAAGTAATAACAAGAATTTAATTACACCCAACCAAAAATATACATCATTTTACTCAAGTCACTCTTACTTATATAAGATCTCCAATATCAATTATGTTGTATATAATTCACCATCATTGGGGAATTTCTTTAAATAACTTTTAAGATATTATCATTTCACATTAATACATACCCCTCTTGGTTATCATTACAAGTTCTACCACCAATTTAAATTTAATTCATGGATGTATATGATTAATAATTATAAACCAGAGGACCTTACACAGCCCTAACAAACCTTTCCTGAATCCCATCTATGAGGAAATCTAATTTTGTTCCATCCTGATCCATTGTTACCTTCCCTTCTACACTTGTACATCAAACAAAACATACAACATATATATAATAAGGAGAAAATTTATGCACCACCTATGCAATATTCATAAACACCATTTCATTTAATGTTGATGAAAAAGTTGATCCAATTCAATAAGAATACCTAAAGCATAAAAAATACCTAAAATTATGGATTTAGAATGAAACACAAGATAACATCAAATGAAACAAGAGATTGGGGGTCACATGGATTTATACTTATAGTTTAGAGATGATCAAAATTGAAAATATTTGATTACATAAAGGATTAAAGTGTATGGATCAAAATGTTCCAAAGAAGAGAGGGGAGGGATCACTACTATTCGTTTGTACTATAAGGAGGAGGAACGAGTATTAAATGGGTTGATGTTCAGTTAGAATAAGAACCTTTAAAACATCATTGTTATAAAATACTTTGTATCGATGATTGACATTATGGTTCCAGGAAATAAGGTCTCTCCAGTCTACCACATAAGAAGACATTTGAGAAATAGAGGACATATTTAAAGAGAATAGAGAATATATTAGAAGATATGTAACCATTAAGAGAGAATCAGTTGTGCTAATCAAACAAAATAAGTGCATAACATGGAAAACATTACGTGGACCACATAATCCATTCTAGGTCACGAAAATCACATAACCCATAAAACATATTTTGATCACATGATTTTTCTTAATACACATAATCATGTTACCATGTGAAGGTCACATGAATCACATAAAGATTAGTAGATCATGAAAAAATCCTCAAGAGACAACTGAATCACATAAGATAGACTAATGGCCAAGGGTGTGCATCAAAGTTCAAATAAATTACCATTGATTAGTTCATGGATTGATTAAGTGAGATATTTAGACAAGGTGATCACACAAAGAGGTCAAGTGACATGATCACATGATTAGGTCTCTTGTATGGTTCTTGTGATGAGGTCATGCAAAGTTGTCTTGCAAAACAATTGCACGAGAGAGGAGGTTTTGAGAGCTATGGAGCTTCATGTCACTGGTCAAATGACCAGCCTCTCACCCCCTATTTATAGGGAACCTCAAGGAATATGAATGGACTTATATAAGACCAAAAGATGTTTTGAATTCCAACCAGAGAAATCATAAGAGACTCATGAAGTCATTTCCTACCTCATAACTGAGTCCCTGTTCCTTTGAACATCACTTTTGTGGGGGGGAATTTTTTGATGCTAGCCAAATGAGCATTGTATATTTTAGGAACAAAGAAATACCCAAAGCATAGGTATTAATATATACCCAAAGGAAAGAAAATTCTAGCATGTATACATATAGATTAACCTCCTAGGTCACAAGGACCATGTGAACTTCAATGAGGCTCATGATCACATGACCCTAGAAACATCATGAAAAGGGGTTATGCAATTCATGTGATCTGTTCCTGATCATGTGAAGCCCCATCAAATATCCCAATTAATCATGTAAAACCCCTCTGATTATTCTTTTTTATCATATGACATGTCATCTAACAATCTCCCAACATGTTCATAAAATAAAAGTTAGAAAAGAGGGAAGCTTCATGGGAAGGGAGTTGCATTGGTTTTCATGTGATGTGGTTACATGCCTCATAAAAACTATTAATGATCATGAAAATAACCTCAGAAAACCATCTTGATCTAGTGATATCCATTAAACATGGCTGTTTGGACATGCAACACCCTAATGAGTCCAATTCCCAATGCTGAATTTACAACAGAAACATCAAAGAGCCTATTACCATAGATCATCTAACCAATGAAACAAACACATCATTCTCTTTACCACCTGAGGTTATTGTGATCATTCAAGGTTATCCACTGAAGATCCTCCAATAACAATGGTTTTTTAAATGTTTCATACACCACACATGTTATATATACAAACCAACCTTTCCCATATTTGTTCAACACATCAACAATACTACTCATGGTCCGATGATGCATCATCACCCTCTCCACCTCCATCTCCTGCTGCCACCTGTAAGAACATTATTTTGAAAATTAAATATTGTTGCATATTTATAATTAAACTTAAAACCAATAAAAGTTTTCAAACTAAATGATTTTGATTTTTTTTATTTACCTGCTCACCACCACTCGGTGCACTACCCCTGGGGGAATATCTGCTCATCTGGTGATATAAATCAGCCAACGCTTTCTGTATAGAGGATATCTGAGCCCCTTGGTCTTGAACTATGGCTCGTAGAGAAGAAATCTCCCTCTAAGAATCTTCAGGTATGGGATGACTATAACCAGGAGTAGATGCGGTTGGAATCCCTGATGGCCTGCTAAAGACCTCAGATGGTATGGGTCCCAAACCCATCCCGCGCACTCTACCAAGATGCTCCTTCCCAAGGACTTGAGCAACCGGGTCATCCTGGGAGACTGAGTAGGACTGCCCAGGATTGGCATCCCATAGTTCTTTAATTTTTACCTATAAATCTAATATCAATACATATTAATATAGTAAAAACTAATAATAAGTTATTATCATAAAAATTTGACTTCATATCCCAACTTCTTTGGTAGGCTCATTAACAAAAGAGCCATCTGATTTTCTGTGAACATCCAACCACAGTTCAGTCCGGGAGGCTTCGTGCCCTAAATTCTGTGACTGCATTAAGCAAAGATAAATCAAAAATTCAATATATTAAATATATAATATTGTATTATAAATATTTAAACTATTTAAAATATTACCAATGACATTCGGCTTCTAGAAAAGCTTTTTGAGCCCGCTGTGTGAGGGATGACTTGCTTCGCCCTGTTTTATGCATTCTGTCGTGAGAGATCCTGAAATAAATAAAATTAAATTTAACAGTAATGTATCCAATGTCATCTCCTCTTCATATACATGTATTAATGTAAAATGAAGATAATATAATAATATATATTTCAATACCATCCGCTTCTCATCACGATGCCTGTCAACAAAAACTTTCCACTGCTCTTTCGGTACCCCACTGGGTAGCTTGTCATACATTTGTTCCAAGGTCAATGAAGTATCGTTGACATCACACCACAATCTCCATTTGAAATCTTTCCATTTTTTACCAAGATTTTTCAAAGTCCACTTTCGTGCTATCACATCAGCAACTGTGAAGTGGAAGAACATTTGTATACAGAAATTCATTTTGAACATATTAGTAACTTGACATTCAGTTAAACCATAATGTAATAAAATTACCTTTATTTTAGAATTCAAAACTTCATTTTTCTAGTTTGGAGGCATATGTCTCCAATCATCATATGAAATGGGAAGGGAAATGGGCTATGCTGCCAACTGACCTATAATCTGGCCAAGTAACCCTGCGGCATCATCCGTAAGGACCCCATAAGAATCAAATGGTGCGACTATCTTTTCGCCATTCAAGTTCCAAACATCTGAGATTTTTAAGTGTTTCTCCACAGTTTCATTTTTGTCATCTTCAATGAGCAAACAATTAGTATAAACAAAATGCAATAAATTTATTTAATTAAAATTTATACCTATGACTGTGACCCTCCAGTATGTATGGGATGAACTGGAAGGGGTCTGTCGCCGCCCAACTGATGAGGCAACTGTAGGGGGAGTCGAAGACTCAGCCTCTAATGGGAGGCCCTCGGATGGTGTGAGATATGGTGTAGGTGGAGATGGTGCAGGGGTGTTGGAAGCTGGTGCCTCAGATGTTGTGGGGAGTGACCTAGATGGATTTTCATCTGTCACAGAACTAGAAGAAATAGTAAACCGCTTCCTCCTTGGCATTCCTGTCATTTAATCAAATAAAATTAAGTTCAGAATATATATTTCAAAAAAATTATGCAGAAAAAAAAAATTAAAAATGATAATAGATTCCCAGTACTAACAAACAAAATATATATAACAATGATAATGAATGACTGCAGAAATGAAACAAGTGGTTGTTGCATGAATGAATAATTGTACATACAATAATTTTCCCCTTAAATCATGTCAGTTTCCTTCTCCATTGCTTCATCCACTTCATCTATCCTTGCAAGAATAATATTTTCAATATCATGATGGACAAATAATTCTGCTTCCTGTTGTTGATGACATTCAATTTCAGAGGTCAAATCTTCCACTTCATCACCCATATCATACAAATCTCTTTGTATTACGTGAGTAACTACACTCTACCCTTCATCCACAACATCATTCATATAATATACCATTTTTTCTTGAGATTCTAAGATATATGGATCATGCATTTCATGATCACCAACATCAATCAAGCGAGAGAAGTTCACAGAAGTAAATTGCAATGAATCTCTTTTAACACCTCTGATAATATCAACCCATTTTCATTTGAATAAAACAACAGAAAAATGTACATGGTAGTTTAATTCAATAATATCATGTAGCTTTCCAAAGTATCCCACTTCAGCAAATGTAAATATACCACTATTCTTTGTTTTCAAACCCACTTCTCGATTGACTGTACGAAATCTAAAGCCATTCACATTATAAGCGTCGAACTTTCTAACTTGCTTTATAGGACCTCTAGCAAGAAACTTCAAATCTTCTGACAAGTCTGCTCGAGTATCAGTATTCATGATCTGAAAAAAGAAATATAATTTAATAGATTTACAAATTGTATGTGTCAAACTAATATTCATATTTATTGCAATATTTATGAACTTACATGTCGTGCAAACCATTATACAAGCTCTTTATTCACAGCTTTCGTTATATCTTTCTCATTTCGTGTTCGGCCTCTCATTCATCTCTTTGTTTGTATCCTCAACTCTTCAATAAATGGATCTACAATTTCACTATTCTACAACATATATCTATGTGCCTGTAATAATTCCAATTCTATCAGTGTCACATTTGAGGTCCTCCCAACTGATCGGCGAATAGCAGGAAATATTTTTGATTTCTAATACATTTAAGATTGAGTTGATGTGTCATCAACATGTCCAACTCGATTAAATCTTGTCTCAATATCATCTAAATACCTGGAACAAAAGGTAAGACATTCCTCGGCCAAATATCCTTCAGCAATAGAGCCTTCTGGTTGAGCTTTATTTCTCACGTATGATTTCAAATGCCCAAGATATCTGTGAAATAAAATAATAATATTATGCATTTATTTAAATGTAAAAAAAAATTTACTTAACTGGAAAACATATAAATAAAATACCTCTCAATTGGATACATCCATCGATAATGAACGGGGCCTTATAATTTAGCTTTTTCAACCAAATGCACAGTTAAATGCATCATGATAGTAAAAAACGATGGAGGAAAGATCATCTCCATTGCACAAAGAGTCAATACAAACCTCTACTAGAGGTTGTCAAGATGAAATGGATGTACAACTTTCTCACATAATTGCCTGAAAAATGTGCAGAATTGGAGTACAACAGCAGTAACTTTTTCAGGTAATAATGTACGCAATGCCAATGGTAGTAACTGCTGTAACAAAATATGTGAATCGTAACTTTTCAATCCATGTAACTTACGATTATTCAAGTCAACGCACCTCGAGATGTTACTCGAATACCCATCAGATACCTTCACATTCTTTAAAATTCGAAGGAACGTATCTTTATCCCTATTTTTCATTGTAAAAATGGACGGAGCATACTTTTCATTCTCATCTGGCCAGAGATCGCGTTTTATGTTCATTACTTGTAAGTCTTTGCGAGCATTAATATGATCCTTCGACTTTCCATGCTCATTAAGTAATGTAAAAATCAAATTATCACAGACATTCTTTTCAATATGCATCACATCAAGATTGTGACGCAACAAATTAAATTCCCAATACGAAAGTTTGAAGAATATACTTTTTTTCTTCCATTGTTGCGTTCTGATTTCACTTGACGATGCACTTAGGACCCGTTTTCCGATATCATTCAAATGATAAACCTTCCCAAATTATGTTTCAACATTTTCAAGTTGTGTTATATTTCAGAACCAGTTAACAACTTTGGAGGTGGTCTACGATCAATGAAACCATTAAATTTTGATTTGTTCAGCTGAAATCTATGAGATGCATCAAGAAATCTTTGATGGCATAAGAAGCACCATTTTCTACTGTGAGGTAGCCATTTGGGATCAAAATCAAAGTTACAAACGGGACAAGACAAACCCTTATAAGTGTTCCAACCAGATAAATTCCCAAGCCCAGGGAAGTCACTAATGGTCCATAGTAAAGCAGCATGCATTTTGAACATTGTTTTAGAAGAACCATCAAATGTCTCAACATCGTTACTCCATAACTCCTGCAATTCTTCAATCAAAGGCTGCAAGTGTACATCAATATCATTTCCAGGCATTTGTTTTCTAGGAATAATCATTGAAATGATAAAAGATGATTGTTGCATACACATCCACAGAGGAGGATTATAAGGGATCAAAAAAACTGTCCAAATGCTATAACTTGTACTCAAAGTCCCAAATGGGTTGAATCCATCAGCAGTCAATCCCAATCAAACATTCCTAGGATCAGCTGAGAAATCTAGATGTAATGAATCAAATGTATTCTATGATTGGGAATCTCGTGGATATCTCATTAACCCATCATTTTTATTATCTACAGAATGCCACTTCATGTGTTCGGTGGTTTTTGATGACATGAATAATCTTTTCAATCACGGCTTTAAAGGAAAGTAATGCAAAACCTTTGCAGGTGTGTTCATTTTCTTATTCTTCATGAAATTATGTTCATTCAGACTTCCAACATCACCCTTTGACTGCCATCTAGAAGAAGAACATTTCTTTCAATTCTGTCTACTTGAATCCTCTCCCCAATAAAGCATACAATCATTGGGACATGCATGTATTTTTATATAATTCAGACCAAGCTTGTTAACAACTTTTTTCATATCATAAAAAGATTCTAGAATTTTTGCTTCAGGAAATGCATCACGAATCAATTCCAATATCATGGAAATTTCCTTATTTGTAATTCCACATAGACATTTGATATGGTACAACTTCATCAGAAATGAAAGCTTTGAATATTTCAAACACCCACTATACAACTCTTGATTTCCATTGTCAACTAAATCATGAAACGCATTTTTCTCAGTGAAGTTTTTCGTTACATTTGGATCTACAGAATCAATAGGAGGATCCAATGATATGTTCCAATCTTGATCTACTTGTGTTACAGTCTCAAAAATATCACGTGTCACGTTGCAATTTGTATCACCCTCTTCTGGTTGTTCTGATATGTTTTGATGCTGATAGTGGTGTATTGCAGTGCCGAATGCATCATTTATGAGGTTTTGCATTTCATTTTCCATTGTCGACGAACTTGGGACCTCATTCTGTGGATTAACATCAGTGCTCAATCTTTCTGTATTGTTTGATTCTCCATCCCAAATCCAACACAAATATTGAAAAGGGAATTGCTTCAGTATTAAATGTTCATAAACTTAATCTCTCTTCAACCATGTTCTAAATTTACATTTATGACATGGATATATTATTCTCCCTTCAACGGATCGATTAGAAATTTCAAAATCTAAAAACTCATTCAAACCCTTAACATACTGAGGTGTGTTCCTCGATAATGTGATCTAGCTTTTATCCATGTATATCACAACGTGCCTACACAAAATATACGATAGTGTAATATTGAAGAATAATAATATAATAAAGATGACCCATTGATCATAAATTATGCATAATATAATAAAGATGATTCATTGATCACATTTACCACTTACTTAGCATGTCCAGACAAACCAAACAAGTCTGGTCCCTAGGAGACAGCGTGAACACCTCATTGAGGAGTAGTAAGAATATCAGGTTACACAATTATCATAACACTGTCAATCACACATTTATGTTGCCTCAAACAATTTCTATCCCCACTACATTAATTAGATACATTGGTCCACTCAGATTACTTCCACACCCTCACAAAAAATATTACAACTTTCCTGAACATCTCATATACTCACATGCTTGGTCATCTCAATTCAATGTTTTATTTTATTTTCCATATCTAGAAATGGGATACCAGTCGGTATTTATAAAATCCATCCAAAATCACTAATATAGAATACCAATGCATGGGTTCCGACAATATTTCATATTATATACATTAGAATGATGTAAAAATTTATCAATAAATATTCATTGATCATACACTTCATTATCCAATTTCTATATATAATATATGTCATAAAAATTTATAGCTTGGGGAATTCCATTTACTGTCGAAGAGAATTCACGAGAAATATATTCAAGGTCGTATTCAACGTCTATATGTAGGAAAAAATCTCAAAAATATTCCACAAAACACATTTATTCTCTATTTATATATAATTATGCAACAGATAACAACTCAATCATATATATATATAAATGTATATATTATGTACATTATTCTTCAGAACCTGATAAATTTAATTCAAAAAATATTTATTTTCTTAAATTTCATAATAATTTGATCTTCTTCTACATCATCTTGATGATAATAAACTCATTCTTGAATGATATCCATAAATTGGTTCAAAATCTATTTATCATGAACATACATAACATGCATCATCAAACTGTCACTTTCATCCAAATTAATAAAATTCTTGTAAATAGAAATAAATTTACATAGGATCTATTCTATTTTTGTAACCCATTAATATGTCCATATAAACATTAATTATCATGAATAAGTCATGGGTTACCATTACATAATTCCAGATTATATTTAAGTAAATGTTGATAAACTTTGTATAGGTATATATGACCTTTATATGGATATTAATATTACCAGTTTGTTCCAATTATGAAATGAAAATCATGATCGTAATTTCACATGTACATTGAGTTTTGGTAGAACATACGCCTACTGGTTTAACACCAAAATATAGATACTAATAATACGCTTACAAATTTTACATGTAGGATAAATTTTTATTATCTCATTTTAATGTTTATTTTTGAGAAACACACTAATTAAGGTGTATTTCACACATACACATAGAAAAAAAATTATATATCTTGAAATGATAATTACATTAAAAATATTCACTCATGCATACCTCATGAATTGGTATATTATCAATGACTTAAAATTAATGAATCACACAATGAAAAAAACACATTCATTGAGAGTAATTGAAACATATTGAGATGGTATAAATGAATTATATGTAATCTAGTACATCCCATATTTATGAATTCTCTAATGAATTTCTAAATTATTCAAGGTAAATCTGAGTCAAACTAAACCATCTCATGACTTCCCCAAACCTCTCAATACATGTTATAAGATCATTTACTTGATTATGTAAACATTTAACATGCTTAATAACTCTTTAATAGATTCTCAACCTTCAATTTGGTATCATCCAGAAACATTAAACAATGAGAGTGTGGAAAAATGTTTTTATTTATTTGGTAGGAACCTTTCTTCATCACTCTCAATTTCAAAATTTCATTAATTACATTGGATGTTGTATTGACATTACTATTTGTTGATAAATAATATAACTGAACAATACTCTGAACTCTAATCTCCTTCGTTGATTCTTTTCAATTACAAATAAACTCCCTTTGTTAATATAGTTATCCCCCCATCTTGATAGCAAATGAAAAATAAAAATTTAATCTTCCCTAATTGAAATATATGATTGGAATAAATACATATGCTAATCCATTTAATAGATATTATTGGAATTTTCTTCCCATCATTTTCACAAAAAAAAACTCATATCTTCTTTCATTCCATAAGAGTTCAAAATATTCCAATATCACTTCCCATAAGTTACAAGTTCATATAAAATAAAAAGTTTAAAAATTAAGTATAAATAATTATTGATTCATAACATTTCACTTTCAATATTATGACATTCAATAAATAGTAAGTGTACATGAGATAAAACATTTTTGAAAACACTTTCTTCCAGAATACACAATGGTTTTTTTCATAAACCATTATCAATGTGATACAACTTATTTATTTTAAAACATGGGGGATTAAAAGATATATTAATATGATCGTTTAAGAAATTTATTGTTACATGATCATAATCATAAAAATATTTCAGGTTTCATATATTTCTTTACAATTTTGTTATATAATCACTCCACATTGAAAGAATTAAATGGTTCTGTCCCATTTATCCTCATAAACCAAAGAAAAATATTCATATATCTATTATCCATATATATATAACTATTCAATATTAACCTATTTTGTCATAAATCATTGAATCCATGTTCAAACCTCCAATGAAACGATCACCTACCAATCATTCTCAATATTATCACCATGTGTGAAGTCTATTAAAATTTTCTATATTTCAAACCTAGTTAAATGGATACATACCTAGAAAAGATGGGTCGCCAAAGATGGAGGTCATAGGGTCGCCAGAGACGGAGGTCGCGGGGTCGCTAGAGGTCGCGTGTCGCCGGACGGTTGGGGGTCACCGGACGGTTGGGGGTCGAGGGTTGCGGGTCGCCGGGGGGGTTAGGGGAAGAAGGGAGGGCGCAGGGGTTTGGGGTACGATCGGGGTGGGGGGTAGGGAAGGGTCGGAATTGTTAAAAAAAATTACGGGTTTCACGGTGGTTTATTAAAAAACACCGCGAAACCTTTCTGCGAAAATGTTTAGCGGCGGTTTTGTAAACCGCCGCCACAAAACCGTCGCTAAACCCAGTTTTTATTGTAGTGATAGAAAAATGAATAGTAATAAATAATTTTTAAATTAAAATTAAAATTTTATTACATAAATTAAACATATTGATAATAAAATACAAAATTTCAAGTACAGTCCTTATATGTTTTAAAAACACTAATTTCTCAAAACAATGCTTTTCTTGTCTTTTATGAACATTAATAAAATCAATTTTTGACACTTTTAGAAAATTAATTTTATTAATTAACTTAAATTTGGAAATCATAACATCAAAATTATCTTAGGTTTAATTTTTTTTATTTTTCTTAAAAAGTCTCATTTTTTTATGAATAGTGAAAAATACTGAATTTTATTTGAAAATCATCTTTTTTTTAATTTATTTATATAGTTAAATTATATTTTAAATTGGTTTTAAAGTATAAATAGTTCAATTATACTTCTATTAATCCAGTTTATATAATTTTAATTGGTTTCATATTGAAATTGGATATAAAAACATTGTAAACTTTTAAGCATTTATGATTTAAAAACACGATTTCTCGACACATCTGCAGGATTAATTTTAAATAAATTTTTTCCACTTATGTGAATTTAAATTATAAAAATTTATTAAATATTTTTAATATTCTTTATTTATAATTTATAGTAAGTTAAAATTAATTTTTTACCAAAATTATTAGTGAAAATAGATAAAATTAATCATAGTGATTAAGAGAAAAAAAAAGTTTACCAAGGGACTAAACTTTAAACTTAAGGGGGAAATGAACTAGAAAATTTTCCAAAACTAATTTTATAGACATATTTAGATATTATAACTTATATTATTAATAATTTCCATTATTGGATCCACTTTACATGTAAAATACATGGGTGGAATTCTCTTTTTTCAAAAAATTAAAAGAGTGCCCTACACCTCCCTTATAAAAGGCCACCCCCTCTCCCCCACTCTTAACACATTAAAAAAAATTTATTCTGAAAATAAATCAATAAATAAATTATCCATTTATCTTCTATCACCCTTGAATCCTTAATTTTGGCATAAATCCAACCAAGGAATTCTTTTGGGGCAAACAAAAAGGGGATACCCAAAGAAGAGGTAATGTTCATCAAAAAATGTTTTTGTTTTATTTCATCAACCCCTAATATTATTTTTATATAATGATTATATAATAAACTAAGTATATTTAATATACTGGTATTTTTTTATGTTAAGGTTATGACCTACAACCATATGCACTTCCATCAAATAGGCTACGAAATCATCATTCATGTGTATGACGGACTACCGCCTCGCAAACCGATGTCATTCGTTTTTCTATTACCACCTATAAATTTTGGTCATAATGATGTACATACTATTTATATATTACATTTTCTATATTTATTATGTTATTATTATTCTTAAATTAGTATATTACATATACCTGTCGCTCGTTTCTATGGCGGACTACCGCCTCACAAAGTGATATGATTCATCCATGATTTACATAGAATGTATTAAGGATGAGTTTAATAAAAATAAGTGATATATATGACATAAAAATTATTCTATAATTATAATATATATATCACTATTTAATTATTTCAATCCATAAATAAAATAGAAGAAACGTTCATGCATACGTACGGCTTACCATCTCCATGAATGATGTATTTTATTTTCAACCTCTAACATTTATGAATTACTATAAATTAATATATAATGAATACATATGATATTTATATAATTTTTATCATTATGTATGTTATTAAATCATGATAAAATTAATAGGACCAAAAATATAACTAATTAAGTCATATATGAAAAACAAAGTGGTTATTACCCAAAACGTAGCTTTAACTTGGAATTGTTAATAAACAGGTAGTATAAAATCCTAAGAAAATAATATATGGTAAGATATATATGTAAATGGTTCTTTGATATATTTATAATAAACTTATGTTTATTATACATTATTTTTTAACAAGTACAGTATATTTTAAGACTTATGGTAATGGGATTTCTATTCAAACTTTTATTTCTGTGAGACTTATTCCAAATTCACAACATGATTCTTTTGTGTGGTGTATATACTTCCATATGATATGAAATATCATCAATCTAACTAGTTTAAGGATAATTAATTTTTCCATTGATGATATTATTTCACAGTGATTGTGATTCAAATTTAACTAAATTAGTAAGGGATATTTGTCTCAATTTTCTTTCTTTGAGATGTATGTTATATTATGCACATGTATTCCTTCATGAGGTATATATATATTGACTTTGACATATATTTTCATGGATTTATTAATCCTTGTTATATATTAGGTTTTATTTTATTTCCTTCATTTTGGGGGTTTATGATTCAACTTTATCAAAGTGGTAATGATTTTATGTTATAATCTCATCGTTTATCGTGATTTTTTATGGTAAAGTATCCAATATTGAAATTACATAATCTACCTATAAATAATTCTCATAAATTTTCTTATCCTCTGGTTATTCATGATATCTTTAAGTAATGGTACCTTTTTTTCACTATTTGGTACTTAATATAATTAATAAAGTGTTTTTAAGAAAATACAAATTCATTTCCCTCTTTGGTTGAAAATATATTTTCCTTTAAAAAATGTTTTCTAAAAATGTTTTAAAAAATGTTTCATGATTTTTAAAAGAAATTTTTACCAATTTTTAATTTTTTACAGAAAAAATTAAAGTAACATTCATGTTTTTGTTCAAAATAATTCCTATTTTTATTATACTGAAAATGTTAAAGGAAACATTTATTTAATGTGTAAGATGTGAAAAAATTATTAGCATCATGACCAACCATTTATTTGAATAATCCTTTATAATTTTAAGAGGTTATATTCAAATAAAAAGGATTTCAAAATGATTTATGTTTTAAAAAAAGTTTTTCCTAAGTAGAGAGGATATTTTCTTCAATAAATGCTTTAAATGATCTTTCAAAATTATTTTCCATCTAAGATTTCATCTTTTGATGTTACATATTCCTTATTGGGGATATGATCCAAAAATAATATTCTTATTCTTTATATGAAAGGTTTATGTTTATGATGACAAGTTTTTTATGAAACTTTTTTCTCTTTTACAGGTTATACCATAGTGAATGATTGTGAAACCCACTTATTTTCACAAGTTATTCTATGAATAAATGATTGTGAAACATGTATCTTTTTTATAGGTTATGATATGATGAAATATTTATGATGCCCATTTTCATTTCATGATTTGTGATATTATGAATGTTTATGATCTTGTGGAACACATATGTATGATTTCATTATGTGGTGGGTGGGACCTTTATCTTCCTCTAATTCAGTGGGTAAAGATTTATATATCATGAGATAGACAGGACTGGGATGGGGGTAAACTCATATCAGTAATACAACGATGGAATGAGGATTGAACTCAGTTCAGTAATATAGGATTAGAATAGAAAGTGAACCCAATTCAGTAAGGTAGGGTTGGAATGGCCAGTGAACCTGGTTCAGTAAAGGACTTTGTCTGTAATGATTTTCTTTCCATTGAACCTTGAATAATATGAAATTACTTTATATGTTTATGTGTATGCCAAAAATTCCTTATAGTATTCCAATTTTATGCTCTCATTTCTCATGTTCTTTGATTTCCTTATGATTCATGCCTTATGAACTGTCAATCTTCATGTCATGAGTCAAGATTATGATCTTTGATATACAGGGTATACTTTTTAGTTTTTATTCTTATGTTCTCATACCCTTTTGCTCATTTTATTCTTACTTATCTCCCTTGTTTACCCTTACTGAGCATCTAATATCACCATTTATTATGTTTCATTTCCCTAGGTTATGAAGATATAAATTATGTGTGATATATCTAAGAAGGGTGATAGTTTTTAAGAATGTAGTTTTAGATGATGTATCTCACCTATGAACCAGTTTTTAGGTTTCCAAGTTTCCAAAGACACTAAAAAATTATGGTCTTTGGACATGTGTTTGTATAATGTAATAAATTTTACACAAAAATGATGTAATGCCTATGTATGTTAAGATCAAGGCCTCTATACACCACCTCTCATGGCTGGAGATAAAGATGGAATTAATATTTATATGTGATATTTATGAAATATTTATAGTAATAGAATTTTAATATCACATCTATCTTTTTACCTTCCAAACCATGGGAAAATAATAAAATCGCTCGTGCGTATGTGTGGACTACCACCTCCACAAAGAAATTTGATTTTTCTTCATTTTATTTTTACATGGACTGTAATAAGGATAAATTTAATGAAATTTAATAATATATATGACATAAAAATTATTATACAAAGTTGATATATTATTTATCTTCATTTTTTCTATCTATCTATAAAATGTAAGAAGCATTCATGTGTGCGTACGGCCTACCGTCTTAATGAACGATGTAATCATTTTCAATATCTAACTTTTATGTATTGATATAAATACAGATATAATGAATATATGTGATATTTTTATCACGATTAACATTATATATATACTGGATAAATAATCCAATTCCAAGGTCCAAAACTACGAACCAAAAAATACAAGAAAAATGAAGCAGTTATCACCCGAAATAGTGATTTTAATAAAGAATTGTTGCTAAATGGGTGATAAAATTTATAATAAAATCATATATTATATGATATATATGATATAGTTATTTAATATATGTATAATAAACCTATATTTATTATATATGATGTTCAAATGTGTATGAAGAAATTTTATACTTGAGATAATGGATTTTCATCTCACTTTTATATCTATGGGACATGTGTTGTATTCACCATTTGTTTCTTTTGTGCGCTTTATATAATATCCATGAATCTATTTTATGATACTTATAATGAAAATTATTTTATATACATATCCATCTATGGTTATTTATTTCATGGGTCTTATGATCCAAAAGTTACCAAAGTGGAAATAGTTTCATGTTACAATCCCATTGATTATCAAGGTTGTTTATGACTATGTTTCTGATAATAAAATATTATGATCTATCTCTCAATAAACCCATAAATTTTATTATACTCTATTTATTTCCATTGAATAAATTTTTTCCATTCATTTTTTTCTCTTTAATTATTAAAGAGACCAAAAAACCTTTTAAGAAAAATCAACTTTATTTCTCCCTTCGGTCGAAAATAATTTTTCTTCCATGTCCATGTTTTATAAAACTATTTTCACGAATGTATTTTAGTTTCATAAAAATATTTTTTTTAATTATTTTTTAACCATGATTGAATTTTTTAAAAATAGTTTAAAGTGACTATTCTTTTCATTTTCCAAATGAGTTAATTTGGACTTTTTACTGAAAATGTGAAAGGAATCTTTGTTTTAATATACATAAAATAAATGGAATTTTTCACTATCATGACCAATAAATTATTTAAAGATTCACTTATAAGTTTTCAAGGTTATTTTTAAATAAATTTTTTTCCTTTAACATTTAGGAAATTTTTATATTTTAAATAATTTATTTCAAAATGAAATCATATTTTCCTCAAGAATGTTTTAATAGTCTTTTTATAGAATTTATATTCATCAATGACAACAAAATTTGGTATTTATAATTTTTTACTAGTGATATGATTCAATGGTACCATCCATACTCTTTATGTGGATGTTTTATTATGATGATGTAAATATTTTCATGAACTCATTTCTTTCCCATGAGTTATACAATGATAAAATGTTTATGAAACTCGTTTCTTTCCCATGGGTTATACTATGATAAAATATTTATGAAAACCATTTCCATTTGAGGAGTTATGATATGATGAATTTTTTATGATCTTGTGGAATATATACATATGGATTATGTTATTAATATGACCTATATATCCCTCTAATTAATTGTGTAATGTTCAATGTTATATGAGATCAAAAGGAAAATCTAAGGTTATCTCAATCACAAAAGAGAGTACACAGGAGGTTATCTGAAGCCCAAAGGAAGGTACATGAGAGGCTATCCCAAGATTGAATTAGATAGATAAGTGTTTTTCCAAATCCTAACATTTTATGAATGTCTTTGTGGGTATACATGACATGTGATTTTTTATTATTATAAGTATGACATAAATCTATGTCTTATGAAAATGTTATTCTCCCTTAGCTTTTGTTCTTTGATACCTTGATGATTCATGTATTAGGAACTACTAAGATTTATTTCATGACTCAATTTTATTATCTATGATATGTATTTTATGGTTTTCAAATTTTTATTCTCATGTTTTCATACCCTTATGATCATATTATGTTTATATCTTTACTTCTTACCCTTTCTGAGCATCTGAGCTCACCCTTTCTTATGTGTTTGTTTCCTAGGTTATGAAGAAAGATATTGTGTATGATTTGTATAATAAGGGTTCTAGTTATGATTAAATTAGTGGTAGATTATGTTGTTCACTTATGAACCATTTTTTATGAATACATGATTCCAAAGTCACTATACCTATATGATTTTGGCATGGGTTGTTATGTTATGTCATGAATATTAATCTCTTAAAATGTAATATCTATGTATGAAAATTTTTGGTCACTGTTAATTTACATTACATATTCTTAAGTTTTATTATTATCATTGGTATTTTATTTTGATGATAGGATATATGGATCTTTCATAGATATGTTCTCCAATGCTAATGATGTATATCGTTAGTGCATAGGACATGTAGGGACACTAATTTCTATATAGTATCTAGGGGAATTTTACTTAACTAAAATTAGTATATATGGATTCTTTTATCAATGACCATGGTCAAACGATGCAGTTATAAATATATATATATTATGGATAATGATATTATTATTCTCAGGGATGTACTTTAGTCTAAGGATTCCTAGTCAGAATCAGCATCATGAGTAGGCTAATGATTTGGAATGTGATACCAGATATATTATGATACAAGAGTCCTTATAGTGGGTTTTTTAGAATGTGAGTTACTATGTGATATTTAACATGAGAATAGAGCGTTATTTTTTTGATAATGACATACATGAGAGGTGACTTATGGATTAGTCTAGTGAGACTAGTGACTTGATACTGGCTCAAGACATTGGTGATCCAAGAGTTATGATTGGGAAGTGGGATGATTTTACCCTATTTTTATTGAGATGTGACACATGAAGAAAAACCAAGAGATAGGTTATCCAAGGAATGTGAGTTAATTATATAAAGGAAGCATGGGTAAGTGCTTCAAGTTACAATAATGGTGCACATGGGGGGATACCAATCATATAGTGTGTACATGTGATCAAAGAAATTTTTTTTACAATGATAAGAACATTGAACACTCGTACATTCGGTATCAAATATATAATTTAAGGGTAAGAATGATAGGATTCATAACCCTATTGATTTAGGGTGTTCATCAGGAGTGTGTTAATAGTTTAGATATATGCTTTTGAGTTTTGAGATGATACCAGAATTGATGGGTGGTCGAGTGATAATCGTCGAATATATGAAATGCCTAATTTTTAAGGGAATTGCCTAGAGTGATTGAAATAAAATGATATTGACATTACATGGAGAAATTTCATTGAATTAGGAACCTGGCCCTAGGTTTAATGACATGTGACTCATGGTAGTGTCAGTTGGTTGAGAAAACAATGTAGTATTAATGAATACACCCATTTAGTTTGGATAATATAGACTAGGAGCACATTTTTTACATGCGGTGAAAATTTGGTTATGAATTGGTGAGAGGTTTTCTATATGATGAGGACTGATAAATTTTGAAATATGATTGGGGGAATGATTTCCCAAGGGATATTTTATAAATATAATAAGTACCCTGAGGTGAGGGTTGTATTTTTAAATGGATGGGAAATTTGATGAGAAAGATGAGTGTATCCTATGTGATGAAAGTGAAAATGTGGATGATGTGATATCAGGAGTTGACAGTGGATGATCATCACTTGGGAATAGAAACATGTGGGAAATTATTGAACTTTATTAGGTTGCTTGTAAGTAGTTATATAATGGTAACCACATGGTGTGGAGTTCACTATTGACTGCTTGAGGGTGTGACCCTCATTTTATTTAAATATTTGATTGATTCCAATGATGAAATTTTTGTGAGATGGAAATGAGAAATGATTAATATTTTATTTTGTCACTTAAGTATGAGTAGTATGACCACTTCTAGTCCTTATGTTCATTAACAGATCAAGCATGGTCCATGGTGATCATGGATTTGTTTTGATGGAGAGACAATGGATATACTCCCTTAGAGGGGAGTATTATATTGGTTGTTAAAGCAAGACCCTCATGTTGGGAGGGTCATTGACATAATGGTATTGGTTAGTAGATTTTTGATGGGTAATTATGGTTCTTGTGAATAGATAGTTCAAATTTTATTTTGTTATGTGGTTAATAGCATATTTGAGTGTAGGATGTGACATTATATAGAGTCTATGCATTGGAACTGGGATCAATTTGAAATTTTAAGTGATCTGAGGGTGATTCAGATTAGTGGTGGGTTGGTGCTCTCAGTAGAGCATGAAGTCTATCTTGATTAAAAGGTGATTTAACCATGGAAATTCACTAGATTTCTAGTTCATAATTTGATGTAAGAGTTGAATAATCTCAAAATTCCATCTAGGGTTAAGTAATCATGATTGAGTGGGTTAATAGAACATTAATAGGTGAAATTAGGTATTTTTTAGAATGGGTGGATAGAGGAGGATGAATTGATGTTTTTAATAAGTAATTGGGTGTAGGGAGATGTAGAACACACTGAGTGGGTCCTTTCACCATGGGAAATTTGTTTTGATGAGCGATTTCAATGGTAGTAAACTTCATGGTTCAAAAATTGGTTGTATAGACAAAGGCCTATGATGGAGATCACCAAAGGAGTTGTAATGACTTTATCGATGACACCATGGTGCATTAGTATGGATGGTCATGGGTAAGCATAGTCTGATTATTATAGTGATAATAATGAGTGGTGGATCAGGTTTTATTGATTGAGTGCCTTGTATTCCGAATGGAATAACGAAAGTATATTTAGAATTCTCAGATGTAATATGACCTATTGGAATTGAATTAAAAATATAGATAGGTCGAGACTTATAGTTGAATATATAATGATAAATATTAAGGATGAGAAGTGTTGGGGTGGGGAGACTATAATACCTAGTGTCTAAAAGGGTTGAGAAAAAATAAAAGGAATTTCAATTTTCACCTTTCATATGGGTTCGATTTGAGAATTGAGATTTAGAATAGAATTATAAGGGTTTAATAATCAATAAAAGTTGATTTTGAATGTGTTTTGAGAACCTAGGTGTGTCATAATGGATCGATAAGGCATCAAAGGATGAACTGGGTGGTCAGGATGCTAAAATTCAATTGTTCCCCATTGACTATCTATTGAGGCCCAACCAACTAGTCGGTGGACTCATTTGTAACCCAGACGCCTAACAGGGTTCACCGGCCAACCAGTGAACTCAGACCAACATTTTGGTGGGTTTATTGGAGGTTTTTTTATGTAAGGGTTTTCTGGTTTTTTGTTATTTATCCCCCTCGATATTTATAAGTAATCGGTGACTTGAGGATAGATATTTTCACAACTCATCCCTATCTCCTTACTCCATTGATTCCCCTTGATCCAAGGGTGATCCTGGTTAAATTTTTATAGTTAATTCAAGGTATGATCTTTATTTCCCTTCTATTATTCATCCTTAGATCATAGACCTCTAATTATGAGTGATTTAATTTATGAATTTTATGATGATTTCAACATAGGATAGTGAAATCATTAAAGAATGATGTGTATTTTTCTCAGCCTGGTTAGAGGGTGTCCTGAGAGGATGATTTAGAGTCGTCACTATTGGATCATAAGAGACTAAAATGGCTACAATATGGGGGTTGATTGTAGTTTAAAAAATTAAACTAACACAAAAACCAAAACCTCTTTAGCTAAAAATATTGGACTCAGATATCATCTGATGATTAGAGTGTAGGTATCAGTTTTGAAATCTATCTAATAAATTGGTTTTATTATTTGGGCTCACAGATAGTTCAATAAAATTGTTATTAGAAAGATTATTGAAACTTAATATCTAATGTAAATCTATATAGTAATATTTAAATTGTAGAAACAAGTAATAAAAAATCTTATAACAAAGTAATAATGAATTAAAGGATTTATAAAAGTAATTTTACTCTTTATCCTTAAGAGATAAGGAAGTCAGAAATTTTGACCCAAGTATCCATAGTTTTAATCCTAATTATAAAGGTATATATTATCACACTAGTAAATCCTTATATATGACAATCAATTTAATCTCTCTATTTATTAAATAAAAAATAACTCGATATGATGATCGAAATAACTCTACCTTTCAATCCCCTAGAATCCCTTGATCTGAAGGATTGGAATCACCTGTCTTTATTTCCCAAAATCCCTATATCTAAACTTTGATTGGAACAATAGAATAAAAACTAAAAAATTTCTAAGGATTTTATAATTTCATATTCATAATCTTTAGAACTAAGACTCTCTAAAAATTTACAAAGCATAAGAATTAGATGTTCAAGAAGAAAAAAATATCACAAATGTTGAGTTGAAAAATGTGTCATATACCATCTCCTATAATTCACTCCTATTTATAGTAATCCCTCCAAGGTATATATTTCCATGAATCTAGGATTTTGTTGTAATGTCCTCATATTTTCTTCGCTTGACATCTCAGTAAAACATATCTATCCATTTTTTTTATTAGAATCATTAAAATGTTGTTATGAATTCAATTCAGTAAAAATAATTCCAATTATAATGATTATAAACTTTTCATAGAATGATGGAATATAATATTGTGTGTTAATATGATTAAATTTACTATGATCATTTTGATGAAACTAAACTATTTTCAGTCTGAAGGTTATAAATTCAGTCGGTTTGTTGGAAAGAACACTTAGTCAAACTGATGGAAAGAACACTATTTATTCTGATGGACCTGACTCACTTTCTATCTCATGGATTGAATTAACGAATAAATTTTACACTTGTTTTTATATCTGTGACATTTCATTATTTGTTAGAAAAATATATATTATACAAAAAATATTCTAAACACTTAGGACATATAAAGTTAGTAAACTAATATTTTAAAAAGGTTATTGTGAATTTCAAAACTAAAGAAAAGTATAATTTATACTTTCAACTCAATAATCTCCCCCTTTTGGAAAGCAAAAATCACAATACATAAAATGAAAAACTATTAACTTTTAAATACTTAAAACCTTTGTTTTGTTTAATAACTTCAAATATATTCTTCATAATAAATATCCTCCCTTATCATATCTTAACTCCTCCTGAGTTGATAAATTCTTTTTTTCATCATTCTTGATCTGGTAGAAAAACAATTTACTTTGGATTATCCCCCTCAATAAAAAATACTCATTATAAAATTCCATTACTTCGTATTCTCACCCTAAATAGAAAATCATTCTTTCCAACTATCTTGTTTATCCTTTTAGTTAGATTAGCCAATTAATTTTTTGAATATTCTTATGAACTACTATCTGAATTAAAAAATAGTTGAAAAAAATCAATAATATATAGTTTGAAGAATATTTTATCAATGTTTACCACTGGTAATGAAAAATTTGACCAAATGAAAATTCAAATTATACCTCATAGAGAAATTTCTAAAATGGGTTTTACAAATATAAAAACTTTTGTTAGTAATAACTACTTTTTTATAAAAATTGTTCCTTTTTTAAAAAGTGTCAAAGTGGTCGGTATTGGAAAAATAAATGTTCTTCAAAAAATTAGTATTTAGGATTTTAGAAATATTATTTTTTTTAAAGAATTTAAATTTTCTCAAAATTGTAAATTTTGAAAAATTTCGATTAATAAAATCTTACTATCTGATAATACTATACCTAACAAGGATTGGACTTTGAAATACTAATATTTTTTATGAAAATAAGAAATGTACCAACAATAAAAATAGTTGGTATATAGATATTTTTTTCTCCAAAAATATGACTAGAAAAAAAAATATTTAAGAAGATTATAAAGATGAAAGGTGGAAAAGTCACTTTTCAAGATAAACAACAAGGAGAAATTATTGGAATGGGTAATATTGTTTTTATTAGAGAAGATTTAATATCAAATGTTTTATTTTTCTTTAATTAAGAAAAAACTTTTTAGCATAATCCAATTTTGTGATGAGGGTTATCTTGTGAACATCAGGAATGATAAATGTATTTTTTATAGTTGTAAAGATAAATTTATTCTTTCTACCAATTGGAATGAGAATGTTTACACACTAAACATAGAAGATCATAGGATCCAAGATATACCTTTACTTAGTGAAATGGAAGACCAATCTTGGTTATGGAA
Source organism: Viscum album (assembly GCA_963277665.1). NCBI lineage: Eukaryota > Viridiplantae > Streptophyta > Magnoliopsida > Santalales > Viscaceae > Viscum > Viscum album. The sequence goes on from OY728136.1 coordinate 2,037,130,383, forward strand.
TAGAATATTATGACATTATAATCTTATAAATTTTGATAAGTTATCTAAGAAGGGACTAGTTAAATACCAACTAGAACATAGGTTTGATACTTGAAAATTCTATAATCATTGTAAATATGGTAAGAAAAATAAGTCAGGTTTTAAATCTATTTGTGAACTCTAAAATTTGGATGCTTTAAAGTTAGTACACATAGATTTTTTTGGTCCAACTCAAACTAAAAGTATCGGTGGAAAATATTTTTTATATGTTTTATTTGATGATTATATTAAATATACTTCGGTCTATTTTCTAAAATTTCAAGGGAATATATTAATTTCCCTATTCCTTTTATTAAATAACAAAGGGGTATAAATAGTTCCATGGGGAAAATAATATTTTAAAAAACACTATCTGAAAATCATAAGATAATTATATTCTTTAGATGAATTAAAAATAGAAAATAATATATAAGTGTTTGTTTCTATACTTTTTAGAGAAAGTTGTAAACTTACAATTCAATGAGTTTCTGAATTAGTTGAAGTTATTTTAGAAGGTGATGCATATCTATTATCACACAAGATTCCAATTAAGCTTAGTATTTTTGAAAATTTAAAAGATGAATCCTCTTTGTTTACTTCCTTTAAGAAGGTTATAAAAGTATTCCATTTGACTCTGAATGTAAGAGTGGTAACCCTATGAATACAAGGGTACTTGATACCAAGTAAATGTGATAGGGATTCTCTAAAATTCCTTAACATTTTCATTTTGTATATTCTTGATAATATGAGGTAGATAAATCTTGTAAAGGTTGTGTTTCTTTCTATCAAATAAATTAAGATGAAATCTATGAATCCCATAATTATAAGGTTCCCTATATTCATTAATAAGATGATAGTAACGTTTATGGAGGTTTTTAAGATTAAGAATCAAACATATGATTTTATAGAAAAAGTTTATCTCATTGGTGAGGAAATAATTGAGAGGATGAAGTTGGTTTTTAATCCAAAGATGAAGTAATTTATGGATAAATCATACAAGGATGCGTCTGATACAGAACCAATTAAAGATAAATATATTGTAAAAGATAATTTTAAAGTTGAATACTCTATTCATAAGGTTTAAAAGTAACAAAAAAAATATATGTTGAGTAAATAAATAATCTGATGGCTCATAAAGTTCAAAATAAGCTAGTGGATCTATCCTTTAGATTTGACAAGGTAAAGGATTAAGCTTTAATGATCAAAAAAACTAATGAAATGAACTAATTTGAGAATAAGAAAAATAAAAATAAAAGGTTAACTATAGATATGATGATGGAGATTTTTTTTAAAGAAGTTTAAAAATAATCTATTGATCAACCTATTTCAGCATCTCCTTTTTTAGTAGTCCAACCAGTTCTAGGTTCTGGAATAATTTTTACTACTGATCAAACTCTTCTTGAACGATTAGCACAATAACACATAGATTTTTTTGAAAACTATATTATTCCAACATTTTTTAATAAATTAAAAGCTAAATTAGTTGAAGATGAAACTCTGGGAGAAAAATCATTTGATAAATCGGTTCTAAAATCAATTAATAATTCAGTGGAAAAGAATAATTAAAAATTAGTTCAGAAGGTCATAAATGGATTCCTAATAACTTCAAGGAAGTTGGAAAAAGAATTAGAAGAAGAAGAATAGTAAGAATAAGAAAAGTAATAAAAAAAAGAGTATGAAGATAAGGAAGAGGAAATCTCATTAGAATCATCCTCATCCTCTACAAAAATATCAACTCAATACCATAAGAACCCATTTCTTGATGTTTCAGTTGATGTTCATTCATCGTCACCAAAATAATAAGTTGAAGCACAACAGTCGCATACTAAAGTATCTTACAAGGATTATACTAATAAAGAAGTTGATGTTGTGAAAGCATTAAATGATGTAAATGTAGAAGTAAAAGAGATGTCTGATGTTAGCCCTTCTTGACCACATATTTTAGAGGTTTCAATGGATTCATCAATCTCATAGTCCATAGAATCATAGAAGAGTATTGATTAAATTTGTCAAAATTTGAAAAAAAAATTATAGATTCAATGCCATACGTTATTAATATTGAATCAAGATGTAAATATATTTAGAATAGTTTGAAGGAGAATTCATAATCATTGAAGTTTTTGATGTATTCAATGATTCATAATGAGGCTGAGATTAAAACTTTAAAAGGAAAAACTAAGGCACAAAAAAAAGATTCAATTAGATGGTAAAGTGTTCAAGTCAAGTCAATGGTGACTTAAAGGATCATAATAATCAAATTTTAGAAGTTAAAGAAGTATCATTTTACATTTCACATTACCTTGAAAATCTTTCATTGGATTTATCTGATAGACTAAAGTTTGTAGAGCAGTTTCAAGACTTATCAGACTCTCGAAATTAGGAGATATAGAAATTTAAAGATGAAATATAAAAACTTAAAGAATAGAATATTAGGATCCGGTCCTTTTAAGAAGTGTTCCTGAAGCTTTATGAGGAAAATAATAATATCAAAGTTCTTAAAGAGGATGTTTTAAGCTTGAAGGAAGAGAATCGGAGGTGTTCAGCCATGGAAAACAGAATATTCAAGCTTAAATCTACAAAATCTAAATCTAAGAAGGTTCATGAGGATTTTAAAAAGATAAAATAAATTTTTAAAAAGTTTTATAACAAATAATGAACATATTTTTTATGAACTTTTAATGTATTTTCAAATATTTATAATGAAATTTAGTTTGAATTACTTATTCTCTAAATATGTTTTGTTTTAATTTTTTCCAATTTCATTTGGATGAATGATCTCTATTTTATATAATGGTTGAATAGTTATTAAAACACAATTTTTTTGTATCATATTTTTCTAACATTTTAAGATAATATATTACTTTCTATATTCCTTTTTTCAAATCATAATGTGGGAGAATTTATCCAAAGGAGTATAAATAGTTCTAGGGGGAGAAAAAATTTAAAGGGCATAAAACTATCTAAGGAATATTTTTTATTTAAGGGGAGAATCTGAAGTAATAATATTTTATATAAAATTAATAATGATTAAAAAAATATGTTATTAACTTAGGGAGAGTTAAGATATGATATGGGATTATATTACTTATAAATAATATCATTCATGTTCCTAAACAAACAAAAGGTTGTAAGTATTTTAAATTTGATGGATTTTAATTTTAAGTGATAAGTTTTTTTATTTCCAAAAAGGAGGAGATTTTTGAGACAAACCTATAATTTATAATTTTCATTTCCTTAGATTTGAAAATCTGAAATAATTTATTAAAAACCTTATTTTACTAACTTTATATATCCTAGGTTTTTTAGAATGTTTTTGTAGAAAGAATATTTTTCTACCGAATGATGAAATGGTTCTAATATAAAAAAGTATAAACATTATTATTTTTTTTAATTCATCAGAATGAAATTTATTCTAGTCCATCAGACTAAATAGTGTTTTATCCATCGGTTTGACTAAGGGTTTTATCTATTAGAATAGCCAAAGTCATAACCATTGGACTGACAATAGTTCAGATTCATCGGACCTATCATAATTTAGTTCATTGGATTGGAAAAAAATATTCTATTATATTGGACTTTGAAAAGTTTATAATTAGAGTAATTAGAATTATTTCTATTAGATAGAATTCATAACAAAATTATAATGATTCTAATCAAAATGACATTGTATGGATATTTTTTGCTGATCTTTCAAGTGAAGAACGTATGGGGTCATTACAAAGAACTCTAAGACTCGTGGAAATATAGCTGATGGAGGGTTGCCGATAAATAGGAGTCAATTCGAGGAGATAGGAGATGATGCATTTTTTAACTCAACACATCTGGTATTTTTCTCTTCCTATAAATCTCATTCTTATGCCTTGTAATTTTTTAGAGAGTCATAGTTATAAGGATTATGAGTGAGTAATTAAAAAATACATAGAATTTTTTTATTTATTATTCTCTTATTTTGATCTAGGTTTATATCAAGGGCTTATGTGGATAGGAAGACATGTGATTCTAATCCATCAGATCGAGGGATTCTAGTGGATTGGAAGACATAGTAGTTTTGATCATCATATTGAGGGTTTTCTTATTTGACAAAGATAGTGCTAACATCAATCATCGTATTGATGGATTTCCATGTGTGTAAAGACATACCTTTATAGTTAGGTTTAAAATTGTTTATATTATGAGTCAAGATTTCTGACTTCCTTAAATATTAAAGATAAAGAGTATAATTACTTTTATAAATCTTCTAATTCATCCTTACTTTGTATAAGCTTTTATATTACTTGTTTAGACAATTTCTATATTCTATTGTGCATTTATATTAGAAACTTTGTTTTACTAATCATTATAATAACTATTTTATCGAGCTGTATTTTAGATCAAATAATAAAACTGATTTATCAGACAACTATTGAAATCGATACATACACTCTGATTATCATATGATTTCTAAGTCTACTTTTTTAACTAAATAGGTTTTGGGTGTTATGTTAGTTTAATTTTTTAAACTACAATTCACCCCCCCCCCATCTCCCCTATTGTAGCCCTTATATACTCTTATGATCCAACAGTCACATTTTTTTTATTAAGTAATGCTTCCATGTGATTTTTATTTAGGTTTTTGATGAATTTGGGTGAAATTTACCATTGCAATATTCATTTAATCAAGTGGTTTTTCTCATGGTGTATAGAGGAGGACTCGAGACACAGTCTACACACCACTCATCAATGTTCTAGTGAATATAAGCCACTACCCAATTTTTATATAGGTATTTTTACTTAATTAGATTAAATTTTTTTTTGTTTTAGTGTCATGTGATGGGGATTTTTTCAAAAAATGAATTTAGGGATGTGTTTTGGACCTTCAGTGAGTGGTTGGTCGTGGTTCCAGTGACCAAATGTTGTATGGTGATTTATAGTAAATTTTACCTATTTTAATTAAATTATTCAATTAATTTTAAATCATTATAATTAATTATTTCGGATTTCTTGGCATGAAAAAGAACCTCACATAGATGAGCATTGGATGGATGAATGTGAGGGGATTGGGTTGGGTCCAAGAAGAGTTGTCGAGCCATGCATTAAAAAGGGAATTTCTTCACATATGAGGTAGGTGGTCCCAAAGTATTACCTTATGGTTTATATAGTTTTAATTAATATCATAATATAACATGTGATATATTGTCTAGAAGAAAAATTTATTGAGATTATTTAATTTAATGAATTATTTCAATGAATTTTAAATGTATTATTTTAAATTAAATACTAAATTAATAAGGATGTTATGAGTAAGGTTACAGAGGACTTATGATCCCTTGATCACTGAATAACCATGTTGACTGTAAATTTTTAGGAATATAATTATAATCATGAACCTTGTGATATGTAAATTCAGGATAGGTTCTTAATAAATATTATATAAACATAGTATAATTGATAAGATCCTATAGACCCCTTGGGTAGGGATGAGTTATGAATTGGGATATTTTTTAGTAGATGACCCTATAGAGTTGTGAGATACCATAGATCCTTTATAATGGATGATATGAGCATGGGTTGAATGAATATAGAGGATCGAGATAGATACCTTAGGATTTTCACTAGGTTGGTAGTAATGCCAGACTATTTTTTCTTAGCCTTGGTGTCACCTTAGACCCATGTACTAGACTGGGTGAGACCAAAGATGTTATAGTAACTAAGTTAAGTTGGATTGAGACTCAGGGACATATTACCCCTTAGTGGTAGGTTTTGGCCTTAGTAAAAGTGTTTGTTAGTGGTTAATCAATTGTTTTAGGATGATTCAAACATATTATGAAATGATACATGAGATAAATTTTTTTATATAAATTAATAAATTAATTAAATATGTGATTATTTATATATGGTTGGGGGAACATGCACATGGTCCCATGGATATGGTGTTCCCATTATCTATACATGGTTGGTAGATTGTGGACATGGTTCCATGGATCTGGTGTTCCTATTATCTATATTTGGTGGGGGACCATGGATATAGTTCTATAGATCTGGTGGGACCATTATTTATTGGGGGGCCTTGGAAGTTTTTTCCATGGATTTGGTGTTCCCATGTCTATATAAAATTTAGGGACCTTGTAAATATTTCCTTGCATCTATAATTACCCACTACTATTTATATATAGTGGGGGTATTTGGTTATGTTTACATGGATCTGAAATTTTCCATTGTTATTTATATAAATTTAGGGAACTTGTACATGCTTCCTTGGATCTAGTGTTTCCGATTATTATTATTATATAGATTTGGGGGACCTTGGAGATGTTAACTTGGATCTGGTATTACCCATTATTCATTGGGGGACCTTATATGTTGTTCCTTGGATATGGTGTTCTCATATTTAAATACAATTGGGGGACTATGAACATAGTTCCTTGGATATGGTGTGCCCATTATTTATATACAATTGGGAGACCTTGGACTTAGTTCCATAGATTTTATGTGCCAATAATATATATACATTTGGGGGACCTTAGACTTACTTCCTTATATCCGGTGTACCCATACACTTATATAGACAATCATGACACTATGGATAGAGACATCTAACACTGGATGAAGTGGGTATGGTCAATCTTGGGTGTTGCATTAGACTCTAAGGAGAAACAATGGTATTTCTATATTCTTCCATAGTTAGTTATTTATTTATTATATTGATCATGTCACATGAACATATCACTACATTTATTGCTTATATATATCATCACATTGGTGTTTTTCTACTAAGTTATATACTCATACCCCAGTCATGTGTCCATATCACTTGGGTACCTGAGTAGCTATTTACTATTTAAAGGTTTAGGTTGGGTAGAGGCATGGGATTAGATTGATCAATAAAGATAGTTTGGAAGGGATTAAAGATTGGTATCACGTAAATATCAGGATTGTAATAGAGCCTCAATGTATTTATTTCTATCTTTTATCTTTTATATTTCAATTTTTGTCTAAGTGGGTGACCAGTTGACCTATTTTTCAATATGACCACATCCATTTATTATTTATGGATTATATTTATTTAATTATTCCAAATACTCTGATGTTTATTTATTATTATAGATGATATTTGGTTATATCTTCTATTATTTCTAATCAGATATGAGGATATAGTATCCCCACTTCCACATCTTATACCCTCATTATTAGTTGGATATTTATCGTATAGGGGGAATAACACCTAAGGTTACATGGTGACCCAGTCCAATCACTTCTCATAGTGGATAGAGGCTTGGATTTTACACATTAACTTCATGAATACTATTATAATCATCATATTTGATATCCCACAAATGATATTGAGAGAAAATGGAATCAATTTTTCATCTCTTGAGTAGTAGAGGATATACTTGGAATATGAAATTCATTCCAACCACTCATCCAACTCCCACGTAGAAATAAATGGACATGTTGTGGATTTCAATAAGACCTTGTATAATAACCTTCAGAAGATGGTGGATAAGTATAAGAAGTCTTAGACCAACAAAAGATTATATTCTTTGTGGGATTATCACACCATAACACATACATCCATACAAGACAATCCATATTCACTTATATATAGGACAAAGGTATTCTTTCCCATTGAGGTTAAACTACCCTCACTTCACATTATTAACTAAAATCAGTTTTTTGGTGATGAGTAGTCTTAGATTTAGCTATATTAGTTAGATAAACTTGATGAGAAAATATTATACACTCTGCTTATCATTAAAGTCCATCAAAAACAAGCAGTTAGAGCATTCAAAAATAAGGTTCATCTATACATATTCTTCTAAGGAGAATTTTTATTGTCTTGGAGAACTCTAATGATACCCAAGAAGAAACCCCAAAAAGGGATCTGAAATTTGTGGGGCTTGATGTTATAAAAAACATATAATCTAATAGATCTTATTCCTTGATCACAATGGGGGAGATTATATCATCCCACCACTAATTCAATATTTCTTAGGAAATACTTCACATAATTTCATGATGGGATTACGAAAGTTTGAGTTTTATATCTATAATTTTTATAACACAAAATTCCTAGATACATTATGTTAAATTTTGGAGTGTTCTATCCTTGAAATAAGTCAATAAAATACATATCGCTTTGAGTCCTCATCACATGACCATAAACTATGTAATATTTTATTCCACATCATATAACCTTAAACTAAGAAATATTTGTGTCCTAGTCATATAAAATTAAGTTTCATTTCATATGGTTCACTATAAATGTATATTTACTATAATATACACCATTTTTTCAAAGGATAAACCAAGATATGTTGAATAAGATTTATAGAATCAATAATGGGTTTATTCTATAAATGATAAATTAGAATAGATATAAAATCATGATACATGAGAGTTGGTACCCAAACATTAAGAGAATATAATCATTGAAACTAAATGGGTATTTCAAAAAAATTACTGAAAAATGGTGAATTCATTAGAAATAAATAAAAAATTGTATGTGATGGCTATTATCAAGTTGGAGAAGATTTTTAGGAGACCTTTTCACTGGTTTGTAGATAAGAATCCATAAAAATATTTCTTATTATTACTTCCCAAATGTAATCGAATATATCTTAAATTGATTTCAAGAATTCCTTTCTTAATGATGATCTATAATAAGGGGTTTATATTGATAAAACTTATGTTTTCCTATTTTTATAATATCATGTTCAATATTATAGGATAAATAAGGGTTTATATGGATTGAAACAATCCCTATGATCTTGGTATTCTAAGTTGAACACCTTCTTTAAGAAGTCAAAATTCAAACAAGGAAGAGTGGACAACAACATCAATATTAAATATGAAAAATGATTATCACTTGTTATTATGTTTTATGTAGAATTCATCATATTTTCAGGAAATGATGATGTTTTTTGTCAATAATTTTATAAATAGATGAAGTTATTTTTTGAAATGTCCATGCTTGGAAAGATAATGTATTCTCTTACCTTAAAATTTTCACTAAATAGAGATCAAGATTTATTTTATCAACAAAATTATGCTAGGTAAATTCTAAAAAAATTGTCATGTAAGATTCAAGACCAATTTCTACCCCCATTTTAGTAATAACTATACCATATAAAGATGATTAAGGATAGGAAGAAGATGAAATATAATTTTAAAAAAAATTAAGTCTATTAAACTTGACATCTTCAAGGTCAGATATAGTATATAGTCTCACCCTTTGTTCTATATTTAAAATTACACCAAAAATGAAACATCTTATGGATGGGAAAAGGTTTTTTATATACGTAAAAAGGAACAACTAATTATGGTTTGAAATATGAAATTAAATAAGAGTTAAATTTAATTGGTTACAAAGATATATATTGAGAGGGAAGTGTTGATTATAGAAATTCTACATCTTGTGAAGTATTATTAATTAGTAATAAATGTGTTTTTGGAACAGAAAGAATTAGAATACCATGACCTTAAAAACTTTTTATTAGATTATGTGGTTGAAACTCAAACCAAAACCCAATTTTTATGGTTAAAAATTTAGTTGGATGACCTCAAGGTAGAAGTGATTTTTCCAATTCTTTTGGGATGTGAAAATCAAAGTGATATAAATTTATCAAATAATAATGTTCAAAATTATATTTCTAATAAAATTTATATCAAATATTAATTCATCAAATATATAGTGGAGATAAAATAGATGAAGTTATAATTTATTATTAATTTATAGAAAATATCTTATGTTTCCACCAAACTATTATCAAAAGTTGAATTTGAAATATTGATGTTGAAAATGGGTGTTCAATATCCATTCTTAAAAGGATAAGTTATGGTGTTGTTCCCCAAATCTCATATTTTATATGAATATTATTATCAAAGGGAGCTAAAATACAACATAAATATCTCAATGATTATGAATTTATGTATTTAAAAATGTGTAGAAATTTTTTTGAGAGAAAACAATGATATTTTTTACTTGAAATGTGGATAAATATTTTATTTATGGGGAGAATGTATTTTTTAGAGATTTATTAAAATGGGAACGTATGATTTCATCATTGTACATCTATGAATTTTTTTAATAGTTTTTTTAAAAGTTCATGCAAGAATTTTTTCTTTAATAGGTTCCTTGGATAGATTTTTTAAGTGGACCAGGTTTTAAGAGGTTGAATTTAAATAATAATTTTTATGGATAACATGATATTTGTATTCAATATTCATATTTCCTATACCAAATTAATTAATTTAGGCTTATAAATAATGATTTTCTAATAATTTAGAGTCTTATATGGATTTATGTTCCTTTGATTCTAAAAAAAATCTAGAGGGGATTGTTGATACCATGCCTTGAGTTGAGGAAATATGAGAAGAATATAAACTTAGGGGATATTATTGAAGACTCTAGATAAAGGTTTTTTTATTTGAGATTGAATTATTTCCTCTAGAATATGAAAATTCACTAATGAAGTTATTTTTGAGTGGTTTTAAGTGGATATAGTCTATTGTGATCCCTTTTTTTAATCTATAAATTAAATTAAAACTCAATTAATATAATATTAAATTTTTTAGGTGAACACAGAAGAGATGTTTAATGTTTTTGAAAATCATTTTTGAAGAGTTTTGGAACAAATTTAGAATTACTTTTAAAAAAATAATTGGTGGAACATAAAGAATGTTGGATAAGTATAATTTTGGATGAGTGACTATATACTTAAGAAGAGTCGTAGTGATATTAAAATGAGTCATCCTAGAGTTAAGATGTATTAGGATGGACTTTAGATGATTAACACCTAAGTTCATATGAGTAATTTGTAATTTTTGATGAGTTGATCAAGATTTTGGATGAGTCATTAAAAACATGAGAGAAGTAAAATTGAAATTGGACATGTCATTGTGTGGCTCCAGATGAGTCAGGTACTTTATAAAAAAAAATTAATAATTCCATATATTGAAAATCAAATTTTTACATAATTATGTTTTCTTAATAAATAATTTAAATCAGATAATGTAATTTTATTTTTTTTTCTTTATAAAAATAAAGTATTTCAACTCCTACTATTATTTTAGAATTTCATACCACATAGAGAGATATTGTGTATAGATTCATTGAAACATGACATGTATTGTAAAATGGAGAAAATATAGTGGTATTTCATAGAGGATTATGAATAAAATGAGTTGAAACTTTTGTAGAGGAATAAAAAAGAGAAGATTGTAGTTCATTAAAAGATGTAATTTTAAATTAATTATTAAAAATTAAAATCTATCAGAATCCAGTTAAGATTTTTGGAGTGGTTAACCAAAGAGAGATAAAAATATGGTGTTTACAGTATTTTTCATTTTATTTTTATAGAAATTATATTTTCATTAATTCTAGGAGTATATAAAATATGAAATTAAAGAAAAGAAAAATGATGTAGACCATGTATAAAACTATCTTTTCCATTATCAATGATTGATAGAAAAATAATGAAGGATAGGAGTTTCTTGCTCACTATTTTTCATGAAATTGAAGAAGAAGAGAAGGAAGAACTATCTTATAAAAGTGTAATTGTTCAAAGAGAAAGTAGCATAGTGGGAATATTCTTGATGTCTAAAGAATTTGAATACTTTATTATTATTGTAAAAACTCTATAAATCATTATTACTGTATAGGATGAACATACACCATCAAGAGACTATAGTGTATCGCAAGTTCATGGTTATACCCTATTTTATTTAATCCATCGGATAATTTTTAGTGGACTATGTGATCTTTATTGTATTCAGATCATTATAAAGATTAACTACTCTTATTATGTAGGGAACCTTGTAAATTTTACTATGCCTTATCTATGTGTGCATATGTCTATGTTTTAAAAAAATCAAATTACTCTAACTAATAATGAAGGTTGTTTTAAAAAGGAAAAAATAGAATAATTTCCTATCACATATTGACCCATACCCTAGTGATTTCATTAATCTTGTGGGTGGATTTTCAATTAGTATTATAGCCTGGTGCCCTTTGATTGGATCACTATTATTTAAAGGAAAAAGTGAGTTTATTTCTATATGATTAAAATTGTATTCACTAATTTTTTTCCTTTAATTTTAATTATAGAAAATTACAATTCAGTTAATATATTTTGGAATTCTGTGTTTAATGGGAATAATTATCAAATTTTAAAGGATTGAATAATTTCCAATATCTTAACATTATTCCTATATGTTTTGGAGGCTAAAACTAATTGATTCAAATATCATGATTAAGGTTCTTCCATTACATAAAATGATAGAAAGAATCTAGATAATGATGTGCATACTAAAAATTATATAATTTCTTCCATATTTGAGTAGTTTCTAAAAATAAAAGTGATAAATATAGTTAAATTATTTTGGAAAAAACAAGAAAATATATATGAAATAAACACTAAAGTGAAGTTAGAAAATATATAGGTTTAGATATTAAAATATAAAGATCTAAAGATGAATGATGATGAATCTGTATATGAATTTTTTACAAGATCTAATGATATCGTGGTAATTTTCAAAATATTTAGTGAGAAATTAGAAGGTTCAATTATGGTCTAAAAGACTATATATATCTTTCCAAATATGTTTGATGAAAAAGTATCAGACCTTGATGATAGAGACACTAATATACTTCCTCTTGATTATTTACCTAGTAATATCATATCCTGTGATGTGAGGAAGGAAAATGATTCCTAGAAGAAGGGTAAGGCTAAAAAAACAAATCACCTTTAACAACATAAAGATGAAAGACATCAAGAAGAAAGATAAATATGATGAAGTTAGTAGTTTTGAATTAGAAGAAAAAGTGAATTATTAGTTTGAAGAAATTATGTATATTTTCATTTTAAAGCTAATAAGAAGTATAGGAAATTAAAATGGGAATATTTGACTAAAATTATTTAAGTGTGGAATTATTTAAAATTCCACAGTAAACCATCTAACATTGAAAAAAGAATAATCCAATGATAAATCAGATGAAATGACAAGAAGACCCTTGAAAAAAATGGTTTACAATCCAAAGACTACTTAAAAAGGGAAGGGTTGGAAGTTATCTAAATATAAAAATAGAATCTTCTTATAAAAGTGTGATAGAAGTGGTTAAAGTGAAAATGGAGAGGAAGTTGAGACTTTTGGTGATGAATTTAATGAGAAACTATTGATTTCTAAGGTTTATGATGAAAATTTCACTATTAATGAAATAAGTAACTATGGAAGTTAAGGAGAATAAAACCATATGTGGTTAATTTTTAATATATATTTTAAATAATGTATTTCAAATAATTCAAAAATTTATAACATGATATCTAAAAAATATTATCAACTTATTGACTCCAAGGAATGTGAACATGCTGAAGAAAAATAAAATTCTATGATTTAAATTGGTGATATAAATAAGTTCATGATGATAAAAATAATTTTATCATTAGGAAGGAAGAGAAATGAAACAAAAATAGAAATATCTTGGCATTATATAACATAAACTATCCAAATATGAAGAATAATTGAACAAATATATATCCAATTTCAATGACTATTCAAAAAGTTATGGAATATTAAGGAATAAATAGGATTTTTAATTCCATAAAAAATCACAATTTAAGAGAGAAAATATTTTTGAAAATGTTAATGAAAATTATAAGAATAATAGTCAAGTTAATAAGACAAAGTTTTTGGATAAATCAGGTGGATCATAGAAATATAAAAATTATGAGAACTATGACATAAACTAAAAAAATTACTATAAATAATAGAACTAAAGTGGCTATGAAAATTCATATTTTGAATAATAAGAATAATAATAAAAGAATATGTTAGGATCTCACAATAATTTTTTTCAAAAAAATAATCATAAATTGTTAGACATAAGAAGGAATAAAGTAAAGTGACAAATTCTTTATCGTAAACTACTATAGAGGAAAGTAGGACTTTATGGATATTGTTATCACTATAGAGTCTTGGAATATATATTCATAATTTATTGGTTTTAAAATCAATATTATTTTTTATATAAATGGTTTTTAAGGAAAAAGTGTGGATGATTCAACCCACTCAAAAAAGATATGTTCAAAGGAAAGTCAAAAAAATTAACAGATTCTCGTGTACAAGTTTCAAGTGATCAAGTAAGTATGTGTAAGATGTCACTATGATGGTAACCAATAAAATAAATGTCTCATACTTATACTAGACCACATAATTATAAATTACAATTCTCAAATATTATTAGAAGATAAATATTGAAGGTTAATAAATGTCAATTTTTATTGAATTTTCAATCAAGTCTTCAAAAGGATAATGCATGTGGATGTTAAATAGTATATGTTATTCACTTATGAAATAATTATTGAAGATATTTAAGGATGTTAAAAACCAAAAATAGGTATTTGTGGCCTTTTGTAATAATGTATCAATCAAGACAAAAGTATTTGGTTTAGTTGTGACTGGTAAAGAAAAGAAGGAGTTATAGAATAACTTTTTTATTAATGTCCTAAAACATAACTTGCTAAGTGTTTATCAACTTAATTATGAAGGGAATGATGTGAGTTTCAGAAAAAATGGTTTCCTAGTGAAATTTATTAGAAATTTTAGGATAGTTAAAAGGTGAAATTGAGATTTGGGTAACTTATTTCATATAGAAGATTCTGTGAATTCATGTTATATTAGTGTACAAAAATAAAATGAATGGTATCTTAGAAGAATTGTCCATATTTTCAAAGTAATATGATAATTATTATATAAAGTGAAAGTTTTTATGATATTATTAGTATGAATAAATTATTTTACTGGATATGATACACATTATAGAAGGTGGTTACTGTTAATTAGTAGTATATAAAAGTTAGGGTCCATACATCTCAAATCTTAGAGGTTATTCACTCTGGAATTTTTAGACCCATGATAATATAATCAAAAAATGGAGATAATTATTTTATATTATATTCTTTTGAATTCATTATCATTTATTTTACCATTTTTATGAATTGTAAATTAGGGTCCCTTAAGATATCAAGAGTTGTAGGGGGGGTATTGAAAATGAGTGTGGTCGATCCTTAAATAAGATCCTGATAGATATTGGTATTGAGTACACTAATGGAAGTTTTAAAGTTTTCCATGAGAATAATGGTATTTTATATGTTCTGAATTCACCATATATTCCAAAATACAATGGTGTGTATGAATTTAAGAATATAATATTTTTTGCAGATAGCTTGAACAATATTGATAGAGCTTAATACCTCTTGAGACTTTTGGATACAAGATATTAGAGAAACAATTCATTTTAAAAATAATTTATTATATATATATATATAATTCTAAAATGGAATAATATGAGATGTATTAAAGAATAAATCATGTCTAAATTATCTCATATTGTTAGGTATCCCTTGTATTATCAAATTCAGAGTTGAAAATCTTGTGAAGTTTGATATAATAGATGTTGATGGTATCTTTCTGGTTCATCCTCTAAATGGAAGAGGATAATAATTTTACAAAAATGATACAAGTAGGATTATTGATAATAATAGAGATAAAGTTTATTAAAATGAAAATAAATAATACACTCTTGAATCAATAAGTTTTAGAGGGTATATGGATGTATCTATTTTGGTTAAACCACATGATGAAGTTGCAGAAAATAGTGTAAATTCTAAAGAAGTTCATGTTGAAGATGATTATTCATCCAATTCAAGTGATAAGAAGAAACTCCACTCAACTCATCTAAGTATGATAAGGTAGGTTGAATTTTGAAGAATAATTATAGATTAAATACATCAAGTACAAACTATAATAACTTTGAAGGCAGTATCACATAGCCCATTATTTTCACAAGTTGAACCAAGGGATGTGGAAGATGATTTGGAGCATCAGTAATTGGTTGATTAAATTAAATATGAATTAGACTAAATATATAATAATGATATATGAGATTTTATACCCAATACTAAAGATAATAATATCATTCAAACTAAATAGTTATTCAAAAAATAGAATGAAAAAGGTGAAGTTATTTTAAAATAAATAAATGCATGTGTGTAAGGGTTATTCTCTGGTTGAATGAGTTCATTTTCATGAGACCTTTTAATGAATTTCTAGGATTAAAACCATAATCATATTTCTCAATATTTATACCCAAATTCAATAGAATATTTTTAAAATGGATGTAAATTTTACATTTCTCAATAGTGATCTTGAATAGGAGGTTTATATTGAGAGACCTTGTGGTTTATTTCTTACAGAAGATGAGAGTATAGTTTATAGGTTAATTAAGGATATATATGGTCTAAAATAATCCCCAGGATCTTGGTATTTTAATCTTGAAACCTGTTTGAAAAAGTTAAAATTCAAAAAAGGAATAGTGTAAAACTTCTTCTATGTTAAAGATGATAAAGGAGTATCATTTAATGTTATTATTTATGTCAATAAAACTATATTTATTGGAAATTATAAATATGTTTTTGAATAATTTTACAATTAATTGTAGAATCATTTTGAAATATCCATTCTTGGAGAGATGAGGTATATAATTGGCTTATAAATTTCTCAAGTGAGGGATCAGATCTTTCTTTCTCAAGATAAGTATTCTAGGGAACTTATTAAAATTTTGGCATGGAGGATTCAAGACTGGTTTCTACACCCATTTCAGTAGGAACCTATATATCTAAATATTATCAAGGAATTTAAGTGGATAAAATATAATTTTGAAAATTTATTGGAAGTATGTTGTACTTAGAAACATCAAGGATGGATATAGTCCATATCGTCACCATTTGTTCCAAATTTAAAAGTGAACCAAAAATACCACATATTATAGGTATAATAAGTAATCTTAGATAAATTAAAAGAATAAATGATTATGGGTTAAAATATGATATAAAATAAGAGTAAAATAAATTATATTATATAGATAAATATTGGTTAGTAAGTGTTGATAACATAAAATCCACATCTGGTGTATTTTTATTTTTTGGTGATTTTTATATTTGTTGGCACAAAAAGTAGAATATTGTGACCGGATAATTTTTGTGGTATATTACGTGATTGAAACTCAATACATTACCCAATTAATGTAGATAGGAACATAGTTGTAAGAAATTAAGGAATAAGTGAAGTTGACACTACTTTTTTTCGTGATAAACAAACTGCTATCAATTTACCAATGAATCCTATTCAATATTCAAGGTATAAGCACATAAATATAAAATATAACTATATTAAGTAATGTGTTGAGATAAATGAGATGATTCTATAATTTCCTTTTATATTTAATAAATTATCCTTTATGTTCACCAAACCATTATCAAATAATGAAATTAAAGGGTAGAGGTTTCAAATAAGAGTTCAATATCCCTTATAAAATGGATAATGTATACTGTAATGTACCATATATCATCATGTATTTTGATATTTTTATTCAAAGGGTAGAAAATGGTCACACAAATATACTAATGTTTACTTATTTATGTATTTACAAAGGGGGGTAAAACTATTTTTAGAGAATCCACTAATATGCGCTTCTTTCAATGGGAATAGATATCTTATTATAGTGTATCGCATATTTTTTTAGATATTTGTTAAAATGGTAAAGTTGGAATTTCATTATTATGTATGTGTTAAATGTGTTAATAGTTTTATTAAAGTTATTGCAAGAATTTGTTCTCTAATAGGTTCCTCTGATAGATCTATCAAGTTGAGGTGCAATTTTATGTGATGATGAAGTATTTATCAAATACATACTGATTCTCGGATGTGATGATGAATTATTGATCAAATAAATGTTTATTATCATATTTATTTTCAATTTATATCATTTCATCGAGGAGAATCAAGTATATCATGTTTAAAGATTTTGAATGTATATCACTTTTTTATAGATAGTATGATATTATTATTCAATATTCTTGTTTTCTATGTCAATTTCACATACGTAGTTTTAGAAATATTGAGTAATGATTTATTTCTAAGAATTTAGAGTTTGATGGTGATTTATATTCCTTGGTTATTGAAAAGGGGGAGATTTATGTGACTGGGTATTGAGTTGATGAATGTTGAGAAGAATCTGAACTTGGGGGGGGATTGTTGAAGCCATGAGATGATGGTTTTTTGACATGACATTGAAACAGTTCCTCTAGAATATGGAAATTATCTAGATAAGTTGTTTTGGAGAGGCTTGAAATAGATATGGTCTATTGTGTTGTATTTTTTTTCAATTCATAAATCATATCCAAACTCACAAAATATAAAGGTGAATTTTTGAGGTGAAGGCTACTAAGATGTTTTGAAGATTTTGGAATCGGTTGTGATGAGTTTTGTAACAAATATATTTATTATTTATTTTAAATATGTATTAATTTAAATTAAAAAATGACTAAGTATGATTTTCATTGTGTGACTCAATACATTATAAGAGTCCTAGAAAAGTTTAGATGACATATCCTAGAGTTTGAATGAGTTGAGATAGACTTCAGAAGAGTAAATTAGATGTTTAGATAAGTAATTAGTGACTGCAGATGATCCAATAAATAGTTAATAATAGTAATTAAATATATAAACAAGTAAAAGTTACTTTGGATTATTAATTTACCTACTTAGGATAAGTTATGTACTTTATGGGAAAAACTAATAATTCCATTGATTGAAAAATCAGGTTTTCCATAATTATATTATCCTAATAGATGCATAAAATATAATAATCAAATGTGATCTTTTATTCATTGAAATAAATCTCATAATAAAGTTTATTGATTATTACTATCATTTGAGTATTATATGTCACATGGAGAGTTATTTTTTATATATTCATTGAGACATGAAATGTGAATTTAAATGGAGTAAATGCAGTGGTATTTCATGGAGGATTATGAATAGAATAATTTTCCAAGATTTTTTTAGGAATAAAATAGAGAATTTAATGAATCGTTAAAGGAGGGAATTTCAAATTAAATATTTGAATTTCAAAGATATGAGAAATCCAGAGAAGAATTTAGGATGAGTGGACCTAAGAGATAAGGAAGGTTGGAGTTTATGGGAGTTTCTATTTTATTTTTAGGGAAATTATATTCATATTATTTTTTGTGAATATATAAAAGATAAAAATATATAGAAGAAAATATAATATGATAGAATATACAACTAATTTTAGTTTTATCAAAGATAATGAGAAGAATAATTATATAGGGGAGGTTCTTGTTTACTATTGTTCAAGATATTTAATAGGAAGAAGAAAAATATTAATGTTAAATTGTGAGTGTCAGAACAGAAAGTAGTTCTATGGAAACTTTTTCAAAGTTTTAAGTGGTGTAAAACTTTCTTATTTTTAAAAAAACTCCCAAAATAATTATTAAAATAAAAAATCCACTTAAAAAATTAGAAAAATATAGTGTATAAAAATTTCATGGTTATCACATTCTTTTTGTAATCCACAGGATTGTTTCTAGTGGACTATGTAATATTAGGTGTTTTCAAATCATATTATGGATTATCTACTCTTGTTGTCTAGTGAACCTTGTAAATTATACAGTTCCCTATCTATGTGTGCATATAGGTGTGTTTTAATAGTTATATCAAATTATTATAACTACAAATGATGGTTTTTTAAAAATTGAAAACATAAAATAATTATTAATCACTGACCCCCCTAGTTATTTCAGTGATTCAATGGGTGGATTTTCATAATTCATTTTGGGTTTCATCATTCCCTCTCTCACCAAGAATTCATATACTTCACACCAATTCTCCTTTATGTGATACATATCTATACAGAGAGAATTTTTTCAATGAACTAAATATAGCTTGTGTTGGACCATAGTTGTTGTTAGCCACTATCTCTAACTATAATGGTTTTAATTATCACAAATCATGTCATATATTAACATATATCTTATCGTATGTAAGATCCTATATTATGTCAAAGCATTATCTTGAATACCATATCATTTCATTTATATAACTATTTGTGTGTGTTTAAGTCTTTTTAAGATTATAACTAATTATCTATGTGTTTATGAGTTTTAACACTCTCTAACTTTGCTGAAATGTAAGACAGACAGAACATCTAAAATTATCTAAGTATGAGTCACTGACCCCGACAGACAGGTGAATCACTGATAGGTATATGACTCACTGATAGACAAATCAAATAGGAATATAATCTATGTATGTGAAGCTGACACCATTGTAATGACTCAACATTGGCATGTCACCGACAGACAGATGAATCATCATTTCATATGACTCACTGACATAGATGACCTACCTTCAGTCAAAGTGACATACCATTGCATGATGCTACCGATGAAAAGACTCACCATTAGTTGAAATAATTCACTGATAGTTCATCTGTCTCACCGATAGAAGGAGACACCTATAGAAGGAGTCACTGACACCCAGAGTCATTGATATCGATGGAAAGGACTCACTGATAAAGAGAGTCATCGATTCTGACAAACCGATGAAAATAACTTACTGATACTTATAACTCACCGATAGTCATAAAAACTATTTTTAATTTATTAATTCAAATTTATATCTAACGGTCATATTTAAATGAATTAATGTTTTTGACATTATTAAATGTTATCTGTAGGAATTTTGGCAGACAGTATGAGGTACGATGATCCAATGCACATGGAATGAACAATCACTTGGTCAGCCCTCGATAATAAAAAGTATTTTTTTTAAAGGGTAAGAAGACATACTAAAAAATTATTGAGTGTGGTGCATGACTGTAAGGGAGACATACTGAAGAACATAAACTCACATAAAACCACTGTGATATCAAGAACAGAAGAACACACGAGGCAATCTCAATCAAGATGAACACTGAATTGTCAACACACTTCAGAATTTAAAAGAAGTAGAAGAATATACCTCCACAACCATGCCTATAGATAAAACCCAGAAGACGACACTCTTTTTTGTTTCAACTTTCTGAAGAGGACTTGAACTGCAATCCCACTACATCAAACGAGTCTATAGCTTCACTACATAATGCACAGAGCCTTCTAAACCTAATTATACATCTTTATATCTATTTTATTCATTTATTTACATTTTCTAATCAGTGTATGTATTTTTATATTACTCACACATTGAATCAAATTCAAGACTTGAGGATACTTGATATCCTCAATCTCATTCTATTTTTATCTATTTGTATCCCACATAGAACTGTAGAAGAGGTCAAGTGTGACTTATTTTCTATTTTCCCATGAAGAACTATGGTAGAGGTCAAGTGTGACCTGGATAGCCCTGTGTGCTATTGTGAACCCAGATCCAACGTTTGTATCAAACTATTTATTAATTTAAACTACTTGGTGGTAGGTGATCAATAAGTGGAGAGGACTAAGTCTCATCTTGAGACTGAACCTTTTGTTTATTTCTGCTATGTTTTTTACTCTTTATTTTTACTATGTTTTATCATGTACTTCATAAAAGTAAATTGAAGTCTGATAGTTAATTTAGAAAGTGTTTATAACTATTTTTAACCATTAGGTTAGTTTCAAAAGTCATATTAATATTTAGATTAGTATATCTGAGGAATAATCAATCTTTTGAGAAACTAATTGAACATTCAAGACTCTTATAAACTCACTACAAACTAGCTTAGATTGTATTTTTTTATTTTGGGACATTTTAAAAGAACCATCATTTAAATATAATTTTTTATAGATACTCAATTCATCCCCATCTTTATTAATCTACTCCAACCAACATTTGGTATCATAGGTCTGGGAAGATTTCAGTTTTTAAATCTTTTTCAAACTTTTTCAACTGTGATTGTAGTTGTATTTCAAAGATATTAAAATTTCTGTTAATTCTAACTTTTTATCTCTTTGAAATCTTTTCAATATTAAATTATGGACAATCTATTATAAGGAGATGCTAAAAATAGACCACCTTTTTTCAATGGAACAAATTATGCTCAGTGGGAGCTTAAAATGAAAATATATTTATAAAGCATGGGATTTAAAATTTGGACTGATATTGAAAGTAAATATGCAATTCCTGAAACTTCTGAGAACACTTGGGATGAACCTACCAAGACTAAATATAAAAATAATTATAAAGCAATGAATTTTGTATACTGTTAACTAGGAGATGAATAATTTAATCTCATTTTTTCATGTAAAACTGCTCATGAGATTTGGAACACTTTGTTTCCCAAGAAGGAACATATAATGTGAAAGAGATGAGATTAAATACTTATACTACTAAATATGAAAATTTTAGAATAAAGCTTGTTGAATCTATTTATAATATATATCTCAGGATCAATGAAATTTTGAATACCATGATTTCTTTAGGAAGATTTGTCACAGCAAAGGACTAGATCATGAGGATTATACGATGCTTACCAGAGATATGGCGAGAGACATCAGTATCTATAATAGAATCATGTGACATTGATAAAATGATGGTAAAGTAATTGATTGGAAAATTAATGATGCATGAAGAGGGACTGAAGTTAAATCAAGAGGAGGAAGATCTAAAGAGGAAATTTGTAGCCTTCAAGACTACCACTTACAAGAGTAAAGACAAAGAGAAATATCAAGTTGTTGTTGAGAGCACAAGTAGTGAAGAATCATCTTCAGACAGTGATAAGGAAATGGCCCAACTATCCAGGAGATTTAGAAAATTTTACCGAAAGAAAAAGTTCTTCAAGAATCCAAACTTTATGGGAAAATGTGAAAACAAGGGTAATTGGAGAAAGTATGGGAAGAATCCTGAGAAATCAGAAGAGATGGTTTGCTATGAATGCAAAGGAAAAGGGAATTTCAAATCTGATTATCTTAAATTAAAGTATAAAGAGAAGTATGAGAATAAAGATAGGAAATATAAGAAAGCAATAAAGGCCACCTGGAGTGAATCCAAGGATATCTCTAGTGAATCTTCTTATTCTCAGAATGAGAAAGAAGATATGGAAAACATGTGTTTTATGAAAAACACATCTGAGGTAACCTTAGACTCTCCTGCACACAATTCTTATTATTTTGAAAATGGAAGTGAGTCTTAGAATATGATAAATGGTGAATTATTTGAATATTGTAACATGATAGAAGAGACTTGTAATGAATTAAAAGATAAGTATAAATATTTAAAAAAATGGCACGCTCTTATTGTAACTATTAAGTTTGAACTTACTAACGAAAAGGAAAATAATTCTCAACTTCTCAAGGAAAACAGTGAGTTAAAAATGTCTAATGAGAATTTGAAGAAAGATCTAGAAAATTTTTCCAATAGAAAGAATACTCTTAATAAAATTCTTGGTAAATAGATAGCTCTTAAGTAAACTTCTAGTTTTGGATATCAACTAGGATAGAGAAATTTATCTAAAACACATTTTATAACTAAATCTAGAAAATTTTCATCTATTTCCAAAAAACGTGATTTTACTGCAAGTTCCAACTCTACAAAATATTTTACTACCTCTAGTTTTTGTGGACCAAATGGAGTTTATTTTTCAAACATGTTGCATAATGCCTATAGTAAACCCATAAGGAAAATGTAGGCACTTGAATCATTGATTACTAATATCACTAGACCCAAACAATTCTGGGTACCAAAATCTGTTTTCATTTGATTATTTTATAGGAAAGTTGTTTGAAGAGATCCTACAAGAGTAAATGGTACTTGGACAATGGTTTTTCAAGACACATGACAGGAGACTACTCATTATTTAAGAATTTTATCAAGATTTATGGAGGACATGTGACATTTGGTGATAATAGTAAAGGAAAAATCATTGTCTTAGGCCAGATTGGTAACCCTAACTCTATTTCAATTTTCAAAGTACTTTATATTGATATATTAAAGTATAACTTGCTTATCATATCTAAACTATGTGATGATGGATTTAATGTCAAATTTGTAAATTATGCATTCCATGTTTTTTATGCCAAGAATAACTTAGTATTAAATTCTCTTAGAAATGATAATGTATATGTTATAAACTTAGATACACTAGCATCACATAATTTTTCTTGCCTAAGGGACTTTCACAAAGAGTCTTGGATTTTTCATAGGAAGTTAGGACACTGTAATGTACACTATCTTAGAAATCTTACTAGAAAAGGCCTATTCAAGGATCTACCCAAACTTGAGTTTCCAAATAACAAAATATGTAATACTTTTCAAAAGGGAAAACAGCACAATATATCTTTCATATCAAAGAAAGAATTTTCAACTTCTAAACCTTTAGAGCTGGTTCGCATGGATTTTTTTGGAGAATCTCGAGTTTCTAGTTTAAATGGGAAGCACTATGACTATATTCTTATAGATGAATATTCCAAATACACTTGGATGTATTTATTATCTCACGAGAGTTAATAATGTACTTACTTAACCAAGTATGCTAAAATAGTGGAAAATCTTAGTGGACTTAGAATTAAATCCTTAAGAAGTGACCATGGTTGTGAGTTTGAAAATCAAGACTTTGAATCATTTTGCTCACACAATGGCTATAGTCATAATTTCTCTACTCATATGACACCTCAACAAAATGTAGCTATAAAAATAAGAAATATAACCTAACAATAGATAGCTCGAAAAATGCTTAATAAATATGATCTATCTATTTACTTTTGGGCTGAGGCAGTGAATACAGCTTGCTACATAATTAGCAGGGTCTTAATTAGACTAATCCTCAAGAAGAATCCTTATGATTTTTGGAACAATAGAAA
The DNA here is from genome assembly GCA_963277665.1 of Viscum album. Lineage (NCBI taxonomy): Eukaryota > Viridiplantae > Streptophyta > Magnoliopsida > Santalales > Viscaceae > Viscum > Viscum album. Next base: position 2,037,155,075 of record OY728136.1, read on the forward strand.
ACCAAATGTTAGTTATTTAAAAGTTTTTGGTAGAAAATTTTATATCCTTAATACAAAGTACAATCTTGACAAATTCACATCCAAAAGTGATGAAGGAATATTCCTAGGTTACTCAACCTCTAGTAAATCCTATAGAGTCTTTAATAATAGAACCAAGTTTGTGGAAGAATATGTACATATCAAAGTTGATGAAATAGATCCACGTGAATCTAATATTTATCTAAACGACCTTGAATATGATATGTCAAACCTAGACATAAATGTAAAATCACCTAATCCTCTTGTCAAGATGTTTGTTAAATCAAAAAGTTTTGTATATTCTTTAGAATCTGAACATTATGAACATGAAGTTACTAGCCCCTCCATTTCTAGACCAACTAGAACTCCTAAGAACCATCCTTTAGATGTTGTTGTTGTATACTTATAAATAGGTACATAAACTAGAGCTTCTCTTAGAAATTAGGTTAAACATAAAGCCTTCTTGTCACAACTTGAGCCTAAAAACATCAATGATGCAATTAAAGATGAATTTTGGATGATGGATATGAAAAAATAACTTAATCAATTTTAAATAAATAAAGTTTATAAACTTGTGGATAGACCCAAGTACACTTTTACCATAGGCACTAAATGGGTGTTTAGAAATAAAGTAGATGAATATAGTAATATTGTTAGAAATAAAGCCAGATTAGTTTCACAAGGTTATAGTAAAGAAGAATGCATTGACTATAAAGAAACTTTTGCACCTGTTTCTATACTTGAAACCATCAAAATTCTTCTTTCTTATGTTGCCCATCTTAATTTTAAACTTTATCAAATGGATGTCAAAAGTTCATTCCTAAATGGGTATATAGTTGGGGATGTTTCAGTTGAAAAACCCCCAGGTTTTACAAACCCTCATTTTCAAAATCATGTTTTTAAACTAACAAAAGCCTTATATGGTTGAAAACAAGCTCCAAGAGCTTTGTATGATAGATTAAGTAATTTTCTTATTACAAAAGGTTTTACAAAAGGAATTTTTGATCCTACTCTTTTTATAAAGAGAATTTATAAAGTTTTTTTAGTAGATGAAATCTATGTTGATGATATTAGTTTTGTATCTTTAAGAAATTTTTTATGTATTGAGTTTTCAAAGATGATGAAAAATGAATTTGAAATTAGTTTAATAGGTGAAGTAAATTTTTTTCTTAGATTTCAGATTTTTCAAAATAAATAAGGTATAATTTTGAATCAAATTAAATATACAAAATATCTTTTAAAAATATTTGGCTTTGATAGCATTAAAAGTAGTGACACACCAATGAGTACTTCTTGTAAGTTGGATCTTGATAAAGATGGTAAATCTATTGATCAAACCACTTACATAGGAATGATTGGAAGCTTGCTCTACTTGACTACTAGAAGGCCAAATATAATGTTTATTGTGTGTATGTGTTCCCATTTTCAATCCAATCCCAAAGAATCTCACTTGAATTCTGTTAAAATAATATTCAAATACCTCAAACATACTATCAATTTAGGTTTATCTTAGCCCAAAAGACAATCATTTGATATAGTGAGTTATTCTGATGCTGATTTTGGTGGGTGCAAGCTATATAGAAATAGAACCTCTATAAAATGTCACTTTTTGGGAAAGTATTTGGTTTCATGGAGTAGTAAGAAAAAAAATTGCATTATCTACTTCTAAAGCTGAATACATAGATATTGGTAGTTGTTGTGCAAAAAATTTGTGGATGAAACACACTCTTCTAGACTATGGATATCAATTTAGACATGTACCAATAAAATGTGACAATAAAAGTGCTATTAACATTTCTAAGAACCTGGATTCTCACTCTATAAAAAAATATTTATGTAAGACATCACTTTTTTAGATATCATTATCAAAAGGGTGATATTACTTTAGAATTTTTTGGCACTGAATATCAGCTTGCTGACATATTCACTAAGCCATTGAACTCTAAAAGAATAAATTACATCAGACATGAGTTAAAAATGATCAATTAGTAAGACCCTGTGTCTACCTTTCCTTTAATATTTTTCAGTAAGGTTTTTATGTCGACACCATTGTCATGTTGACACTGTTGTCATGCCGACACTGTTGTCATGCCGACACCATTGTCATGCCGACACCAATGTCATGCCAACACAGTTGTCATGCCGACACTGTTTTCATGCTGACACTGTTGTCGTGCCGACACTGTTTTCATGCCGACACTGTTTTTTCATGCCGACACCGTTGTCATGCCGACACCATTGTCATGTCGACATCGTTGTAATGCTGACATTGTTGTCATGATGACACTGTTGTTATGCTGACACTATTGTCATTCTAACACCGTTAAGTGCTTTAAAAATTTTATCATGACGATACTGATGACTTATTTTCTTTATACGTGTTATGTTTTTATCAAAATGACACTGTTTCATTAATTCTAGTGAACCCGATTCATGATTTCACGATTGTGAAATTTAAAAATCCCTAAATGATATAAATTTGAATCGATCCACTCTACTCTCTTTACCACTACTCTCTCTCTTTCCTATGACTTTCTTTATTTACTCCCGACCTTCTACCTTCTGACCTCCTAAATGAACTGATCAGAATGGTGTGAGTTAAGTGAGCTCTGGAGAAAGTTGATTCTTGTGAATCCAAGAAACAGAAAAGTGAATTGAGAAAACCTTTAGAACCTTAAAATCCTAGTATGTTAAACTGTGTTGTAACCTTGTAGAAATAAGTTTTTGTGGAATGGATCTTGGAAAGATATTTTTTGTTGTTAAAAGTGCTACAAGATTGAGGATGGTTTAAATGGTTTGCAAACAATGAGAGAGTCTTTTATCAAAAGTTGGTATATGAATTCTACATTAATATAGAACTTCTACTAGAAGGCAGTGATGTAGCTTGGGTCAAGTCTATTGTGAAAAGGAAGAGAATCTCTTTCTATTCAAGGCATTGGTATGAATGTCTTAAGGTACCTCATGAATGAAGGTTTGATCATTACTAAGGTACTTCTCCTCCTGAAAGTGATTTCTTTTTCTATGAGATAGCTCTGAAAGATCTAACTAGAAATGAGGAACACAGGAGACCCATTGCCTTATAATTTAATGGTGAATGCATAATTTTATTTAATTTTATTCATCACCATATTTGTACAAGTAAAGTGGACTTTTCTTCACTCAAGTGTCAGGATGTATACTTAGTGTATTTTCTGCAGAAAGGAGTCAAAAGGAATTTGTATAGATATCTGATGGTTCACATCAATAAGATGATAAAACCTAGTTGTAAGTCAAATTATCTTTTCTATTCTATAATGATTTCAACAATGCTAAAGGGAAAAGGGTGTGTAAGTGAAGGTGATGATGTTTTAGTTCGTAAATGTAGTGGAATCAGCTTAAGATATGACATCTATAATAGAATAAAAATTAATTGGAACCCATGGAGGAAGGAATGGGTTGGTGATGAAGATAGATTGTATGAGAATTTTAATCCCATAGATCATCTAGTTAGACCAAAGAATATAGTGGATCCTGGCATCATTCTAGATGAACAAGTAACCTATTATTCAAATGAGGAATAGGAGTCTACTAATCCTATCAGATATGTGGGATCACCAGTTGATGATATAAGTGACCGAGATAGTACTGGACCAACAAAAAGAGTATCTACTGGACCTAAAAGTCCACCTCTAGACATACCTTCTCATGAACCTGTTCTCAGATCTACTGGAAGTGAAGAAATGGAATCTGAGGGCATTATAGAATATGTTAGTGAATCTAATGAAGAAGAAGATAAAGAGAAAGAAGCTAGTAGTGGTTAAAGTGGTTCAGAATCAGGAAGGGAAGAATAAGATGAGAAATTTTATGATGAATCTAGATATTAAAAGGATGAAGATGGTGATAATGAAGAAAGTAGTGAAAGTGGCAGTGAAAATGAATCTGATCATCCTCGTGATAATCTAGATGTTTTTAGTATGGAAGTTACTAAAGATAATACGGATGTATCTGTTGAGGGTGATGTTCAATAACAAAATTTTTCTCCAGATGAACAAACTGCTCAAGTTATATATACTAGGAAAATAACTCTACATAAGAAAAAGCAACCTATTTAGGAAGCCTTGACTGAGGGGAACAATCTTCCCTGAAAGCTAGCACTGAGGTGGATACTTAAGAACCAACTACTCAAGATGGTGAAGAAAATCAAATTGGAAGAGTAAGGTTTGATACTCTTACTCCGATAGATTCTAATATTCTTGTTGAATGGGTAAGAAATCCTGGTTATGTTGCCCTGGGATTTGATTATGAAGATTCTGATGATGAATTTTTTGTACTTGCTACAAGGGAACTAGTAGATTATACCACTTCTAGTGACTATATCACTAAAGCTAATTTTTAACATTTCAAGAAATAGATATGTGACTACATAAGACACACATTACAATCTTATATGAGGTATTAGATTGATGAATCTAGGAGAGATAATAGTGAGTTGACTAAAATTTTGAGAGCTATCTGATCTATGGATGATGGTGTAAAGCAAGATGAAGCCTCTAGTTCTACTTCTAACTTAACTAGTCTATCTCAAGCTGATGTTGTTTCAGTTTCAAAGATGGTGATTAAATAAATTCAGCCAAATCTAATCACAATTTCAGAGACAATTGTGACAAGAAATACAAAGATTGGGAATGACATGAAGAAGTTAACAACTTTTATCAATGCTTTGACCACTGAGAATAGAAATATAATGGAAATTGTCATGAAAGGACTTGAGAATCTTGTTTCTCATTTTAAATCTCTCAAGTTTTCACATATAAGAAAAGAATTTAAGGAACTTACCTCTTCTTCTCTTGCTTCAACCTCTGCTCCACTTGCTCAGTCATCCCAGTCTGCAGATCTTGCTACTGTTAGTTCAGTTTTGAAAGAGGAGCTGCAAGCATTAATTGATGGTATAGACAAAGTTAAGGACACTTCAGATAAGTTGCATGATCATGTGAAGTATTATACTAGGAGTACTTCATAGACTCAGGAAGAGCTTACCAAAAGGATTAATGAGTTTTTATTCAAACTCGTTACAAAGCATAAAATGAATAGTATGTTTAAGTATTTGACCAAAAATCTTACTCTTACTCTAATAAAAAAGGTCTTTAAGGATCTGATTCAGAAGCTCAAAGAATTTACTCCCTTGTTGGAAAATTTTATAGAAAACAAAGATGATTTTGAAAAGGCTATAAAATATGGTGTAGATATCATTGAAGATTCCATTAAGCAATTAAAACCATATCTTCATGTCCAAAGTGAAGTCATTGTGCTACCTCTTGATGCACCACTTGGATCTACTGGTTCGGTTCCTGCTTAACCTCAAATGTTAGTTTCTTAGGCTCTATCTCAGATTAGACCATTCATTACAGAAACTGTTCTACCTCGGCTTCTTTCTCAGCAAAAACCTACCCTCGCTTCTACAGTTCCTAAAGGAGTGCCTCTACCTCCTATCAAAATACATCCAAACCCTTATAATCCTCATTATAATCCTCCTGATTAACCTTCCATTGATCCTTTTGATAAGGGGAAGGGACCCCTTGATCCTACCTTGTATTGTGGCATGAATTTTTTTGATAGGGATGAGTCATTGTACTTTTTATTTTTCAGTGTACTCTTTTTATCAATGATATTTTGTTGTTTCTACTTTTCTGTTTTTAGTGTTCTTTTCACCTTCCACTCTTTGATAATCCCAAAAGGGGGATAATTTTATTAAGAATTATTAAATTTGGGAGACCTTTATTAAATATTATTTTGTGTTTCTGCTTCTCTAATACATTATTTTAATCTTCTCTTTGATATGTTATTATTCTCCAATGGTACTTAATAATTCCATGATTTTTTATCATCAAAAAGGGATAGATTTTTGGCCCATAGATGTTGTTGGACACTATATCTAACTATAATGGTTTTAATTATCACAAATCATATCATATATTAACATATATCTTATCTTATGTAAGATCCTATATTATGTAAAAGCATTATCTTGAATACCAGATCAGTTCATTTATATAACTATTTGTGTGTGTTTAAGTAATTTTAAGCTTATAATTGATTATCTACATGTTTATGAGTTTTAACACACTCTAAATTTTCTGTAATGTAAGACAGACAGAACATCTAAAATTATCTAAGTATGAGTCACTGACACTAACATTCAGGTGACTCACAGACAGGTGTATGAATCATTGATAAAAAAATAAAACAGGCATATGATCTAAGTATGTGAAGATAACACCTTTGGAATGACTCACCATTGGCATGACACTGACAGATAGACAACTCAACATTTCATATGACTCACCGACACATATGACCTACCGTCAGTCAAAGTGACCTACTATTTTGTAATGCTAGTGATGCAAGGACTCACCATCAGTTGAATGAGTCACCGATAGTTCATCTATCTCACTGATAGAAGGAGACACGGATAGAAGGAGACACTAACACCCAGAGTCACTGATACTGATGGAAAGGACTCACCGATAAAGAGATTCACTGATGCTGACAAACCAATGGAAATAACTTACAGGTACTTATGAATCACTGATAGTCATAAAAACTATTTTTAATTTATTAATTCAAATTTATATCTAACAATAATATTTAGAAGAATTAATGTTTATAACATTATTTAATGTTGTATGTAGGACTTTTGGTAGATAGTATGAGGTACGATGAGCTTATGCATGTGGAATGAGCATTCTCTTTGTTAGCCATCTAAAATAAGAAGTATTTTTTAAAAGTAGAAGAAGAAATACTAAAAAAATAGCCGAGTTTGGTGCATGCCTATAAGGGAGACATACTGAAGAACATCAGCTCACATGAAACCACTGTGATCTCAAGAAGAGAAGAGCACACAAGGAAATATCAATCAAGCTGAACACCAAATTGTAAACTCACTTCAGCTTTTCAAATAAGGAGAATAATATACCTACGCAACCATACTTGTAGCTAAAAGCCAAAAAATGACACTATGTTTTGTGTCAACTTCTAGAATAGGACTCGAACTGCAATCCCACAACATCAAACGAGTCAAAATATTCACTATATAACACAAATATCCTTCTAAACCTAATTTTACATCTTCATCTCTATTGTGTTCATTTATTTATATTTTCTAAGCAGTGTTTATATTTGTCTGTTACACACACACTGACTCCTATGCACAACTGGAGGATACTTTATATCTTCAATATCACTCTCTTTTTATCCATTTGTATCCCACATAGAACTGTGGAAGAGTTCAATTGTGACCTGTTTGTTGTTTTCCCATGAAGAACTGCGGTAGAGGTCAAGTGTGACCTAGTGATCGTACCACGATTCACTGTTTCATTTTCACCCTTACACCGCTGTGCTAAACATATTTTGTATTAAAAATTATAAAAGTATTATCAAGTTGTGCTTCAGTTTTGATTCAATAATTTTGTTTTTATCGCTGTTAAATAGGTCAATGATACTTGTTTTGAAAATTACAATGTAGGTGGAGGTGATTTGGAGGGCCCATAATGAAGTCCTTGAAAAATGGGCCAAACTGCGCAGGATCCAAGAAGTTCAGTGGACTCAAATTCATGCTGGTACTACAAAGTGAATCCAAATGGGCTGAAATTTTGTGGCCCTATCCAAAACTCATTGGGATACAACTTTCATTTAATAACCCAAGAAATATTCGGCCATTAAGGGGCCCAGTAGACCTGATCTGTCCAGCACACCCAATCTGCTCGAGGTCAAAAGTTGTGTGCAGTGATCTGTCCATATCTCACGTTCCACTTGTTGAAATGATTCCAAACCTTCAGTGGAGATATTCAAGACGTGGTGATACAACTTTTTAGTTTTTCACAAAATGTGTTAAGACTTTCTGCTAGGATAAAACAATCTGTCAAGCGTTTTTTGTAAATCTATGTGCCCAAAACCACCTCCCACATTTCCTATAAAAGGGAACCTTGGGATCCTCATTTGGAAGTTCGACCAAAAGGAAAATCTCTGGTATTTTGGAGACCCAAGGGAGTAATCTCATCATACAAGAAGTTATAGATTCCCCTATCCTCATATGGGGATCAAGGATGAAGAAGGAGTTTCACCCGAGCCTCCTCCTCCTCACGATGGCGAGCTAAAAGGTGGGCGATCATTTCGAGGAAGCTACACTTACTTGGGAGGGAGTTCCAGCACTTGTTCTTCCACTGGTTTTGTATAATTTGTGTGTTAAATATTTCACTTATGATTAATCTCTATGCTCTTCTCTTCTGAATTCATTTGTGTGGTTTAATTTAAGTGAAACACTTTTTATCGCAACACCGATTAGGTTGAGATTTCAAGTGGGGATCTTGGTTTGTTCTAATAGGACAAGACAAGAACCCTATTAATATAACACATAAATAAGATTTCAGTATGTTTTGGTAGCCTTAACTCTATTATTGAGACTCAAACCTTGAAAACATGATTTTTTTGTCAAGGGTTGGTGCTTTGCGCAACATTCTAAGAGGCAAGAGGGGAATCAAGATCTTGACAACCTTCAACCAAAGAAATGAACAAAACCATGTCAGTATTTTCAGAACAAAGAACTATCCAATTTGTGTAGTGAACTTAAAATGATCTCTTTTATCTCATAATTTTAAAACACCTCTTTTATTTTTCAATTATTAAACTCTTTAAATCAATTCATTTTCTTTAAACTGTTTTCAAAAAATACCCCCCTTTTAGTCCCTTTTATTAAGAACACACACTCTAAACCTACCAACGCTCCTTGAGAGACGACCTAGGGTCTGACCTAGACTATATATCATCCTCAAAAACATAATCAATTGATGTGTCACGATATCACGATCAAATTTTGGCGCCGTTGCTGGGGGGCTCTTTGGTTTTTAGTGCGTGTTTTTGGTAAAGTAGTTGTAAATTTTGTGAATATTTGTTTGTTTTTTTTTCTACCTTTTTATTTCTTCTTGTGTTCTTATCCATATCCTGTGTATGTTCTATGCATGGCGCGTTCTACTTCGGGAGACTTACCACCTTTCGAACCCGAACCGGAGAGGATCCTACGTCAGCAACACCGAGACGCACAAGACCCCCTTTTGAAGGAGGACACACCACTCGAGACTCTTCTAAACCCATCTTCTTCTGGAACCAAATTAGAACCTGAAATAATCTTCAATAACATGGCTAAAAATAATCGAACATTAAAAGAATTAACCTTTCTTGATGTTGATATCCAACCCACTTACATTCAAATTCAAGGCGAGGCACCTAATTTTGAACTAAAATCCGGTCTAATCCATTTATTACCAAGATTTCATGGATTGCCTAGAGAAAACCCTCATAAGCACTTAAAAGAATTTCATACTGTGTGTTCAACCTTAAAACCTACTAATGTGGATGAAGAACAAGTGAAGCTTAGGGAATTCCCATTTTCATTAGAAGACACTGCAAAAGATTGGTTATACTATGTCAATTCACCAATTAGGGGCTGGGCAGACATGAAACGCCTTTTTCTTGAAAAATACTTCCCAGCCTCTCGAACTGCAACTATAAGGAAAGAAATATGTGTTATAAGACAATATCAAGGGGAAACATTACATGAATATTGGGAATTCTTTAAAATGTTATGTTCAAGTTGCCCACACCACCAAATAAGTGATCAACTTTTAATTAAATATTTTTATGAAGGTATCATTCCTATTGATCGAAATATGATTGATGCTGCTGCAGGTGGTGCATTGGTAGATAAGACCCCAATTTCTGCAAGAACCCTCATTGAGAACATGGCATAGAACACTCAACAATTTGGTACACAGTCCAGTGTTCCCATTCGAGGTGTCCATGAGGTGCGAAGTACTGAGTTTGAGAAGAAGGTGGACACGAAGTTCAAAGAGGTAAGTACCCTTCTACAATAACTTGCTCTCTCCCAAGGGAAATCTCAATATCCTCCTCCCATCCATGTTGGAATCTGCTCTTCTAACACCCACTATTCTGACCAATGTCCTCAATTGAGAGAAACTTCTGAAAGTTGTGAGGCAATATTTCTAGGACGCCCCTTTAACCAACCCTTTAGGCAAGAACCATATTATCCATTCAACCAAGGGTGGAAATACAACCAAGCCTATATGAAAGGGGGGTATTCAAACCAACCTCAACATCAATGGAACCAACAGGGTCAGAGTAAGCATCCACCACCACCCAGAAATCCTCAACCACCCCAAAGGCCATTCCAACCACCCCTCCAAAAACCAAGCCTAGCCTAGAAGATGTGATGAAGCAAATGGCTGCCAATAATATCCAATTCCAACAAACCACCCAAGAATCCATACAAGACCTAAAGACCCAACTATGACAACTTTCCAACTCGCTGGGGGAAATCCAAAGTCATGGGTCGGATAAACTACCATCTCAACCAGTAATAAACCCTAGGGATAAAGGAAATGTTAGTTCCATCACCCTTAGGAGTGGTACACAACTCAAAAGCCAAATGACCCCTCCATTAGAGTCCTCCCATCCAAAGGAAACCACCATCCCAACTGCTGAAAATGGTCCAAGAGAAGAAAACCATTTTCCTAATAGAAGCCCTTCCAAAGGAAAGATTGTGGCTGTTGATGAGCCACCTATCCCAACCATTCCTCTTCCATTTCCTCAAAGGGCTTCCCAACCTAGGAAAAAAAAAGAAACCTAACTTGATAAATAAATCTTGGAAACTTTCAAGAAAGTACAGGTTAACATTCCTTTGATTGATTCTGTGAAGCAAATTCCAAGATATGCCAAGTTTCTGAAGGAGATGTGTACACACCGAAGGAGGATTCTTGGTGATGAGAAGGTGAGCCTGGGGAGGAATGTTTCAGCATTAATAGCGCCATCACTTCCTACCAAGTTCAATGATCCTGGGAAATTCTCAATTCCATGAACCATAGGGGAGTATTCATGTTCCAACGCTATGCTTGATTTGGGTGTTTCTATTAATGTGATGCCTCACTCTATTTACTCTTCATTGCAGGTTGGTGAACTGAAGCCCACTGGTATTTTCATTCAGCTAGAAAATCGGAGTACAGCACACCCCTCTGGTGTGTTAGAGGATGTTCTTCTGAGGGTGAAAAATTTAATTTTTCCTGCTGATTTTTATGTGCTTAAAATGGAAGATGATAGGATGAATGGACATGCCCCAATTATATTGGGGAGACCTTTCTTGAAAACTGCCAAAACCATAATTAATGTCCATAATGGTACATTATCTATGGATTTTGGTGGTAATATTGTCCACTTCAATATCCTTGATGCCATGAATCACCCCTCAGAAGAACACTCCTCTCTCTCTCTATCAATTCAATTGATGTTCTCCCTTCCCCTGAAACAACTTATTTTCATTCACTTGATCCCCTTTCTAAGTTTTCTTCATTGATTGAAATGTTAGGTAATGAATCATTCATTGATTGTTGTAGCGGTCTAGAGAAATGTCATGCATGTTTGTTAATTGATGATTTCTTGAACACAGAGGATCACATGACCATCGATGATACTGCTAAGCTTGTAAAAGCTCATTCCTCATCTGAGAATGTTACCATTGAGCAGTTAGATGAGATCAGTGACTTCTCACTTTCACACACACTTCTGTAAATCCAAAATCCCCCAGAATTGGAACTGAAACAACTGCCTCAAGATTTAAAATACTCATATCTTGAGAATGGAAACAAGTTGCCCGTCATCATTGCTAGTTCACTCCCTCCTGAGCATTAATTGCGACTGCTTGATCTTTTGAGGAAGTATAAACAAGCTTTGGGATGGACACTTACTGACATTCCTGGCATTAGCCCATCAATTTTTACACATCATATTTTATTAAATGATGAGGCTAAACCAGTGAGGCAGTCACAACGTCGACTAAACCCAAACCTACTTGATGTTGTTAAAAAAGAAGTAACAAAATTATTGGCTGCTGGAATCATTTACCCTATCTCTGACATCCAATGGGTCAGTCCCATTCAAGTAGTTCCTAAAAAAACTGGCCTTACTGTAGTTAAAAATGAAAACAATGAATTGGTTCCAACTCGTGTGCAGAATAGTTGGCGTGTCTGTATAGACTATCGCCGACTAAACCAACACACTAGGAAGAACCATTTCCCATTGCCATTCATTGACCAGATGCTAGAGATGCTAGTAGGGAAGTCCCATTACTATTTCCTTGATGGGTATTCTGGATAATTTCAGATCCATATTTCTCCTGAGGATTAGGAAAAGAAAACCTTTACTTTCCCCTTTGGTACATTTTCTTATAGAAGGATGCCATTTGGTCTGTGCAATGCTCCAGGTACTTTCCAACGATGTATGGTTAGTATTTTTTCGGATTACCTGGAGAATTGCATGGAGGTTTTTATAGATGATTTTACTGTTTATGGATCCTCTTTTGATGAATGTTTGAGTAGTCTTGCTTCTATCCTACGTCGTTGTATTGAAAAGAATCTCGTATTAAATTATGAGGAATGTCATTTCATGGTACGACAAGGCATAGTTTTGGGACATGTCATTTCTGGGGAAGGTATCCACGTGGAAAAATCAAAAGTAGATATCATTTCCTCCCTACCATTCCCTAAAAATGTTTGGGATGTGCGGTCTTTCCTGGGTCATGCTGGATTTTATCGTCGTTTCATTCGTGACTTTAGTAAAATTGCACTCCCCCTCTCCCGATTACTCCAAAAAGAAAAAGAATTTGTTTTTGATAAAAAATGTGAGAAAGCTTTCAATAAGTTAAAATGAAGTCTCACGTCACCCCCGATAATCCAACCACCTCGGTGGGATTTACCATTTGAGCTCATGTGTGATGCCTCTAACTATGCAGTTGGGGCAGTCTTATCACAAAGGGTCGACCGAGATCCACATGTCATAGCATATGCCTCATGTACTCTGGACCCTACCCAAGGAAACTATAGCACAACTGAAAAAGAATTTCTTGCCATTGTGTTTTCCTTGGATAAATTCAGGTCATGCCTTCTAGGGTCTAAAGTCATTGTGTTCTCAGACCATGCAGCCCTCCGGTATCTCCTTAAGAAACCGGAATCCAAACCACGTCTCATTCGTCAGATGCTCCTCCTTCAGGAATTTGATCTAGAAATTAGGGATAAAAAAGAAGCAAAGAATGTGGTTACTGACCATATTAATAGGATTCTCCCATCCACGGACATTGACTCATCCCCCTTTATTCCCATAAATTAATTGTTTCCTGATGAGCAATTGTACCGACTGAAAGATGTTATTCCTTGTTATGCTGAAATTGTAAATTATTTGGCAGCGTCTTGCATTCCTGCTGATTTCACCAAAAACCAGGTCGACCGTCTAAAACATGATTCCTGTGGGTATATTTGGGATGACCCCTACCTATGGAACACTTGTAGTGATCAAGTTATTAGGAGTTGTGTTCCCGATGGTGAGTTTCAGTCTGTCCTTAGGTTCTTCCACACACTTGCTTGTGGGGGCCACTTTGGTCCCCAACAGACTGCTCGCAAGGTCTTAGATTCTGGTCTCTTTTGGCCCACATTGTTTAGGGATGCCCATGAATTCTGTAAATCTTGTCCCCATTGTCAAAGAATGGGGAATGTCTCTAAAATAAATGATATTCCCCAACAACCCTTGCTCTTCCATGACATTTTTTATGTTTGGGGCATTGACTTTATGGGACTATTCCCCAATTCATTTGGGAACCTTTACATTATTCTAGCAGTGGATTATGTTCCAAAGTGGGTAGAGGCACGAGCCACGAGGACAGATGATTCCAAGACAGTTGTGGAATTTTTGAGAACCCAAATATTCTGTAGGTTTGGATTACCTAGGTTTATCATCAGTGATCAGGGTTCTCATTTCTGCAACCGCACAATGCAATCTCTTTTGCACAGGTATGGGGTTGGGCATCGAGTGTCTACTGCTTATCACCCACAAACAAATGGTCAATCCAAAGTATCAAATAGAGAGGTAAAACAGATTCTTGAGAAAACGGTTCAGCCAAACAGAAAAGACTGGAGTCTTAGACTTGATGATTCATTATGGACTTACCATACTACATTCCAAACTCCAATTAGCATGTCACCATATCGGCTAGTTTTTGGGAAGAGTTGTCACCTCCCTATTGAGGTAGAGCACCGGGCCTACTGGGCTACTAAACAATGCAATTCTAATCTTTCTGGTTTAGGTATTCAACGGAAGTTGCAGATTCAGGAGTTGGAGGAAATGAGAAGAGATTCATATGAGAACTCCCGAATTTATAAGGAGCGAACCAAGGCTGCCCACGACCGTCTCATCCTTCATCGTCAATTCCACATTGGGTAGAAGGTCCTCCTCTAAAATTCAAGGCTAAATTTGCACCCTGGTAAGCTTCGTTCCCGTTGGTTTGGACCTTACATTGTTACTAATGTCTCTCCATTTGGTGTTGTCCAGGTTCAAAATGAAGACACCAAGCAAACCATTACTGTCAATGGGCAGCGGTTGAAGCACTTCCATGAAGCCATTCCGGAGTCCCCAATGGAGGAACTCTATGTTCAAGAAGCGGTCTATGAATAACACTCACCAGGTTTTATCCTTCCTTCCTGCAGTCTCTTTTATTACAGTGAGGACACTGCATTCTCCAGGTGTGGGGGGATGCGTACATCTCTATGTTTGTTAGGAATTTTTCATTGTCCCTCTTCTTTGTTCTCTTTTTCACTTGTTGCATGGTATTGTCACTTTCCCCCCTATTTACCCCCCTCACTTATGTGCTAAAATGATAATTTTGATGCCTAATTTATCATGGAAAATGATGCCCATTTTATCATTGATGTTATTGAATATACAAGAGGAATTTCCCATTTTCACGTTGTTTTAACATTCAAAAAAAATTCTGATGAAATGTGCATTTCAGCATGAATTCAACATTGTGGTGTGAATTTCTCTTGAAAATTGGTTGTTGGTTGATGATACGAATGGTTGTATCATTTTTAAGCCATTGAGAAGAGTGGTACCCTTTTTTGTGAATAGTTTAAGGGAAAATTGTGTCATTTAATCTCTCCACAAATTTTTGCACCCAACCATGAAGTGTGAATATTTCTTACTTTATTGAAGGTAAATATAAGTTAGGTTAATTTTTCTCTACTTTCCAAATGATCTTTACATACGTTTGTTCCTTATCCAATCTATTTCATTACTGTACCAGATTGACCTACGCGTGTGTACCTGTAATCCGACTGTTGTACGCCCTCAAAAAAAACAAAAAAAATGGGGTTGTATTTTAGGCAGGTCAAAAACCACCCTTTCTCTACTTTTTATGTTGTTATAACTATTACAATTAGTGTCTTGAGGACATCGAACATGGGTTGAGATAAGAGTGTGAGATTCGTTCCAAGTGCAACTTTTGAAGAAAAAAAATATTGAGGGGAGTGATGAAATGTACAGCATATGGGGATATCTAGGTCGGGAGCTTTAGGTTTGACTTCTGGGAATGCTTAATTGAGTGGGTCATGTAATTTGATTGCAAAGGATGTAGGGCAGGTTCGGTGGAAAGAATCAAGTCAGTAGACTAATTTTAAAATAACTTATATTTATTTAATAGAAAGTGGAAATAATAGCATGAAATGGTTATCACACACACACGTGGAGAATTAGTGACATGATTAACTTTTGAATTATTTTCTTTGATTGGTATCATTAGTCTCTTCAAATTTCATTTGGATACAATTTTTGAGACGACTTTTTCCATGATCACTGAGAATAACTCCTCGGTGTGATTTGTGCTTTGATCACAATTCTATCAGAAATTAATTTCTCAAGAATGTAAAATCTTCATGAATTTGGGAATATCTACATGCATAATTTTTAGAAATATGAATTTTCCCAAGAGTGCAAATGTTTAGGTGTGGGGTGTGATCGTACCACGATTCACTGTTTCATTTTCACCCTTACACCGATGTGCTAAACATATTTTGTATTAAAAATTATAAAAATATTATCAAATTGTGCTTCATGTTTTATTCAATAATTTTTTTTATCACTGTTAAATAGGGAAATGATACTTGTTTTGAAAATTACAATGTAGGTGGATGTGATTTGGAGGTCCCATGATGAAGTCCTTGAAAAATGGGCCAAACTGCGCAGGATCCAAGAAGTTCAGTGGACTCAAATTCATGCTGGTACTACACCGTGCATCCAAATGGGATGACATTTTGTGGGCTTATCCAAAACTCATTGGGATACAACTCTCATTTAATAACAAAAGAAATATTCGGCCATTAAGGGGCCCAACCGACCTGATCAGTCCAGCACACCCAATCTGCTTGAGGTCAAAAGTTGTGTGCAGTGATCTGTCTATATATCGCGCTACACTTGTTGAAATGATGCCAAACTTTCGGTGGAGATAGTCAAAAAGTGGGGATACAACTTTTTAGTTTTCCACAAAATGTGTTAAGACTTTATAGTAGGCTAAAAAAATGTTCCAAGCGGTTTTAGTAAATCTGTGTGCCCAAAACCACCTCCCACATTTCCTATAAAAGGGCACCTTGGGCTCCTCATTTGGAAGTTCGACCAGGAGGAAAAGATCTGGTATTTTGGAGACCCAAGGGAGTACTCTCATCATCCAAGAAGTTCTAGAGTCCCCTATCCTCATAGGGGGATCAAGGATGAAGAAGGAGTTTCACCCGAGCCTCCTCCTCCTCACGATGGCGAGCTAAACGGTGGGCGATCATTTCGAGGGAGCTACACATACTTGGGAGGGAGTTACAGAACATTTTATTCCACTGGTTTTGTATAATTTATGTGTTAAATATTTCACTTATGATTAATCTCTATGCTCTTCTCTTATGAATTCATTTGTGTGGTTTAATTTAAGTGAAACACTTTTTATCTCAACACCGATTGGGTTGAGATTTCAAGTGGGGATCTTGTTTTGTTCCGATAGGACAAGACAAGAACCCTATTAATATCACACATGCATAAGATTTAAGTATTTTTTGGTAGCCTTAACTCTATTATTGAGACTCAAACCTTGACAACATGATTTTTTTGTCAAGGGTTGGTGTTTTGCGTAACATTCTAAGAGGCAAGAGGGGAATCAAGATCTTGACAACCTTCAATCAAAGAATTGAACAAAACCATGTCAATATTTTCAGAACAATGAACTATCCAATTTGTGTAGTGAACTTGAAATGATATCCTTTATCTCATAATTGTAAAACACCTCTTTTGTTTTTCAATTATTAAACTCTTTAAATCAATTCATTTTCTTTAAACTGTTTTCAAAAAATACCCCCATTTTAGTCCCTTTTATTAAGAACACACACTCTAAACCTACCAACTCTCTTTGAGAGACGACCTAGGGTCTTCCCTAGACTATATATCATCCTAAAAAACATAATCAATTGACGTGTCACGATAGCACGGTCAAATTTTGGCGTCGTTGCCTGGGGCGCTTTGGTTTTTAGTGTGTATTTTTGATAAAGTAGTTGTAAATTTTGTGAATATTTGTTTGTTTTTTTCTACCTTTTTATTTCTTCTTGTGTTCTGATCTATATCTTGTGTAGGTTATGTGCATGATGTGTTCTACTTCGGGAGACTTACCACCTTTCGAACCCAAACTGGAGAGGATCCTACGTCAGCGACACCGAGACACACAAGACCCCCTTTTGAAGGAGGACACACCACTCGAGACTCTTCTAAACCCATCTTCTTCTGGAACCAAATTAGAACCGGAAATAATCTTCAATAACATGGATGAAAATAATCGAACATTAAAAGAATTAACCTCGCCTGATGTTGATATCCATCCCACTTACATTCAAATTCAAGGCAAGGCACCTAATTTTGAACTAAAATCCTATCTAATCCATTTATTACCAAGATTTCCTGGATTTCCTGGAGAAGACCCTCATAAGAACTTAAAAGAATTTCATACTATGTGTTCAACCTTAAAACCTGCTAATGTGAATGAAGAACAAGTGAAGCTTAGGGCATTCCCATTTTCATTAGAAGACACTTCAAAAGATTGGTTATACTATGTCAATTCACCAATAAGGGGCTGGGCAGACATGAAACACTTTTTTCTTGAAAAATACTTCCCAGCCTCTCGAACTGCAACTATAAGGAAAGAAATATGTGGTATAAGACAATCTCAAGGGGAAACATTACATGAATATTGGGAACGGTAAAAAGGTTATGTTCAAGTTTCCCACAACACCAAATAAGTGATCAACTTTTAATTCAATATTTTTATGAAGGTTTGATTCCTGTTGGTCGAAATATGATTGATGTTGCTGCAGGTGGTGCATTGGTAGATAAGACCCCAATTGCTGCAAGAACCCTCATTGAGAACATGGCATAGAACACTCAACAATTTGGTACATGGTCCAGTGTTCCCATTCGAGGTGTCCATGAGGTGAAAAGTACTGAGTTTGAGAAGAAGGTGGACACGAAGTTCGAAGAGTTAAGTACCCTTATACGACAACTTGCTCTCTCCCAAGGGAAATCTCAATCTCCTCCTCCCATCCATTGTGGAATCTGCTCTTCTGACACCCACTATTCTGACCAATTTCCTCAATTGAGAGAAACTTCTGAAAGTTGTGAGGCAATATTTCCAGGACGCCCCTTTAACCAACCCTTTAGGCAAGAACCATAATATCCATCCAACCAAGGGTGGAAGGACAACCAAGCCTATAGGCAAGGTGGGTATTCAAACCAACCTCAACAGCAATGGAACCAACAGGGTCAGAGTAGTCATCCACCACCACCCAGAAATCCTCAACCACCCCAAAGGCCATTCCAACCACCCACTCCAAAAACCGAGCCTAGCCTAGAAGATGTGATGAAGCAAATGGCTTCCAATAATATCAAATTCCAACAAACCACCCAAGCAGCCATACAAGACCTAAAGACCCAACTAGGCCAACTTACCAACTTGGTGGGGGAAATCCAAAGTCATGGGTCGGGTAAACTACCATCTCAACTAGTAGTAAACCCTAGGGATAAAGGAAATGTTAGTGTCATCACCCTTAGGAGTGGGACACAACTCAAAAGCCAAATGACCCCTCTATTAGAGTCCTCCCATCCAAAGGAAACCACCATCCCAACTGCTGAAAATGGTCTAAGAGAAGAAAACCCTTTTCCTGAGAGAAGCCCTTCCAAAGGAAAGACTGTGGCTGTTGATGAGCCACCTATCCCAACCATTCCTCTTCCATTTCCTCAAAGGGTTTCCCAAACTAGGAAACAAAAAGAAACCTAACTTGATAAAGAAATCTTGGAAACTTTCAAGAAAGTACAGGTTAACATTCCTTTGATTGATGTTGTGAAGCAAATTCCAAGATATACCAAGTTTCTGAAGGAGATGTGTACACACCGAAGGAGGCTTCATAGTGATGAGAAGGTGAGCCTGGGTAGGAATGTTTCAGCATTGATAAAGCCATCACTTCTTACCAAGTTCAATGATCCTAGGACATTCTCGATTCCGTTCACCATAGGGGAGTATTCATGTTCCAACGCTATGCTTGATTTGGGTGCTTCTATTAATGTGATGCCTCACTCTATTTACTCTTCATTGTAGATTGGTGAACTGAAGCCCACTGGTATTGTCGTTTAGCTAGAAAATCGGAGTACAGCACACCCCTTTGGTGTGTTAGAGGATGTTCTTGTGAGGGTGCAAAATTTAACTTTTCCTGTTGATTTTTACGTGCTTAAAATGGAAGATGATAGGATGAATGGACATGCCCCAATTATATTGGGGAGACCTTTCTTGAAAACTGCCAAAACCATAATTAATGTCCATAATGGTACATTATCTATGTATGTTGGTGGTAATATTGTCCACTTCAATATCCTTGATGCCATGAAGCACCCCTCAGAAGAACACTCCTCTCTCTCTGTCAATTCAATTGATGTTCTCCCTTCCCCTGAAATAACTTATTTTCATTCACCTGATCCCCTTTCTGAGTTTTCTTCATTGATTGAAATGTTAGGTAATGAATCATGCATTGATTGTTGTAGCGGTCTAGAGAAATGTCATGCATGTTTGTTAATTGATGATTTCTTGAACACAGAGGATCACATGACCATCGATGATACTGCTAAGCTTGTAAAAGATCATTCCTCATCTGAGGATGTTACCATTGAGCAGTTAGATAAGATCAGTGACTTCTCACTTTCACACACACTTCTGTCAATCCAAAATCCCCCATAATTGGAACTGAAACAACTGCCTCAAGATTTAAAATACTCATATCTTGAGAATGGAAACAAGTTGCCCGTCATCATTTCTAGTTCACTCCCTCCTGAGCATGAATTGCGACTGCTTGATCTTTTGAGGAAGTATAAACAAGCTTTGGGATGGACACTTGCTGACATTCCTGGAATTATCCCATCAATTTGTACAAATCATATTTTATTAAATGATGAGGCTAAACGAGTGAGGCAGTCACAACGTCGATTGAACCCAAACCTACTTGATGTTGTTAAAAAAGAAGTAACAAAATTTTTGGATGCTGGAATCATTTACCCTATCTCTGACAGCCAATGGGTCAGTCCCGTTCAAGTAGTTCCTAAAAAAACAGGCCTTACTGTAGTTAAAAATGAAAACAATTAATTGGTTCCAACTCGTGTGCAGAATAGTTGGCGTGTCTGTATAGACTATCGTCGACTAAACCAACACACTAGGAAGGAACATTTCCCATTGCCATTCATTGACCAGATGCTAGAGATGCTAGCAGGGAAGTCCCATTACTGTTTCCTTGATGGGTATTCTAGATACTTTCAGATCCATATTTCCCCTGAGGATCAGGAAAAGACAACCTTTACTTGCCCCTTTGGTACATTTGCTTATAGAAGGATGCCATTTGGTCTGTGCAATGCTCCAAGTACTTTCCAATGATGTATGGTTAGTATTTTTTCGGATTACCTGGAGAATTGTATGGAGGTTTTTATGGATGATTTTACTATTATGGATCCTCTTTTGATGAATGTTTGAGTAGTCTTGATTTTTTCCTACGTCGCTGTATTGAAAAGAATCTCGTATTAAATTATGAGAAATTCCATTTCATAGTGAGACAAGGCATAGTTTTGGGACATGTCATTTCTTGGGAAGGTATCCAAGTGGACAAATCAAAAGTAGATATCATTTCCTCCCTACCATTCCCTAAAAATGTTCGGGATGTGCGGTCTTTCCTGGGTCATGATGGATTTTATCGTCGTTTCATTTGTGACTTTAGTAAAATTGCACTCCCCCTCTCCCGATTACTCCAAAAAGAAAAAGAATTTGTTTTTGATAAAAAATGTGAGGAAGCTTTCAATAAGTTAAAATGGAGTCTCACGTCACCCCCGGTAATCCAACCACCTCGGTGGGATTTACCATTTGAGCTCATGTGTGAAGCCTCTAACTATGCAGTTGGGGAAGTCTTATCACAAAGGGTCGACCGAGCTCCACATGTCATAGCTTATGCCTCACGTACTCTGGACCCTACCCAAGGAAACTATAGCACAACTGAAAAATAATTTCTTTCCATTGTGTTTTCCTTAGATAAATTCATGTCATACCTTCTAGGGTCTAAAGTCATTGTGTTCTCAGACCATCCAGCCCTCCGGTATCTTCTTAAGAAACCGGAAGCCAAACCACTTCTCATTCGCTGGATGCTCCTCCTTCAGGAATTTGATCTAGAAATTAGGCATAAAAAAGGAGCAGAGAATGTGGTTGTTGACCATATTAGTAGGATTATCCCATTCACGGACATTGACTCATCCCCCTGTATTCCCATAAATGAATTGTTTTCTGATGAGAAATTGTACCGAGTGCAAGATGCTATTCCTTGGTATGCTGAAATTGTAAATTATTTGGCATCTTCTTGCATTCCTACTGATTTCACAAAAAACCAGCTCGACCGTCTAAAACATGAGTCCCGTTGGTATATTTGGGATGACCCCTAACTATGGAGCACTTGTAGTGATCAAGTTATTAGGCGTTGTGTTCCCGATGGTGAGTTTCAGTCTGTCCTTAGGTTCTTCCACACACTTGCTTGTGGGGGCCACTTTGGTCCCCAACGGACTGCTCGCAAGGTCTTAGATTCTGGTCTCTTTTGGCCCATATTGTTTAGGGATGCCCATGAATTCTGTAAATCTTTTCCTCGTTGTCAAAGAATGGGGAATGTCTCTAAAAGAAATGAGATTCCCCAACAACCCTTTCTCTTCCATGAAAATTTTGATGTTTGGGGCATTGACTTTATGGGACCATTCCCCAATTTATTTGGGAACATTTACATTCTTCTGGAAGTGGATTATGTTTCAAAGTGGGTAGAGGCACGAGCCACGAGGACAGATGATTCCAAGGCAGTTGTGGAATTTTTGAGAACCCAAATATTCTGTAGGTTTGGATTACCTAGGTTTATCATCAGTGATCTGGGTTCTCATTTCTGCAACTGCACAATGCAATCTCTTTTGCACAGGTATGGAGTTGGGCATTGAGTGTCTACTGCTTATCACCCACAAACAAATGTTCAATCCAAAGTATCAAATAGAGAGGTAAAACAGATTCTTGAGAAAATGGTTCATCCAAACAGAAAAGACTGGAGTCTTAGACTTGATGATTCATTATGGTCTTACTGTACTGCATTCAAAACTCCAATTGGAATGTCAACATATCGGCTAGTTTTTGGGAAGAGTTGTCACCTCCCTGTTGAGGTAGAGCACCAGGCCTACTGGGCTATTAAAAAATGAAATTCTAATCTTTCTGGTGCAGGTATTCAACAGAAGTTGCAGATTCGGGAGTTGGAGGAAATGAGAAGAGATTCATATGACAACTCTCGAATTTATAAGGAGCAAACCAAGGCTTCCCACGACCGTCTCATCCGTCATCGTCAATTCCACATCAGGAATAAGGTCCTCCTCTACAATGCAATGCTGAAGTTGCACCCTGGTAAGCTTAGTTCCCGTTGGTTTGGACCTTACATTGTTACTAATGTCTCTCCATTTGGTGTTGTCCAGGTTCAAAATGAAGACACCAAGCAAACCTTCACTGTCAATGGGCAGCGGTTGAAGCACTTCCATGAAGCCATTCCGGAGTCCCCAATGGAGGAAATCCATGTTCAAGAAGCGGTCTATGAATAACACTCACCAGGTTTTATCCTTCCTTCCCGCAGTCTCTTTTATTACAGTGAGGACACTGCATTCTCTAGGTGTGGGGGGATGGGTACATCCCTATGTTTGTTAGGAATTTTTCATTTTCCCTATTCTTTGTTCTCTTTTTCGCTTGTTGCATGGTATTTTCACTTTCCCCCCTATTCCCCCCCCCCCCCCGCACTTATGTGCTAAAATGATAATTTTGATGCCTAATTTATCATGGAAAATGATTCTCGTTTTATCATTGATGTTATTGAAAATACATGAGGAATTTTCCATTTTCATGTTGTTTTAACATTCAAAAAAAATTCTGATGAAATGTGCATTTCAGCATGAATTCAACATTGTGGTGTGAATTTCTCTTGAAAATTGGTTGTTGGTCGATGATATGAATGGTTGTATCATTTTTAAGCCATTGAGAAGAGTGGTACCCTTTTTTGTGAATAGTTTAAGGGAAAATTGTGTCATTTAATCTCTCCCCAAATTTTTGCACCCAACCATGAAGTGTGAATATTTCTTACTTTATTGAAGGTAAATATAAGTTAGGTTACTTTTTCTCTACTTTCTAAATGATCTTTACATACGTTCGTTCCTTATCCGATCTATTTCATTACTGTACCAGATTGACCTACGCGTGTGTACCTGTTATCCGACTATTATACCCCCTCAAAAAAAACAAAAAAAATGGGGTTGTATTTTGGGCTGGTCAAAAACCACCCTTTCTCGACTTTTTATGTTGTTATAACTATTACAATTAGTGTCGTGAGGACATCGAACATGGGTTGAGATAAGAGTGTGAGATTTCTTCCAAGTGAAACTTTTGAAAAAAAATAAATATTGAGGGGAGTGATGAAATGTACAGCATATGGGGATATCTAGGTCGGGAGCTTTAGGTTTGACTTCTGGGAATGCTTAATTGAGTGGGTCTTGGAATTTTATTGCAAAGGATGTAGGGTAGGTTCGGTGGAAATAATCAAGTCAGTAGACTAATTTTAAAATAACTTATATTTATTTAATAGAAAGTGGAAATAATAGAATGAAATGGTTGTCACACACACACATGGAGAATTGGTGACATGATTAACTTATAATTATTTTCTTTGATTGGTATCATTAGTCTCTTCAAATTTCATTTGGATACAATTTTTTAGATGACTTTTTCCATGATCACTGAGAATAACTCCTCGGTGTGATTTGTGTTTTGATCACAATTCTATCAGAAATTAATTTCTCAAGAATGTAAAATCTTCATGAAGTTGGGAATATCTACATGCATAATTTTTAGAAATGTGAATTTTCCCAGGAGTGCAAATGTTTAGGTGTGGGGGTGTGATCGTACCACGATTCGCTGTTTCATTTTCACCCTTACACCGTTGTGCTAAACATATTTTGTATTAAAAATTATAAAAATATTATAAAATTGTGCTTCATGTTTGATTCAATAATTTTATATTTATCACTGTTAAATAGGGAAATGATACTTGTTTTGAAAATTACAATGTAGGTGGTGGTGATTTGAAGGGCCCATGATGAAGTCCTTGAAAAATGGGTCAAACTGCGCAGGATCCAAGAAGTTCAGTGGACTCAAATTCATGCTGGTACTACACCTTGCATCCAAATGGGCTGAAATTTTGTGGGATTATCCAAAACTCATTTTTCTACAACTTTTTTTTAATAAAACAAGAAATATTCGGCCATTAAGGGGCCCAGAGGACCTGATCTGTCCAACACACCCAATCTACTCGAGGTCAAAAGTTGTGTGCAGTGATCTGTCCATATCTCGCGCTCCACTTGTTGAAATGATGCCAAACTTTCGGTGGAGATAGTCAAAACGTGGGGATAAAACTGTTTAGTTTTCCATAAAACGTGTTAAGACTTTTTGGTAGGCTAAAACAATGTTCCAAGCGGTTTTAGTAAATCTGTGTGCCCAAAACAACCCCCCACATTTCCTATAAAAGGGCACCTTGGGCTCCTCATTTGGAAGTTCGATCAGGAGGCAAAGCTCTGGTATTTTGGAGACCCAATGGAGTACTCTCATCATCCAAGAAGTTCTGGAGTCCCCTATCCTCATAGGGGGATCAAGGATGAAGAAGGAGTTTCACCCGGGCCTCCTCCTCCTCACGATGGCGAGCTAAACGGTGGGTGATCATTTCGAGGGAGCTACACTTACTTGGGAGGGAGTTCCAGAACTTGTTATTCCACTAGTTTTGTATAATTTGTGTGTTAAATATTTCACTTATGATTAATCTCTATGATATTCTCTTCTGAATTCATTTGTGTGGTTTAATTTAAGTGAAACACTTTTTATCTCAACACCGATTGGGTTGAGATTTCAAGTGGGGATCTTGGTTTGTTCCGATAGGACAAGAAAAGAACCCTATTAATATCACACATACATAAGATTTCAGTATGTTTTGGTAGCCTTAACTCTGTTATTGAGACTCAAACCTTGACAACACGATTGTTTTGTCAAGGGTTGGTGCTTTGCGCAACATTCTAAGAGGCAAGAGGGGAATCAAGATCTTGACAACCTTCAACCAAAGAATTGAACAAAACCATGTCAATATTTTCAGAACAAACTATCCAATTTGTGTAGTGAACTTGAAATGATCTCCTTTATCTCATAATTGTAAAACAAATCTTTTATTTTTCAATTATTAAACTCTTTAAATCAATTCATTTTCTTTAAACTGTTTTCAAAAAATACCCCCCTTTTAGTCCTTTTTATTAAGAACACAAACTCTAAACCTACCAACGCTCCTTGAGAGATGAACTAGGGTCTGCCCTAGACTATATATCATCCTCAAAAACATAATCAATTGAAGTTTCATGATAGCACGGTCAAATTTTGGCACCGTTGCCGAGGGTGCTTTGGTTTTTAGTGCGTGTTTTTGATAAAGTAGTTGTAAATTTTGTGAATATTTGTTTGTTTTTTTTCCTACCATTTTATTTCTTCTTGTGTTATGATCCATATCTTGTGTAGGTTCTGTGCATGATGCGTTCTACTTCGGGAGACTTACCACCTTTCGAACCCAAACCGGATAGGATCCTACGTCAGTGACACCGAGACGCACAAGACCCCCTTTTAAAGGAGGACACACCACTCAAGACTCTTCTAAACCCATCTTCTTCTGGAACCAAATTAGAACCGGAAATAATCTTCAATAACATTGCTGAAAATAATCTAACATTAAAATAATTAACCTCACCTGATTTTGATATCCAACCCACTTACATTCAAATTCAAGGTGAGGCACCTAATTTTGAACTAAAATCCAGTCTAATCCATTTATTACCAAGATTTCATGGATTTCCTGGAGAAGACCCTCATAAGAACTTAAAAGAATTTCATACTGTGTGTTCAACATTAAAACCTTCTAATGTGCATGAAGAACAAGTGAAGCTTAGGGCATTCCCATTTCCATTAGAAGACACTACAAAAGATTGGTTATACTATGTCAATTCACCAATTAGGGGCTGGGCAGACATGAAACGCCTTTTTCTTGAAAAATACTTCCCAGCCTCTCGAACTGTAACTATAAGGAAAGAAATATGTGGTATAAGACAATCTCAAGGGGAAACATTACATGAATATTGGGAACCCTTTAAAAGGTTATGTTCAAGTTTCCCACACCACCAAATAAGTGATCAACTTTTAATTCAATATTTTTATGAAGGTTTGATTCCTATTAATCGAAATATGAGTGATGTTGTTGCAGGTGGTTCATTGGTAGATAAGACCCCAATTGCTGCAAGAACCCTCATTGAGAACATGGCACAGAACACTCAAAAATTTGGTACACGGTCTAGTGTTCCCATTCGAGGTGTCCATGAGGTGAAAATTACTGATTTTGAGAAGAAGGTGGACACGAAGTTCGAAGAGGTAAGTACCCTTCTACGAAAACGTGCTCTCTCCGAAGGGAAATCTCAATCGCCTCCTCCCATAAATTGTGGAATCTGCTCTTCTGACACCCACTATTCTGACCAATGTCCTCAATTGAGAGAAACTTCTGAAAGTTGTGAGTCAATATTTCCAGGACTCCCCTTTAACCAACCCTTTAGGAAAGAACCATACTATCCATCCAACCAAGGGTGGAAGGACAACCAAGCCTATAGGCAAGGGGGTATTCAAACAAACCTCAACAGTAATGGAACCAAAAGGGTTAGAGTAGTCATCCACCACCACCCAGAAATCCTCAACCACCCCAAAGGCCATTCCAACCACCCCCTCCAAAAACCGAGCCTAGCCTAGAAGATATGATGAATCAAATGGCTGCCAATAATATCCAATTACAACAAACCACCCAAGCAGCAATACAAGACCTAAAGACCCAACTAGGCCAACTTGTCAACTCGGTGGGGGAAATCCAAAGTCATGGGTCGGGTAAACTACTATCTCAACCAGTAGTAAACCCTAGGGATAAATGAAATGTTAGTGCCATCACCCTTAGGAGTGGGACACAACTCAAAATCCAAATGAACCCTCCATTAGAGTCCTCCCATCCAAAGGAAACCACCATCCCAACTGCTGAAAATGGTCCAAGAGAAGAAAACCCTTTTCCTGAGAGAAGCACTTCCAAAGGAAAGACTGTGGCTGTTGATGAGACACATATCCCAAACATTCCTCTTCCATTTCCTCAAAGGTCTGCCCAACCTAGGAAACAAAAAAGAAACCAAACTTGATAAAGAAATCTTGGAAACTTTCAAGAAAGTACAGGTTAACATTCCTTTGATTGATGTTGTGAAGCAAATTCCAAGATATGGCACGTTTCTGAAGGAGATGTGTACACACTGAAGGAGGATTTGTGGTGATTAGAAGGTGAGCCTGGGGAGGAATGTTTCTGCATTGATAGATCCATCACTTCCTACCAAGTGCAATTATCCTGGGACATTCTCGATTCCGTTCACCATAGGGGAGTGTTCATGTTCCAATGCTATGCTTGATTTGGGTGCTTCTATTAATGTGATGTCTCACTCTATTTACTCTTCATTGCATGTCGGTGAACTGAATCCCACTGGTATTGTCATTTAGTTAGCAAATCGGAGTACAGCACACCCCTCTAGTGTGTTAGAGGATGTTCTTGTGAGGGTGCAAAATTTAATTTTTCGTGCTGATTTTTACGTGCTTAAAATGGAAGATGATATGATGAATGGACATGCCCCAATTATATTGGGGAGACCTTTCTTGAAAACTTCCAAAACCATAATTAATGTTCATAATGGTAAATTATATATGGAGTTTGGTGGTAATATTGTCCACTTCAATATCCTTGATGCCATGAAGCACCCCTCAGAAGAATACCCCTCTCTCTGTCAATTCAATTGATGTTCTCCCTTCCCCTGAAACAACTTATTTTCATTCACCTGATCCCCTTTATAAGTTTTCTTCATTGATTGAAATGTTAGGTAATGAATCATTCATTGATTGTTGTAGTGGTATAGATAAATGTAATGCATGTTTGTTAATTGATGATTTCTTGAACACAGAGGATCACATGACCATCAATGATACTGTTAAGATTGTAAAATCTCATTCCTCATTTGAGGATGTTACCATTGAGCAGTTAGATGAGATCAGTGACTTCTCACTTTCACACACACTTCCGTCAATCCAAAATCCTTCAGAATTGGAACTAAAAAAACTGGTTCAAGATTTAAAATACTCATATCTTGAGAATAGAAACAAGTTTCCCGTCATCATTGCTATTTCACTCCCTCCTGAGCATGAATTGCAACTGCTTGATCTTTTGAGGAAGTATAAACAAGCTTTGGGATGGACACTTTCTGACATTCCTGGCATTAGTCCATCAATTTGTACACATCATATTTTATTAAATGATGAGGCTAAACCAGTGAGGCAGTCACAACGTCGACTGAACCCAAACCTACTTGATGTTGTTAAAAAATAAGTAACAAAATTGTTGGCCGCTAGAATCATTTACCCTATCTCTGACAGCCAATGGGTCAGTCCTGTTCAAGTAGTTCCTAAAAAAACTGGCCTTACTGTATTTAAAAATGAAAACAATTAATTGGTTCCAACTCGTGTGCAGAATAGTTGGCGTGTCTGTATAGACTATCGCCGACTAAACCAACACACTAGTAAAGACCATTTCTCATTGCCATTCATTGACCAGATGCTGGAGAGGATAGCAGGGAAGTCCCATTACTGTTTCCTTGATGGGTATTCTGGATACTTTCAGATCCATATTGCCCCTGAGGATCAGGAAAAGACAACCTTTACTTGCCCCTTTGGTACATTTGCTTATAGAAGGATGCCATTTGGTCTGTGCAATGCTCCAGGTACTTTCCAACGATGTATGGTTAGTATTTTTTTGGATTACCTGGAGAATTGCATGGAGGTTTTTATGGATGATTTTATTGTTTATGGATCCTCTTTTGATGAATGTTTGAGTAGTCTTACTTCTGTCTTACGTCACTGTATTGAAAATAATCTCGTATTAAATTATGAGAAATGCCATTTCATGGTGCGATAAGGCATAGTTTTGGGACATGTCATTTCTGGGGAAGGTATCCAAGTGGACAAATCAAAATTAGATATCATTTCCTCCCTACCATTCCCTAAAAATGTTCGAGATGTGCGGTCTTTCCTAGGTCATGCTGGATTTTATCGTCGTTTCATTCGTGACTTTAGTAAAATTGCACTCCCCCTCTCCCGATTAATCCAAAAAGAAAAAGAATTTGTTTTTGATAAAAAAATGTGAGGAATCTTTTAATAAGTTAAAATGGAGTCTCACGTCACCCCTGGTAATCCAACCACTTTAGTGGGATTTACCATTTGAGCTCATGTGTGATGCCTCTAACTATGCAGTTGGGGCAGTCTTATCACAAAGGGTCGACCGATCTCCACATGTCATAGCTTAAGCCTCACGTACTCTGGACCCTGCCCAAGGAAACTATAGAACAATTGAAAAATAATTTCTTGACATTGTGTTTTACTTGGATAAATTCAGGTCATACCTTCTAGGGTCCAAAGTCATTGTGTTCTCAGACCTTGCCGCCCTCCAGTATCTCCTTAAGAAACTGGAAGCCAAACCACGTCTCATTCGCTGGATGCTCCTCCTTCAGGAATTTGATCTAGAAATTAGGGATAAAAAAGGAGCAGAGAATGTGGTTGCTGACCATATCATTAGGATTCTCCCATCCAAGTACATTGACTCGTCCCCCTGTATTCCCATAAATGAATTGTTTCCTGATGAGCAATTGTACCGAGTGCAAGATGTTATTCCTTGGTATGCTGAAATTGTAAATTATTTGGCAGCGTCTTTAATTCCTGCTGATTTCAGCAAAAACCAGGCCGACCGTCTAAAACATGAGTCCCGTTGGTATATTTGGGATGACCTCTACCTATGGCGCACTTGTAGTGATCAAGTTATTAGGCGTTGTGTTCCCGATAGTGAGTTTCAGTCTGTCCTTAGGTTCTGCCACACACTTGCGTGTGGGGGCCACTTTGGTCCCCAACGGACTGCTCTAAAGGTCTTAGATTCTGGTCTCTTTTGGCCCACATTGTTTAGGGATGACCATGAATTCTTTAAATCTTGTCCTCTTTGTCAAAGAATGGGGAATGTCTCTAAAATAAATGAGATGCCCCAACAACCCTTGCTATTCCATGACATTTTTTATGTTTAGGGCATTGACTTTATGGGACCATTCCCCAATTCATTTGGGAACCTTTACATTCTTCTAGCAGTGGATTATGTTTCAAAGTGGGTAGAGGCATGAGCCACAAGGACAGATGATTCCAAGACAGTTGAGGAATTTTTGAGAACCCAAATATTCTGTAGGTTTGGATTACCTAGGTTTATCATCAGTGATCAGGGTTCTCATTTCTGAAACCGCACAATGCAATCTCTTTTGCGCAGGTATGGGGTTGGGCATCGAGTGTCTACTGCTTATCACCCACAAACAAATGGTCAAGCCGAAGTATCAAATAGAGAGGTAAAATAGGTTCTTGAGAAAACTGTTCAACCAAACAGAAAAGACTGGAGTCTTAGACTTGATGATTCATTATGGGCTTACCGTACTGCATTCAAAACTCCAATTGGCATGTCACCATATCGGATAGTTTTTGGGAAGAGTTGTCACCTCCCTGTTGAGGTAGAGCACCGGGCCTACTGGGCTATTAAACAATGCAATTATAATCTTTCTGGTGCAGGTATTCAACAGAAGTTGCAGATTCAGGAGTTGGAGGAAATGAGAAGAGATTCATATGAGAACTTCCGAATTTATAAGGAGTGAACCAAGGCTGCCCACAACCATCTCATCCTTCATCGTCAATTCCACATCGGGTAGAAGGTCCTCCTCTACAATGCAAGGCTGAAGTTGAACCCTGGTAAGCTTTATTCCCGTTGGTTTGGACCTTAAATTGTTACTGATGTCTCTCCATTTGGTGATGTCCAGGTTCAAAATGAAGACACCAAGCAAACCTTCACTGTCAATGGGCAGCGGTTGAAGCACTTCCTTGAAGCCATTCTGGAGTCCTGAATGGAGGAACTCCATGTTCAAGAAGCAATCTATGAATAACACTCACCAGGTTTTATCTTTCCTTCCCATAGTCTCTTTTATTACAGTGAGGACACTGCATTATCTAGGTGTGGGGGGATGGGTACATCCCTATGTTTGTTAGGAATTTTTCATTGTCTCTCTTCTTTGTTCTCTTTTTCTCTTGTTGAATGGTATTGTCACTTGCCCCCCTATTTCCCCCCCTCACTTTTGTGCTAAAATGATGATTTTGATGCCTAATTTATCATGGAAAATGATGCCCGTTTTATCATTGATGTTATTGAAGATACATGAGGAATTTCCCATTTTCAGGTTGTTTTAACATTCAAAAAAAATTCTGATGAAATGTGCATTTCAGCATGAATTCAACATTTTGGTGTGAATTTCTCTTGAAAATTGGTTGTTGGTAGATGATATGAATGGTTGTATCATTTTTAATCCATTGAGAAGAGTGGTACCCTTTTTTTTGAATAGTTTAAGGGAAAATTGTGTCATTTAATCTCTCCACAAATTTTTTCACCCAACCATGAAGTGTGAATATTTCTTACTTTATTGAAGGTAAATATAAGTTAGGTTAATTTTTCTCTACTTTCCAAATGATCTTTACATACGTTCGTTCCTTATCCGATCTATTTCATTACTATACTAGATTGACCTACGCGTGTGTACCTGTTATCCGACTGTTGTACGCCCTCAAAAAAATGGTTTTGTATTTTGGGAAGGTCAAAAACCACCCTTTCTCGACCTTTTATGTTGTTATAACTATTACAATTAGTGTCGTGAGGACATCGAACATGGGTTGAGATAAGAGTGTGAGATTTGTTCCAAGTGCAACTTTTGAAAAAAAAATATTGAGGGGAGTGATGAAATGTACAGCATATGGGGATATCTAGGTCGGGAGCTTTAGGTTTGACTTCTGGGAATGCTTAATTGAGTGGGTCTTGGAATTTGATTTCAAAGGATGTAGGGAAGGTTCGGTGGAAAGAATCAAGTCAGTAGACTAACTTTAAAATAACTTATATTTATTTACTAGAAAGTGGAAAGAATAGCATGAAATGGTTGTCACACACACACATGGAGAATTGGTTACATGATTAACTTTTGAATTATTTTCTTTGATTGGTATCATTCGTCTCTTCTAATTTCATTTGGATACAATTTTTGAGACGACTTTTTCCATGATCACTGAGAATAACTCCTCGGTGTGATTTGTGCTTTGATCACAATTCTATCAGAAAAAAATTTCTCAAGAATGTAAAATCTTCATGAAGTTGGGAATATCTACATGCATAATTTTTAGAAATGTGAATTTTCCCAGGAGTGCAAATTTTTAGGTGTGGGGGTGTGATCGTATCACGATTCACTGTTTCATTTTCACCCTTACACCGCCGTGCTAAACATATTTTGTATTAAAAATTATAAAAATATTATCAAATTATGCTTCATTTTTTATTCAATAATTTTTTTTATCACTTTTAAATAGGGCAATGATACTTTTTTTGAAAATTACAATGTAGGTGGAGGTGATTTGGAGGGCCCATGATGAAGTCATTGAAAAATGGGCCAAACTGCGCAGGATCCAAGAAGTTCAGTGGACTCAAATTAATTTTGGTACAAAAAAGTGCATCCAAATGGGCTGAAATTTTGTGGTTTTATCCAAAACTCATTGGGATACAACTTTCATTTAATAACCTAAGAACTATTCGGCCATTAAGGGGCCCAGCCGACCTGATCTGTCCAGCACACCCAATCTGATCGAGGTCAAAAGTTTTGTGAAGTGATAGGTCCATATCTCACGATCCACTTGTTTAAATGATTCCAAACTTTCGGTGGAGATATTCCAGACGTGGGGCTACAACTTTTTAGTTTTCCACAAAACGTGTTAAGACTTTATGGTAGGCTAAAACAATGTTACAAACTGTTTTAGTAAATCTGTGTGCCCAAAACCACCTCCCACATTTCCTATAAAAGGGCACCTTGGGCTCCTCATTTGGAAGTTCGACCAGGAGTCAAAGATCTGGTATTTTGGATAAAAAAGGGAGTACTCTCATCATCCAAGAAGTTCTGGATTCCTCTATCCTCATAGGGGGATCAAGGATGAAGAAGGAGTTTCACCCAAGCCTCCTCCTCCTCACGATGGCGAGCTAAACGGTGGGAGATCATTTCGAGGGAGCTACACTTACTTGGGAGGGAGTTCCAGCACTTGTTCTTCCACTGGTTTTGTATAATTTGTGTGTTAAATATTTCACTTATGATTAATCTCTGTGCTCTTATCTTCTGAATTCATTTGTGTGGTTTAATTTAAGTGAAACACCTTTTATCGCAACACCGATTGGGTTGAGATTTCAAGTGGGGATCTTGGTTTGTTCCGATAGGACAAGACAAGAACCCTATTAATATCACACATACATAATATTTCAGTATGTTTTGGTAGCCTTAACTCTGTTATTGAGACTCAAACCTTGACAACACAATTGTTTTGTCAAGGGTTGGTGCTTTGCGTAACATTCTAAGAGGCAAGAGGGGAGTCAAGATCTTGACAACTTTCAACCAAAGAATTGAACAAAACCATGTCAATATTTTCAGAAAAATGAACTATCCAATTTGTGTAGTGAACTTGAAATGATCTCCTTTATCTCATAATTGTAAAACACCTCTTTTATTTTTCAATTATTAAACTCTTCAAATCAATTCATTTTCTTTAAACTGTTTTCAAAAAATACCCCCCTTTTAGTCCCTTTTATTAAGAACACACACTCTAAACCTACCAACGCTCCTTGAGAGATGACCTGGGGTCTGCCCTAGACTGTATATCATCCTCAAAAACATAATCAATTGACATTTCATGATAGCACGGTCACCTAGACATCCCTCTGTGCTATTGTGAACCCAAATCCAGGGTGTGGATCAAACTGTTTATTAATTTAAACTACTTGGTGGAAGCTGATCACCAAGTGGAGAGGACTAAGTCTCATATTGATATTGAACCTCTTATTTATTTCTAGTGTGTTTTTTACTCTTTAGTTTTACTCTATTTTATCATGTACTTCATAAAACTAAATTGAACTCTGACAGTTAGTTTAGAAAGTGTTTTCAACTGTTTTGAACTAGTAGGTTAGTTTTAAAAGTCATATTAATCTTTAGATTAGTATATTTTAGAACTAATAAATTCTTTGAGAAACTAATTGAACATTTCAAACTCTTATAAATTCACTACAAACTGTCTTAGATTATACTTTTTAATTGGGGTAATTTTTTAAAGAACCATCTTTTAAACATAAATTTTTATAGATACTCAATTCACCCCCCTCTTGATTACTCTACTATGACCAACAGCTTGATGCATGTTATTATAGGATACTTAGTGATGTTTAGACTATTATACATAGCTTCAAGTTCAATTCTGAATATCCCCCCCCCCCCCATATTATCTTTGTTCCAAAACCCTTTTTAATTCACATCATGTTTTCTATATTTTCTAGATGTTATGAAAAAGTAATCATATTTTGTGTAGGATCTAGATCAAAGAAAAAATTCCTATAAAAATGGTATGTCCTACATGACCTTAAACTATTCTATGGGGTCTGAGTTACCTTATATACAATCCAAGTTTACATTAGAGTTCGCAACCAATGACTCCTAGTGTAATAAACCGGTTTTTGACTTAGGTATGGATAATTTAAATTTCAGTATAACTCCTTATAATGGACCTTTTTTGGATGCTTAATTAGTTCATGAAGGTCTCAGGGGTGTTCGAATCTTGTTCTAATCCTAGAGCACAGCTTTTTAGGAGAATTTGGTTTGTCGCATGGTTAGTGTAAACTGTGTGGGTAGAGTGTATGGTCAGATCTAACCATGTATATGGTCTACTTTTTTGGGAAGAGCCATTCCACATAGTTGGTGCACAGTTTCCCTAATCATGTTAACTAACCATGTAGGTTCCCCGCTTCTCTAAGTACCCGTGAATGGTTTGTGCACAGTCTGAAAAACTATAAGATCAAATCGTGTATAGGATAATTTTTGGGTAAAATGACCAATTTAACCTTAATGATCTAATTTAACCTCTTTATTCTTCCCTAATCAAATTTACAATGGTATTAACCTCCATTTATCCCATTTTGGATCTTTTAAAGGCCAAATATATTTATTGAGATATATCCTTCATCCGGGGACCAATCGAGCTTCTGTTTGTCACGTTGGATGCGCAATGGAAATTACTCGAGTCCATTTTATCCCTTATTTGTTTCTCCTTCTCTCAAAGTATTTATCGAGGTTTAGGATTTTATGCATGTTTTCTATATCTTCTCTGATCTGGGCCAAATTAGAGGTCGATACTGGATGAGGATATTCATACAAGTATAAGGAGAGTGGTCTATAACTCATCCATCAAGCTCGTTGATTTTGGGATTGTCATGTGGGGGCCACCAATTTCATAATGTTGTTTATTAAATTTATATGCCTTTTTATAGTCATTAGAATCATATGGTTTTTCTCTTTCCATAAATGTTATTGGTTACTAGTGGTTGCGTCCACAACTCCTAACACCCCATATAGGGTGATATGCCATAATTGGGTTTTTAGTGTTTTAACACTTTTGTGCCATCGTTTGGGTGATCTCAAGTGTGACCACACTAATGGTAAGCCTACTTATATTAATTTCCTATTGAATCATGAAATTTTTAATATCTTGTGACTTTTCACTTCCACTTGAACTGCCAAAGGTAAATGATTAAATGTAAGTGATTAATTTAAAAGATATTATGGAAACCATACTTTATTATATGAATTGGTATTATTAAATATAAATGAATATTGGGTTGCATGTTTTTAGAACACCTTTCCATGTTTATGGAAGGTAGTGTATTGAACCTTATTAATTGAACTTGACTTACATGGTTTTAATTAAAATTTGGAATGCTACATATCCTTATCAAAATAATGAAAATAAAAGCTTGAACCAAGTGAATTTTTTGTTGGGTCGGAACAAACGAGGAAAAGATGGCAAGAGGGGGGGTGAATTGCCTTTTAAAAAAATGATTAACAATTTAAAAATCAAAGTTAAGATGCAGCAGAAATAAATGAGGCAAGACACAAGAAATTGATAACGGAGTTCGGCCAAAACCCGGCCTACGTCTCCGCTCCCAACTCAACCGTTGAGAGATTCCTACCGCTTGCTTTTCAATGGTTTTAGCAAGAAACCCACTAGGCTTTGAGGTAGCACTAGGACCTATTACAGCTTGCTTTTATTGGTTAAGCAAGAACCCACTTACTTTTAATGGTTAAGTAAGAACCCACTAGCCTTTTTAACGGGTGAAGGCTAGCTCACCGAAACACAAGCCTTTTAAAAGGAAAGGCTTGAAGAAACCTCTTCACACCTTAATGGTGGTGTGAGAACCCAAAGAAAGGGGGATGAGAAAAGGGGTTGGGGTTTGTAGGCACAAACCCAATTTTAAGCTCAAAATAAAATAAACAATAAAACCGTATAGTTGAGAAGCCTTGGGCGCCAAAGGTTGAATGGAGTTGAAGACGTGCACTCCCAAGCTTCTATGGTGGTGCTCCTTGGATGTGGAATTGGATTGGAGCAGTTGTGGTTCCCTTGGAGCAATCCGCCGGAAGTTTGCCAAATGAGGAGAATTGTGTTCGTTGGCTTCACAATGCTTAATTATGGTCCGGCTGGGTTCCGGGGCTTCCTTGGCCTTTATTTATAGGCATGGAACCCATTGGGGGCCTTCGGAGCCGTTGGAGAAGTCCTCGGAGCCGTTGGAGGCCAAAAGATGGTTGACTGGTCAAACCCAACGGCTAGTTTGACTGGGCTACCGGCTGGCCGGTACAGTCCCACCGGCTGGCCGGTGTGTGCAAAAAGGCATAGGATTCTTGTCCAGGGTCCACCGGCTGACCGGTTCCAGAGCCACCGGCTTGCCGGTGCCTTGGTAGAGAAGAAGAGTCTTGATCCAGGCTCTACCGGTCGACCGGTGAGGAGCCACCGGCTGGCCGGTGGCAAGACAGTAGCAAACACTATTTGGGCTGGGTGCCACAGGTCGACCGGTGACAGAGCCACCGGTCGACCGGTGGAACCTGGCAGTGGGCAATGCCTCTGCCAGTTCCACCGGCTGGCCGGTGCTATCACACCGGTTGGCCGGTGGACTGAATTTCAGTCCATTTTGCCAACTTTCTTGGGCCAATCCTTTGGCAATCTTTTGCCTATCATCCACAACACTTAAAAACAAGGTTAGACAAACATGAAAGTGATTGTGATCATGAAAATTAAACCACGAGGGGATACGAGAGGTACAACAATCTCCCCCTATTTTGATGATCACAATCACCAAAACAATTAAAGTAAAAAACTGAAATTGAAAGGAAATGCTAAACAAGATGAAAAGGATTCTCCCCCAATCAATCAAGAAATTTCTCCCCCTTTGTGATTATCAAAATAGCGTGGGGCATAAAACTTGATTGAGGGAAAAACTTTGAAAAACAAGAAGAGATTTTAAATCAATTGAAATTTTTGAAATTGAAATGAGAATTTGAATAACAGTTTGAATTGACAGTTTTGAATCAAAAACCAATTGAATTTTGAAATTTGAAATTTGAAACCAAAAGTTGAAATTGAATGTTTGAAAAAAAAATTGAAATTGAAAAGCTTAAACAATCCTAACTCCCCCTAAATAAAAACAATAAATCACCGGGGAGAGGGATTTTGAAAAGAAATGATTTTAGGCCCGGAGAGACTCGCTAGAAGGGATTTTTCAATCCATACTTGTCTCATGGCGGGTCTTCTCCTATAAAACTCATCGGAAAAGAAAAATGACTTTGGTTGGCCGTACCGGGCATTTTTGCAATTGCACTCATAGATTAGGTGCCCGGGTTTTTTACAATAATTGCAAAATTTAAAACTAGAGCTCCCCCTTACAAAAACAGTTGGAGCATGGGAGGAGGAAGCTATATTGGTATATCCTAGCCCTTGGGTGGTTCTAGATATACGTTGGGAACCAAGCAAATTGTTTAAATTTTGTTCCCCTTGGGTGAACTTAGCTAAGGATTCTCTAAGGTCCTTGATGGTTGATTCCAAAGAATCAACATTGGGGAAATTTTGGATTTTTAGGGAGAGTTCCTCCTTCTCTTTGAGAAGTTGGTCTTTTTCGGAGGAAAGCTTTTTGAAATTCTTTTTTAAAGCAAAAAATTTTGAAGAGAGTTCATGAAAACCATTTTCAAGTTGGTCTCTAGCATGTTGGAGTTCTTCATATGACAAATGATTGAAAGAATTTGAAGAACAAGAGGAGGAGGAATCGGAAGATGTTACCTCATGTTTTGCCATTAGGAATTTTGTACCTTGGTCGCTTGAGAAGGAGGAGAATGAAGAGGTGGAGCTATCACTCCATGTTGCCTTTGAAGCCTTCTTCTTCTCCTTTTTCTTGGCCCTTTTCTTGTGAAGTGGGCAAGCGGGTACGGATTTTGCATCGGGTTCTAGCTTTCGAGCGGGTTCTTGCTTTTGAGCCATGCTAGTACCTTCATGGGTTAGCTCTAAACATTTCCAAATATCATGTGAAGATGTGCAAGAAGAAATATGATCAAAAACATTTCTATCTAAGCCACAATGAAGAGCATTCATGGCTTTGCCATCAAGCTCGAAATTTGCAATGTCATTGGGGGTCCATTTTGACTCATCGGGAGAAGAGAGCGTAAAACCATGCATAACAATTCTAAAAATTGGATAACCAATGCTTTTAAGAAAATTTGACATGCGGGTTTTCCAAAAAGAATAATCGGCTCCATCAAAGAATGGAGCACGATCCAAAGAATAGCCTTCGGGGGATTGAGAGGAAGAAGCGGTAGAAGCCATCAAAAAAGGATCTTAAATTTGAAACCGGGTTAGGGATTTATTCAAATTTCCCTCTGATACCAATTGTTGGGTCGGAAGAACACCCCAAGGAGGGAATGATGGCAAGAGGGGGGGTGAATTGCCTTTTAAAAAAATGATTAACAATTTAAAAATCAAAGTTAAGATGCAGCGGAAATAAATGAGGCAAGACACAAGAAATTGATAACGGAGTTCGGACAAAACCCGGCCTACGTCTCCGCTCCCAACTCAACCGTTGAGAGATTCCTACCGCTTGCTTTTCAATGGTTTTAGCAAGAAACCCACTAGGCTTTGAGGTAGCACTAGGACCTATTACAGCTTGCTTTTATTGGTTAAGCAAGAACCCACTTACTTTTAATGGTTAAGTAAGAACCCACTAGCCTTTTTAACGGGTGAAGGCTAGCTCACCGAAACACAAGCCTTTTAAAAGGAAAGGCTTGAAGAAACCTCTTCACACCTTAATGGTGGTGTGAGAACCCAAAGAAAGGGGGATGAGAAAAGGGGTTGGGGTTTGTAGGCACAAACCCAATTTTAAGCTCAAAATAAAATAAACAATAAAACCGTATAGTTGAGAAGCCTTGGGCGCCAAAGGTTGAATGGAGTTGAAGACGTGCACTCCCAAGCTTCTATGGTGGTGCTCCTTGGATGTGGAATTGGATTGGAGCAGTTGTGGTTCCCTTGGAGCAATCCGCCGGAAGTTTGCCAAATGAGGAGAATTGTGTTCGTTGGCTTCACAATGCTTAATTATGGTCCGGCTGGGTTCCGGGGCTTCCTTGGCCTTTATTTATAGGCATGGAACCCATTGGGGGCCTTCGGAGCCGTTGGAGAAGTCCTCGGAGCCGTTGGAGGCCAAAAGATGGTTGACTGGTCAAACCCAACGGCTAGTTTGACTGGGCTACCGGCTGGCCGGTACAGTCCCACCGGCTGGCCGGTGTGTGCAAAAAGGCATAGGATTCTTGTCCAGGGTCCACCGGCTGACCGGTTCCAGAGCCACCGGCTTGCCGGTGCCTTGGTAGAGAAGAAGAGTCTTGATCCAGGCTCTACCGGTCGACCGGTGAGGAGCCACCGGCTGGCCGGTGGCAAGACAGTAGCAAACACTATTTGGGCTGGGTGCCACAGGTCGACCGGTGACAGAGCCACCGGTCGACCGGTGGAACCTGGCAGTGGGCAATGCCTCTGCCAGTTCCACCGGCTGGCCGGTGCTATCACACCGGTTGGCCGGTGGACTGAATTTCAGTCCATTTTGCCAACTTTCTTGGGCCAATCCTTTGGCAATCTTTTGCCTATCATCCACAACACTTAAAAACAAGGTTAGACAAACATGAAAGTGATTGTGATCATGAAAATTAAACCACGAGGGGATACGAGAGGTACAACATTTTTTAATGGCATAGTTATCATATGAAAAAATTAATTTTCATGAATTAAATGTAAGGTGAATCTTTATGAAAATGGACCTTGACATATTTATAGGAATTCTTGACTTGTTTTATCTCTTGGATTCTTGAGGGAATGCCTTGGGTACTCAAGGACATCATTCCAATTCAAGGATGTCAGTTGCATTGGGTGAGACCTACCTAGTGAATTGATCATTGTATTCCTCTATATGTTCAGTATAACACCATAGGATCCCTTCATTATTATTATAGGATTCCTTAGATACAATCATTGGATCCAACATG
The DNA here is from genome assembly GCA_963277665.1 of Viscum album. Taxonomy (NCBI): domain Eukaryota; kingdom Viridiplantae; phylum Streptophyta; class Magnoliopsida; order Santalales; family Viscaceae; genus Viscum; species Viscum album. The sequence goes on from OY728136.1 coordinate 2,037,196,256, forward strand.
ACATGAGGTTCCTTTTTTACATCCTTGGACCTGATCACTATTTATCTCCCATTTTACCTTGGATGATTTCCTTAGACTTGATTAGAAATATTATTGTGGGAATGCCTTGGAGGATGCTCATTGGGTTACACTATTACCCATGAATTAAACTTAGTTACTAGTGATTTAGCGGCCCGTGAGGTCTAGGTTTCCTTGGTGAATACCATGGAACCACTTCATATTAATTATCAATTATGGTTTCCTTGTTACATATTGGAAACTTCCCTATTTATAATATCATGAGGTGATGTAAGTGATGTATATGCCTCACGTGACTTGTTTATATAAACTAGAACTTAATTAATTGATGAACTAGTTACATGTTCAGACACTAGCTGAGGGATAAAGTGGGTACTTGGGTATTTAGTTACATTGCAATGATTTACTTTATATATGAATTCTTCCACACTGTTACTTTTACATTACATGGGATGAATTTTATAGACATCATTGATGGTGGCCCACTAAGATTTATCTCACACCCTCTCTGGGAACCATTGGTACCCAGGGAAAATTACATGTATATTAGTGTTGATAAAGGGAAGTGTTTTAAGAACTCATACCTTTATTTCAGGTATGTTTTTTTTTTCTAGAGTTTTTGAGAAAAGAGGAGTTTCTGGAAATTTTTGATGTACACGTCGTGTACTTTATGAGTACACGTTGTGTACTCCCTTTCCATGCGACGTCGTGTGTTGGCCATGTCTGAGCCACACACACGACCATGTAGGGGTGATGTGGAGGCCGCTTAAATAAGAGTACGGAAAATCCTAGTACATGCCATGTACTCCAAAATTACAAGCCGTGTACTTTCTTTTTTTTCATTAAACGGAACGGGGTCGCGTCTTAACCCCAGAACTGTCTTATTCTCCATCTTATTTGACCGAGAGCATCCCTTATGGATTCAAATCTCCTCAGAGCCCTCGTGCCTCCATCCTTTCTCTAAATCGACTTCTGTTGATTGCGTTGGAATCACAGCGTTAAGATCTTCCTTCTCCTAGAGCTTTGTTTTCCAATTTCTCCTCTTTCTCAAGTTATTGTGGGTTAAGAATTTTGGATGTTTTTGTAGATATAAAATGTTCTAAGGAGATTCAAGCCTCGTGGTTCAATTATATTGATCTCCTAGCATAAAGGTAGGTGGTTTGTGCCTTTATGTTTGAAGTCTTTGAGTTTAATGTGCAATTTTCACCAATACCCTTGAATGGGGTATTGCGTGTTCACTGTTTTGCCTCTTTTGTTTTCCTACCTTTCTTTTATTCTTGTGTAGAGGTAATTTGGTTATGTATGAGGATAATTTCTATGTTTGGATTTTTTTCCCATGCCTTGTTCTGTTTACGACCTTTTGGTCTTGTTCAGCCTTTGGTCGTTATACCTGTTTTCCATGCCTTGTGACTGTAGGATGGAGTGATGTTTCCTGACATGCTTGTTATGTTGTAGACTAGTTATCCAAGTAGATCTTTAGGTTTAATTTGGCCTTATATAATTATTATTCACTGACTGGCATGGGGCCGTGAGAACCTGGTGCTATAGACTATAAGGGGATAGACCGAGTGAGCTTCCTCGTAGAGTCTTGGACATTATAGACTATAGGGGATAGACCAAGTGAGATTCCCAGAGAGTCTTGGATATTATATACTACAGGGGGATGGACCGAGTGAACTTCATCAGAGATTCTTGAGCTTTATAGACTATATGGGGGTAGACCAAGTGATCTTCCTTGGAGATTCTGTGTTTTGTTTGAATTTCCTTAAACCATTCCAGGATATAGGAGGAATTGGATGAGTGAGCTTCCTCAGAGAGTATGTGATAGACCTGGGGATATAGGAGGAATTAACCGAGTGAGATTCCTCAGAGAGTCTCTAGACCTTGGGGCTATAAGGGGATTAGACCGTGCGATCTTCCTCAGAGAGTCCCTGACTACCTTAGACTATAAGGGGAATTGACTGAGCGTGCTTCCTCAGAGAGTCTTATAATTTTGTATGACCAAACCAGAGGGGTTAGGCTGAGTGTACTGCCCAGAGGGTTGTTGGTACTTCTTGGATAGGACTAGAGGGGATGGCTATGAGCACTTCCTAGAGTGTTACCTGTTTGTGGTTAGTTGTTGCTTTACTGTTGCTTATTGATCTACGGGTTGTTTACTGCTATGTATTATCTTGTTCACTACTTACTGTTTACTGTTTACTGTAATTTACCTTCCATATACTCACTGACTATTAGGCACAGATCTTCGAGTGGTTTCCTACTGATATTTAGTCTCACACCTTGTTTGGGTCATGCTTTTGTGCCCAAACATATTATATTGCTATAGGTATAGACAAGGGCAAGCGCCCTTCGACTTCAAGTACTTGATTTCATTGGAGTAGGAGAGCATGGGACCAAGCCAAGGCTTGAGATGATGAGGAGTTTATCTGTTTAGATTTCTTTTGTACTTTGGTTTGCACTATTGTATTTCCAGCACTGTGACTTGTTTGGATGCTTTCCTAGACATATGTAACATGCATCATTTCATGTATGTATGTGTGCTCCAGTCATTTATATTTTTAGTCTTCCGCTGTTTACTGTTGTTGGATATTTACTACTTCCGCTATTGTATGAGTTGTTTACTTCCGCTGTGTACTCTGCCAATGAGGGCATAGTTTCCCTATTATCACACCCAAGGCCCTCACTACTAGTCAATAGCCTCTAGAATTTGGGGAAATTCACTTGAGTCCATGTGACCAACTGGGTACAGAGCGCCTCTAGGTGGCTTCCGGAACCGGGATGTTACAAGTGTAATGCTTCAGACAATTGATTGTTTGTTGTTCTAGGATGAATCTAGTAGAAGACGACCGAGCTATAGCTCAGGATACTTGGGATATTTTATGTATTTCCTTTTTTCTACATTAGGTTTTTCATGTATTCTTGCTACTTTGTATCCATGTTTTATAGATTTCTAGTGACATGACATATATCATCATTAGTTGTTGTATGTTATTATAGTTATTTTAGTTATTTTTATCCTTGTCTCTTTCTGCTATTCCATATATTTATTTATATTTATTTCACTACTTACCTCTATTTATAATTATCCACTATGCTACACTTTGGTGATGATAGAATATTCTCTCCACAAACACACCCTATGCCCTCACTACAAGTCTATAGCCACTGGTGTTTTGGGAGATGCGTTTGAGGCCATGTGGCCCACCAAGCATGAGGCACCTATTAAGTGGCATTTGGGTCTAGGATGTCACAAAGTGGTATTAGAGGTGGTTCATTTCTTACTTTACTATTTAGATATAATAGATTAGAGATTAGGAACACTTTTAAGTTGGTCATAATTCATGATTGGGCATTGTGAACCCATGTTTAGGGTAAAGGATGAGTTTCTTGAATTATAATTGTGGTTTTTCTTTTTCCTATTACATTTGATATCATTTCACCATTGGGTGACTCACATTTTATGTAGTGTTTTGACTATTCTTATGATTTATATTATATTTTATACTTATCCAAATGATATGAGGTAAAGTATTATTGTTACATGCATCATATAGTCACCTAGTATTTACATGTCATTCATGTTTCCATGTCATATAGGTGCATTTCACTTCTTACATTACATGATAGACCTATGTTTGTTGAGTGATCCTTTCCCATATATGTGTTTGTGCTACTATTGGGTTGTGGTTGAGTGATTTCCTATTTCAATTCATGAGGTGTTATAGGCCCTCATGCGATGGAATGATTAATTTAACAAATAAATCCTTTTATTAGAAATTCAAGTGGGTGTTAATCTCAGTGATAAGGATTATGTAACCTAATTCACTAGGTTGTAAAAGTCATTTTAAATTAACTTTGATACAAGTTTTAAGAAAATGAAAACATAAAAGTGGAATGGTTGCACATACTTATCCCACATTGTAATTTTTATGAAATTTAAATGAGTGAACCTTGTAATTAAATGTTAAAATAAATGAAATGGTTTCCAGTAAATGATGAAGAAAGGTACCATTGACCCTTCATCTATTTGAACCCCTAAAACTAATATCTGAGCACTTACCGATACCTAGTTGTCTAAGTGGGTAGTTGGGGTAGCATGCCTTGGGTAGTGAGTTTTCTTACTTTCAATTTACACTTGTGATGATATTTTTTTCTTCTAAAATTGTTCTGAGCTGTGTGGTTGGAAATTTTAGACCAATTTCTCCATGACGTCCACATGTCGTGCACCAAGAGGGTGGTGATGAATACACTCTAAACATTGTGGGCCCTGAGCCACCAATCCTAGAACCATGAGTTCCACTGGATGCACCACCTATTATACCTAATCTAGGAATTTATTTCTAAGTTTGTGATAGTTTCTTATGTATGATGTAGTTCATGCATGGTGCTCCACAAATTTCACCTATTATGGATGATCTAACTAGTGAGTTCCAGTTACAGTATCCTCCCACCTTTTTGAGGGATGGTGGTCCACAGGCTGATGAGCTTTGGCTAGAGGCCACCCTAGCTATCTTTGAGCATATCAAGACACCTCTATAGCAGAGGTTAAAACATAATATGTACATGCTCTATGATTCTCCCAAGAGTTGGTGGGATGTGATTGCTCAAGCTGGTCGCCATCCGGACATGGTATGGGTTGATTTACATGCTGCCTTCCATGATCAGTTCTTTCCTCAAACACTGAGATATGATAGAGCTAGAGATTTTATGAATCTATAGTAGGGTTTTATGTCAGTTATAGATTATTCATCATGTTTCACTATGAAACAAAGCTTTTCACCACTTCTAGACGGTGATGATATTTTGATGCTAGGTGTTTCAGAGATGGGCTCTAGTATTCCATCCGTACTCAGGTTAATGTGTTCTAGCTACCTACTTTCTATGAGATCGTAAATCAATCTCTAATCACTGAGTGTATCCTAAGGGGTGGAGACAGTACCAAGTATAGAGGACCAATGCCACGTCAGGACAGTAGTTCTTCCGATAGAAGAAATTGATCCCTCGATGTTTTTCATTAGGGAAGTGGTAGTCAGGTTACATGTGTAGGTAGCTTTGTAGTGTGTCACTAGTGCAGACGTACAAGGCATCTGAATCCCTAGTGTGATAGAGACCCGCTAGAGTGTTGGTCTTGCAACTGTATGGGGAATCTTCATCATTTCTGTAGGACCTTTCCATCATCTTCTAGTGGATGTAGTTCTACACCATCTCCACCTCTAGGAGTAGGATCATTTACACCACATCAAGTGTGGAGTTGGAGTAGCACTGGAATGACTGGTCGAGGAGGAGGTCATGGTCATGGTAACTAGACCCCTGGTCACTAGCAGTTCTAGTAGAGTAGTTTTGGTCATGGTAGTATAGATGTTACATAGGGTCATGGATCAGGTCAGTTTCATTCATTGTAGCTGATACCCGAGGATCAAGTTGTGGGGCCATCTACAATATGAGGTATTATTCTATTAGCCTCCACTATAGTATCTACTTTATTTGATATAATTTCTTTACACTCTTTCATCTATTTATCTATCGAGGAAAGTCTTGGGATATAAATACAATGTTATTGTGGTGTAATGACCCTAGATACACCATTAGGGGTCCAATCATAGGGCATTCACTAGTATAGGAACTTCCCCCTTGAGGTAAGTAGTAAATCCTTTATATGGTACCTATTTTTTCTTGATATGAAGGGCTTCGATGTAATTATCAAGATGGATTGGTTGGTTCTGTATCATGGATTTGTAGACTACTATCACTAAAGGGTATTTTTTACATCACTAGAGGGTAACAGTTATCTTCATAAGGGTGAGTGGGATGTCCAAGATAGTAGTGGTAGACTAGATCATCATAGGATAGGTGTGTTGACTTCCCAAATTTCCAATCTCTTCATGGGTGATCAAGGTTTAGACCAGGAATAATTTCCTCTAGTAGTATATTGTTTCAAGGATGTATTTTTTTAGGACTTTTCTATCTTACCACCTGAGAGGGGGTAGATTATATGATCAATATTATTTTGGGAGTATATCCAATGACCATTCCTCTGTATAGGATGTCACTTAATAATCTCCATTATCTCAAGTAGTATTTATAGGATCTATAGGCCAAATGTTTTATATGGCCTAGAACTTCCTCTTGGGGTTTGACTATGCTTTTCGCCAAGATGGGGGATGGGAACCTTCATCTGTGTGTATATTATAGATGGTTGAACCATCTTATAGTCAATAACTAGTATCCACTTCCTCAATAGATGATCTCTTTGACCAGCTCTGAGGAGTTGGGGTCTTCTCTAAGATTGGCCTAAGATCAGCTTATCATCAGGTGAGAGTAAGGCCATTAGACATACCTTGTACAGCCTTACATAGAAGGTATGGTCTATATGAGTACATTGGTATTACATTAGGTCTTACAAATGTTCCCATCATTTTCATGGCTCTGATGAATAGAGTGTTCCAACCCTATTTTGATTCTTTTGTAATAGACTTTGTGGATGACATCTTGGTATATTCTCACACTCTTAGTGACCATAACAAGCACCTTAAGATCATTATAAGTACACTAAGAGAGTGTCAGATTTATGATGAGCTTGCTAAGTGCCACTTCCAGATCAAAAAAGTTCACTTATTGGGTCATATTATCTCAGTATTAGGAGTCTCTGTTGACCCAGAGAAGGTGAGTGTGGTGGTTTCCTAGGAGAAACCCAAGAATGTTTTTGATATATAGATTTTCTTAAGGATGGATGGATATTAAAAGTATCTCATACAAGACTTATCATTATTTTATTAACCTCTTAATTACCTTAAAAATAAGTGTGTTAAGTTCTTGTGGTTAGAAGCATGTGATAAATCCTTTTAGGATCTGAAAGGGAAGCTTGCCTCAACACCTATTCTGATTCTACCGGAGCCTAGAATAGGTTATATCATCTTTTGGGATGCATCAAGTATCTTCCTAGGAGTAGTGATTATGTATAAGTATAGATTCATTATGTATGGATCTTGATAGTTGATACCTCATGAAAGAAACTACTTGATGCATGACCTTGAGATATCAGTAGTTGTCCATGCCTTATGTTTCTAGAGGCACTATCTGTTAGGTGGGTGTTTTGTGGTGTATACAGACTACAAGAGACTCAAATATATATTTCTGCAACATAAATTGAATCTCAAACAGTGAAAATGGGTTGAATATATTCAGTCCTTCAATTTTTGAGACTGCCTATATGCCTAGAAATGGAAATGTAGCCACTCATGCGATGAGTCATAAAACTCAAGCATAGGTTGTACAGGAAGCTAATGATGAATGGAAGTTGCATCTAGAGTTTCATGATAGTCATGAACATTATTGACTCTCAACCTTGATAATTACCTATTCCCTCCTTGAGAAGGGGAAGACATGTAACACCCCAGGATATCGTAGTATGTGATCTCTTTAAATAACTTACGCTACATGCAACACTAAGTTTGAGTGCACCACGACTTACCAAACTAGTCGTTCAAAAAGAGGTTATGAATAGTATTAACTGAATTTTGAATTTTATATACTCTATATAATTTTAGAATCCATATTATGTGTTTATTAGACATAATATAAGAACAAATTCATTTTTTTTAGATAAAAGAGGTATTTTTTAGAAAAATGCAATTTTACCGCCTTTTAATGGAGAACCATTTTTAAAACCAATATTTGACACTTTTATATATTAAATTTAATTAAATTAAATTATTATTTAGAAGCGGGACATAAAAAATTAGTTTAGATAAATTTTTGGTACTTTTTTGATAACTTTCCTATTTTTATTAATAGTGAAAAATACTAAATAAATTTGATATAAACACACGTCAATCTTTTGATAGTTTTTTACTTTTTAAAAACCCACTTTTTGGTTTTGAAAATGGAAATTAATTTTAAAATAATTAATGAAAATTATATGTTTTTAATTTGGTAAAATAGAATTCTTTTTTGAATTTGAAATATCAAAATTATCTTAGGATTAATTTTTGGTATTTTTCTGAAAACTTTCAATTTTTTATAAATAGTGAAAAACATTGTGTTATTGTTTAAAACCAAATTTTTATTTAAATAATTATTTATTTTATTTAAATTTATTTTAAGTCAATATATATATATAATACCTATATAATTTCAATTTAATTCATTAGAGTCATTTTATAATAAAATTAATGTATAAAATTTTATTGAACTTTTTAACGTCTTTTACCCACCTTTTTGGCATATTTGCAAATTTGCATAAAAAGTAATTTTACCACTTATGTGACTTGAATTTAAAAAATCCTAGATACATGTTTGACATCATTAAGTAAAATGTGGTTCAATAAGATGAAAATAATTTTTGGTGAATAGTAACTTTTGACTTTTATTTACCACGGTTAAAAGTAAATAGGGTAATTAAAGGTAAAAATGATATTATAATTACCCTAACACAAGTACTAATTCTATTAGATAAGTTTATTTCGACCAAAACCAACCTTAGTAATAAAATATGATCATTTTGGTCCACTTTTATTAGATTAGGACATTTATTATTCTTTTATTTAAAGAAGAGTTAAAAGTGTTAAATTCAAAGCTTAATAAAAAACCATATTTAATATAGGGTTATACATAAGATAAATTCGACTATAAATATTCATTATAAATATAAAAATATTTCCTAAATAATTTTATTTTATTTATAAATTTTCAAGATTAAATAATTAAATTTATTTATGACACAATGTTGATGCAGTAATTACTTTATCAATGAAAGATTAAAATAATTGATATTATAAATATAAAAATAAATATAAATTTAGGCTTTCTAGGCCATCCACGAATTTTCTAGGTTAATATGAAATTTTAGGGTTGATTAAATAAAAAAAATTAAGTGATAAAGTTTTTATGACTTTAACAAAAACAAAATACCAAATAGTGTCAAAATTGACATAAATGGGTTTTTAAAACAAATACTATATTATTAATTGATATAATATTTATAAAAATATAATGTTTGTCCAAAGTACTTAGATAAGGTTATATATATGAATAATTAACTACTTGGGGTTCTCTTGGCTTTTTATAGTAAGTTTATTAACTATTTATTATAATAATACAAGAGGACATGGTAAAAGTTAAACTATTTAACTAAAAGTTAAATCTAAAATATAGGGTTAATATGGTGACATAAACTTGTCTAAAACAAATTGGTTGAGATTATTTAGACCCATACCCACCTTATATTTTAAATAAATCAATTTTGAGCCATTAGAAACCAAAAATAATTTTATAATAAAATAATATCTCAAACTTTTCCTAAAGTGACCCTCACCTCTCTTATAAAAGGGTACTTCCCTTTCTCTCAAAATCACACCTCCAAATCCATTTGGATTGTACAAACCCTAAATAAATCTCCTGCCAACTTACCTCACTTCAACCTAGAGGCATTACTTTGAACATAAATCCAACCTAAGGATCCCTTTTGTTCAAATCAAAAAAGAAACACCCAAAGAAGAGGTAATTATTTTATCACCTCTTTCAAAGTTATTTTCTTCTTCCACTTTCTATTTCTTTGTTATTTACATACCAAAATAATAAATACAGTACCTTATACATATTTTGATTTTATTATAAATATGGTAAAATCATACTCATTATTCTATCCATCCTATTAATGATAATGTCACCATCTGTGCGTACATACGGCTTACTGTCTCCACGTCGTGGTGTAATTTGTTATTCAACACTATGTTATTTGGATGGACATAATGATGAGTAATATGTATATAAATAATTAAAATAACATTATAATTTCTTTGTAAAATTAATATAACATCCAATTCCACACCTTTTAATCATTAAGGAAATGATATCATCGCTTGTGTGTACGTACGACTTACCGTCTCCACGACGCGATGAGATTCATTTCCAAGTTAACCATTCAATGATGATTATAAAAATATATATCATTAATAAGTATGTAATATATGACATAATAATTCAAATTTATATATATATATATATATATATATGTATGTATATATATATGTATGTATATATATATGTATTTAATTATATATATCTTATTCACTTACTTTCGTTCAATACGATATGAAAATGGAACCAGCATTTATGCGTACGTACGGCCTACCGTCTCCATAAATGGTGTTTTCTATTTCATATATATATCTATTATACATATTTATATTCTAAATATATATTATATATAAATCATTTTTTATATTCTATAAGTATTTAAATCATGATCTAAATGATACGATCAAGAATAACAAGTTAAAATACATACAATAAATAAAGCGATTATTACCCGAAATGTTAATTTAACATGGAAATCGTTATTAAATGCGTAGTATAAAGTCATAAATGAATCATGTATGATATAATAAATATGAATATGGATCTGGTATAATTTAATATTATACTATGGTCATTATACAGGAGTTTAAACGTACCCTCGGCCAAAGGAAAGTGCAAGGTAACTGGGACATTTTTATCATCCATGTCCATGTTTCATAAAAAAATCAAATTGAATATTTTAATGTATTTTTGAAGGGACTCTTTATCAAGATTATCATTTTAAATGTTTTAATGATTTATTTTTCTAAATCTTTTTAATTAATTTACATGTTTTAAAAATGATTTTAAGTATTTATTTATATGTGCAAGATTTTTTTAAAATGTTAATTCCTTTAAAAAGTTTCAAAGTGGTATGGGACACTTTGATTCAAAAATCACTTTTAAATGACTTCATTTATAAATGTGTGACTTTTAAATTATTTCACAAAAAGGGATATTTCTCTCAAAAAGTTTTACTGATCATTTTCAACTATGTCAACAATTTTTACTGGATATTATTCTTGATTAAGGTTGATTTATTATAATACAATCTTCCATATTTTATCGAATGAGTTGTGATATGTTTGACTGTGGATGTGCTATTTTTATACTTTTTATAGTTTATGGTTGAAGTATTGACATTTTTTATGCTAGTTTTAATATAAATGTTTATGTTATGTTTCAACATTTTCATATCAGGAATACAGTGGAATTAGTAAGTGATGGGTGGGGCCCACTATAGCCCCTTGATGCATCGGTAGGTCTCATGAGACAAACTAGTGTCTTGGTAGAAGGCATTGACAGAAATTTTATTTTTAGTCTTGGCACGAGGCCTTGACTATGTGGTAATGATGTCTAGTGTTAGGCATTCCCTCATTATGAAATTAATTATTACATGTGATTATTCGACTAGTAGAATATCCATGTGCATGTTTACATGGTAATGTTTGATTTATTTTCTCCATATTATGTTCAATTTTATGTTTAAAAGGATTTTGTTTTTATTACACATCTTGCCTTAAAATTTTATAGCTTCAGCTAAATTATTTACCCTTAATAAGCATCTGAGCTCACCCCTTTCTTATGTTTTGTTTTCCCAAGATTCCAAGAATTGTATTATGTTTGGTATACAGGGTTAAGCTAGGGGAATAATGGAGTTATAAATGGATTATTTATGTTGTATTTTATGTTTGAATGTGTAATGTAACATTCATTTATGTAATCTATTTTCCAAGACTACTAAATTGATCAGTCCTTTTGGACTTGATTCCTTTTAATCATGCCAATTTATTAAAATAATGCACTGGATCTGGGCTTCTGGGGTTGGGGCATTACAGTTGGTATCAGAGGAAGTTTAATAAAAACCTTGGAAACTAGATTTAGAAAAACTATGATTATAGAACATTACCCTAAGATAGACTTTGTGGATTAGTACAGAAGAACTTCCTAAAATTTTGGTAATGTAGATATTTTGTGTATTTTCCAAGCAATACATCCTTGTCTGGATACGAGTAGGTAGAGACGGCTCTAGCACAGATGTACCTACGAGTGAAAACTCTGAAAATGAGTTTCGAGCTTGACCTAGGGTATCCTCGTACATGACAATGGGTCTTTCTGCACTCTTGGTTACAACACTCTCGGGGGTTATTCTTAGGATAATTCACATTTTCTTTAAAAACCATTATGAAGGATTTAGAAGTAAATACTTCCTCAAATAAAATGTTTTTTATGATTATAGATTATATGCATAATATTTTAAATTTAGTTAGGTATTTTACAAGTTTGGAATTATGAATTGCAATTCATAAACTAACCTAGTGTATTCCATTGTTCTGAAATGGCACCCATTAGAAGGAATGAGAACTCCAGCAATACGCATGATCTAAAGAGTAATAAGGATCATATATTTCATGGTATTAAGTCAACATTTATAAGGGAAATAGTTTCTCATGTATTCTGATCATATGAAGAAATAGTATCATATGTTAATAATATAAGTAAAGAATTATCCGAGTCCTATGGCTTTGAAGCAAAGCAAGAGAAGAAAATGATGGTTGAGAGAAATATGGATAAAGGAAAGAGGGGAAAGAAGGATTTTCCTAAATGTGATAATTGTGGAAAGAATCACCTTGGTAAATGTTTGAAGGGAATGGGAGTTTGTTATAAGTGTGGAGAAAAATGACACCAAGTACGTGATTTCCAGGTTAAGAAAAAGGTTTCAAATGTACAATGATTTATCTACAAGGAGTTGAGATACTACGTGAATCAATGTCCAAATAATCAGGGTATGCCCCAAATGATGCTATTGGATAATAATCAAGTTATGATACTACCACATATAAAGAGGAATAACCGGTGTTATTATGTTGTTATTAAAGAATTATTTTATTTGAGTGTTGTATCAATGATGTAGTGGTTATATGAATTATGGAAATAAATAAGGATTGTACTACATTACTATTTCATTGAGGATTTGAGATTATACGGTTCTAAGAAAAGTGACTCAATAGAAAGTTAAACTTTTTGGAAAATACATGGTTGAAGGAAAGATAAACCTTAATATGGTTATGATACTGAGGTAGTGATTTTGGAATAATATATGATTGATTTGGATAAATTATATTCTATATTCTTGACTACTTTAAAACTAATTAATTGTTTGTTTATTCCATTATTGTTGGAGTTTACAACATTTTTGGATATAAGGAGTATATCCAGTATTATATTAGGAATAATGGAGCATGAATGTAATTAATAATGTTTTATGGTAATTCAGGGTGTTAATGTGTTTTAAAAGAATACATGATGAAGGTATTCACATGTTATTACATGGAAAAAAGAGATCTTCATTGTGTTTACCTTCCTTATAAATTTTGGACTGTGAGTTTGGATAGAATTATTTTGGATAAGTCTAAAGGATGGAATGGATTAAGTTTGACATTGGATACTATTGTTAAGGTTAAAGAATTTATTAGGATTATTTTTGGATTGTTATAAAAAGGACAACCTAGAGGTCAGGCGACAACCCATCGCATTTGACAAGGCCGCAAGGCTTGAACCCGCAACCGAAGGGCAACAAGGGTGCATCACCTACCACTAGCCTACATGATATCCTGGTTTGTATAAAGTATTTTTTTTAAATGGTCTGACAGATGAATTATAAATTCATTTTTTTTAACCTTATACGATTAGGATAAATAGAATATTTTTGAGTTCTCAGATGAGTTTGTCGTAGAAATTAGTTAAAGGATGTGACTCTAATTGTCAATTATTTTTTTTTTATTATTCTATGATGAAATTTATTCTTAAACTTTATGTAAAGGATCTTAAAACCAAAATTTGTTATCCTAATACCTTATGTTTTTTTGAACTTGTGAAATTTTAAATCATCATAGATTTATGGATTTGAGGCCCCCAATTTTCCATTCACTTATTTGTGATTGATGACCTTAATTACTCCCTATAAATATTTACGTTTTTTCACCAATTATAATTTCCACCAATGTTCTCCTATTTGAAAACCTAATTTGGTGGTGACTTTTTCATTTCCCTTTCCCTCTTATTAAGACTAAATTTTATTAACCCTATTTCTGATGTGGTTTTTCCACAAAGGTATTTTTTATTTTCAACCTTTTATTTTTGAAAAAAAAAATTCAAATTGTGAGGATTAAATTTATTGAATGAGGGGAGAATGTAACACCCTAGGATTTCGTAGTACGTGATCTCTTTAAAGAACTTGTGCTACACGCAACACCGAGTTCGAGCGCACCACGACTTACAAAACTAACCGTTCAAAAAGAATTTATGAATAGTATTAACTGAATTTTGAATTTTATATACTCCATATAATTTTAGAATCTATATTATGTGTTTCTTAGACATAATATAAAAACAAATTCATTTTTTTCAGATAAAAGAAGTATTTTTCAAAAAATTGCAATTTTACCGCCTTTTAATGGAGAACACTTTTTAAAACAAATATTTTACACTTTTATATATTCAATTTAATTAAATTATATTATTATTTAGAAGTGGGACATAAAAATTTATTTTGGATAAATTTTTGTTACTTTTCTGATAACTTTCATATTTTGATGAATAGTGAAAAATACTAAATATTAATTGAAAACAAATTTTTAATTGAAATAATTTATAGTGTTAAATTATGAATTTGAATGGTTTGGAAGCATAATTAGATTATATTTTTATCATTTAATATAATTTAGGTCATTATAAGTAATTCCACATTTAAATTTGACATAAACACATGTCAATCTTTTGATAGTTTTTTACTTTTTAAAAACCCACTTTTTAGTTTTGACAACGGAAATTAATTTTAAATTAATTAATGAAACTTCTATGTTTTTAATTTTTTAAAATAGAATTCATTTTTTAATTCGAAATATCAAAATTATCTTAGGATGAATTTTTTGTATTTTTCTGAAAACTTTCAATTTTTGATGAATAGTGAAAATCACTACGTTATTGTTTAAAACTGACTTTTTATTTAAATAATTATTTATTTTATTTAAATTTATTTTAACTAAAAATAGATATATAATACCTATATAAGTTCAATGTAATTCATTGGATTCATTTTATAATAAAATTAAATGTATAAAATTTTATTGAACTTTTTAACGTCTTTGACCCACCTTATAGGCACATTTTCAAATTTGCACAAAACCTAATTTTACCACTTATGTGACTTGAATTTTAAAAATAAGAGAGACATGGTTGATTTCAATAAGTAAAATTTGGTTCAATACAATGAAAATAATTTTTGGTGAATAGTAACTTTTGACTTTTATTTACCACGGTTAAAAGTAAATAGGGTAATTAAAGGTAAAAATGATATTATAATTACCCTAACACATGTCCTAATTATATTGGATAAGTTTATTTATACCCAAACCAACCTTATGATTAAAATATGATCATTTTGGTCCACTTGGATTAGATTAGGACATATATTATTATTTTATTTAAAGAAGAGTTAAAAGTGTTAAATTCAAAGTTTAATAAATAAAACATTTTTAATATAGGGTTATACATAAGATAAAATAGACTATAAATATTCATTATAAATATAAAAGTATTTCCTACATAATTTTATTTTATTTATAATTTTTAGAGATTAAATAATTAAATTTATTTATGACACAATGATGATGCAGTAATTACTTTATCAATGAAAGATTAAAATAATTGATATTATAAATATACAAATAAATGTAAATTGGGGATTTTTATACCATCCACGAATTTTCTAGGTTAATATTACATTTTAGGGTTGATTAAATAAAAAAAATTGAATTTATAAAGTTTTTATGACTTAGAAAAAACAAAATACCAAATAGTGTCAAAATTGACATAAATGAGTTTTTAAAAACAAATACTATATTATTAATTGATATAATATTTATAAAAATATAATGTTAGGCCAAAGTACTTATATAAGTTTATATATATCAATAATGAACCACTTTGTGTTCTATTGGCTTTTATAGTAAGTTTATTAACTATTTATTATAATAATACAAGACGACATGGTAAAAGTTAAACTATTTAACTAAGAGTTAAATCTAAAATATAGGGTTAATATGGTGACCTAAACTTGTCTAAAACATATTGGTTGAGAGGATTTATACTCATAACCACCTTATCTTCTAAATAAATCAATTTTAAGCCTTTAAAACCTGAAAATTATTTTATAATAAAATAATATTTCAAACTTTTCCTAAAGTGACCCTCACCTCTCTTATAAAAGGGTACATTCCTTTCTCTCAAAATCACACCTCAAAATCCATTTGTCTTGACCAAACCCTACCCAAATATCCTCCCAAATTCTTTCACTTCAACCTATAGTCCATCCCTTGAGCAAAAATCCAACCTAAGGAGCCCTTTTGTTCAAATCAAAAAAAAACATCCAAAGAAGAGGTAATTATTTTATCACCTCTTTAAAAGTTATTTTCTTCTTCCACTTTCTATTTATTTGTTATTTATATAACAAAATAATAAATCCAGTACCTTCCACATAATATGATGTTATTATAAATATGTTACAACCATAATCATTATTCTATCTATCCTATTAATGATAATGTCACCATGCGTGCGTGCGTACGGCTTACCGTCTCCACGTCGTGGTGTAATTTGTTATTCAACACTATGTTATTTGTATGGATATAATGATGATTAATATGTATATAAATAATGAAAATAACATGATAATTTCTATGTACAATTAATATACCATCCAATTCTATACTTTTAATCATTAAGGAAATGATATCGTCACTCGTGTGTACGTACGACTTACCGTCTCCACGACGCGATGAGATTCATTTCCAAGTTCACCATTAAACAATGATTATAAAAATATATATTATTAATAAGTATGTAATATATGACATAATAATTCTAATGGAGATATATATGTGTGTTTTTACTTACATATATCTTATTCACTTACTTCCGTTCAATATGATATGAAAACAGAAATAGCGTTTATGCATACGTACGGCCTACCGTCTCCATAAATGGTGTTTTCCATTTCATATATCTATCTATTATACATATTTATATTCTAAATATATATTATATATAAATCATGTTATATTATGGAAGTATTTAAATCATGATCTAAATGATACTATCAAGAATAACAAGTTAAAACACGTACGATAAAGAAAGCGATTATTACTTGAAATGTTAATTTAACATGGAAATCATTATTAAATGGGTAGTATAAAGTCATAAATGAATCATGTATGATATAATAAATATTAATATGGTTCTGGTATAATTTAATAACATACTATGGTCATTATACAAGAGTTTAAGCGTACCCTTGACTAAAGGAAAGTGTAAGGTAAGGGTTAATTCCCCAATTTCATTATTATCTGTGATTGTTTATGTGTAAGTATTTTCTGAGAAATTTTTATCATCCATGTCCATGTTTCATAAAAAAGTTTTCAAAATGAATATTTTAATGTTTTGTGGAAGGTACTCTTTATCAATATCATAATTTTAAATGTTTTAATGATTTATTTTTCTAAAAAATTTTAATTAATGTCCATGTTTTAAAAATGATTTTAAGGATTTATTTACATGGACATGATTTTTTTTAAATGTTAATTCCTTTAAAAAGTTTAAAAGCGGTATGGGACACTTTTATTCAAAAATCTATTTTAAATTAATTCCTTTATAAATGTGTGACTTTTAAATGATTTCACAAAAAGGGATATTTCTCTCAAAAAGTTTTACTGATCATTTTCAACTATGTCAACATTCTTTACTGGATATTATTCTTGATTAAGGTTGATTTATTATAATACAATCTTACATATTGTATCGAATGAGTTATGATATGTTTGACTGTGGATGTGCTATTTGTATACCCTTCATGGTTTATGTTTGAAGTATTGACATTTCGTATGCTAGTTTTAATACGAATTTTTATGTTATGTATCAAAATTTCCATATGAAGAATGTAGTGGACTTAGTTAGTGACGGGTGGGGACCACTATATCCCCCCGATGCATCATTAGGTCTCATGAGATATACTAGTTTCTTGGAACAAGGCCTTGACAAAAAATTTATTTGTAGTCTTGGAACGAGGCCTTGACTATGTGGTAATGATGTCTGGCATTAGGCATTCCCTCATTATGAAGTTAATTATTATGTGTGATTGTTCGACTAGTAGAATATCCATGTGCTTGTTTATATGGCAATGTTTTATTTATTTTCTCCATATTATGTTCAAGTTTATGTTTAAAAGGATGTTTTTTTATTACACATCTTGCCTTAAAATTTTATAGCTTCCTCTAAATTATTTACCCTTACTGAGCATTTGAGCTCACCCCTTTCTTATGTTTTGTTTTCCTAGGATTCCAAGAATTGTATTATGTTTGATATGTAGGGTTAAGCTAGGGGAATAATTTCATTCTCAATAGATTATTTATGTTGTGTTTTATGTTTGAATGAGTAATGAAACATTCATGTATGTAAACTATTTTCTAAGACTACGAAATTGATCTGTATTTCAGGACTTGATTCCTTGTAATCATGAAAATGTATTAAAATAATGCATTGGCTCCGGGTTTCTGGGTTCGAGTCATTAAAAGAGTAGGAAATTTTCAGATCCTGAAGGTTTAGTTCTCCAAGAGGTTATCTCAGGAGATTACTAGACTTCGGATTTGTCTGTAGAGAGAGATGGCATCCTGTATATACATATATGTGTCTGGGTTCTTATAGATATGGGAGAGGAGTTTATGTGTGAGTATCTTGCTTCTCAATGGATGGTTCATCCAGGAATCTACAAAATGTATTGAGATATGTGACGCCGATGTTGGTGGTCTGGGATGAAATGTCATATATTAGGATTTATCACTAGGTGTTCTACATTTCAACAGGTGAAGGCAGAGCACCAGAGACCTATAGGCTTGTTACAGTCATTTCCAATCCTAGAATGTAAATAGGAAGATATTGTTATGGATTTCTTAGTTGAATTACCTAGGTCACTGAGGGGTAGTTATGTTTTATGGGTAGTTATTAACTGACTAATGAAAGTATTCCACTTTGTTCCTATTTGTGAGACTTTATCATTTGATGATCTAGGAAGATTGTATGTCTATGAGATCAAACAACCACATGGGTTCCCTCATACTATAGTTTCAGATAAGGATGCTTGTTTTACATCATAATTCTTATAGGGATTGCAGAAATCTATGGGTACATAGGTGCTTCTAAGCACATCTTTTCACCCTCAAACCGATGGGCAGTCAAAATGGATGATAGAGGTTATGTAGGACATGTTCTGGGAATGTGTCCTTAATTTTGGCAGTTCTTGGGAGAATCATATCCATCTTGTCAATTTATCCTATAATAATAGATTTTAGGAGACATTTCAGAGGGCTCCTTTTAAGGCCTTATATGATAGGTCATGTCGTTCACCCCTATACTAGCTAGAGGCAGGTGAGGTAGCCCTACTAGGTCTATGTCTCATGTAGACTTTGGATAAGGTTCAACTGATTAGTAAGTGTATTACTATTTCTTAGTCTAGATATAAATCTTATATCGATCATCATTGATGACCTATAGAGGTCAAGGTTGGGAATCATGTTTTCCTATGAGTATTGCCTAGGCTAGGTAATTGAAGTTTATGAAATCAAGGGAATTTTTAACCTCATTATGTAGGTATATTTGAAATCTTGGAAAGATTTCTGTCGGTAGCCTATCAGTTGTTACTACCTTTGAGGTATCGTTCTATGCATGAAATCTTTCACATTTCATAGCTTCGCCATTATCATGCTGACCTACCTCATACTTTTGATCCTAAGGAAGTTGATCTTGATACTAATGCTTCTTTTGAGTAGTATCTTATACACATCGTCGATAGGATCATGAAGGCTTTAAGAGGTTGGTCTTTCCCTTAGGTATGGGTGTTATGGAAGCACAGCCATGTGAAAGATGAGACTTGGGAGCGGGAGGCTGATGCACGTGCTTAGTGGCTAGAGTTATTCTCAAACAGTGTTTCACCATCCTTCGAAGGTGAACTCAGGGATGAGTTACTTTAAGGGGGAAGAATGTAAGAACCTGGTTTTTGAATTAGGTGTAGAACCTTTAAATTTTGGTCGAACTCCTTATTATGGGCCTTTTTCGAATGCCTAATGAGTTCATGAAGGTCTCACGAGTGTCTATAGATTTTTTAGAGCCTGGAGACTAGATTTTTGGGAGAATTTGGCATGTCACATGATTAGTGTAAACCATGCGGGTAGGGAACACAATTAAATCTAACCGTGTGGATGGTCTTCATTTTTGGGCAGAGCCATTCCGCATAGTTAGCACAAGGTTTCCTTAACCATGAAAACTAACCATGTAGGTTCCCCTATTATCTAGTTACCCATGCATGGTTGGAATATGATTTGGAAAACCATGCAGCCAAACTATGCATAGGATAATTTTTGGTTAAAATGACCAATTTACCCTTAATGATCTAATTTGACCTACTCTTTCTTCTCTATTCAGATTTACAATGGGATGTGTAAGGACCCAACCCCAGTTGCTCGGAGCCGGTGCCTTATTTGATTATATTGGTATACATACAAGTAATATGAATCCTGAAGGACCAAGTAGTTTAGTATTATTGGAAAAAAGTTACATATATAAGTTTAACATTGCAACATGAAGAGAAACAAAACACTATTTTATTCCACTAGAAACATCACATCTCTTAGATTATGCTTGCAAGTCATTCATAAATTACTTCTTCATGTCCTGAGAAAATGAAACATAAGAAAGGGGTGAGATTAAACACTCAGTAAGAGTAAGAAATACACTGGAAGATAATATAAACATTAGACATGGTGAATAATTGAAAACACATGCCTTTAATAATGAACTTGAAAGACATTATAGCTGGAATATGAGCTGAGTAAATAATGCCATAATAAAAGATAATCATGGGTATTATAATAGTCAAATAACCTCATGAACTTTCAATTACATGCTTCATAATGAGGTAAGTGCACATGCCAGACATTCTGGAACATTTTGTCAATGCCTCGGCCAAGATGTCTAATGATTAAGGCCTCATCCAAAATCCATATATCACACTGGGAAAGGCCTCGGCCAATTCCATGTCTATTTGTCTCATGAGACCTACTGATGCATCAAGGGGCTATATCGGGCCCCACAGGTCACATAATAAGTACAATTCATTCCTCATATGAGCGGGGATAAACATAAACAACATATACATTCATATTGAAACTATCATATAAAATGTATTTATCTTTCCCCAATCATTAAACATAAAACACGAACCATTCTGAGTAATATGGTGAATGGTTTTAAGATAGATCATCCACAATAGAGTTAGTCATAAACCATTAAATCAAATATGGTAGATGACTTCATAAATTATTAAACCAAAAAATACCATGGAATCAACAAGAGTTTTGAATTAGATGAAAACACTCTTATAAAATCATTAAGTAATTCTGGAGATAAATACTCTTTTATTTTGAAAAGAAGAGATCTTTTGGAAAAATCTTTGTATAAAACCATAAGTGAAGTAAGATAGTATTTTCATAATAAAATGAGTTATTTTATAAAGATAATGGTTTCCAAAAACATATTATAGAGTGCCCTTGAAAATAGGTAAGAATTTGAGAAATTCCCTTGAATCAGGCTCGTATTTTTTAAACAATTTTGAATGTTCCCTTTAAAACGTGTAACTATCCGTAAAATAAGGAAGGATTATTGTTTTTAAACATATATGTGATACTCAAAAAGAATATATGAGGAGTACATAACAATACATAAAAATTTCATTGAGTTATTTAGACAATGAAAGTATCCCGAATGAAAATGGTAGTTCGGGTGGAAAAACCCTTACCTTAACTCCAAACGTGTTCCACTCTTGAACTTAAGCTCCTATAATATGAAATTATACTTATTAATAACTTATTTAATAACCTATTATACATTTATTTAGTTTATCATAATTATTTTTAGTTCATTTATACCCTTATTTCTAAGTTATTATATTGAATTTCATTGTTCCGGGGTGTTTGTTTTCTTTATTTTCATAATTGGTTCACTTGTTTTTAAGTAATGAAGTTCATGTGGAATGGTTATAAATCTCCAGGATTGGAATTATATATTATTTATGAACATAAATAATTTTTAGTGGTCATTTATGTCATTTGGTTACATGGAATGAGGATGAATCATTAGATGACAACCACTTCGATTGTTCAGCGGTATTTGGATTATTATGAACTAGTTTTGTCATATAACTTAATTATATGTACATATTCTGGTTCCTGGATATTAATTAGGTTATAATACATATATTATAGTCTTTTTAAACCATAAATATGGTTTCATGACCAGTAATGAATAATAAATTGAAGAATGAAATTTCATCGTCCACAAAGTCTATGAATTGGAACCTCATGGACGTTGATTTCGTTTATAAAAATAAAAGGGGGGAGTAAGAATATTTATGATGGTTCTTCCATTCACATGATATAATTATAGTATATAGATGATACTGGAGTTATCATGATCATTTTTATATGTGAGGTGAGGTGAGGATAGAAAAAGAAGATAAATTGAAATGAAACCAAATGAAAAAGAAGGGTGTTTACCTCTTGAAATAACCTCCTTGAGAATCTCCTTAAGGGAAGGGGTTTTGGTCTTTTGGAAATACCAGGAGCTTCTTGGACGTGAGGAGATACTAGGGAAGGGTAATTGGGTAGAACATTGACGAAATTCAAGGCTTAGAGGAGTGAAAATAAGAGGGAGTGGTGAGGGGTTTTTATAGTGGAGGAGAGGGGTAAATTTTGAATATTTAATTCATTATTTTATTATTTCCCTCAAGACAACCAATAGTGTTGTTTCATTTGACCCCTAATATTAATAAGCGCATGTAAGTTCTAACCAAGTGGCCTTGAATCACTTGTGATGTCATGAATGGTGTATTTTACTGATAATTTGTATATACGGTATTTTATCGTATTTCACTATTCATCAAAAATTCAAAATTTTCAAAAAAAATCCCAAAAATTCCCCCCTACCATTTTTCGACGTGTATAATTAAAAAGTGAAATCCATTTTTCAAAAATAATTTTCTAAATATTATTAATTTAATTTTTAAATAAGGTCATAGTTAATTCAAAAAATAACAATCTTGAAGTGCAATTAGTTTTATGTGACATTGAAAAATTAATTAAGATCCCATTATCATATTACATTAATAAAATAAAATAATATTATTATTTACTATTCATAAGGGTCATATTACTATTCATATTACTATTCATAAGGGTATGTTACTATTCACCAAAAATCAAGTTTGTTCTATCAAACTCCAAATGACTTACTGAACACAACTCTTGATGACCATTTTTCGAAATTCAAAACATAGAAGAGGAAAAGTTGTGTTTAATGGATAGATTATAAAATTAAATTCTATATTTATTTTCAAAACCTTGGGGTGTTACATTCTCCCCTCCTTACAAAAATTCCATCCTCGAAATTCACAGAATATTACCTAAAAAGATTCGGGTATGTCCTTAACATAAGCTCCCCAGGCTCCCATGTTGCTTCCTCCATCTTATGGTTCCTCTATAGAACCTTTACCAGTCGAGTCGTCTGATTTCTCAATAATTGTTCTCTAGTATCAAGAATCTTGATAGGCTCTTCACAATAAGATATATCGGGATCAAGTTCTACTTCTTCATAAGTGAGTACATGTGTTGGGTCTGGCATGTACTTCCTTAACATTGACACGTGGAACACATTGTGAACCTTGGAGAGACTTGGCGGCATTCCCAAACAGTAATCTACGGCTCCAATTAGGTCCATAATTTCAAAAGGTTTGATGTACCTGGGACTTAATTTTCCCTTCTTACCGAATCGTATAATACCCTTCCATGGAGATAACTTTAAGAAAACGTGATCACCTTCTTGAAACTCCAAATCCTTCCTTTGGTTATCTGCATATCTCTTTTACCTACTTTGAGCTATTTTGATATGGTTCTGGATAATCTTCACCTTATCTGTTGTTTCTTTAATAATTTCTGGGCCCATGAGCTTTCTTTCACCAACATCATCCCAGCAAGTTGGTGTATGGCATCTCCTCCCATATAATGCTTCATAGGGTGCCATCTGAATACTTGAATGGAATCTATTGTTGTAGGAAAATTCTACGAGAGGTAAATAATGATCCCACATGCCTTGAAAATCAAGTTAAAAAGACCTCAACATGTCTTCCAATGTTTGAATAGTCTGTTCTAATTGTCCATTAGTTTTTGGGTGGTTGGCAGTGCTCAAATGAAGATCAGTATCTAGGGCCTTCTGAAGACTTTTCCAGAATCTTGATATAAAACATGGATCATGATCAGAAACAATCGATAGGGGTACTCCATGAAGTCTCACAACTTCATTAATATATAGTCTTGCTAGACATTCAAGTGGTAGATCTTCTCTTATAGCAAGAAAATGTGCTGACTTGGTAAGACGATCAACAATGACCCATATTGCATCGTTCCTTCTAGGATTCTTTGGTAGTCCCATAACAAAGTCCATCGTGATATTATCCCATTTCCACTCAGGTATGGGAAGAGGTTGCAATACTCCTCCAGGCTGTTGCCTTCCAACTTTCACTTGTTGACAAACCATACATCTTGACACAAAATCAGTAATCTCCCTCTTCATGTTTCCCACCAAAAATGTTCCTTCAAATCTCTATACATCTTAGTGCTACCAGGGTGTATAGAGAAATTGGAACTATGAACATCATCCAACAATTCTATTTTTAGATCAGGTATATCGGGAACACAAAGTCTCTTCCCAAATTTCAAAATTCCATCTTCATATACGAAGTCACTCAATCTCCCATCATTCACAGCTTTAATCTTCTTTTGGAACTCCTCATCATCAGCCTGAGAACTTTTTATCCTTTCTAGTAAATATGGTTTGGAAACCATTTGAAAAAGCATTGATGTTTCACCTTCCATGGTTATTTCCATATCCATCTTTGCTAGATCCATGAAAATAGTATCCCTTTCAACTCTAATCTTGTTCAAAACTCCATGATCCTTTCTACTCAAATAATCTGCCACCTTATTTGCCTTCCCCGAGTGGTAGTGTATCGTGCAATCATAATCCTTGAGTATTTCAAACTATCTCCTTTTCCTCATGTTGAGTTCTTTCTATGATAAAATATACTTCAAACTCTTGTGATCAGTATAAATCACACATTTTTCACCATAGAGATAATGTCTCTATATCTTCAAAGCAAAGATTATAGAAGATAACTCAATATCATGAGTAGGATAGTTTTGCTCATGAATTTTTATCTATCGTGATGCATAAGCAATAACCCTATCATTTTGCATAAGGACACAACCAAGTCATTTCTTTGAAGCATCACTATAAATAACAAACCCGTCATTACCC
Organism: Viscum album; assembly: GCA_963277665.1. Classification (NCBI taxonomy): domain Eukaryota; kingdom Viridiplantae; phylum Streptophyta; class Magnoliopsida; order Santalales; family Viscaceae; genus Viscum; species Viscum album. Next base: position 2,037,221,588 of record OY728136.1, read on the forward strand.
GATGGTAGAGTCAATATAGGATCATTGACTAATCTTCTTTTCAGTTATTCAAAACATTCTTCACAATATTTTTTCCAAACAAATTTAATCACTTTACGTGTGAGCTTCGTTAGTGGGTTAGCCATTCGGGCAAAATTCTTCACAAAACGCCGATAATAACATCTTAAGCCATTAAAACTACATACCTTAGCTATGTTTGTTGGCATGGGCCAATCTTGGATTGCCTTTGTCTTCATAGGATCAACTAGGATTCCATCATTAGAGATAATATGGCCAATAAAATAAATCTATTAAATCCATAATTCACACTTGCTAAACTTTCCATATAATTCATGTCTTCTAAGAGTCTTCAGGATAATGCGCAAGTAATTTTCATCATATTAGTAGGTTTTGGAGTATACTATGATATCATCAATAAATAACACTACAAAATCATCGAGATATTCCTTGAAAACTCTATTCATTATATCCATGAAGACAGAGGGTGCATTAGTCAATCCAAAAGGCATTATTGTAAACTCGTAATGCCCGTACCTGGTTCGAAATGCTGTTTTCAGAATGTCTTCCTTCTTAACACAAAACTGATGATATCCAGATCGATGGTCAATCTTTGAAAATTATTGAGCTCCATGCAGTTGGTCAAATAAATCATCAATGCGAGGTAGGGGATACTTGTTCTTTATTGTTATAGCATTGATTTCCCTGTAGTCGATACATAACCTCATAGATCCATCTTTATTCTTAACAAAAAGGACATGGGCTCCCCATGGAGAAACACTAGGGTGAATAAATCCCTTATTACTCAATTCCTCTAGTTGTTTCTTTAGTTCCACTAATTCCACAGTGGTCATTCTATAAGGGGTCTCTGATATGGGCCTTGAACCAGGAATTAAATCAATGGAAAACTCAATTTTCCATTCTGGAGGATGTCCAGGTAAATATTCTAGAAACACATCAACATATTCTCTCACAATAGGTATATCCTCTATTTGAACATTCTTTTTGTCACTCATAGTTATTTCATTCTCTTCCTCCCCAATAATTGAATTTAGTTGAGCTACTGGGGGTGGATCTAGATAAGAATCAGGTGGTGATGATTCTTCTCTAAAGATAAGGTGTTCTTTATCATCTTCATCAACAATATTAAACTCCTTCTTCTTACAATAAATTTTTACATAATGGTCCGAAAACCAATCCATACTGAGGATTATATCAAATTAAATCATGGGTATAATGATGATATCAGCAGATAAAGAACATTTATATGCCCTAATGAGAACTGATTCACAGAACTTTGTAGCAAGGATACTTCCCTTAGGAGTTTTGACTGAAAACTCCCTTGTTAAATCAAATTATAAATATCTAATTTTCTTAGAAAACTGGGAAGATATGAAACAATGTGATGATCCATAATCAAATAAATCATTGGATAAACTTAAGGAAACAATTAAAGTACCTTCCACCACGTCATTAGGAACTTCAACCTCTACAGTTGTGATTTCATAAGCTTATCCCTGAACCCTTGGCCTTTTCTGTTGCATATTTCCTTGACGTTTTGGACAATAATTAGAATAGTGTCCCATCTCCCGATAAATATAGTATTGAACATCATTGGATTCCTTCTGCCCTTTGAAATCACTAGCAATATAGCCTTTCTGACCACATTTGTAGCATACTTATTTTCCTTTTAAGTATGCACTAGGGTGTTTCTTTCCACAATTGTAACATGGTGGAAATTCAACTCTTCCCTTCTTCCCCGTTTCCTTATTTCCTTTCCCAGGGTTTTCATCATCCCTCTTCTTTTCTTGCTTTCCCTTAAAGTCATAAGACTTAAGTAATTATTTTTCTGTCTTGATAGCACATGAAATTATATCCTCATATGATGAAAAATTTTGGGAGAATAGTGCTCGTCAGAGGAATGGCTTTAGGCCATCAAAGAATCGATCAATTTTTCTCCTTGGATTTCATATGTAGTCTACAGCATGTCTTGATAACCTTGTGAAGTTATATTCATACTTCGCAACATTCTCATCTTCCTTCTGCCTCAAATTCAATAATTTCCTCTCCATATCTGCTCTTTTTTCACTAGGAAAGTATTTATCCAGTAATATTTCCTTAAAGTCCCTCGACTCCATCTCCTCTATTTCTTCCTCCTCCTTTGTGTTTTAGATTAAGGACCACCATTGATACGAATCTCCCAATAGATGATATACTTCCATGACAACCTTTTATCTTTCATTACATCCCAAGGTGAGAAATATCTTCTCAAGGGAACATATCCACTGCTCTGCTACAAACGGGTTTGTAGTCCCATTGAATGATGGAGGTTGTTGTCTCATAAAGAGATCTAGCATAGCTCCTCCACATGGTGGATCCGGATGCTCCATACAGGTAAGGTTATTATTTGTAACCTGAGTAAGTTTTCCCAGTATAGTTATGAGTTTCTCAGCACCAGTCATAGCACCAGATCCAACATCATTATCTTGCATCAGAGGAAAATCTCTACAAGGGACACATGTGTTCGTGCGGTTTCCATTCCTTCTACTTGGAGCCATCTCTAGATAATGGCATACACAAGATTAGGTTATGAATTATAATGTATAATCTTAACTTAACAAAATACTTAGAAAAAATTTGAGATCCTATGAATGGTTAATCCCATATTCACAAATATGGTTTCTTTGAGGAATATTTTACATTTCAATCCTTCATAATGGCTTGTAAAGAAAATGTGAATTATCCTAATCATATCCCCCGGGAGTGTCGTAACCAATAGTGCATCAAGGCCCATTGTCATGCACCAGTTCCCGTTTGAGTCTAGCTCAAAGCGGTGTTTTCAGATTTTACCCCTAGATACATCTGTTCCAGAGCCACCTCTACCTGCTCATATCCAGATAGGGATGTATTGCTTGAAAGATCCACATAATCTATTCCTTACCAAAATACCAGGACGTTATTGTATGTATATCCTAAAAGACTAACTTAGGGACTCTTCCCTAATTCTATGTTTTCTAAATCTAGTTTCCAAGTATTCTACTAAACTTACTCTGGTACCAACTGTAAGGACCTGACCCCAGTTTCTCAGATTCGGTGCCTTATTTGATTACGTTGGAATACATACAAGGAATACGAATCCCAAAGGACCGAGTAGTTTAGTATTATTAGAAACAAGTTACAAACATAAGTTTAACATTACAACATGAAGGGAAACAAAACACTATTTAATTCCACTAGAAACATCACGTCTCCTAGATTATGCTTGCAAGTCATTCATAAATTACTTCTTCATGTCCTGAGAAAATGAAACATAAGAAAGGGGTGATCTCAAACGCTCATTAAGAGTAAGAAATACAGCGGAAGATAATATAAACATTAGACATGGTGAATAATTGAAAACACATGCCTTTAATAATGAACTTGAAAGACATTATGGCAGGAATATGAGATGAGTAAATAATGCCATAATAAAACATAATCATGGGTATTCTAATAGTAAAATAACCCCATGAAATTTCAATTACTTGATTCATAATGAGGGAAGTGCATATTCCAGACATTCTGGAACATTTTTTCAAGGCCTCGGCCAAGACATCTAATGATTAAGGACTTGGCCAAAATCCATATATCACATTGGGAAAGGCCTTGGCCAATTCCACATCTATTTGTCTCATGAGACCTACCAATGCATAGAGGGACTATAAAGGGCCCCACCCATCACATAATAAGTCCAATTAATTCCTCATATGAGTGGAGGTAAACATAAACAATATATACATTCATATTGAAACTATCATATGAAATCTAACTATCTTTCCCCAATCATTAAACATAAAACACTAACCTTTTCGAGTAATATGGTGAATGGTTTTTTGATAGATCATCCACAATAGAGTCAGTTATAAACCATTAAATAAAATATGGTAGATGACTTCATAAATGATTAAATCCAATAATACCATGTAATCAACAAGAGTGTTGAATTAGATGAAAACACTCTTATAAAATCATTAAGTAATTCTGGAGATAAATGATCTTTTATTTTGAAAAGAATAGTTCTTTTGGAAAAATATATGTATAAAACCATAAGTAAAGTAAGATAGTATTTTCATAATAAAATGAGTGATTTTATAAAGATAATGGTTTCCAAAAATAGATTATAGATTTCCCTTGAAAATAGGTAAGAATTTGAGAAATTCCCTTGAATTGGGCTCGTATTTTTGAAACAATTTTGAATGTTCCTTTTAAAACGTGTAACTATCCATAAAATAAGGAAGTATTATGGTTTGTAAACATATATGTGATACTCACACAGAATATATGAGGAGTAAATAACAATACATAAGAATTTCATTGAGGTATTTAGACAATGAAAGTATCCCAAATGAAAATGGAAGTTCAGGTGGAAAAACCCTTAACTTAACTCCAAACGTGTTCCGCTCTTGAACTTAAGCTCCTGGAATATGAAATTATACTTATTAATAACTTATTTAAGAACCTATTAGACATTTATTTAGTTTATAATAATTATTTTGTAGTTCATTTATACCCTTATTTCAAAGTTATTATATTTAATTTTGTTGTTCCGGGGTGTTCGTTTTCTTTATTTTCATAATCGGTTCACTTGTTTTTAAGTAATGGAGTTCATGTGGAATGGTTATAAATCTCCAGGATTGGAATTATATATTATTTATGAACATAAATAATTGGTAGTGGTAATTTCTATCATTTTTTTAATTGGAATTAGGATGAATCATTAGATGACAACCACTTCAATTATTCAACGGTATTTGGATTATTATGAACTAGTTTTGTCATATAACTTAATTATATGTACATATTATGGTTACTGAATATTAATTAGGTTATAATAAATATATTATAGTCTTTTTAAGCCATAAATATTGTTTCATGACCAGTAATGAAGAAGAAATTGAAGTATGAAACTTCGTCGTCCACGAAGGCTATAAATTGGAACCTCATGGACGTTGATTTCGTTTATAAAAATAAAAGGGAGGGAGTAAGAATATTTATGATGGTTCTTCCATTAACATGATATAATTCCAGTATATAGATGATACTATATTTATCATGATCATTTTGACAGAGAAGGTGAGGTGAGGATAGAAAAAGAACATAAATTGAAATGAAACCAAATGAAAAAGAAGGGTGCTTTACCTCTTGAAATAACCTCCTTGAGAATCTCCTTAAGGGAAGGGGTTTTGGTCTTTTGGAAAGACCAGAAGCTTCTTGGATGTGGGAAGAGACTAAGGAAGGGTAATTGTGCAGAACTTTTAGGAGATTAAAGGCTTAGAGGAGTGAAGAGAAGAGGGATTTGTGAGGGGTTTTTATAGTGGAGGAGAGGGGTAAATTTTGAATATTTAATTCATTATTTTATTATTTCCCTCAAGACAGCCAATAGTGTTGTTTAATGTGACCCCAAATAGTAATAAGTGCATTTGATTTAGAACCAAGTGGACTTGCATCACTTTTTATGTCATAAATAGTGTATTTTACTGATAATTTGTATATACGGTATTTTATCGTATTTCACTATTCATCAAAAATTTAAGAATTTTAGAAAAATCCCAAAAATTCACCCCTACCATTTTTAGACGTGTAGAATTAAAAAGTGAAATCCATTTTTCAGAAATAATTTTCTAAATATTATTAATTTAATTTTTAAATAAGGTTATAGTTAATTCGAAAAATAACAATCTTGAAGTGCAATTAGTTTTATGTGACATTGAAAAAATAATTAAGATCCCATTATCATATTAACTTAAGAAAATAAAATAATATTATTATTTAATATTCATAAGAGTCATATTACTATTCATAAGGGTGTGTTATTATTTTCCAAAAATCAAGTTTGTTCTATCAGACTCCAAATGAATTACTGAACACAACTCTAGATGACCATTTTTCAAAATTCAAAACATAGAAGAGGAAAAGTTGTGTTTAATGGATAGATTATAAAATTGAATTCTATATTTATTTTCAAAACCTTGGGGTGTTACAGGATGAACCTCCATTACATCCATTTTAGAGCTTTTGAAGTCCAAATCTAGAGATTGAGATATCTCCTTTTTATGGGGTCTAATTGAGCTTTTGTTTGTCATGTTGGTTGTGCAATGGTAAGTACTCGAGTCCTTTTTAGCCATTATTCATTTCACTTTATCTCGACATATTTATCTAAGTTTATGTTTTTATACCCATTTTTTAGATCTAATCTGATCCAAGTCAAATTAAAGTTCGATACTAGATGATAAGAGTCATGTGAGTACAAGGTTTGTGGTCTATAACTCGTCCTTCATGTTCATTGATTTTGGAATTGTCAAGTAGGGATTACTGATTCCATGAGGTTCCATTTATTGAATTTATATTCCTTGATTATAGTCATTAGAACCGTATGGTTATTCTCCTTCCATAAATTTTATTGGTTGTTGATGGTTGTGTCCACAACTCCCAACACCCCATGTAGGGTGATATGCCATAATTGGGTTTTGAGTGTTTTGACACTTTTGATCCATCGTTCGGGTGAGAACAAGTGTGACCACACTAATGGTAAGCCTCCCTATATTAATTTCCTATTAAATCATGAAATTGTGAATAGATTGTTCATTATCACTTCCACTTGACCCTCCTAAGGTAAGTGGTCAAATATAATAGATTGATTTAAATGATATTATGGTAAGAATACTTAAGTATATGACTTGGTCTTATTAAATGTAAATGAATGTTTGGTTTCATGTTTGTATCACACTTTTCCATGTTTATGGAAGGAAATGGAGTGAACCTTATTAATTGAACTTGGATTACATGGTTTTAATTAAAAGGTTGCATACTACTTGGCCTTGTCAGACTAATGAAATGTAAGGACTGAACCAAGTGAATTTTTTAATGTCATAGTTATCATATGAAAAAATTAATTGTAGTGAATTAAATGTAAGGTGACTCTTTATGCATATGGACCTTGACATCTTTATAGGAAGGCTTGACTCGTGTTAGCTATGGGATCCTGATTAAATGACTTGGGTGCTCAAGGACATCATTTTGATTCAAGGATGTTGATTTTCTTGGGGATACCTACCCAGTAACATGATACTTGTATTCCTCTAGATGCTTGATATGACACCATTGGATCCCTTCATTATTATTACAGGATGCTTCAGATATACTCCTTGGATCTATCATGACATGAGGTACCTTAGTTATATCCTTGTACCCATCCACTACTAATCTCTCATTTTACCTTTGATGAATTCCTTGGACTCGATTAGAAACATTATTGTGGGAATGAATTGGATTATGCTTTTTATATTACACTCTTACCCCTTAGAAAGACTCTGTTACAACTAAGTTAGTATCCCGTGAGGTCTAGGTTTCCTTGGTGAATAATATGGAACAACTTCATATTAATTTTCAATTAAGGTTTCCTTGTTACATCTTGGAACCTTCACTATTTATACTATCATGAGGTGATTTCAATGCTGGACATTCCTCACCTAAATTGTTTATATAAACTGGAACTTAATTAATTGATGAACTGGTTACACATTCAAAAACCAGCCAAGGGATGAAGCAAGTAATTGGGTATTTAGTTACATTATAATTCTTTACATTATATATGAATGTTTTTATAGTATTTTGTGTCCATTACACGAGTCGGATGTTATAAACACTGTTGGTGGTGGCCCACTAAGATTAATATCACACCCTCTTCGAGCACCATTGGTACCCGGGGAAGATTACATGTATGTGGGTGTTGATAAAGGGAAACGTAATGCTTTGGACACTTGATTGGTTGTTGTTTTGGGATGGAGCTGGTAACAGATGATTGAGATGTAGCTTAGGATGCTTGGGATAGTTTATGTATTTCCTTTTTTCTCAGTTGGGTTTTTCATATATGTCTACTACTTTGTATCCATGTTTTACATCTTTCCAGTGACATGAAATATATTATCATCAACTGTTGTATGTTATTCTAGTTATTTTAGTTATTGTTATATTTTTCTCTTTCCATTGTGCCATCAATTTATTTATAATGATTCTTCTACTTACCTTTATTTATAATTATTCATTATTCTACACTCTTGTGATGAGGGAATAGTCTCCCCATGGAAATACCCTAGGCCCACGCTAGTATTCGGCAACCTCTGGCATTTGGGGAGATGAATTTGATGCCATGTGGCCCACTGGGTGTAGGGAACCTATTAAGTAGCATCTGGGTCTAGGACATAACACCTTATCCAAGAACATATGAGAAAATAAAATCCCCCCCCCATGTATGAACCTAATCTATATAGTGTTATTTTATCAAAACTACATGTTGATATATTATTATCATCATGGAATATGTAGTGATTCCAAAAACACTTATCCTAGATCATTCTCAAATTTTAACCAAATATCTACATAATCTTAATGTATTTCTAGTCACATACCATTAAATTTCATAGGATATAGTCCATCCTATAAGACTTGAAACTACTTGGAGAATTTTATTCCATGAGACCAAGATTTTTCTTATATATTATCCATCATATAGTTCTTTATCCATATACATATTATAAGACCAAAAATTACCCATGTTTAAGGAACTCAACCTTGATTCCTTGTCACATTACATTTAATTTCATGACATATTATCCAATCTACATGATCCTAAACTACTTAGAAAAGGCAATTTTATATGACTCAAATCGAAGATCCCTCACCTCTATATGAGTGATCAATCTATATAAGGGAACTTATCCTTTATTTGGGAATGAAATAGTCATGACTATATTAGACAACCATAATTTCATGTCCAATACATTTATGACCATATATTTTCCCTTCATAAGAACTATGTTTGGATTCATTCCTACTAACTTAGGATATATAGTGATGCTCATCTCATTAATCACAGTCTTATCTACTATTACACTATCATATGGATACCTCTAAGTGTATGTTCCCTTTATTCATGCCATGTTTTCCTTATTATGTTCAACACTGAGATGAGTTATTTTATTTTTTGTATAATCCAAAGTTTTTGTAATCTCCTTATATATAGGACTTTGTTGTATGATCTTAAAATATAGAACAATTCTAATCTTAATCACATGAAGTTAAATATTATTTTATATGGTCCATCCTAAAAGACTTAAAACTACATATTGTAAGGACCCGTAAATTTTAAGGAAATTTTTTTTTCTTTTTTTCTTCTTAATATTCTTTGGAATTTTACAAGAGCGCAGTTTCTGACAGCACCTGATTCTGAGGCCCGGTGTGCTCGGAATCATTTTCCGAAGTTTGGCTCAGGTACGTTTAGTGAACGAACAAGTGGGTTTTTCTAACTTTTGAACCGGTTCTCGGAATCAAATTCTGAGGGCACCTATGGAATCGCAGCGCCGATATTTTCTTAGAAACGCTTCTTCCGGAGTTGCGTTTGCTCGGGTGTGGTTTTTAATTTTTGGGCTTTAAGTTAAGAAATAAAATAATGTGGTACGACAAACTTTATTTTATTTCACTTAAAGCCGCTTAAAGCCACTTAAATCTGATTAAGCTGATTTGAAGCGGATAGGGTGGAACCCAAAATATCCTACCCTCTTGGTAGGATATTTGTGAGGTGGGGTCCGCACGAGCCCCACCGTTTCTTTTCCGCTAAGTAACGCACCTGCGAAAACCCCTTTTAATGAAAGTCAACTGACGTGTTTTCTAAATTCTTAACGCCATATTAATTGGGCGGTTTATTCGTTGAAATTAATTCTATGAATTAATTTTGTTCGTTTCTTAACACGTTTTCAATTTTTTGGAATGTTAATAAAATAAGGCCAACACACCTTCTTCTTGAATGTTGTGTTAAACCTTTGGAGAATCTCTAAAGATCTTCCTCCTCCTTCACGAAAAACGCGAATTATGCGAAGAACGCCGGCCTCCGACGAAGAACGCCAGGCCCCCTGGAGATCGACGACGTGACGCCGACGATTCTTCTCCCGCGACGTTCTTCTACGACGTTCCTTCTTCCGCGACAGATCTTCGATCATCCGTTGAGGTAAGAGATTACGGTCCTTTTAATTCTTTGTGGATTATAACATCAACATGGATTTAATTATTATAATTAAATCTGTGTGTTTCTTTAACCCTCGGAGATCGTCGATGCAACGCCCTTCCGCGACGACGTGAAGCCCTTCCGCGACGCGACGATCACCTCCTACCGCGACGGTCAATTCTGCGAACTACTCGCACTCGTCCGACGACAGCTACGAGGTAGGGGTCGTTTTGAAAATGTTTTACCCATGTTTGTTTTCCTCCAAGGAAAGAACGTGGACCAACCAATTAACAAGTTGGTCCGCAGATTATTATTGCGGGACGTGGTTCATCAATTTCTGGGATTTTATGGTGTTGTTTCAAATCGCTAACGCGGTGGGTGCGGACCAACGAACATGTCCGAACACACCGCCCTTTTGTTCTGGGTGTGCGGAACGGCGGACGATGACAAAACGTGCCACAGAGATGATTTGTTGATTCCGCAGTGAAGAACGGGACCCGGGATGAACTGCGGCGCAGACGGAAATGGAATCGGACCACCGGAGCAACTCCGGTGGCCCGCGGACTCCACCGGCGGCGCCGGCGGCTGGAGGCGGCGGCGCCCCGGCGCGCTACCGGACGGAGCCGCCGTAGCAGCGGGATGCGGTACCGTGGCCGTGCGGAACTGAAGGCAGGGACACGGCAGCCCGGCCGCGTCCGGTGACACCGAGCGGCCCCACGCGGGGCCGCTGCTTCGCTTCACATGGGGGGAAGGATGCCCCCTGCGGCTTCCTTGGCTCTGCCGCTCGGCCGAGCCGAACCGCGCCGACCCACCGGTCGGGTCGCGCCCAGGCCGGGCCGGGTCGCGCCCAACCGGGTCCGACCCGGTTCGGGCCGACCCAGGGGGGGTTGGGCCGGGTCGGTCTAGGCTCAGACCCCCTGTTTCCGGACCTTTTTTGTCTTTTTCTCATAACTTGAGCTACGGGCCTCCGAACGACGCACCGTCAGTGGCGATGCGATCCTTTGATCGAGACGGTCATTTCGGTATATCACACCCAAGGTTTTGGAATACTTTGGGTTCAGCCGGGTTGGTTCGTACACGAAACCAACCGGGCCCTCGGAGCGAAAATGCTCATATCTTGAGCTCCGGACGTCCGATTGATGTACCGTCGACTTTGATGGTTTCCTCTAAGTGAGATGGATCTTTTGGCTTACTCCACCCAAGGTTTAGATGCAGGTGGAGTATGGTCGGGTTGGTTTTTCCTTAAAAACCAACCGGGCCCTTGGACGAAAAAGCCAATAACTCTTAGATCGGGCGTCTGATTGACTCGCCGTCTGCGAAGTTGAGTTCCTGTTGATGATACGGAACTTTTGGATACATCAACTCTGGACTATGTGTCAGTTGATGTATCATCCTCTTAGCTCGTGGAGCGGACCCTCCCGAACGAGCTTGCTGTGTGCGGGAACCCTGGAGCTGGCTGCAACTGCTACTGTGACGACGACGACTGTACAGAGATCCTCAGTGGATTCGACTGTGACGATGATGAAAACAGTACGGGAATCCTCCGTGTTTTCGGCAGTGACCACTACAGTAAATCTTGGGATACGTCAACTCCAGACTACATTTCAGTTGATGCATCGACCTCTTACCTCGTGGAGTGGACCCTCCCGGAACGTGCATGCTGTGTGTGAAAACCCTAGAGCCGGTTGAGACTTGATGACTGCTGACCGAACCACTCGGTGTGTTACGGATAGCCCAGTGGGGAGCGCTTGGTTGTAGCGGCAGACCCACGGCGGAGGAGCGCTTGGTTGTAGCGGCAGACCCGCGGTACTCAACAGAAGGAGTACCTCTGGAGGCTATGAGGGGGAGCGCTTGGTTGTAGCGGTAGACCCACGATGGAGGAGTGCTTGGTTGTAGCAGCACAGGGCAGCGCTTGGTTGTAGCGGCAGATCCACGACGGAGGAGCGCTTGGTTATAGAGGCTGACCCATGGTACTCAACATAAGGAGTACCTCTAGAGGCTATGAAGGGGAGCGCTTGGTTGTAGCGGCAGACCCATGGTGGGAAGCGCTTGGTTGTAGCAGCAGGCCCGTAGTACTCGATAGGTGGAGTACTACAGCAGTCCAAGGTTAGAGGGAAGCGCTCGGTTATAGCGGCATACCCATTGTACTTGATAGAGAAGGATTTACCCAATAGCTATGTTCTCCACTTCTTGATCGATCCTGTGTGGGTTATTGCGGGGGTTAGTACCTATCGATCGTTTGTGGGTCCGAGGGCTTAGATGAATCAATGGCTACATCTGATCATCTCTATCGTCTTAGGAAGTAGTATACCTGAGTGAGCTGAAACCCTTTTTTTCTTTCCTTTGTGGATTGTGTTGTTCTATCCTGTGTGGATTTACGTTTTTCTTTCCTATGTGGACTGGGTTGTACTTGGGCTCAGATGTTGGAGCCGAACGGAAACTGATGACTTAGGTATATGTATGGGCATATACCTAAGCAGTGTCATATGTTACTTAGTGATTTGTTCTTTCCTTTGTGGATTATCCTTTGTGGATTTTGAGAGACCTTCGGGGGTCTCGGGGTCCCTACTGAGTAGTTTATACTCACCCCTGCACGAGATATGCCCACACTACGTTGTGTTGGTTGCAGACGATGGACAGCGCTGATCGGGGTGGAGGCTTGCGGAGCAGGACGGTACCTGGAGGTGGACCACTGGGCGGGACGTACTCGGAGTGGTCGGCTGGACCTGAGGACCAGTGGAGGCTTTCTGTACCCACCCTTCAGGTGGGACTCCCAGAGGACGGCTCGATGCTGTGGCCTTTTCTTTCAGTTTCTGTTTTTCCCCTTTCAGTTGTACTTTACAGTTGGGCTTGTATTTCTGGCCCCCTTTACTTTTCCGCACTTACTGTTGTACCAGCTTTTACTTAGTGTTTACTTCTTCTGCTTGCTTACTCTATGGTGCTTGTTTACTTTACAAAGGAAATGCCTTCCCTTTTTACCGGGATTTACGCCTTGGTGCTAGTCGCTAGCCCCTGGCGTATGGAAGGCAGGCTTGGGGTAGTCACGGCACGGGCCCCGAGGACGGGTCGTGACAAATTGGTATCATAGGAGTTCGGTTCTACCGCAGACTCTAATCTTTCTTCTATGTGAAGCAATAGTGTTAAGTTTATTGGGTGTGGTTATCAGTCCAGGGAGTCCAGTGTTGGTGCGGCGGCTGACGTATCCGTACACCAGGACCCTGACTTCTGATTTCCGAATTAATGCATGAAAACATTGATTGCATGTGTGTTCAAGTTTTCTTTGTGATTACTTTGTATCAGCTCACCAGGTATACTGTTCTGACCGTGGCGCACCTGTTTCCTTTTCAAGATGGCCCCACGACGGCAGCCATCTAGGGTTCCGAGAGTTGAGCGTGATGACAGCCCACCGAGCGACGAGGCCTCAGTGCAGGGCCCTTTGACAGCTGAGGCACCGGCGGTACCTTTACCCGCCGAGCTACCGATGCTTCCAGCCCCAGCTGCTGATGATGCACGTCGCCTTAGAGCTCTGCACGAGTTTCAGCGCCAGTGACCACCTAGGTTCCGTGGGGAGAAGGACCCCCAAGCAGCTGAGGACTGGATGGAGGCATTTGTACAAGTTTTCCGGTTAGTGAGGACACCAGCAGACCTTATGGTGGTCCTTGCAGCGAGCCTCTTGCATGCGGCAGCAGGCAGATGGTGGAGCTTGATGCTCCAGGTGCATGACGGGGCATCACTTCTTTGGACGGACTTTGAGAGCCTTTTTTGCTCAGAGTTCGTCCCATCCACCCTCCGAGCGGTGCGCATCCAGGAGCTACTACAGCTGCGGCAGGGCAGCATGACAGTAGCCCAGTACGCGGCGAGGTTTACCGACCTCTTGCGTTATTCCACGGATATGGTACGGGACCCATTCTTCAGGGTCAGAACCTTTGAGCAGGGGCTCAGGCAAGAGATCAGAGCTTCAGTTGTTTCTCACAGCATTCCGACACAGATAGGGGTGTTGGAGCGATTCCTCTTAGTTGATAGTTTCCTTGTTGAGCAGTCTCCAGTAGCAGGACCCACCACTAGCAGGCATGCGGCAGAGTCTTCTGCAGCGGGCAGTAGACAGATGACGCAGGGGTCCAAGAGGACTAGACCTACCGGTGGTCGACCGTGTGACATAGTATCGTTTGTGCGAGGCACCCGGGGTGGACAACAACTTACCATGAGCGGACAGTGTTACTCCTGCGGTGGAGTTAGTCACATGGCTCGTGACTGTCCGACCCGCCATACGAATGACCAGCAGATGAACGAAGGACCTCCCAGGCAGAGGAAAAGGTTCGATCGAGGCAGATCGCATGGAGCAGGAGACCATGGCAGGGGATCTGGCCATGCAGTTGGAAGTGGATGACGCTTCGAGGTGTTTCCACCACCACCACCAGGAGGTCCACCCCGACCGCAGGGAGATAGTGGACATGGGAGAGCTCAGCTTCAGGTAGCTGAGGCTTATGATCATGGAGCTCCGAGAGTATATGGACAGGAACGGGACTAGCTCCAGACCTGGAGACTTTTGTTTTTGCTGCTTCTAGCATTGTTGATGTTTGTTTGTAGATGTTTTGTGTCTTTGTACTTTGAGATGCAGTAATAAAAGACACTTTTCTTGTGGCGTTTACCTTTCTGTCCTCTCTTTTAGTTGTTACTAAGAGATTCCAGTTTAAAAATCATTGACTTGACCCTCACTTTGAGATACTTACTGGAGGAGACCCAGTGACCGCACACTGATGCCGACAGTGTGACTCAACCCTTGGAGGTGAGAGTAACGGTTGGATATCTTGTTAGTAGCATCGAGGCCTTACGACATCATCCTTGGTATGGAATAGTATCATCCATGTCAGGATTGACTGTATTAGGCGAAGAACTTGGTTCATCCAGGGGATGATACCGGATTTCTCTTCTCGGCAAAGAAGAAATCTCAGCAGCTCGAGTAGGACCAGAAAGGTCCAAGTCATCCAAGATCGGATGAGGACAGCTCAGAGCCGGCAAAAGTCTTGTGCTGACAGGAAGCAGAGACCACTAGAGTTCGAGGATGGCGACCACGTCTTCTTGCATGTCTCACCTCGACGTGGATTACAGAGATTTGGTCGAGGCGGAAAGTTGTCTCCACGCTTCATCGGGCCATTCCAGGTCCTCAGCAGGATTGGTGAGGTGGCTTATCGCCTGGCTCTACCACCTCAGTTGCACCGGGTGCACGACGTCTTCCATGTATCCCAGCTGAGGAGATACGTGCATGACCCAACGCACATCATTGACCATGGGGAGCTAGACGTTGATGATGGGGCGACTTTTGCGGAGGTCCCAGTGGAGATCGAGGATCGACAGGAGTGGGTCCTACGTGGATGGTCGATTCCTCTAGTGCGCATCAGATGGAAGCACGGGAACCTCCAGGAGAGCACTTGGGAGCGGGAGGCTCAGATGCATGCTCAGTACCCACTTTTTTTCCCTAGCTTATGATGTATCTTTATGGGGACGTAAAGCCCTGAGGTGGGAGTGATGTAAAGACCCGTAAATTTCAAGGAAATTTTTTTTTCTTTTTTTCTTCTTAATATTCTTTGGAATTTTACAAGAGCGCAGTTTCTGACGGCACCTGATTCTGAGGCCCGGTGTGCCCGAAATCATTTTCCAAATTTTGGCTTGGGTACGTTTAGTGAACGAACGAGCGGGTTTTTCTAACTTTTGAACCGGTGCTCGGAATCAAATTCCGAGGGCACCGATGGAATCGCAGCGCCGATATTTTCTTAGAAACGCCTCTTCTGGAGTTGCGTTTGCTCGGGTGTGGTTTTTAATTTTTGGGCTTTAAGTTAAGAAATAAAATAATGTGGTACGACAAAATTTATTTTATTTCGCTTAAAGCCAATTAAATCTGCTTAAGATAAGTTGAAGAGGATAGGGTGGAACCCAAAATATCCTACCCTCTTGGTAGTATATTTTTGAGGTGGGGCTCGCACGAGCCCCACCGTTTCTTTTCCGCTAAGTAACGCACCTGCGAAAACCCCTTTTAATGAAATTCAACTGACGCATTTTCTAAATTCTTAATGCCATATTAATTGGGTGGTTTATTCATTGAAATTAATTCTATGAATTAATTTTGTTCGTTTCTTAACACGTTTTCAATTTGTTGGCATGCTAATAAAATAAGGCCAACACACCTTCTTCTTGAATGTTGTGTTAAACCTTTGGAGAATCTCTAAAGATCTTCCTCCTCCTTCGCGAAGAACGCGAAGAACGCAAAGAACGCAAAGAACGCCGGCCTCCGATGAAGGGCGACGAAGAACGCCATCCCCCCTGGAGATCGACAACGTGACGCTGACGATTCTTCTCCCATGACGTTCTTCTACGACGTTCCTTCTTCCGCGACAGATATTTGATCATCCATTGATGTAAGAGATTACGGTCCTTTTAATTATTTGTGGATTATAACATCAACATGGATTTAATTCTTATAATTAAATCTGTGTGTTTCTTTAACCCTCGGAGATCGTCGACGCAACGCCCTTCCGCGACGACGCGACGCCCTTCTGCGACGCAACGATCACCTCCTACCGCGACGGTCAATTCCGCGATGTACTCGCACTTGTTCGACGACAGCTACGAGGTAGGGGTCATTTTGAAAATGTTTTACCCATGTTTTTTTTCCTCCAAGGCAAGAACGTGGACCAACCAATTAACAAGTTGGTCCGTGGATTATTATTGCGGGATGTGGTTCATCAATTGCTGGGATTTTATGTTGTTGTTTCAAACCGCTAACACGGTGGGTGCGGACCAACGAACACGTCCGAACCCACCGCCCTTTTGTTCTTGGTGTGCGGAACGGAAAACGATGATAAAACGTGCTACAAAGATGATTTTTTGATTCCACAGTGAAGAACGGGACCCGGGATGAACTACGGCGCAGACAGAAATGGAATCGGACCACCGGATCAACTCCGATGGCCCAGGGACTCCACCGGCGGTGCCGGCGGCCGAAGGCGGCGGCGCCCCGGCGCGCCGCCGGACGGAGCCGCCGCAGCTGAAGC
The DNA here is from genome assembly GCA_963277665.1 of Viscum album. Lineage (NCBI taxonomy): Eukaryota > Viridiplantae > Streptophyta > Magnoliopsida > Santalales > Viscaceae > Viscum > Viscum album. Next base: position 2,037,238,673 of record OY728136.1, read on the forward strand.
TGCGGCTGCGGGATGCGGTTCTGCGGCCGCGCAGAACCAAAGGCAGGGACGTGGCGGTCCGGTCGCGTACGGTGACACCGAGCGGCCCCACGCGGGGCCGCGGCTTCGCTTCACGCGGGGGCAGCACGCCCCCTGCGGCTTCCTTGGCTCGGCCGCTCGGCCAAGCCGAGCCGAGCCGAGCTGAGCCGACCTGCCGGCCGGGTCACGCCCAGGCCGGGCCGGGCCGCCCTGGCCAGGCTGGGTCACGCCCAACCGGGTCCGACCCGGTTCGGGCCGACCCAGGGGGGGTTGGGTCGGGTCGGTCCGGGCCCAGACCTCCCGTTTCCGGACCTTTTTTATCTTTTGCTCATAACTTGAGCTACGGGCATCCGAACGACGCACCGTTAGTGGAGATGCGATCCTTGGATCGAGACGGTCGTTTCGGTATATCACACCCAAGGTTTCGGAATACTTTGGGTTCGGCCGGGTTGGTTCGTACACGAAACCAACCGGGCCCTCGGAGCGGAAACGCTCATATCTTGAGCTTCAAACGTCCGATTGACGTACCGTCGACTTTGATGGTTTCCTCTAAGTGAGACGGGTCTTTTGGCTTACTCCAACCGAGGTTTGTACGTAGGTGGAGTACGGTCGGGTTGGTTTTTCCTTAAAAACCAACCGGGCCCCTGGGACGAAAAAGCCAATAACTCTCAGACCGGGCGCCCGATTGACGCGTCGTCTGCGACATTGAGTTCCTGTTGACGATACGGAACTTTTGGATACATCAAATCTGGACTATGTGTCAGTTGATATATCAGCCTCTTAGCTCATGGAGCGGACCCTCCCGAACGAGCTTGCTGTGTGCGGGAACCCTAGAGCTGGCTGCAACTACTACTGTGACGACGACGACTGTACAGAGATCCTCAGTGGATTCGACTGCGACGATGATGAAAACAGTACAGGAATCCTCCGTGTTTTCGGTAGTGACCACTACGGTATATATTGGGATACGTCAACTCCAGACTACATGTCAGTTGATGCATCGACCTCTTAGCTCGTGGAGTGGACCCTCCCGGAACGAGTATGCTGTGTGCGGAAACCCTAGAGCCGGTTGAGACTTGACGACTGCTGACCGAACGACTCGGTGTGTTACGGATAGCCCAGTGGGGAGCACTTGGTTGTAGTGGCAGACCCACAGTGGAGGAGCGCTTGGTTGTAGCGGCAGACCCACGATGGAGGAGCGCTTGGTTGTAGTGGCTGACCCATGGTACTCAACAGAAGGATTACCTCTAGAGGCTATGAAGGGGAGCGCTTGGTTGTAGCGGCAGACCCATGGTGGGAAGCGCTTGGTTGTAGCAGCAGGCCCGCAGTACTCGATAGGTGGAGTACTAAAGCAGTCCAAGGTTAGAGGGAAGCGCTCGGTTGTAGCGGCATACCCACTGTACTTGATAGAGAAGGAGTTACCCAATAGCTATGTTCTCCACTTCTTGATCGATCCTGTGTGGGTTATTGCGGGGGTTAGTACCTATCGATCCTTTGTGGGTCCGACGGCTTAGATGAATCAGTGGCTACATCTGATCATCTCTATCGTCTTACGAAGTAGTATACCTGAGTGAGCTGAAACCCTTTTTTTCTTTCCTTTGTGGATTGTGTTGTTCTATCCTGTGTGGATTTACGTTTTTCTTTCCTGTGTGGACTGGGTTTTACTTGGGCTCGGATGTTGGAGCCGAACGGAAATTGATGACTTAGGTATATGTATGGGCATATACCTAAGCAGTGTCGGATGTTACTTCGTGATTTTTTCTTTCCTTTTTGGATTATCCTTTGTGGATTCTGGGAGACCTTCGAGGGTCTAGGGGTCCCTAATGAGTATTTTATACTCACCCCTGTACGGGCTATGCCCACACTAAGTTGTGTTGGTTGCAGACGACGGACAGCACTGATCAGGGTGGAGGCTTGCGGAGCAGGACGGTACCTGGAGGTGGACCACTGGGCGGGACGTACTCAGAGTGGTCGGCTGGACCCGAGGAGCAGTGGAGGCTTTCTGTACCCACCCTTCAGGTGGGACTCCCAGAGGACAGCTCGACGCTGCGGACTTTTCTTTCAATTGTTGTTTTCCCCTTTCTGTTGTACTTTACAGTTGGGCTTGTATTTCTGGCCCCCTTTACTTTTCCACACTTACTATTGTACCAGTTTTTACTTAGTGTTTACTTCTTCCGCTTGCTTACTCTGTGGTGCTTTTTTACTTTAAAAAGGCAATGTCTTCCCTTTTTACCGGGATTTACGCCTTGGTGCTAGTCGCCAGCCCCTGGCCTATGGAAGGCAGGCTTGGGGTAGTCACGGCACGGTCCCCGAGGACGGGTCGTGACACATATAGTGGTCCTTTATATTTGATCTTATTTCTTTACATGAGATTCAGGTCTATGTGAGGGTTTATAGTATGTGGGACCATAAATTATGCTAAAATGACCCTTATTCCCTAATAATTATAGTTTTTTGATACTTGATATTATATTTTCCTATTTTTTAGGGAATTACACTAGATAAATCCATGTGGATTATTCTATATCCAATTCTATACTAGGATATACAAATTCCCCACACCCGTATTTGATCTAGATCGATATAGGTGGTTTCCTTTATAGAAACTTATGTATATAATGATTCTTATTATTTCAAGATATGTAGTGATGTTCAAACCATGTATACCAAACATGGCCTAAAACCATTATCTAGATCCATTCTATTTTATCCATCCCAAATTACTTGGTCATAGTTAACTTAGGACTATATTTTTTCCATAATATTTCAAATTCACCCTTTCCATAAATCAAACTTCATTCCTTGAGGGTGTTGAATCTCCATAAAACATTCAGGGATACCTATAATGATATCATTAGACTCCAAGTGACAAATAAACATGGTAATGATATCAGTGTCCCTGTATTCATCCCTACCAACTAGAGGAATATTTTTTTCTTAAAGAAAATGTTTTATAATCTCTTTACACCTCTGATGATGTTGTTGTGGAACCTATAATTCAAATATTGGTTATTGATCATCCTCAATATACCTATCCCATATAATTTACTGATTCAAATACCTTTAGTCATGATTTATAGTGTTGTAATTACCAAATAAATAGGTATTTTGATCTATTATCTCTTTATCCCTATTGATTTATTCATGGAACATGTATATTAATAGTCAAATATGTGTGAAAATAAACCCTAGAAATAGTTAGTCAAAGTTGTGTAACCCTAAACCCTTGTAAAAAATGATCAAATATATGAAACCTTAAACTCCAGTAACATGTGGTCCTAGAACACTAACTATAAATAATGTGAAAATATCTTAGGCCTGCCTAAAATAGTATTGGGTTTCTCCATTCAGATCAAGTTCATCTTACCATTTTTACTACATATATCACCTTATTTATAAGTAAAATATATAAAACCTTAAACTCTATACCTCAATGGTTTTAATTTAATTCCCTTAAATTGTAAAATAAAATAGACATGTGACTTTTTAGGTTAAAAATAATATAGGGAATCTTGGGCCCATGTTTAGTATCTTCTCATTATGTCATCCCCTTTCATGGCATAGAAAAAACATAGAGCACAGTGGAGAAAAGGTAATGGTTTTCTAGGGCCCACCATATTTCCCTAGAAAAATACTAGTTATGCTCACTAGACCCACTGGTCCAAGAAAAAGTTAGAAAAAATTTGTGTTATACCTTTTTCCCTTGAATATGTGTACAATACATGGTGGAATAACCTTTAATGTGCCTAAACCTTTCTTGGATACCCTTATATGCAAAAAACTAGTTTTTTCCTCAAATGTTTAAATCACTATAAACCTTTGATGGCTATTAGTAACAACCACATTCATCTCCACGGGACACTTTTTCTTGGTAATTATATTGATGCCTCTATATTATACCCTATCAATTATAGGTATATTTTATCCTATATAGAAGGTACTCTAATATCTATATTCTTTTATAGAATCATAGTGGAACCTATCATTCAAATGTGGTCAATAGTAATCCCCTTACATACTTGTTCCATATCATCATACCCCAATTCAAATGTCTTGAGTTATTATTTACATCATCTATAATATAATTATTTATGTTGATTTAATACACTCAATGTAACACATTCAAGAATCATACCCATTTTCACAAGAAATAATTTGAAATACTATTTATAAACCTTTGTGGGTACTCATCGTGAAACCTTAAACCACATGACATGATGGTCTAACATCCATGACTGTAAACTATATTACCCTCTTTTCGGGATTTCCTATAATAGTATTGGGCCATCACTCACTCTAGATTATCACCGTTACCATAATATATAATTCATATCATATTTTGGTCAATGTTTTTTTACCGTAAATTTTAGCTCTTTGGTCTATGAACTATTATTGTAAACTATATGAACTTATCCCTAATGTGGTTTATGGAGGAATTTTTCTTTCATTAACATTGGGTTTACCTCACCCATACTGATATAAAAACTATCTCAATTTTTTTGTTAAATCTATCTGACCATTAAGCACCTATATGTTGAGTCAATAAGGATTTCCTTATGACTTTTCCATTCCTTCTTGTTTTGAAAATCACAAACACCTTATCTTTAAGAAAATTTCTTTCTTAAGGAAATTTTCTTTTATAAGGAAAATTGCTTTTATAAGAAAATTTGCTTTTATAAGGAAAATTTCTTTCTTAAGGAAAATCGCTTTTATAAGAAAAATTATCCGTATCATATTTTCATCCATATTTTTCTTAAGTATGAGATTCGGATTCATTTTCTCGGAATCATTGAAACTTTGATATAAAGCATTCTGTTTTAGGATTCGGATTCTGGATAAGAACTATAAGGAAGTTTCATTCCGAATTCCGGATATGAACTCTGACTAAGTTCTATTCCAGATTCAGGATACGAATTCTGAAGAAGAATTCTCATTACGAATTCTAATGAAGAAATCTCATTCCGAATTCCCATTACGAATTCTAATGACGAATTCTCATTACGAATTCTGATAAATAATTCTCGTTACGAATTCTAATGACTAATTCTCATTACGAATTCTGATGACGAATTCTTATTACGAATTCTAATGACGAATTCTCATTACGAATTCTGATGACGAATTCTTATTACGAATTCTGATGACGAATTCTCATTACGAATCTTGATGATGAATTCTCATTACGATTTCTGATGACGAATTCCTATTCCGAATTCTCATTCCGAATTCACCTATTAAACAGAATTTGAGTATCTTTGTTTTATACACTCTGAATTAATTTAGACTCCAAAAAATATCTTTGTTTGACTCCGAACTTTTATATTGCTTACACTTCTAAAATTTGTCTACTCTTTACTATTGTTCTTTACACTCCGAACCTTCACTCCGAAGTTTTCATTCCAAACTTTTATGTTAGAGTTTAAAACGATGTCGTACATTCTGTTACACTTGTTTTGTTATGAAACAATGTCGTCTGTTTTGTTATAAACTAATCGTTGTCTAAGTGACACGTGTACAGGTCCCTCCGATCTTTAAGGAAAATATGACCGTTGGAGAAGGAGCCGACCTTACCTATAAATAGGAGCTCATTTGAAAGAGCTCGGTACTGATGACAGATAAACAACTTGGTTTTGTCCATATATGCTGTTGAAGTGAATTCTAGAGAGAGAGGCTCTTATTATCTCTCAAAGCTTTGTGCGACTCCGAATGTTGGTGATTACATTCGAGGGCTTCCGGGGATAGGAAGACAGAGGTGCCGACTACCTTAAAGTTCGAGGGCTTCCTTGCTGAGGAAGACAGAGGTTGCCAACTACCTTGAACTTGAGGGCTTGCGGGGATAGCAAAACAGAGACTCCGATCTTCGTATCGAGGGCTTACCCTGGTGTGGGTAAGACAGACTTACTTGAAAGTATAAATCAAGGGACCTTTATCCAAGGTTGTTGGATACCCTTCTCTTTGGGTTAAAAGACTTATATCTTGTTACTAGTAGTTTTACTACTTGTTTTTATTCCGCTGCATTTTGTATCATAAGGAAAGTATAACTTTATTATACTTTCTTATTTGTACTCTGATTCATTTAGATTCTATACGCTTTAAGGTAGAATCTCATATTGTAATTGTTTGTTATGTTTCAATCTCCGGAATCATATTTCTGGAACCTACTTTTGGAATCTCTTTCCTAGTTTACTTTCGGTGTTAGAGGTGTTGTGAATTTACTTAGTTTAACTTTGTTAAACTTAGCCTTTTCCTTTGCTTAAGTAAAAAATATTTATTCTTAACTAACTTTAAAGGTTCCAAAGGAATTTTTAAAGTATACAATTCACCCCCCCCCTCTTGTATATTGAGCATCTCATACTATATTTCAATCCTACAATTGGTATCAGAGGTTGGAAACCTCTTACTCTATACCAATCTTACATTTGGTATCAGAGGAGGTCTCTGAAATACTTGTACTCACATACAAGTTTTTCTTGCTCACTTTATCCTTCTGAACTTTGTCATTCCGAATTTGTTCATTCCGAACTTTCTCATTCCGAACTTTGTGATTACGATTCTTTGCTACTAACAAGTTTGTGTGCAAAGTTATTTCTAGTATGGCAGGAATTAATGTTGGATCTATTGACAATCTAAATCCGACAAGACCACCTATATTTGATGGTAATGACTATGAGTACTGGAGAGATCGTATGAAGAATTTTGTTATTAATACTGGAGTAGACAACTTTGTCATGCTTACTGGTGATTATAAAATTTCTGACAAGGAAGTCGGAACCTTTACTAACCAGGAAAAGCAAGAATATCAACTCAACTATAAGGTACGCAATACTTTACTATGTTCAATGACCAGAAACATATATAGCCAAATTTATTCTTATGAAGCAGCTAACTGTATATGGAAGAAGTTAGAGGTTACACACTTTGGGACTTCTAAAGTGATTGAGACTAGAAGAGCTATGCTTAGAGCTGAATATCATGGCTTCAATTTTCCTTATAGAGAACCTATCTGTAAAGTTCAACAAAGATTTATGACCATTGTCAACAGTCTACAATCTATGGGAGAGAAAGTCTTAGATGATGAAGCTCTTGTGGACAAGATAATTGATATTATGCCCAATGAGTGGGAATCCAAGAGAACAGTTGTAGATGAGAACAGGAAGGTTACTCAAATTACTCTTGATGAATTATTTGGAACTCTTCTACAACATGAAACAAGAATGAAGAGAGATGTTGACAACATCAAGAAGAAGAATGGAAATGGTACTGTTGCTTTTACTACAACTTCAAATCAGATGAAAGCTAAGACTCCTGAGAGAGTTACTAGATCCAAGTCTAAGAAAGTCATTTTCCAATCCGAATCTAGTGAGAGTGAAGTCTCAGAAAATGAATTAGCCAATCTTGCTCGAAGGATGAACAAGATAGCTGGACAGATAAACTTTCAATATAAGTTTAAGAAGAAGGACAGGAAAGATAAGAAAGATGGAGAAGTTACTTGTTATGAATGTAAAAGAGCTGGACATATTAGACCAGATTGCCCTATGCTCAAAAAGAAAGAAAGGAAGGAAAGACATTCAGACAGGAATAGAAAGAAGTATTATAAAGCTAAAGCTAAGAAAGTTCTGAAATCTAATGACACCTAGAGTGCCAGTGGTGGTGACTCTTCAGATGAATCTTCTGATTATGAATCTTCAGGACAGAAGAATCTTGGTCTTATAGCCAGATTACCTATTGATAATCATTGTCTTATGGCTAAGGTACGAAATGCTGAATCATTGACCAATGTTTCCTTAAATTCTAATGATAGTAAGTATTATAACTCTTCTGATGAAGAATCATCTTCTGATGAAGAAAATACTTTACCTACTTATGAAGAAGTCTCTAGGTTTGATGAACTTCTTGAGATTGATAATTCCAAACTCAATAAGAAACTTGATAAGGAAAACTCTAGGAATTCTATTCTTACAAAAGAGATATCAGATCTTTCTAAAGATCTTAATAAGAAAAATTCTGATTTTGAAAGTATTTCAAAAAATCTTGAGGAAGTAAGTTCTGAAAAGAACAAACTTTCTAAAGAATTAGAAAAAGTAATTTCTAATAAAAATGTTTTCGAGCCTAACTCTAGTTCTAAAACTAATGATATTGAGGATAAAAACTTGGTTGTAAAACTCAAGTCCGAAATTTTTTCCTTAAAGAAGTGTTTATCAAACTTTACCCATGGTAAGGAAAATTTTGATAAGATGTATTCCCAAATACGACCTTTAAGAAATAAATCCGGATTTGGTTATACCCATGCAAAACCAGTTTTCAGTAACAATTATTTTGTTCCTCAAAGTGCCCCATTTTGTACCAAATGTCAATGTGGTGGTCACTGGGCAAAAAGTTTTTCCTTAAACAAAACCCAATCTCTAGGATTTCACAAAGCTTACTTTTCCAAGAAAATATGGATACCTAAAATTTTATTGTCTGGAAATCTCGGATCCAAACAAGTTTGGATTCCGAAAGTCTAATTTTCTTCTTGATTTCAGGATAATAAAGAAAGTACCAGCAACAATACATGGTACATGGATAGCGGATGTTCCCGGCACATGACTGGTAACAAAAGTTTTTTTGAAAATATTATCAAAACGAAAGGAGGAAAGGTAACTTTCGGAGACAATGCTAAGGGAGAGATTGTTGGTATTGGTAATATTGTGTTTTTAGGTAAAACCTTGATTTCAAATGTTCTTTTTGTTAAGGGGATTAAGCACAACCTCATTAGCATAAGTCAGTTATGTGATGAAGGTTACCTTGTGAATTTTAGGAATGATAAGTGTTTAGTTCACAATTCCAAGGAAGAATTTATTCTCTCAGCCAATAGGCAAGAGAATGTTTACACCTTAAACTTAGAAGACCTAAGAAGCCAAGATTTACCTTTCCTAAGTGCAATGGAAGATCATTCTTGGTTATGGCATAGAAGAATAGGACACTGTAATATGAGAAACCTATGTAAACTTTCTAAGAAAAAACTAGTTAAGGATCTACCGGATCTTAGATTTGATTCTTCTAAAGTTTGTGATCCTTGTCAATATGGCAAGCAACATAAATATAGTTTTAAATTAATCGGTGAAGTCTCAACAACTGATGCATTACAGTTAGTGCACATGGATCTTTTTGGTCCAACACAAACTGGAAGTATTGGAGGCAAATACTATGTGTTTGTTCTAGTTGATGATTACACAAGATTTACTTGGGTCTATTTTCTAGCAAAGAAATCTGAAGCTTTTTCTTATTTCAAAAGTTTTAGAGCTCAAGTTAAAAATGAGAAAAACCCTCCATTGAAAACTATTCATAGTGATCATGGAGGAGAATTTCAAAATTCTGATTTTGAAACTTTTTGTAGTAAGAAAGGTATTACTCACAATTTTTTAGCACCTAGAACTCTTCAACAGAATGGTGTAGTTGAAAGAAGAAATAGAATTCTTCAAGAGATAACTAGAACCATGTTGAGTGAATATTCTATTGCTAGACATTTCTGGGTTGAAGCTGTAAGTACTGCTTGATATACTATAAATCGATTTTGGATTAGACCTTTTCTTAATAAAACTCTTTATGAGTTATGGAATGGTAGAAAACCAAGACTATCCTACTTCAAGGTTTTTGGTTGAAAAGTATTCATTTTGAATACTAAAGATAACTTACATAAATTCACACCAAAATCTGATGAAGGAATTTTCTTAAGTTATTCCACAACCTCTAAGGCTTATAGAGTTTTCAATAAAAATACCTGCACTGTTGAGGAAACAGTTCATGTGAAATTTGATGAGTCTGATCCTTTTGTTTTTAAACCATCTCAACTTACATCTTTGGATGTGTTTTCAAAAACTGATTATCAACCTTTGATAGAAGAACCTTCTGATAAGGAAATTGTTCTAGAAGATACTTCTGAAACATTTACCCCAGAAGACTTTCTACCCTATGTTGATGAACAGATTTTACAAAACCCAAATCAGGTGTTTCTTAAGAATCATCCCAGTGATAGTATCATTGGTGATGTAAACCAACCTGTAAGGACTAGAAGTTCCTTAAGAAATGAAGTAGAACATCTAGCATTTCTTTCCCAATTAGAACCTAAAATCACAGATGAAGCTTTAGGTGATGATGATTGGATTAAAGCAATGCAAGATGAACTAAATGAATTCGAAAGTAATAAAGTCTGGACCTTGGTCGAAAGACCTAAGGAAACTTCTGTTATTGGAGTAAAATGGGTTTTCAGAAATAAATGTGACGAAAATGGAGTCATTGTTAGAAATAAAGCTAGACTTGTTGCTAAAGGCTATAATCAACAAGAAGGAATAGACTATGAAGAAACCTATGCTCCAGTAGCTAGACTTGAATCTATTCGTATTCTACTTGCTTTTGCAGCATTCTTTAATTTCAAACTTTTCCAAATGGATGTGAAATGTACTTTTCTTAACGGTTATGTTCAAGAGGAAGTTTTTGTTGAACAACCTCCTAGATTTGAAGATACAAAACATCCGGATCATGTTTTTAGACTTACCAAAGCTTTGTATGGCCTTAAACAAGCCCCACGAGCATGGTATGATAGACTCACTGGATTTTTGCTTCAAAACAACTATGTTAAGGGAAATGCAAATCCAACCCTTTTTATAAAGAAAGATAAGGAAAATGTTTTGATTGTTCAAATTTATGTTGATGACATTATATTTGGTTCAACTCAGCAATCTTTGACTGACTCTTTTGCAAGTCTAATGAAATCTGAGTTTGAAATGAGTATGATGGGTGAGTTAACATTTTTCCTTGGTTTTCAAATTTCTCAAAAACCAGAAGGAACCTACATATCTCAACCTAAGTATATTAAAGATCTTCTGAAAAAGTATGGTTATGACAACACTAAGAGTATAAGTACTCCCATTGGTACCTCAAACTCTTTAGATCTTGACGAAGCTGGGAAACCAGTAGATCAAACATCTTTTAGAGGTATGATAGGAAGTCTACTTTACTTAACAGTTAGTCGACCAGACTTAATGTTTTCAGTATGCTTATGTGAAAGATATCAATCCAATCCTAAGGAATCTCACTTAAAGGCAGTAAAAATAATTTTTCGCTACCTTAAGGGAACCATGGATCTAGGATTATTTTATACTTCTGAAAATGATTTTGTTCTAAAAAGCTTTTCCGATGCTGACTTTGGTGGATGTAGAATGGATAGAAAAAGTACATCCAGAACTTGTCATTTCTTAGGAGATTCTTTAGTTTCTTGGTCATGCAAGAAGCAACATTCTGTAGCACTCTCCACTGCTGAAGATGAATATGTAGCAGCTGGAAGTTGTTGTGCACAAGTGTTGTGGATGCAACACACACTCACAGACTATGGCTTGAGTTTTACTAAAACTCAAATTTTGTGTGATAACACAAGTGTCATTGCCCTAATTAAAAACCCTGTACATCACTCTCGTGCAAAACACATAGATATTAGGCATCACTTTCTTAGGGATCACACACTTAAAGAAGATATTATTCTTCAGTTTATTAGAACGCAAGATCAACTTGCTGATATTTTCACAAAATCTTTTCCTTCTGATAGATTTGAATATATTAAACAGAAGTTAGGAATGATAACCGTAAGGTAATCTTTCTTAATTAACTTTATGTCGAAAAAATCTCCTTACAGTAATAAACTCCTTCTTATAGGGGGAGTACATTTGATTGTTTATTTAACAAAGTTTTTCAAAATTTGTTTTCAAACTTTTCGGAACGAATATTTCCGGAATGGAACTTCCGGAACTAAATTTTTTGATTGAACAGTTTCGTAAAGAATAATTCTGGAATGGGAGTGTTCTTATTGAAAATTTCCGGAATGAACATTTACGTATTGGCAGTTTCATAACCAGGTTTTTGTATCGATGTTTTTACTCATAATGTATTTTTCGTAATGTATTTTTCGTACTAAGTTCTTCGTACTATTTTTTCTTCTTAAGTTTGTTCTTCATACTGAGTTTTCCGTAATGAGTTTTTTGTACTAAGTTTATTTTTCATAGTAAAATTTTTGAGAAATCAGCCATTATGAATAATTCCCTAAGCCAATCCGAAAGGTATGATTTCCTTCCTCATGTTTTCGTAGTCATATTTTACTTGCTGGAATTTTCTTATACTAAGCTTTCAGATTATAGTTTTCTTAAATCTTTGTTTTAATAAAAACCTCAAAAAGATCGGATTCAAGTTTTCAACCGTCAGATCTGATCGCAGCTCTTTCCAACCGTTAGATCAACTATGGAATGTGAACCGTCATCTCGTCGCCTATATAAAGGGGACCCAAATTTCTCGTCCCACATCGGTTTCAAGCTCTTGCGTCCTGAAGCTCTGACTCTCTGATTTAAGGCCGTTCCGAACTACAGTTGTCTCCGTTCCGAACTTCTCAGAGAACTTCAGATCCGAATGTCTGCGGAGTTAGCATCTCAAGAAATGTCATCCACTAAGCCTATTTCTCAGTGGTTAGTTTACAGAGAAAGGTTAGTCCATCCGGTTTTCTTCAGCAACTACGATTCTATCATTTCAAAGAATATTAAGTTGAATGGCTGGGAAGATGTTGCGGTATCAAAAACCGAGAACCAAGATGAAGTATATTCAGATTTACTTGTCGAGTTTTATGAGTCAGTTTCTTTCTTCAAGGAAGATAATAGGGAGAAGTTCTCTTTTAAGTCTTATAGCAAGACTTACAAGATTTCTCACACCAAGGCTGCAAGCTTGGTAGGGCTGTCTTATGAAGGAGAAGCCGAGTTTATTTCGCATGTGTTGCCAGACTCTAAGGGTAGCTTCAACAAGGAAAAGGCCTTAGAAACTCTCGGACTGGCTGATGACAAGGCTCCGAAGATTGCAAGTCTATCTACAAACTTCCGGATTCTGGAGTTATGGGTGCAAGGACTTATCGTACCGAGGAAAGGTGATAAAGATAGCTTGAAGAAGAGTGAGATCTATATCTTATATTTCTTGATAAATCTAAGGAAGTTTAACTTGATGAAGCATATTCTTCTTAATATTGAAAATTTGAAGAAGGGGAATCTGAGAGCTCAGATTATTATGTATTCAGCAATCCTCTCCAAGTTGATTGTTCGGTGCCTTGAGTCTTTCAAGGAGGCTTGCAAATCTAAGCCAAGAGTTTTCAAGATCATGCTGGTCAGCGATGGTACTCTGAAAAGGATGAATGTGGCTTTCAACAAGGAAACTGGTGAATTCTTCGATTTGCCAAATCAAGAAGAAACGGCTCCGAAAGCTGCTGAACCGGAATCATCTAAGCCAGTAAGGAAGAGAAAGCTGAAAGAAGTGGAAGTACAAGCAGAGAATCCTAAGTCTAAGGAAGTCCATTCCGCACCTCCAAAGCCTAAGAAGAAGAAAGCCTATCCTGATGAGGTTGTTACAAAGTGGAGAGCTGATAATGAGAAAAGGAAAGAAGGGGATCCGCAGTTCGGATTGGACCCTGCGGAGGCTAAGGACTTGAAGGAGAAAACTGCTGATGAGCTTGAAAGACAAGCAAAGAAAAAGAAGCTCAAGAAGAAGATGTCTGAGGCTGAGGTAGCTCAGGCCTTATTAAAATTCAATGAAATGGTTTCAGCAACTATTCCAGTTCCGAGATCTTTCTCCCTGGAATCTCTACCTGAGACTCCAGGAAGGAATTTCGCTGCTCCGGAAGAGGCTGTTGCTAAGAATTCTGAGGAAGTTGAGCAAGTGGAACAAATAGAAGAGGGTGCTGAAGGAAGTGGTGAAACCGGAGATGTGCTGAAACAAGTAGATGATTACAAGGGAACACCTTCGGAACACTTATCGCTCCGAACATCAGAAGCTGAATCCTCGAAACTAGTTACTCCAGCAATGGAAGAAGAGAAAGGAGAAGAAGAAGTTGCCTATCATGGAGAAGAAGAACAAATTTTACATGATATTTCTCAGATGAAAAATGCAGAGGTTGGTGTTCAGGAAGTTGCTGATGAGGAAGATTTTGTTGTTCAAGTTTCTGATAGTGAGAAGAAAACTCCGGAACAGGCTTCTATTCCGAAAAAAGATAAGGGGAAACAAATTCTTACTGATACTCCGAGTTCAGAAAAGAGGATGAGAAAGGAAGCTGGTAGTTCTTCAAAGAGAAAGTTGGAGCTTATTGAGGAAGAAAACTCTCCAAGCAAGATTTCAGATTCGGAGTCATCCTCGTTGGGGCATGACTTTGTTGTTCAGTCCTTAAAGAAGTTGGTGGGAACCATTCCGACCTTCTCTAGTATTGACTCAAGATGCCAGATGCTCCAACATGCGTTGAATCAGAAAACCGACTCTGTATCTATGGTTATGGATAAGTGCATTGAGATTGAGGCTCAGTTCAAAACATTCTTTGTTGGTTACGAAGCTCATAAAAGATCTTTTAAGAGGATGACAAGCTGGTCGAAGAAGACTATGGAAGAGATGAGGTTGCTTGATGAGTTTCAAGACAATGTTAAAGATGCCTTTGAGACTGAGGACAAGAAGATAAACGAGCTGACTTCCTCCTTTGAAGAAAATATTACTGAAGAAAAGAACTTCCGGATTCAAGAAGTCAGGGATCTGAATGGGAAACTAAATTCTGTTTCTCAGAACTGGAAATTTGAAAGGGATCATCGGATCAATTTTGAAGAAAGGATGAAGGCTCAGGACGAAAAGATCAAAGCTCAGGAAGAAAAGATGAAAGCCCAGGAAGAAAAAATTGAAGCTCAATCCGCAAGAATAGTGGTCTTAGAGAAGCAAGCTGAAGAAGATCATAAAGACTTAAAGAAGATCAAGACTATTCTTAAGGGGCTCATGTCGAAAGAGAAAGATCCGAAATAACCAAATCCGATCTTTTTGTTGTATTCTTTTTGTTACTGACATTCCAAATCTAATGAAAATTGTGTATCTCGTTTCCATTGTTGTCATTACTAATCTTTCAGGTACTTTGTTATTTTTTTTCCATTCCCTCAAATTCTTTTTGAAAATCACAAAGGGGGAGAAGGAAAAGATCCTTAAGAAAAAGAGGAACTCTAAAAAGAGTTTATCAAAGGGGGAGAAAGAAAAAATACCCAAGGAAAAAGAACTATAATAAGAGTTTGTTTAAGGGGGAGTTTTTTTCTTAAAGAAGACCTTCTTATGAAATATCACTCCGGAAATATGAATACGATCCTTAGAGTTTCAAATCCTAAGGGGGAGTTAGTCATATTCATCTATATCCTTAAAACTAGGGAGATAAGCATTAATATGTTTCTTTCTTCTTAGATTTTTTTTCGTAAGGATGTTTGTGCTTTCTAAAAAGGGGGAGATTGTTGAGTCAATAAGGATTTCCTTATGACTTTTCCATTCCTTCTTGTTTTGAAAATCACAAACACCTTATCTTTAAGAAAATTGATTTCTTAAGGAAATTTTCTTTTATAAGGAAAATTGCTTTTATAAGAAAATTTTCTTTTATAAGGAAAATTTCTTTCTTAAGGAAAATCGCTTTTATAAGAAAAATTATCCGTATCATATTTTCATCCATATTTTTCTTAAGTATGAGATTCGGATTAATTTTCTCGGAATCATTGAAACTTTGATATAAAGCATTCTGTTTTAGGATTCGGATTCTGGATAAGAACTATAAGGAAGTTTCATTCCGAATTCCGGATATGAACTCTGACTAAGTTCTATTCCAGATTCAGGATACGAATTCTGAAGAAGAATTCTCATTCCGAATTCTAATGAAGAAATCTCATTCCGAATTCCCGTTACGAATTCTAATGACGAATTCTCATTACGAATTCTGATAAAGAATTATCGTTACGAATTCTAATGACGAATTCTCATTACGAATTCTGATGACGAATTCTTATTACGAATTCTAATGACGAATTCTCATTACGAATTCTGATGACGAATTCTTATTACGAATTCTGATGACGAATTCTCATTACGAATCCTGATGATGAATTCTCATTATGATTTCTGATGACGAATTCCTATTCCGAATTCTCATTCCGAATTCACCTATTAAACAGAATTTGAGTATCTTTGTTTTATACACTCTAAATTAATTTAGACTCTGAAAAATATCTTTGTTTGACTCCGAACATTTATATTGCTTACACTTCTAAAATTTGTCTACTCTTTACTATTGTTCTTTACACTCCGAACCTTCACTCAGAAGTTTTCATTCTGAACTTTTATGTTAGAGTTTAAAACGATGTCGTACATTCTGTTACACTTGTTTTGTTATAAAACGATGTCGTCTGTTTTGTTATAAACTAACTGTTGTCTAAGTGACACGTGTACAGGTCCCTCCGATCTTTAAGGAAAATATGACCGTTGGAGAAGGAGCCGACCTTACCTATAAATAGGAGCTCATTTGAAAGAGCTCGGTACTGATGACAGATAAACAACTTGGTTTTGTCCATACATGCTGTTGAAGTGAATTCTAGAGAGAGAGGCTCTTATTAACTCTCAAAGCTTTGTGCGACTCCGAATGTTGGTGATTACATTCGAGGGATTCCGGGGATAGGAAGACAGAGGTGCCGACTACCTTAAAGTTCGAGGGCTTCCTTGCTGAGGAAGATAGAGGTTTCCAACTACCTTGAAGTTGAGGGCTTGCGGGGATAGCAAGACAGAGACTCCGATCTTCGTATCGAGGGCTTACCCTGGTGTGGGTAAGACAGACTTACTTGAAAGTATAAATCAAGGGACCTTTATCCAAGGTTGTTGGATACCCTTCTCTTTGGGTTAAAAGACTTATATCTTGTTACTAGTAGTTTTACTACTTGTTTTTATTCCGCTGCATTTTGTATCAAAAGGAAAGTATAACTTTCTTATACTTTCTTATTTGTACTCTGATTCATTTAGATTCTATACGCTTTAAGGTAGAATCTCATATTGTAATTGTTTGTTAAGTTTCAATCTCCGGAATCATATTTCCGGAACCTACTTTTGGAATCTCTTTCCTAGTTTACTTTCGGTGTTAGAGGTGTTGTGAATTTACTTAGTTTAACTTTGTTAAACTTAGCCTTTTCCTTTGCTTAAGGAAAACATAGTTATTCTTAACTAACTTTAAAGGTTCCAAAGGAATTTTTAAAGTATACAATTCACCCCCCCTCTTGTATATTGAGCATCTCATACTATATTTCAATCCTACAATTGGTATCAGAGGTTGGAAACCTCTTACTCTATACCAATCTTACACTATATTGATCCATCTTTCAAAACCGTAAACTATATGAGTAATGATTCATATCACTCACTAGGTTGAAAGTGTGTAGAGGGTTTCCCATGAAAGTTTTGTGTTTCTGATCACTTGGAATTAACCTCGCATAACATCAACAAAAATAAGAACATTAGAAGTTAACATAAAATGTTATAAAATCATTCATGTTGAAATAAGGTATAGGGAAACCTAAGAAATAGTTGATTCCTGACCTACTAAGTCTCCCACATCTAATATTTGGGAAAATTTTAGGGCTAACAAAAACATGCGCAATGTTTATGGGGTCCACTATATGATCCTGGAAATTTTCAAGTCATGCTCACTAATTCCATTGACCTTGGAAAAAATTAGAGCACCCATCAGTTAATTTTAACATATTTGTTTACATGGTCTATGATAAATGCACAATGATGTTGGTTTAGGGTTCTTGATCCATTTTGAACATTAGAATCCTTATTCTAAAATAATTTCTTCTTCTTGGATTCTATCATGATGAGTCATCCAACACCCCCCCCCCCCCATATCTGAATGTAAAAACTTAATGTATGATGATGATACCTATGCTTACATATTTGGTCTACCTATACCCATCTGATATTACACTTCCAAGAGAAAATTATATCTCATATCCAAGTGATATGACCTTAACTTGTGATGATGGTATATATGACACTATATATGACCTACCTATATCTGTCTAATTGATAAATATCAATAAGAAATGAAATTCTGATCCTTTAATCTATAATATATTCTCTATTTTACGGTGATGGTACATATGCCACCATGTTTGGCCTACCTATACCAACTTGAAGGCCCATTTCTAAAATATAATGTATGTATCCATAATTAACCATTGACTTAAGAAGTTTATAGAATATGATTTATTAGGTTCAATTACATATATATTTTGAGTGGATTTGTTTATCTTGATTTTACACCTTATCAGTTTAATGAATTATCATGGATTAGTGATCAACATTACTTAAAAGGTTGACAGTAGCTTGAAAAAGATATTTTAATTCATTGATAAATAAAGTATGGAACATAAACATCCATAGATTATAGTCTTTATTCAGTTAACAAAAACAAACAAGGATAGAAGAAGAGACATGTTAGAGGCTATTCTATACTAAGGTGTTAATTTCATTAATTTTTTACTCAAATTAATAAATGTATCATTAGAGTTTGGAAAGTTATAAATCCATAGCTTCCTCATTAGGTAATAATATTTTTGTTTTATAAAAATCATATGATTCCCGACTCAATGTAAATTCATATAGTCTATATTACCCCACCAAAATTCCCTCCATATTTATTATCTTGTAAAGGAGTAAATTCACCACTATATTCTCTTTTTTATTTAGATATTGTTACTCTGATTTTTCCTCTTCATGGTGAGATTTTTTATAGTGTGATGCAACTTCACGGGCTAAAAAATATCTAATTAACTATACTTAGGAGTGCCGTGATCAAGAAAAATTTCCTTAATACTACTCCCAAATGATTTAATTCATATAATAATGGATTTCCTAATAGTCAAACCCCCATATCCGAGGATCAAAAACATTTAGTGATCTAAGTGAAGATTCTTGCTTAAATCCTCCAATAGGGTCTTGTGAATCAACTTTTGTATGTATTTCCATGCGCACTGTCATAAGGTAAATTTAAAGTATAATAAATATTTTTCTATTCAATGTTTCTCCCAGTTAATGATAATATAATCCAGGACCATGTAAATTAGTGACCACATTTTATTTCTCCCCTCTAAGCTTATTGTCAATGAAAAAATCTCAACCTCTATGTGTTCTAGTAATTAGAGTGTGGGGATAAGATCTTCTTCGGTCAGAATCTCTACATATACTGATAGCATTATAGGAGATATTAGAGGTATATGTATTAATTAGTGGGTGAATAAGTAAAAAAGAAATAATTACATATACTCACCTATCCTAGATCAAGGATTGGCCTCCCCAATCTATGACATTCACTTTGGTATGGTCACAAGCACATCTCCTCTGGTGGCTATTTCTTAATTTTATATATCTAGATATTCATTCATAAACATGATATCAACCACCAATGTAATTGTATCATACTTTTCCCTAATATAGTTCTATTGGTTATAAAATCCAAAACTTTTTCCATAATGGTCACCACATAGGTTTGTTGATCAAAGATGTCAAGCTGAGACTGATCAATAAAATAATTCTCACAAATCACTTTGAAAAAGTTATATAGATTCTCCCTTGAGAGATCTTGAGTTGTTTATTACTCTATAAAAATAGGTGAGATGGATAAAATCTCCTCACATCAAATAGGTTTTTCTATATTCTCTATAGGTATATTTGTATAAGATAGAATTCAGAAACAGTTGATCATACAGAGATATGATCATATGAATAAAGAAATACTTATTCCCATCCATAACCTTTTGAAAATATAGAAATTCATCCAAGGTGTCATGGATTATGATTTATAAAAATAGGTATCTCGTTTTAGTCATAGATTAAATAAGAATAATAATACCTACTAAGAAATAGAGTGTTATAAATGTGGTATATACTATGGATCTTGTATATAATTATCATATCAGAGTTGTCTGCCCCTCTGCTGGTAGGGATGGACTGAGTAGGCATTGTCAATGTCCCCTTAACCATAGTCGAATGTACTTTTCCAGTAGGAGTTGGGAGTTTATCATGATCTTCCCCTCTAACATCATCTAATCTCACATCATATGGGGGTTTTAAAAGAATTTATATTATGATCAAACATTCCTAGTATCAGTGTTTATTTGTATGTGAGAGAGAGAGTGTGTATGTGAGATAGAGAGTATAGGGTGAATTCAATGATTAACCTCTCTTGTCAGTTTGAATATGTTTAAAAAAATCTTAGTTTTCTACTAATGCCTGAAAAAATAGAGGGGTATCCAATATCACTATCAAGGGAGATGGACTCGAAGCTATGGAGTGAAAAAAATGGATTAATTCCCTCCACTACCCACATCTCCCATTCCTTATATTACATATCCTCTTTATCAAGGTTGTTTGATTATTTTATTCCTATCAAGGTTCCACTCTTGATGTATTAGGGATATTATATAGGTACACATGTATGAAAGGGGTTGAAATTTGAAGAAAATCTTCTTAAAGAGGTATCATGGACACCTACATCCTCAAGGTTGTCAAATTCATCCCACTCTTCATCTTTGGTTTAGTTGATAATCCCTTCAACATTTCTCTTATTTTCCATGTATATCTCCCACTTTATAGTTTGAAACCCTTTATTGATAGAAAAAATTAACATCTATATCTCTCTGATATGTTTACCAACTTCAATAGGAGGGGTATCAGAGTTGTATTCTAGAGTTTCCTTCACATTTCCAATATAGGGAAAATAGATGAAACATTAAAGTAAAACCCATAAATAATTTATGTTTAGATCCACAAGATAGTTTTTCTAGATGGGGGTAGCCTTGTGATACAAAAATTATGTGGTAGAAATATCTAACCCAAACTCAGGTCTTGAGGATGACTTAGGTTATTTCAAACTTAGATTCTTTTCCATCCTTTCTTACACAGCCAAAGTATTAATCTATTTTTGGGTGTCACAACAACCATAGATCTAACTCCTGACATGAAATATATTTTATATGATACTATAAATGGGTCTATGGTTGAGATTAAGCAGGAGGATATGATTCTTCTCTATTATTTACCTTCCTATTGGACTTCCAAGTGACCAATTTTTTTATTTCTTGGGCCATGAATTTGGTGACTTGGGGAACACTGGTATCTTTTATCCCATTCAGATAAGATTATATATAATCCCAAGAATACCTATATGTCATCTTGATTAAAGAATATAATAATAGTATCCTGATTATAACACCAGTGTTTTATGGTTTATCATTTTCCACAAATTAGTTTCCACTATTGGGTACTTCATCAATCAGACATTTGACAGTATAGTTACAATAATATTTTGGATGCACTTGAACTAATATGTAAACTTATATGGTGCATAGGCCTCACAAGTGATATCTTAATCAATTAAAAATGCTATAATGTAATATCTCACAGAGGTCTTATATAATCATGGTTTATATTTTCAATTGTTGTCATTTTTTATCATTACAATGGGAGGATCGTCATAGGGGTGAGACATGAATTCTGAGTAAAAAATTAGTATCCTTAGAGTCTTGTAACCCTTCAATGGTTGCGGTCTAATAGAAAAAGTAGTTCTGATAAAATGAATAAATCTTTACTTAATGATTAAAATATCATAAATGAGTTAATAAGTATTGATTTATACAACCACCAATACCCACATCACTTGAAATGTTATCAAGATGTGGAAGGTTGGTTATTCATTATGGATGTATAGTAGGCACTAGTGTATATTCTCTAACACAGTCACTACTTAGTTGATGTACTTCCCCTATTAAAACTCAAAATCTAACTCAAATATTCTCAATAATACTTGTTTATGAGAATAATATACTAGTAAAATATACCCACTCTGACACGTGGAAATAAATATTATGAGTTGATTCTGAGGAGGTATTAGTAGGTTGAAATGTTAACCCCATTACTCATAATTAAATTACTCTAATTTTGATCAATACATTCCTAGAGCTACCCTAATCTAAATTTTGTGGAATCTTTTTTGACATATTGAGCTTGTTATGTTTCCTCAAGGAACTAAAAAAGATGTTCATCCTAGTTAAAAAGATAATCTACATCTATAGATAGGTTTTTATTTCTATATAATTGGAATTTTCTCTTAATACTTCCTAATTCAATGAGGGTTTTCTTTGGAGAATCCCCAAGTGACCTTCAGGGGAATTAATTCTTTATATAAGGCTTTGAGGATGTGTATACCAAATTCATTGTATACCTCCTAAAGACTTATCCACACTTATCCATAGACCATAAGAAATATGTTTACTTGTGAGATATAGTGACTGAGAATACTAGGAAAGAAGTCAGTATTTTTTTACATATATGTATGTGAGATCTAGACAGCTTCGTAAAAAACTTTTTCCTTAAACTCTTCATCAAACTCTAGGAAAGTAAAATAGAACCAATATGCCCACATCGTTTAAATATTCACACTTCTTTAAGTATTTAGGTCCCACTCCTTTATCTATCCTTTAATTTGATATTGTAACACCCTTAGATTTTAAAAGAACACTATGTTCAATAGCGTACACAACACACAATAGCAAGTTTAAATGAATCGTCATATAGTATACCATTATAACTTAATTTTTAAATTAGTGAACATGAATAGTACTATATAAATTATGAAAATTATATGGTTTAAACATTTATAAAATAAATTCATTAGTTATCAATGAATTATAAATAAAAATTAAAATCATTTGAAAGTAAAAGAAATTTTTTTCTGAAAAACTATTTTTGTGCACACAATGTGTTTTTATCATAATGAATTAAATTAGAAAATATTGGTGAATTATTTTAATGAAATCTATATATTATATATTCAATATAAAAATTTGTCTTTTATATCATATTTTTTTTAGGAATGGGATAAGAATAAATCCAGTTTTATGCTTAAAATGCATTTTTTTAAAGCAATTTTATCACGTTTTTCATGTTTATTTTAAAATTAATTTATTCCACTTATATAAATTGAATTTGGTAAAATTAATATCATATTTGGAATCAATAGGTTCAAATTTTGTAAATTTTTTACTTTTATTTTTGGTCAATATGAATACTAACCTTTGTAAAATTTATCATCATGGTAAATGGTGAATTGGGTTAATCTCGGTTAAAACTAATTGACAAGGACAAATATTTCATATAAATTCATATTGTATGAAGGTAATTAAGAACTTATCACCTTAGGATATAAATTGACTTTTTTAATGGAAACTTTTCCATGAAAATGATTGATATAACATTTAAATCAAATAAAGTTACAAAATGTCACTCTCTTAGTTTTAAATATATCTTATGCATTCATATAGGGAAAATCAAGTTATGAAATAAATATCTATTTTTATATTAATGATATTTTTTCATAATCTAAATTTATTTATAATATTTATTAATTATATAATAACCTTAAATACTTTAACAACATCGACATGGTATTTATTTAATTAATAAAAATATATAATAAATGATTTTAAAAAGCTAAAAACAATATAATTTGAATGATTTATAGTGTTCCAAAAAAAATTATAGATGAATATTATATAATAGTGTTGTTTTAATGGATTATATTTTAATTTCAACTTTATATTTATGTATTTTAAGTCAAATTAAATGAATAGTGTTAAAAAATTTCATTAATTATTTTTTATCAAATTAATATATTATTAAATTATTAAAAAAATTAAGAGGAAAATATGATAATTTATGGTAAAAATTTTCATATCTTGGCCATTTATTATCCAAATTTCACATTATAAGTAAAATTTTAACTCTTTAATAGTGAAAATGACATTACTATGGTTAATGTTAGAATATGTTAATTAAGGTGTTAAACCTAAAGATAAGGTTTAAAACACCTCTTAAACTTGTCCAAATTTTATTATTTGATGGTATTTCAACCACATACTATATTATCTTTGAATAAATATCCATTTAAAATCATTTTTCTAGAGAATTACTTTATTATATTTTAATTTTTTTAAGAAATTCCAAAAGTGACCCTCGCATCAATTATAAAAGGGAACCTCCTCTATCAACTATTTACATCACTTCTAGACTACTAAATCAACCATCCCCTAAAAATATACCTTATAAAATTACTTATTAAAATTATATAGGTTATTTTAATCACAGATAATCAACCCTAGGTTCATTAAGAGGAGGTCTAATGGAGTTATTTCAAAGAAGATGTAATCACCTTATCTAATCACTTTCTTTTAACTTCTTCTTTACCATATCTAAATATATGGTATTTATCATAAAATAATAAATTATATATCATAAATATACTGAAATTTTATTATTATTATTATTATTATTATTATTATTATTATTGAATCACCATTTTCCACACTCTGTGTCATCAAATGGGAAGTGAGAGTATCGCTCATGCGTGCGTATGGCTTACCGTCTCCACATAGTGATACAATTCATTTTTCACCAAAATATTTCATGGATGGTTATTATGATGGGTTTAATGTTTATTTATTATATTTATGAAATTAATATTCTTCTATAATTATAATATAATATCTACCATCTTACCTTCCAAACCATTTTAAAATAATAATGGTGTTTTTGTATACGTGTGGACTACCACCTCTATGAAGCGATATAATTTTTTTTCATTTGTGTTTTACTTAGATGATAATAAGGATATATTTAATGAAAATATATGATATATATTATATAATAATTATTCTGTAAAGGTGAATTTTTATTTACCTTACTTTTATTTCATCTATCAAATAGTGAAAATAATGTTCATGCGTATGTGTGGACTTTGTCTCCATGAACGGTGTAATTCATTTTTCTATATCTATATTTTATGGATGATTATAAATATTTATTTAATTTATATATATTATATTTATATCATGATTAAAATTATTCATATGATTTAACTATAAAAAAATATTAAGATCCAAAACTACCGAACCAAAACATACATGAAAAATGAAGCAATTATCACAAGAAACGGTGATTTTAAAAAAGAATTATTAATAAATGAGTAATAGAATTTGATAACTAAATAATATATGGTATGATATTTATAAATATTATTATGTAATATATTAATAATATATATATTTTATTATATAGTAGGTTCGGACACATACAAAGGAATTCGAACATGAGGTAAAGGATTTCATCTCAATTTCCATTCATTGATAAGTATTTTATTATTATTCACCAAATTTATTTTATATGTTTTATATAATATGTATTTGACATGATATATCATAATTATACTTATTTTTATGATATTTATTTTTTCATTTTAATTCATTATTTCATGGGGCTTATGATTTAAAATTTACCAAAGTGGTAAGGGTTTATTTCATAATCTCATCATTATTCAGGATTGTTTATGTTAAAGTACCCATTGAGGGAGTTATTTTATATTTATATTATAAAAAATATATATTTTATTATCTTATGCTTATTTATTGAAATTAAAATTTTTCCTTTCATTTTTCTCAACTAAAGTAATCAAGAGACTGAGAATATGTTTTTAAGGAAAATCGACTTCATTTCACTCTTTGGTCAAAAAAACCTATTTTCTTACATGTCCATGTTTTCTAAAAATGTTTTAAATAATTTTTTTTCTATTATTAAATGATTTATTAAATAATTATTTACCCAAATTTTAATTTATTTAAAAAAAATAAATGGAATATTCTTTTCTTTTTCCAAATGAGGTACTTTTGACATTTTCTAAAAAATTGTGAAACCAATATTTTTTTAACTTATGAGACATAAATGAAATTTACCACTATCATGAATACTAAATTATTTGAATATTACTTTATAAATTTTCATTTTTCTTTTCAAATAACTTTTTTTTACTAATATTTTGAAAAAATATATTTTTTAAATTTTGATTTCAAAATGAAAATGATATTTTCCTTAATAATGTTTTTAATGATCTTTCTATGGTATTTCTATTCATCAACAAAAACCCTTTTATTATCCACTAGGAATATATTTTAATGATACCATCCATATTCTTTCTTGAGATGGTATATGATTAGTTTTATTGTGGATGTATTATTTTCTATTTTTCTTATTACTTTGGATAGTTTATGATTATGTTCATTGATTGGGGAAATTATTAACATTTCATATACTATTTTTTCAATATGAATGCTTAAATTTATTATGTTTATTCTATAAAATATTTTTAATTCATTGGACTTGGTAAGTAATGGGAGAGGACCTTTATATCCCCTACATGCATTGGTAGGTCTCATTAGAAAAACTATAATGGGTTTTGGTTGTGGCCTTACCCATTTATATAGATGTCCGGGCATAAGTCCTTAATGTTATTTTTAGATGTCTTGGAACAAGGTCCCGATGGTAAGTTTCATATTTTTTTAATTATGAATTCCATAATTATGAAATCATTTATTGATATTCATTTGATTTTTTGATTTTTTATGAAATCAATGGATAAGCTTCTAGCTCATTTGATCAATTATATAGAATTATTTGATAACCATTTATTCCTTCCATATTATTTCTTGTGGTCCAGTTATTGATTAAATAGAATATTTTTTCATTTATTTACCTTGATATATTTATTGTTTTTTATTTTCTCATGATATCTTCTACTATACATAACTCTTACTTAGTATCTAAGCTCACCCTTATTTTTTTTCTTTCCCCAAAATATAAAGAATGGATATTTGAATGTGTTCAAGGATGAAAAATATTTACTTTCATTATGTTATGTATTTTATATTTACAAATATAATGTGAGATTAAAGTATATATTTAGTTTACCAGGACTATAAAAATATCTAGTCTGTTGGGATGTGGTTACTTGAATCTAATGATAATTTAAAAAAAGTAACCATGTACTTTGTGCTATTGGGGTCGAGGAATTTACAATTGGTTTTAGAGAAAGTTTAATATAATCCATGTGAACTAGATTTATGAAATATTAGATTTGACAACATAACCCCATGACTAAATTTTAGGATAATTCTAAGTATAGTATAACATCCTAATATTTTGGTAGGGTATATATTATGTGGTTTCCTACTATGATTATTTTTTCTCATATTATGTTATCTTGTTTTATTCAATGGTTGGATCTAATATCGGTTATTTTAAAAATGAATGTGATGTATAATGTAGTAATTATGAGTAACCAAATTGGAAGATGGATAGAGTGAATGATATTGTGATTATTTATAACCAGATATCATGATATATAGTTAACAACATTCACCATAAAAAACTATAAGACTCATCAAATAAGATAAGGATAGAGTTTTCTAAGAGCTCGGGTGGCAGATACCATGGATAAAAGGAATATAAATTTCCTTACTATTGAAAATGTGGAAAGATACACCCCATATAATGTCTTAAAGGAATGGGAAAATGTGTTATGTGTGTAAAAGAAGTTCATAAATCAACTAATTTTATAAGAAATATGAAGAGTTTGAAGGAGGGATATGAATTTCATCCCAAGGTACTAGTTATAGTTCAATGTCTTATGTGTGGAGAATATGGTAATTATCCAAGATAATTCCTTAATCTAATGGTTAAATCATACACCAAATAAGATCTTATGTTATTTTAATCATTAAATTGTAAGGATTTAAGTGTTTATGTTTTGAGATATGAGAATTATATTATGGAAGTGGTATATCAATTATTTTTTTGATATAAGAATCATGATACATCTATAAAATGTTCCATAGTGGATCTCCTTTAATATTTTGAAAACATATTCTGAAAGGTATCGATAACTATGAAAATTTATTTTGTGGTAATGACATGATTGAAATTGATGAAGTAAATGGGATTTTTTTATTACCTATAAATTAGTTAGTGATTTGAAAAAAAAATTGATTTAGTTCATCCTTGATGAAGTTTATTATATTTATGAAAATAGTCTGTGATTTTATTTTAGGAATAAGAATTGTGTTAGTTTTTGGAATCATATATGTTTTGATATGAGGATAGCTTAAGACTTGTGTATAACATCATAGGTTTATAATTTTAAGGTTTTCATTAGTTCAAAGGAATAGATACCCCTTTTGAAGTTTTATATGATGGGGTTTTAACATGATGAATTATATTTTGGGAGACATTTATGGTAATAAAACCCTTTGTTTTAGTATATGTTTTAGTGAAAATGTTCTTTGGGGAATAATGATTTTATATTTTGTGTATATACATTTAAATTTATTTATAACCATTAGGCTTAATGTAATATTTTATGTTGAATTATTTATGGTTTATTAGGATAAAAGAGTTAGTACATTTTGGGAATATATCGTAAAGAAAACCTTTGCAGTAAAAAAATATGATTTGATGATTAATTCAATTTTTGAGGATATTAATCATATTCTTAAGAAATTTATAGTTTTAGAAAAATGAAAACCTGCAATCCTGGAAATAACCTGCCGTATTCATCAAGGTCATGGGGATTGAACTCCTGACTAATGGGAAATAAGGGTGTAACACCTACCACTGGCCTATATGATTTCTTAGTTAGTATGAAATTTTTTAATTGATTTTATGGCTAAAGATTATGTATATTTTGGGAAGAATGTTATAGGATCAAATATTTTATAAGTTTTGGGATTTTAATGTTATTAATGAAATTTCAGGAGATGTTTTATTGTTTTAAGGTATATATAACCTTTAGATTTATCATAAAGTATTATTTGGGAACAATGTTATTACATTTTTTGAGGTGTAATTTGAAGGGTATGAGATATACTTTGAGGTTAAAAATTTATTTAACATTGATTTTATTAATATTATTTGGGGTTTAGGGTTATTTATTTGTGAAATAATCTAAGTTGAACAATTGATGTTATTTTGTAAATTTTGATGTAAAATGTATTATATCTTCGAATGTAGGATTATAAATTTTGGTGATTATCACACCTTGTGGTAACCATTTCAGTTTTGGTTAATGTATAAATAAAATAGGGATATGTTTTTATCTTTTTATGGATTATGTGATCCATTAGAAGTTTATTTTCTTGTTTTTTGCATTTAAACTTCATCTTGATTGCTCATCATTTGGAGAAAAAGATGAAAGAGGAAGAGTTCGTGCAGACGTGGGACAAATTTTCCGATCAATTTGATGAGATTATCAAATATGATTCTGATAAAAAGGTAACAGAACTTTCTTGGAAATTATATAGGGGGGACACATCTAATAGGTTAAAGTTGGATTTTAACAAATCTGTCATCTTCTATAGTGTTTGATGCTCTTGTTTGAACTAGATGGTTTCACACTTTTTCCATAAAAGTGTATTTAATAAAAAAATTAACTTTTAGTGAGTGGTGGAAATTGATTAATTATAAAATTATACTTTTTAAGTAAGTATGTTTCCTTAATTTCTTATTCTATATGGTAAATTAATTCCTCAAATCGAGGAAAATGATCTTGAAACAAAAATGTTAACCTATTATAATCATTTCTGATAAATTTATAGTTTTTTAACCCATCACATATTTATCGTTTTTTTATGTTAAAATTATTTTTACCATCTTCTATATCACTGTATATTAGTCCTTTGAAATTATTTTTCTCTTCTATGTCTATATTTTCACTTCTCACTAATGTTCTCCTATCTAGAAACCTAGTTTTGTGTTATTCTAGATGACCTTCATATTTCTCTTTCCCTCTTTTTAATAGAATTTTATATTAACTATTTTTACATGGGTCTCCCAAAGAGTAATTATAAAAATTCAAATTATGACGATGAAAATTATTGAAGGGGGATAATGTGATGCCCCTAGATTTTAAATTAACACTATGTTTGATAGTGTATATCACACGCAACACCAAGTCTAAATGAAATGTAATATAGTATATTATTATAACATAATCATTAAATTTGTGGGTATGAATAATAATAAATAAATTATGAAAATTATTTTATTTAAACAATTATAAAATAAATTTATTGGTTATCAATGAATTGTAAATAAAAATAAAAAACATTTGAAAGTTAAAGAAATGTTCTTCTAAAAAACTATATGTGTGCATGAAATTGTTTTTATCTAAATAAATTGAAATAGAAACTATTGGTTAATGATTTAAATTAAATTTATATATTATATATTCAATAAAAAAATTAACATTCATATATTATTCTTTTTTAGCATAGGATAATAATAAATCCATTTTTATGCTTAAAAATGTATTTCTAAAAAGTGGTTTTCCTCTGATTTTGTGTGATTATTTTAAAATTAATTTCTTATAGTTATAGAAATTGAATTTGATAAAATAGATTAAATATTTTTAATCAGTAGGATAAAATTTAGTTAATAGTTCCCTTTTATTTTTAGTCAATATGAATAGTTACCGTGGTAAAACTTATCACCGCAGTAAAGGGTAAATCTGGTAAATCTAGGTTAAAACTAAGTGATAAGGTCATAATATTTCATATTAATTATTATTGGATGATGTTAATTCTATCTATATCACCTTATTCTCTAACTTTATTTGTTTTATGGACACTTGTGCATGAAAATGACCAATATAATATTTAAATGAGAGAAATTTACAAAATGTCACTCTCTTAGTTTTAAATATCTATAATGTGTTTATATAGGGAAAAAAGAAAGTTAGTGATGAATATAAATTCCTATTTTGTGATTAATGGTATTATTTTCATGATTTAAATGTATTTATAATTTTTAGTTATTATATAGTTACCATAAATGCTTATACAACACTGACACAATATTTTTCAATTAATAAAAAAATATAATAAATGATTTCAAAAATATAAAAAAGTAATATAGTTGGAATGATTTTAATTTTTCAATGAATTTTATAGATTAATATGACATTTTAGTTTTTTTAAAGGTTTTTATTGGAATTAAAACATTTTATTTATTTATTTTAATTCAAATTAAATGAATGGTGTCAAACTTGACAATAATGATATCTTATCAAATTAATATTTCATTAAATTATTTAAAAATATTAAAAATATTAAAAGAGGAAAATTGGGATAATATGTGGTCTAAAATTTTATATATTTTCTATTTATGATTCAATTTCCACCTTATATATTAAATCATAATGCTTTAAGAGTAAAAAATACATTATCGTAGTTAATATTAAAATAGGTTAATTAAGTGGTTTTTTTTTTTGAAAAAGGCATATGACATTAATGACAAAGATCAGCAGAAGTACATGTGCAAAGCCATGAAGGGAAATTGTCCAACCAGAACTGGTTATAATTGAAAGGGCCTGAGGCCGCAAGCTGATGGGTTGCGTTGTTCCCTTCCCTTTTGGTGAAGGAGAAGGTACAAAATGATAAGCATTGGAAAAGTGAGATAATTCTCCTGATGATGATACCAAAAGACTAGAGGCCACTGTCGTTGTGATTAATAGCATCGATCACGGTGAGATAGTCAGAATCTATGATTATATCACCCCATCCACATTCTAAGGTGAGCATCAAACCAGCAAGGATGGTCGTGGCCTCAGCAACTGTTGGTTCCCAGAATGCCTGATGTGGTTCATATTTAGCAGTAAGGATCTACCCCAGATGATTTCGGGCAAGGAGGCCGAGGGAAACAATCTCATCCTTCGGAAGAGACGTCTCCACATTAATCTTGAGAATCCATTCCGTTGGGGGATTCTAGTGAGCAGGATGGGAGGGGGGACACCTGGCATAGAATGTATGTTGTGGCCTTTCCATCCCTCAATCCAAGAAGTGGCCCGATCTATCCAGAATTTGGTGGGTCTGTGAGTTTGATTAAAAACAGCATCGTTACGTCGGACCCAAATAATCCAAGCCAAGGTGCAAATTGAGCCCACATCTGCCGAAGAGAGAGAGGAGAACCAATGCGTCAGCAGATCGGGAAGGTCAGAGGTCAATGCCAGTGAAGCAACTGAAATCGGGCCCCATTGATTCCAAATATCCTTTGCTCCCGAGCAGTAAACAATAGCGTGCAGAGAAGTTTCTGGAGTGTTCGGGCAGAAAGGGAAAAAAACGGTACTGGCCATATGTCGGTAAACGAGAAGGCTCATTGTTGGGAGAGTGCTCGTGCAAACCTTCCACCAAAATTGACGAATTTTTTGGGGGAAGTTGAGCTTCCAAATCGATTTCCAAGGTCCCCCATCTCGGCTGACTGAGTGGATTCCAAGAGAAAGTCTGTAACTGGATTTCACCATGTATTCGTCCGAGATGTCATTGATCCAGAAGAGATGGTCAAGGCCTGTGTCTTGTACCCAGGGAATTCTAAGGATAATTCTTTGATCTCTTTCGTTAAACCAATCAAGTATCTTTACCAAACCCCACCCCTGTCCCTGGTCAGAAATGAGGTAGCTGACAGTGGCATCTTCAAGACTTGGTTGGGTGGGGGATGTATCCCATAGACCATCCTTATCAATGAGCCAGGGATCATTCTAGATTTTGAAAGATGAGCCATTCCCAATCCTCCAGCCCAATCCTTTATCCATGAGCTTTTTATCCCCCCAAATGCTTCTCCAGAGGAAGCTTGAGCGGGGACCAAGAGAGGAGGCATGAAAGTCAGTGTGGGGAAAGTACTTACCTCATAGAACTCATGCACAAAGAGATGATGGGAGGTTAATAAGGCGCTATCCTTGCTTGGCCAAAAGCACGTCATTGAAGAGAGAAAGATTCCAAAACCCCATCCCACCCTCTTATTTGGGTTTTCAGAGGTTCTCTCAGGCCATCCAGTGAGGTCGATTCCTACCATTGTTATTTCCCCACCAGAAATTGGTAGTACGTGTGTGGATCTGGTCGACGATGGCCACCGGGATTTTAAAAAGTGACATAAAGTAGCTTAGGATAGATTGGATGACAGCTTTGATGAGGGTCTCTTTGCCAGCTTTAGAAGTTCTTTTTGGGGTCTAGCCTTGAATTTTTTCCTCAATCCTTTCCACAATAGATGCTAAGATTTATTTTTTGGGTCGGCCAATCACTGTGGGGAGCCCGAGATACATCTGATGTTTATCAACCATATGGATGTTAGCTGATGCGCAAAGTTCATCCCTCTTAGAAAGAGGTACCCCTACACTGAAGGATATTTCTGATTTTCCATGATTTATTGTTTGGCCAGATGCCCTCTCATACTGATGAATCTCTTGGCAGATCACTCGGCATTCATTAATTGTTGCTCTGGAAAAAGGAGGCAGTCGTCAGCGAAGAAGAGATGCGACACTGGAGGGCTAGCTCGGTAGACTTTTTCCCCATGAATAGAATTAGAAGATTCAGCCCTAGAAATAAGATTAGGAAAAACGTCATCCACCAGTATGAAGAGAAAAGGGGAGAGGGGGTCTCCCTGGTGAAGGCCTCGGGATGGGTTGAATTCTCTTGTAAGATCCCCATTGACCTTGATTTTGAAAGAGATGGTCGAGACACAATGCATGACCATATCTGTCTATTCAGTGCAAAAACCCATTTTCTGCAGAACGAATCTTAAGAAGTTCCATTCAACTCTATCGTAGGCCTTGGTCATATCCAACTTCGAGGCCATAGTTCCTCTTTTCACAGTGGAGCGTGATTTCATATAATGGAACACTTCATGGGCCACAATTGCATTATCAGTGATCAGTCTCTTAGCCATGAAGGCACTCTGATTTTCAAAGATAATATCAGGTAACCAAGGTCACAACCGATTGACAAGAATCTTTGAAAAGAACTTGTAAGAGACATTGCAGAGGCTGATAGGTTGAAATTCAGGAATCTCCAGAGGTTTCTTAATTTTGGAGATGAGGATGGGGATAGTTTCATTGATGGTCGTAATACTGGTATTACCATCCCGGATATTTTTAATCATGTTGC
Organism: Viscum album; assembly: GCA_963277665.1. Taxonomy (NCBI): domain Eukaryota; kingdom Viridiplantae; phylum Streptophyta; class Magnoliopsida; order Santalales; family Viscaceae; genus Viscum; species Viscum album. Next base: position 2,037,272,395 of record OY728136.1, read on the forward strand.
AGATGTCAAGACCGATTATGTGCCAGTATTTCTTGAAAAAAAGGGCATGGAACCCATCCGGCCCCGGAGCCTTGGTGGGATGACGATGTCTTAGAGCCAGGTGAATCTTGTCATCTGTCACATCTTTGGTGATATTCCTATTAATCTCTTCATTGATCATCGGTCTAATTAATTCTTCCACCTCAGCAGACATGAACAGGGTTCCTGTAGAGAAGATATTCTGAAAAAAGACTATCAAGGCCTCATGGATACCATTGGTGTCAGAAACTTTGCTTCTGTCAGGTTGTGAGATGCAAGTAATAGAGTTTTTTTGATGCCTGGATGATGTTTTCTGGTGAAAATACCAGGTGTTAGAATCCCCTTCTTTAATATGGTTGTCTCGTGCACTCATAGCCCAGAAACCATCCTTGATATATAGAGTCGTGTCTAGATCTCTTTGTGTAGCTCCAATCTTAGAGAGATTGTAATTGGATGTGGGTTGTTTAAGGAGATTGTTCAGTCTCTTTTCAAGGATGCCACAATGCTGGTCGGGGTGTTAGATTTTCTTATTGCTCCAAGACGTCAGATCGGATGTGACCTGTTGGAGGTTGAGGCAAACATCCTCATGAGTGCTTTTCCATCTTGACAGGATCACCTCTTCGCATTCCTGATCTTTTGACCAGAATCTCTCAAATCTTAAGGGTCTTATGAACTATCTATTTCGTTTACCTTGAGTACAGTCAATGAGAATTGGACAGTGGTCCGAGCAGTTGAGGGTCATGTGGTCGATATGAAACATGCTGAGCATATTAATCCAATCGGTAGAGCCCAGAAATCTATCAAGAAGCTCAACGATACGGGTGCCTTCTGTGTTTCCGTGGAACCATGTAAATGGATTACCAGAGTACCCCATATCGACCAGGTCCTCTTTAGAGACTGCATCCCAGAAGTATGGCATCGAAGCTGAAGGTCGGATGGTTCCTCCCCTATTTTCTTTATGGAACATAATATCATTGAAGTCTCCGCCGAACAAAATAGGGATCGGTAAGTCGTGTCACAGCTTGTAAAGAATATCACATGACTTCACCTTATCAGTATGGGATGGCCAGCCATAGAAACCCACAAAAGTCCAGGGTGGGTGAAAGTCTATTTGAATAGTCGCTGCCACATGGTGTGAGGAAAAGAACAAAATTTTGACATCGATATTTTCCTTCCAAAGGAGACAGAGTCCCCCGGAATGGCCTTTTCTAGGCACCGGAAATCAGCCTTGGAAGCCACACTTCAGAGCAATACCATTGGTGTCCTTGTTTTCCAGTATGGTTTTGGATAGAAAAACCATATCGGGGTGACTTTGAGTGCAATTGTGCTGAAGCATGCAAACCTTTTGAGGGTTTCCAAGCCCTCGATAGTTCCAACATAAGGCAATAATTTCTCTAGGCAGGGTTGGGTCTCGCTCGCCGCCGCCTTTGGTTCCTCCGAACTTGCTTCTCCATTTTTCGTTTTCCCTCTTTTGGTGAGGTTCCTTCCTGATTGACATGTTTCATTTTTTCTTTTCCTACCCTCGAGTTTTTGGCCTTCTGTGTACCCATCACTCTCTCCTCATTGCACCCTTTTCCACGTGCGGTGGGTGGTTGACCCCATTATTGGAGATCCCGACATTCTAAGGTCCTCCATTTTAAGAATGCCTGCTGCAGTTAATTGTGGGTCAGGATCCGGATATGGTGGTTTGACGTGCATCAGTATTGCCTTTGAGCAATGTGACGGTGATTCTTGATGCATCGTCACCACTTTTTCCGATGTTGGAGTAATGTTTTTCAGGGGTTTAGGGTGAGCTTCATCTTTTCTCTGAGTGCCAGCTTCTCTCTAAGTGGGAGGGCCAGCCTTTGGGAAATCTGTTGGTCCAAGTATTAAGGCTTTTTCGGGTGTGGATTTTGTCAGATTGGAATGTGCCAACGTGAGCCAATCACGGTCCTTTTGTTTTTCCGTATCAGGGATGAAAGCATATTTATTCGTTTTGGCATGGAGCCAAGGGCTGTAACGGAGGGTAATGTTACCCGCACCACTCTTGTGTTTAGTGGTGCATGTTCTTTCCAGATGGCCAAGGAGACCACAGTAAAAGCAGAAGATTGGGAGTTTTTCGAACTCGAATGATATCCAAGTGTTGGTATCGTCAATCTTTAAGAACATTCCCCTCATCAGTGGCTCTAACACTTCAATTTCCACCTTGATCCGGACCTCAGGGACCCATTGTATTTGGTATGAACTGTCCCAATCAAGAAAGTGACCTAAAATGTCCCCAATTCCCCTCATAGTACGTTCCGTTCTTGCATGAAAGAGGATTCCTTTAATTCGTACACAGAAGGGGGAATGGGTTAAATTCACTTGCTGGAAATCATCCCCCTTTGAATTCTTCCATGATGAGGAGTTGATTTTAGAAGTACCATGGTTTTCCATGCAAGATTTTGTCTCTATATTTCTCATTAAAGAACTCAAAGACAAAGCGATTGGTCTCCGCTTCCTGAATAGCCACTCCTACATCAAGTTTATAGATGTGTTGTAGAGTGTTTCTGAAGGCCCCCTGATTTACCAAAATGTTTTCCACAAACTATCCCACTATGAGAAGAGATAAGTGCTTTTCCAATATTGTGTCATCATTTATTCGTGCCTCAATCGTGACCTTTTCTTTGTCCGTCAGGGACAACCTCTTCCATTGATTAACCAAATCTGCATCCATAGTGCAAAAAAGATTTCACATTCCTCCATGGCCTTCACAGTCAAACGTTCCCCTTAAGTGTTCACGCCCAAGAACCCACACTGTGGCGCACACCAGTCTTCACGTAGCACCACCCTTGGCTGGTTAACTCGGCTTCACAACACCACAAAAGCTTTGCGGAAACACGATTTAAAATAGGTCTGCACCAAGCCACAATGGAACTGAGCTTCGCAGAAATTGGGAGAAACCTCCCACCCACAGGTCACCTTCTTCAACACAACACACACCCCACCATTTTGAAACCACACCCAGTGGAGGCTTTTTTGGCCGGATGGGTTATTTTTTTTTTTTTTATTAAAATGGGTCTAGGTTAGAATTAATTAGGTAAAGGGGTTTGTTGAGCGCCACTTGAAGTGGCGCTCAACAATTCGGGTGGCTAGCGCCACTTCAAGTGGCGCTCCACCCTTTTTTTTTCGGGTTTTGTTTTTTTTTTCTGGTTTTGTTTTATTTCTTTTTTTTTAATTGTTTTTCACCTCATCTCTTTTTAATAAATAATTTCAAAATAAATAAATAAAATTTTAAAAATAATCTTATAAATATGTATTTAAAAATGCTAAATTAATTATTATTATATTTATAATTATATAATTATGAAATTATATTTATGTATATATATAATTATATGTGTGTGTATAAATATAATTATGTATATATATAATTAAAAATAAATATTTATAAATATAAATCTATTTATATATATTTTTTAAATAAAAAATATATTTGTAATTATATAATTATAAACTAATCTTTAAATATAAATATTTATAATTATATGAATATGAATATATTTAAAATATATAATTATGAAAATATTGTTACATATATATCTAAAATTTATTTATAAATATATTTAATATTCATATATAAATATATATATATATATGTGTGTGTGTATGTGTGTGTGTAGAATTATATTTATAATTATATTTAGAATTATATTGTAATTATAGTTATACTTGTATATATATAATTATATATTTATACATGTATATATTTACATAGTTATAAGTAACTATTTATAAAAAAAATTGAAATATTGTTAAACATATAGTCTTTCAATACCACCTACTTGAAACTTAAAAATGTTTCAAGTATGTGACTTTGAAAGCCTATAAAATATAATCTAAATGACCAATATGAATGAAACTTAAAACATGTATTAAAAATATACTAAATAGATAAAAATAAAAAAATTACGTAAAAAATGTCGATAGAAAATATTTTATAGGCTTTTAAAACCACCTAGTTGTAACTTAAAAATGTTTCAACTATGTGACTTTGAACGTCTATAAAACATAATTCATATGACCAATATGAATGAAACTTAAAACTTGGATTAAACATATACTGAATAGATGAAAATAAAAAAATTACGTAAAAAATGTCGATAGAAAATATTTTATAGGCTTTCAAAACCACCAAGTTGTAACTTAAAAATGTTTCAACTATGTGACTTTGAACGTCTATAAAACATAATTCATATGACCAATATGAATGAAACTTAAAACTTGGATTAAACATATACTGAATAGATGAAAATAAAAAAATTACGTAAAAAATGTCGATAGAAAATATTTTATAGGCTTTCAAAACCACCTAGTTGTAACTTAAAAATGTTTCAACTATGTGACTTTAAACGTCTATAAAACATAATTCATATGACCAATATGAATGAAACTTGAAACTTGGATTAAACATATACTGAATAGATGAAAATAAAAAAATTACGTAAAAAATGTCGATAGAAAATATTTTATAGGCTTTCAAAACCACCTAGTTGTAACTTAAAAATGTTTCAACTATGTGACTTTGAACGTCTATAAAATATTATTATTTTATATACAATAATTAATTAGTTAGTAATATAATTATTAATTATTATTTGTCATTATAATTATTAATTATTAATGGTTAACTCGCTGTGACAAATTTTGTTTATATTGTACCTGTACTTTATAATTTAATAGTTAATTGAAATAAGTTTGTATTTAATAGATTTTTGATTTTCTTGTTTGACTTAAACAACAATTACTTATCATAGTGAATAAGTTTTTTAATATATACAACATCACATCCAAAAACATCAACGACGATGCCCTCCGGTACCACAACGCGGTGTCTGAATGTCACGTCCTCTCCGCGTCCGACGTCCATGTCGCTCCGGTGTCCTCTCTGCAGGTTCCTCCTCTTCCGGTGCTTCTGGTGCCTCCTCATGATGCTGTGTAGAGGACTGACCAAAATCATGTGAGGACGCCCCAAAATCATGTGAGGATGCCCCAAAACCATATGGGGTGACATATGGCTCTGAAGCCCCTATAAATGGTAGAAATGGGGTACTGAAGAAGGCCTCGTCGGGAGGAGAGGGGGCCGCCATAAGCTGTGTGACTGCACCCAAATCGAAGTCCATAGTAGTCTGCGGAGACGCCATATGCGGTATATAAATGTCTCCCTGCTGTGCAAAATCATCAGTCGGCTGGGCGTGATCGTCTGTCTGTGGTGTGACGACATCTGCAGGAGCCGCTCTCGGATGTCGATGTGGTCGCCTCTGCCCCCCCCGGATGTGCTCGTCTCTGTCGTCCAGCTGGCGGCGGCGGTGGCGGTGCATCCTCCTCAGCAGGCATAGCAGGGACATCGTCATCCTCAGGTGCTTCTGCCTGAAGATATGGATCAGGATATATCTGTGGCTCCTCATCAAAAAAACTGTCACGTATCAACCGGAGATGATCCAATAGAGCCACCACATCCCGATGAACTACCTCCCGCAGAATATATGCATGCTCCTGAGGCTGCGTGGAATGTGCAAGCTGACCAATGGCGTCTGCCTGCAAATGAAATGACAATCAAATTAATATCAAAAATGAGTTAAACAAAATTAATAAATCTTAGTAAACATACCAATCGCTGAATGCCAATCCCCTGACGTGTAAGATACATGATGGTATGTCGTCGATACCAGTGTGCATAATCCCCCTGATCAGATAAATCAGAGTGTGATGTGATATATCCCTGTGGAAAGATACTGAATCGTGCACGCCTGTCCCAAAGCTGGATATAAGATGCATGATGTCGTCGCCAGTCTGTCGTCTGTCTACCTATAAGCACAATCGAATGTAGCTCGGTAGTCTGTCGTGGTGCCAAGGGGATATGCTGTATAAAACCGAACTGGCGCATGACCCGGTCTGGCTGGTGCCACTCAACGATGTGGAAGTGAATGAGTGGTACTACTGCAGCACGATCTCCAGCCAAAGATGTGCAGTATAGTGGAAGTGATGCGTAGACATAACCTGTATAAGGAGTCCATGAAACCTGAAATGTAAACTCAAAAAATAAGTCATATAGTAGCATGATAATTTTACTGAGATTATATTGAAATAACTTAAAATAGTGATAACAAAACAAATTTTCCTACAAAAAAGTACTGTTTAACTTACATCAGCCGGCACTAGAGCATCGAATATCTGTCTGAAGCTGTGCACACTATGTCTCGGAGTATGTGCAAACTTCTGAGACTGACTCCACCTGGTGAAAAAAGAGTAACCTACGGTAAGTTTATAAAAAACAATAACAAAAGTACTAAATAACCGAAAGTAATGACGTAGACATACCATCGTCCCCGAGGACAGTCCTGAAGTAGCTCCGGTGCAAGCAGTGCGACAACTCGAGGAGCGATGCGTGGAAAACGCTCCCAGGCCCACATCTGTACTAACACCATGCAACCTGCAATCTGATGTGAATCGGCCTGACAACTGGTGCAGAGAGATCTGTACAGATGTGCTAATACAGCGGATCCCCAACTGTATGTAGCAGTCTGATCCAGATCCTCAAGTAATGGGAGGTACATCATGTGTACCAAAGCGGTGGAGTAGTCGACGCACAACATGCCTCCGAGCAGCCGCAAAATATATGCACGTGTGTGCTGAAGAAGCGTCTCCTCGTCTGCATCATCTGGAATGACGTCGAAATGCTGATCGAGCCACCTCATTCGCAAGCGCGAACCCTGGAGGACACCTCGTGCGCCGATGATGTCAATGCCTAGCAGCCTCTGTATGACTGCAACCCAATCGCCGGTACTGGCCCCCGTAACTGCATCTCCATGGATAGGTAACCCCAGCATGTAGGCGACGTCCTCTAATGTAATAGTCATCTCCCCCTCTGGGAGATGAAATGTGTGTGTCTCTGGCCGCCATCTCTCAACCAATGCAGCTATCAAATGATGGTCGATGGTCTTGAAGTCACACATAGCGACTCCATAAAAGCCTGCACGTCTAAGGTATGGACAAATAGCTGCCGGCGGTGCCTCATGATGGAAACGGTGCGCTCTCCGAACATGAAGATGTCTAACAGGTCGTCGCGCCAACACATCGCGCGACACGTGCGTCTCCTGGCAAGATAAAAGTGGTTGCTCCATCTGAATGTGCAAACAATAAAACATTAATTTCATGTAAGTTATGACTTTTATCATGTAAGATGTGTAATTTAGCATATAAATTTGAAAGAAGCATAAACACATTGGTTTAGTTGTTGTCTCCCGTGTTGGGGTGTTGGGGTGAAGACGTTCAGAGTTTCCTCATTTTTGTTTTGTAGTCACTATAAGTTCATCTTTCATTATAAAAAACTGATGACATTTTCATTTAATAGTTCAAATGGTTTTGGTTTCTTATACAGGTACATTCCTTTTTTTGAGTTGGTGTTGTTTGTTTAAAGCTACTCATGTAATGTTGATCGTTCGACAAAAAATGTCACGTGAAATCGTGGTACATTTTCCAAAAATTACCCTATTTACAAGTACAACAAATATGATTAAAAATGGTGAAATGATAAAAATAATTACATGTACAAAGTTTTACAGTAACTGATAGAGTACGTGATTCATTTTAACCATTAGATGATTGCCCTATGTGTCTAGTAACAATAGAAACATCTTTGCAATTTTGTCATGCCCCTGAGTATAAATCAACCTCAAAAGCTCTAGATAATTTTTCTTGGTAAGGTGAGATGAGAAGGGAGGTATTATACCATCAGGAAGAGAGATTCTAGAAATGTGCAATGTTATGACAAACCTTTAGATGAAATGTGTCAGTTCCCCACTAGATGTGCATGTTTCTTCAAAATTTTCAGGCTGGAGATAATCCACCATAAGTTTCACATAGCCTTATGTCTTCCATGGATTAATGTCAAACACTTCAACCAATTTGTTTACTTTATGGGGAAGTAAAACCTCATTCCTTTGAATATGCACATTACCTAATTATGATTAATTAATTACCTAATTATGATTAATTAATTAACTAATTATGATTAATTAATAACCTAATTACGGTTAATTAATAACCTAATTATGATTAATTAATTAACAACTAATGATTAATTAATTAACTAATTATGATTAATTAATAACCTAATTATGATTAATTAATAACCTAATTATGATTAATTAATTTACTAATTACGATTAATTACTTAACTAATTATGATTAATTAATTTACTAATAATGATTAATTACTTAACTAATTATGATTAATTAATTAACTAATTACGATGATTAATTAATTACCTAATTACGATTAATTACTTAACTAATTATGATTAATTAATTAACTAATTATGATTAATTAATTAACTAGTTATGATTAATTAATTAATTAATTATGATATTAACTAATTATGATTATTTAATTAACTAATTATGATTATTTATTACCTACTTACCATTAATTAATAACCTAATTATAATGAATTAATTAACTAATTATGATTCATTAATTAAATAATTATGATTAATTAATTTGCTAATTATGATTAATTAATTAGCTAATAATCATTAATTAATAATCTAATTACATTTAACTATTTACCTAATTATGATTAATTAATAACTTAATTAGCATTGATTAATCAACTAATTATGATTAATTACTTAACTAACTAATCATTTCATTATCTAATTACATTAAAAAAAACCATACTATTTATAAAATACAAACATTATATACTAATTCTATAAATTAAACAACTAAATTATTAAATAAAACTATTAAATAAATTTAAAGAAAGATTTACCTCAAATTTGTGACGACGTAGGTACACAGGCAGAGCAACCGAAGAGGCAAGGCTTCACCGCAACCGAAGAACGCAAGAAAAAACTTTGAGAGAGAGAGAGAGGAAGGGATAGGGAGGGAGAAATGGGGGTGGGTGAGGTAGGAATGAGGAATGGGGTGGGGGGCGAGGGTCCTATTTATAGGATGGGGTGGAGTTTCGGCGCCACTTCAAGTGGCGCCGAATTCATTGGGAAGAAGGGTGCAGCGCCACTTGAAGTGGCGCTGCACGGTTTGAAGTTCTTTTTTCAGCGCCACTTCAAGTGGCGCTGAGCTTTTTTTCCGGCAAATTGGTGGAGCGCCACTTCAAGTGGCGCTCCAATTCCAAAACTCTTGAGCGCCAAACCATGTGGCGCTCAAGAGACCCATTTCCCTAATTAATTTAAAACCTACCCCATAAAATTAAAAAAAAAAAAAAAAACACCCTATCCCCTAAAATTGCCCCCAGTGGATGAATCTGTGTAGGAGCTGCTTCACGATATTACAACGCGATGAGACCATGCGGAAGGTGCCTTGCGGGTCAAGACACTCCGTGTCGGCTACTTCGCGATCCCTTGGCACAATGATACATCGCGGAAGGATCTTCGTGAGTCCACCACATCGCGGTAGACACTTCGCAAAATAGGGAAAAGAAACATTGCGTAAGGAGCTTTGCGAGTCAACCACGTCACGGCGGAAACTTCACGAAACAGGAACGGATTCCGCCAGCAGACCACCGACAAATTTCTCGGAACCAAAGGAAACCTAAACAGGAAGAGGAATCATTGGACTCAAGTGATCTTAAATCCACTGAGGGATTAGATCTAAAGGGGATCTGACGAGCTGAAGAAGAATAAAAATGGTGAGCGAAAGACTGGCGCCATGTTCCTTCACCCAGATCTGACGACGACGGGGGTTGGCGGTGCCGGAAGGACCTTCACGACCCCATAGGAGCAAGGAACAGCACCTGATGTCGAGGTCGAGTGAAAAGAAGCAGAACCACGACTCAAGAAGAACAAAGCAGATGTGATTCGGGAATAGGGGATGGAGAGAAGGAGGTGGAAAATGCAGCTTCTTCACCACGGAGGGTCAGGGAGCGACACAGGAAGGAGGAAAAATGAACCCCAGGCACCGGATCTGAGGAAGGGCATACAGCAGAGACCTGAAGCGGGGGGCGGAGGGAGATGGTGCCGCCGAAAATCCGACGGACATGAATATTGAAACCTAGGACACCCTAAGATAGAGAAGCTCTCACGCTCGAGAGACTTTTACTTTTTTAGGTTAATTAAGTGGTTAAACTAAAAGATAAGGTTTAAAACACCACTAAAACCTATAAAAATTTTATTTTTTGATGTTATATAAACACCACTATACCTTATATTCAAATCAATATCCATTTTTAATCGTTTTTATAGATAATTAATTTATAATATTTTAATGTTTTAGGAATTTTCAAAAGTTCCCCTCACCATAATTACAAAAGGGTGCCTCCTCCCTCACTTATTTAAAAAACATTAAGCCATATATATCAACCATATCTTACCAAAATCCATTATAAACTTCATTATCCACATTATAGAGGTTTTGTTATTCCCAAAATACCAACCCTAGGATCCTTCAGAGGAGATCTAAAGGAGTTCATTCAAAGAATAGGCAATTTCCTTATTCAATCACTTTATTTTTTACTTCTTCTTTACCTCCTATAAATCTATAGTATGTATAATAAAATAATATATTTGTATCCTAAATATATTTAAATTTTATTATGATTATTAAATAACCATTATACATCCTCTTTCCTGTCAAATGGGAAGTGAGAGTATCGCTCATGCATATGTACGGCTTACCATTTCCACATAGTGATACAATTCATTTTCCATCACCATATTTCATGAATGGTTATTATGATAGGTTTAAAATTTATATATTATATTTATGAAATAAATACTTTTATATAATGATAATATAATATCTACCCCGTTTCCTTCCAAACTATTTGAAAATGATAACATCAATCGTGTGTATGTGTGGACCACCACCGCCACGAGCGATGTGATTTTTTTCCTTTCTATTTTATATGGATGATAATAATGATATATTTAATGAAATATATATGATATATATAATATAATAATTATTCTATAATGTTTAATTGTTATTTACCTTTATTTCTTTTTATATTTTGATTATTGAAAACATCTTTCATGTGTACGTATGGCCTACCATCTCCATGACTGATGTAATTCATTTTTTATCTCTATCTTCTATGAATAATTATAAATATATATATAATTTATATATATTATATTTATATTATGGTGACCATTATTTATATTATGGAACCATGATCAATGTAAAATGACCAAAACCACTTAACCAAAACATACATGAAAAACAAAACAGTTATCACTAGAAATAGAGATTTTAATAAACAATTGTTAATAAATAGGTAATAAAAGGTTATAAGTAAATAATATATATTATGGTATATATAAAATTATGATTCTTTAATAAATTTATAATAAATATATATTTATTATATAGTATTTTTTGACACGTAAGAATGAATTTGAACCTGAGTTAAGGTATTTCTTCTCAATTTCCATTCATTAAGAAATATTTAATTATTATGCACAAAATTTATTTTATACAGTGTATATAATACCCATTTTAAATGTTATATCATGATTATACATATTTTAATGACATTTATTATTCCATTATAATTCATTCTTTCATGGGTCTTAAGATTCAAAAGTTACCAAAATGGTAAGAGTTTATTTCACAATCTCATCATTATTCAGGATTGTTTATGTTAAATTCCCCATTGGGGGAATTATTTGATATTTTTATCTTAAACACAATATATTTTATTCTCATATATTTATTTATGAAAATAAAATAAAAATCCTTTAATTTTCATTAACTTAAGTACTCAAGATATTGAAAATATTTTTTAAAGGAAAATCAACTTTATTTATTTCTTCAGTCAAAAAAACATTTTATTACAAATCTGTTTTTTCTAAAAAAATTAAATAATGTTTTTAATATTAATAAATGATGTATTAAATAAATTTTTACTCACATTTTAATTTAAAAAAAATTAAATGGAATATTTATGTCATTTTCTAAACAAGGTACTTTTGACCTTTTTTACAAAAGTGTGAAAGGAATATTTTTTTAACTTATATGGAATAAAATGAATTTCTTACCATTATTAATCCTCAATTATTTGAATCTTACTTTAAATGTTTCCATATTTATTTTCAAATAAATTTATTTTCCCAATATTTTTGATTTTTTTAAAAAAAGTGGATTTAAAAACTTAAAGGTTATTTTCCTCAATAATGTTTTATTGATCTTTTTATAGTATTTCTATTCATTAATAACAACAACCCTTTTATTCTCCACTAGGAATATGCTGTAATGATACCATCCTTATTCTTTATCTAGATGGTATATGATCATTTTTACTAGGAATGTACTATTTTAACACCATTATCCTTATTAATATGGATGGTTTATGATTATGTTAATTGATTAGGAAAATTATTAAAATTTCACATGGTAGTTTTTTAATATGAATATTTACATTGATTATGTTTCTACCCTTTCATGTGATGAATTCATTAGACTTATTAATCAATGATCAAGTCCTGATATAGCCCCTCAATGAATAGGTTGGTCTTATAAAACAAACTATATTGGTTTTTGGATGAGGTCTTACCAAATTATATAGATGTTTGGGCACAAGACCTTGATGGTATTTTCATATGTCTTGGAAAAATGAATTGATGGTAAGTTTAATATGTACAAAATTATTCATTCCATAATTATTAAATCATTTGTTGATGTCTATGTGATTATTTAATTTGTTATGATATCAATATATAAGATTATAGATCATGTGATTAGTTATATATCATTATTTTATCATCATTTATTCCTACCATATTATTCCTTGTGCTCAAGTTTTTGATTAAATGACTTGTGTTTTTAGTTATTTACCTTTTCATATTAATTATGCCTTATTTAATCATGATAGATTCCATTGTATGTAACCCTTACTGATCATCTAAGATCACCCTTATTTTTTACTTTCTCCAGGATATAATGAACGAATCATTGAATGAGTTAAAGGACACATAATATTTACATTCATTATGTTATGTATTTTATGTTTAAAAATGTAATGTGAGATTTAATTGTGTATCTAGTTTACTAAGACTACTAAAATATTTGGTCCATTGGGATGTGATTACATGTATCTAATACCAAAATATTAAAGTAACCACTATTTATGGGATAATGGGGTCAGAGTCTTTATAGATTCGTAACTGATTGGTGGAATATTAAGATATAAAAATTTTCGGGGGAACTCATAAATAGGTGAGATTATTAGGGGTATCCTTGGATTAGTACATTAAATACATAGGGGTAACCTCTCCCTTATTTATATACTCTTCTTTTTAAGATATATTGAAACTCCCCAATTGAGTTTACTTAGAAAACCAAAATCCTGGACTGTTAGTAATAGACCTGGGATATCCATATCAATAAAGTAGCCATGGTTATATAATTTTAGTAACTCTAATGTCATATAATCTTGATTGTGATTCATCTTGGTTTGGGTGATAGTTAAATTGTATGTTATACATTGGGGGTATAATCTTGCCCAATGTTTTGAACTAGCCAATCAATGTGGATAAAAGATTCAGTGTTCCAGACAGTATTTAAAGTATGGTTAATATTGTCCCTATAAGAATGAATTTAGAAATATTATGGGTGTGAGATAGGAATAATAAATAAAATAAGATATCCTATTTAATTTAACTCGTCATGAGAAAAATGTGGTGAAATATCATGAAAGTGTAAAACAAATTACCATGTTCTTCACTCTGTATCTTTGTGTGGGTGATTCACCTAGACTAATTCACTTAAGTGGATTCAAATATCCTATTCACTCAGGTATACTTCATCCAAGTAGGGGTGTTATGCTCTTCCCAGTGCAATCCATTAAGGATTGGGAAAGGTAGTGACCCATTATCTTCTTTATTAGTGTGAACAACTAGATCTAAATTGAGATAAAATATATATTTTTCACACATTAAAATTGATTTCATTCGACTAATGTTTTATATAATTTTAATAATGAAATATTTTTATCTAAATTGTAAATTATTTTGTCTGATATTAAAATAAAAATCATGCAAATTGGTAAATGTTATGACTATTCTGGTTTATGAGGAAAACATTATTTGAATACTCTTATACCCCTTCAAATGTACAGTTCATTACTAAATTTTTGATCTATTTTGAATATAATTATTTTCCCATATTAGGATTCAACATTGGGAAAAATATTGGGTTTTAAGTGTGGGGGATATGGGTCTTTCAATGTGTTGAGTTTTTCTTCGATACTTTATACATATCAAAAAATGCCTTGTATTTTTTTTAAATGTTTCAAAATTTGATGAAAATTGGGCTTCAATTTTCACTTAAATTTTTTAATGATTAGGGATAGGTTTCATATTTCCTTAGGATTACATTTATTATAAAATTTATGGATTTGAATGATTGTTGAATGATATTTCCCTTTATTGTTATAGATAATCTACTTTAGAACTAGAAAAGGGAGTGTTACAAGATAGATCATTATGGAATTGGAATTGGAATAAGAGGAAACTAAATCATTGAACTTGATCCTAGTGGACTTATACTTTTTGAATAAAACACCTCATGAATCCAAATTAATAGATAATTATATAAGTCCTTTGAAAATGGAGTAAATGATAAATTGGGATCCCATAGTGAATTTTTGAGACAATTGATGCTAAAAAAATTAAATAAAGTGTCTAATTATGAAAAATGAGATTATTAAGGTGAGGGGAATATATAACACAAATGAATAAGGGTTTAATTTAATTATAAGTCTATCATTTGAGTTTAATAAATGAAGTAAAAAATGGTTCTTTTATTTTTGAAACATATTGGAGACTAATAATTAAAGGTGTATCTTATTAAGTTTTTAATTCCATATAAATATAATTTTTCTACACTCTTATAACTATAAATTGAATTATAATTGAAGTAGGGAAGTGGGTGATTTTATATTGGAGGCATGAAATTTTAAATGATTAATGATTCTTTGATTTATTCACTTATGTTGTATATTTGGATCCAGTCAGGACTTGTTCTAAAAATTATTTGAAAAGTTTAGCCCATATCAAAATCTTATTCCTTGTAAATTAATGTTTCAACATGCTTCATTTTGACCCAATATAATTAATCTTGTTTTTTATATACAAAGTAAAATCATGGATTATTTGAGGGGAAAAATTAAGTGTGGAGGAGTTTGATATGGACTATATTTTAAACACATTATCACATATGTTTTGAGTGAAATAATATAGTTTTAAATGATAATATGTGATTATGATGGATAATTATTAAATTTTGATTTATTTGAAGTTGGAATAAGAAATTATTTGAATATCATAATTAATATCTGTGTTTGGGTGATTTATTGGATCAATTGTTCATGATGAAAATTATCTAATTATATTAAATAACAAATATTTTTAAGTTTATATTCAAATTATTGTGATGATTTTTGATTTCATAAAATTATTACTCATATTTTCCATCTTTTTATATTTAACATGTTACATGGAATCTATTTTTTTAAGTAAACGACTATGCAATGAAGTGGTCACCCAATCAATGGATCGATAACAAGTACAAAATTCAAAGCTACGACATGAAGAGAATAGAACTACCACATGTTGTAAAATTAGCAAAGGAAAGATAGTGTAAGAAGGAAATCTAGCCTCTTGTGAGAAAAAATTGGTAAAGGCATCAAGATATTGCACGTTGATCATGTTATATTATTCCAAGTGCGTACTAGAAATATACAAAACTCCCCAATCGACCATGAATAATTTTATTAATTTGTAAAAAGGGAAAAATAAAGTTTTTGCATGTTTATTTTCAAGTTACTACAAAGAAAAATCCGGACCTACTATGAACCCATTTAAATCAAACATGGATAGAGCTTTCACATGATCAACTAAGCTATCATGTTTGAAAATATGATAAACTCCTCAACCTTCCATGGAGGTTATATGTAGTTTAATTCATGTTCAAACTAAGATCTATAGCACTTACAAACCCAAGCTACCACATGAGAGAATCCATTGATCATGCATTAAGATCCCACCAACCGCGACACCATGGTTGATTGATTAATCAAACTCAAAATGGAAACTCAATATTCCATTCAAGTATACTTTCTTATAAACTGTGATATTTCAACCAAGACATATTTAAAAAGAGAGGCCTAAAAAGGATAATTTGATGATGTTGATTTAAAATGAATCCCAACCAAGTCTCACCAATTGTAGTTTATATAGACCTACTCGAGCCTAGAAGATCATGAGAATGACCCACGTTACACCAGCCATGGAAGAGAATATATTCATTGATTACCGATTATTGAAGAACTGAGATTGATTTATTATTAAACCAAATTTAATAAATAAGTATTTTATTTTTGAATCCAAAACATTACCCAAACTCATCATTGAGGATTGAATGTCGATGACATGTGAGTATAAGATGGATTCAAGTTGGAATAGATTAAATTGAGCGATCAAATTCAGTTAGAGATCTGATGATTTCATTGGATTCAGTTCTATGATCATGATTCAAGGTATAATATTGGTTGGTTTATTCCATGCATAGGTGTTGATGAAGATGGTGATAGGACTTTGAGTTCTCTATTGGTCTGGCTTGAATCTTGGTTCCAAATGTGCACCAACTCTTTGCTATTTTTTCTCAACAAAACATGGTTTTGATTACTATATCGAGCACAAGTTTCGTTGATGAAAATGAATTGAGCATGAAATCATATATTTCATACAGGTTTTCAATGTTTGATATGAGAATGGATTGGAAATTTAAGCTGAGATTTGAGTAAAATGAAAACACCATAGTTAGAGGTGAACTGTTATTACCCAAATAGAATCTAATTACATATCAAAACCATGTAATTCAATTTCCATAGAAGATTAATTGTTGATATTAAGTAGTTTGGTAATAATAATAGTTGATGAGTGTTTTTTTTATATGAAGTGGCTTAATAATGGTTTTATATACTATTCTATGGTTAAATATTGATAAGGATGAAATAGATGAATGGGTTGGTGATGATTTTATCTTGATATAAGTCGATGAAGCTTGATGTGTAGGACAACAAAAAAATGAATTAAAGAGGGATAAATACTACAATGCAGAAAAATTCCAAATGAAATTGAGGGAGTGTGACACATATCAAGGATTCGAAGATGAAGAATATGTGGATATTGAGTCTTATTGATCCATTTCTATGAAACTTGATAAATATTGAGAATGTGGAACCAAGATAGTTATAAGGTTAGAGTTATGGAAATATGGTTCAAATTCACGTATGGTTAATTATGTTGAGTATGATGATATATCAAGGTAATTGTGTCACTAAGTAAGGTTAAATCAAATATAATTGTAGATAGTCTATAATACACAAGGCCTAAAAATAGATTATTGGGTGAGTTCCCAAATATTTGATAGGGACCAAAAAATAAAATCAAGTTCTTGAGTGACTAAAAAGAGTAAAGAAAATTTACCAAATGAGAGTAGCTTACCTCAAAGTGAACTTCACATTATTTCTTTTGGTTTTCATGAATTGAGTAAGATTATCACAAGTGGTGAAGGAGATTATGTAAGGAATTCAGAAATGATTGAATATTCAATAATTCTCCCCCTTTATCAAAACATGACCCTTGATCTTTCCACATGGTGTAAATATAGAATTTAGATCATGGTTTCTGCTAAGTATGGAAATTTGAGAGGAATCATGTTTTGTTAGGATATCTATGCTTATTTCGCTACTAAGGAGGTATATATAGAGTGAAAGTCCCATATGAAGGCCAAAGAGACAATTTTGAATCCATGATAGTGACCACAAGGGTAAATTTGTCTTGAAATTTTTTATTTATTGATACATTATGGATATTTCATTTTTAGAGGAGGTGGAGGTAAGTGGGGGATTTAAAGAAGTAGAACTAGGGGAACTAGAGGAGAAACATCAAACAAGTAGAAATCAGTAGAGGATCATAGGATATAGAATAAGAATTAATCCCTAGATGAGATTAGTTTTCTTTCTTCTTGATTTTTAATCTCTCTTTATAATGGATTTATTATCAAAAATTATTTTCACGAAAATTTTTATTGGATAAGTCATCATGGGGAATTAGATTGTGTAAGTTATAATTTTTACTTCATTCATGACTTCTTTTAATGGATGTCACTATCAACTTATAATTCCTTACCAGTTTATTATTAAATATAACATTTGGGTTAGCGATAATTTATTTTGATGAAATATATTTTAACTTATTAAAACCATTTTAGAATCAACTTTAAAGGTGATCGGCTATTGATATTTCACATCAAGATCAAAGGATATTTTGATTATAGTGATCACTAAATTTATGTTTGTGAGTGTGTGAGTGCTACAAATGATACACTATAGTATCCATTCACTCAATAGGTGAGAAATAAACAAGTTTGTTCAAAATATTCCCATTTTGATCTTGTGATTTTTGTACATGGGTAAAATAAAATATATTTGAAAACGGTCTAATCGATTTCCCCCATCTCATCCATTTATTTGCCCTTAATTAATTTTTTTATTGTATCTTTCTCTATTTGTCACTTTTTTAAACTATTTTATTATCATTATCACTTTATTACTACATGTTCTTGTTATTTTCTTTGTTTTTTTTATTTTTTTATTTTTCCTTACTTTGGTTACATGAACAAATAATATGAGTTCTTCCTTAGGGATTCAACCCCTTCTCACAAGTAACTAGTTCTGAGTAGGGTTTTAAATAATTAATTCATCCTAATCCTAGTCAACAACCTAATAATATTTGTCATATACTTTTCCAGAAAAAAATAAAAAAAATTAATGACTTGGATTTTTCTAAATTTATTTTTAGAAATTATTTGGGAAAATTCTAAGACCATGCGCTGAGACGATGTGTGATTCCGAGGCTCGGTGTACCTGGAATGATTCTCTAAAAAATGTTAAGTTTTTAATAGCACACGTGCACGAATTTTCTAAAAAAGTGAAATAACTTTTAAATGGGTGACCATATCTGAAATTATAGGGCACCGTTGATATCATAACAGTGGATTTACTCTAGGTGTGAACTAACCTTGTTTGGCATGGGTCATCTATAGAAAAATCCACCAGGAGCGTAATCGTAAATAAAATAATTAAATAAAATTATTTTATTTTTAAAATCCTAATAACTCATAAATGGTAACTCTAATTGGAAATCTTAGACCACCATTGAGTTTTTATAGGGGTGTTTTCCTTAGGCGAGGCCTAACATTGGCCAGCATGAGCCGGCTATGAAAGATAGTTTTTGGACAAAAACTTCATTAAAATATTTTAATAAAAATATTTTATTATTGATGCAATGATGTGTTTTATTTTAATACAAATTTTTTATAAGATTTAGGGTTATCACCATAACCCTGGAATTCCTTTGAGTCAAGGATACGGAGCTCTCTAGATGAACGGCGGCTGATCGTAGATTGATGATCAATGATGAACCTCGAATTCGAAGGATCTTCACCCATAACAATGACGCGGCGGCCATTATTCATCAGTAATCAAAATTAATTGAGGTATGGAATTTTTTATTTGATTTATTTTTCCCATTCATTAATTCTACAATGAACATGAACCAATCAATAAATATATTGGCTTGTGAATCGATCATTATTTCGGGATGGGATTTATCTTTGCGTGGTTTTGATGGGATATTGATCTGGTGATTATTTTTTGGATTTTTATTGTTGTTCTAATGAAAATAAACCATGATTGACATGAAAATAAATCAAGGTATGTTACTATTGGTTGATTTAATCTTTTCTCCCCCCGTTCTCCATTCATCATAGATATTCTTCATTTGACCCATGCCTCGACATGTTATGATCAATCGATCGTTGTTCACTCGATCCTTGGAGAAATGATACAATATTACAGATCTGGGATCGACATGGCATGAAGGAGTTTCAATGAAGATGGTGATAGCTGGATTGAAGCAGTTCAGGAGATATTTTCATTTGATTTTTTTTTCATCGGGATGAACAGTAACATTGATCACGACCTAGGGTGATGAAGAACGTGACTTGAGGACAACAGGCATGCCTTCATTTTGAAAAATAGAGCACCGGAGGAGAACTGGTGGCTTGTAGAAGGGGCCACCGGTACTGGCGACTGGCAGCAATGGTGGAACATGGTGGCAGCCATGTGCGGGAGGCGACGCGCGCTGGTGGCGGTAGCCACAGTTTGGAGGATCCCACTGCAATAAGGTTGTGGGGTAGGCGGACGCGGTGCACCACCGCATTGAATGCGAAACACCATTGTGTTGAACACAGCACACCACTGTGTTGACCAGATAGAGGCACATTGTCTAGAAGACCGCGTGCAGTGCAAAAAACTGGCCCACGTGCATGGGCTGAATCAGGTGATCTCAGCCACTCCAGCGGGCTAGACCCATCAAGTCGGGCCAGTTCAGACTATACTAGACTGGGTCGGGTCTACTGAACCAGGTCGAGTCAGCCGAACTAGGTCCGACGGGTCGTTTTAGACCCGAACCAGACCTGGATTAGGCCTTTTTCACTAAAATGGTCATATATTTCAAATGTAGTATCCATTTGACAAGTCATCTATGGAGTTGGGACCCTTGCGATAGGGAAATCCATTTGAGATGGATTGGTGGGTTTTTAGTTGGATCAGAAGAGGTTGAGAGAGTACCCTTGGTCTTTTCCTATGAGAATTTGATGTAAAATCTCATTATCGTTATAGAGGATGACCCGTATTTTGAAATGAGTTGTCTCAACCCAGCTTTGATAGTTGACTCAGTAGGTTAGATCATGTATTTCACTGAGAGGATTGGTCGGTCCTCACTTCTCTTTCCGATAACTTAGATAGGGTTTGTGGACAAGGTGTGACCAATATTTACACAAGAACCTATCCCCTGTCTAGAATGATGTTTCTAGTAGGTAGAGGAGTCCCCCCATTGTGCCTTGGGTGTGAAGGACCCCCTATCTGTGTATCAAGATCAAATTATTTCTTTTTTATGTGACTAGACCTGACAAGTGTGCTTCGGGAAATTTTTAGTGGTTAATGTTTGGTTGTGACTTTGTGACTATGTGACTTGGGTGTTTTATGACTTATTGACACTCCATGTGTTACTTAAACTCTGTTTTTTACCAACACTCTGTGTGTTACCAACACTCTATGTGTTACCAACACTCTGTATGTTACCGACATTCCGTGTGTTACCAATACTCCATGTGTTAACGAAACTCTGTGTCTTAGTGCAACTGGATATCTTAGGGAAACTACATAACCTATCAATACCCTAGTGTTCTCTTGGTTGCTTTTGGTAGACATGTTCTATGTGATTCTATTAGATAGCTCAAGGAGTGATATATCCTAGAATGAGCATCTTACGAATGGTACCGTGTAGCAGGAAGTGGATAAGACCTTGCATCTTGGAATCCTTTATGAGTATACCTGGATGTTCTTGTTATATGTGATATAGACATATACCTATGTTGATCTGACTATATCTTCTTAGTGGTGTTTTCCCTTTATGTTATTTCTATGTGGTATCTTCTTTATGATGTTTCCTCTATGGTCTTTTACATTGTGTTTTGAGATGTCTAACTCAGTATTTTTTTATTCACCCTTGCACGAGATTTTCCCACATGTTTTGTGTCTTGTGTAGAACATTGACATTTTGATGGAGTCTAAGGTGGATCAAGACTAGGTGGTACTTATAAAGGGACCAGACAGTTGAGGTGTGCTCCTGCAGCTTCAGATAGTTGTTCTTATACCTACCCTTGAGGTAGGGTTTTCTATGGACGAGCTTCAGGACCTTGTGCTACAAACTCTTTCTTTTTTGTGGGATTGTATTCTGGACCATTTTTACTTTACTACACTTCACTTTATTGTTATACTTTTTTGGTTGAGATATAGTGGTATGCATGAATTTGTTTACTTAGTGTTATATTTTTCAGTTTTTTGGGCTTGGAGATGTGTGTGTGTGTGTGTGTGTGTGTGTAAGTACTTAGGTATACTCCTCCCATTTGTGGGATATGCATACCTGGTGCTAGTCACTAGCCCCTATCCTATTGGAGGAGGGCTTAGGGTAGTCACAGTATGGTCCCCTCTAGGATGGGTTGTGATAGAGTGGTATCAGAGGAGGTAGATTCTACTTTTGGACTAGGAGTTTGTGAGATTTTTTTGGGGCAACAGTGTTAAGTGTTTCGAGTTCATCTTTCAGTCCAGGGACTCTGGTTCTTGTTCGGAGACTGAGGTATCCATATACCATGACTCTAGACACCTTCTTTTCTATATGGTGCATGAAAACACTAGTTGTAGGGAAAAATAAAGGTATATGCATCATATAGGAATGGGTTTTGTTTTCCATGTCCTTCCTGAGTCAGGTCACCATGTATACTCTTTTAACAGTGATACATCTTGTTTTCTTACAGGATGTATTCACGATTCTAGCTAGTGAGGTTTCTGTAGCAGGATCAAGAGTTTGAACTGATTTTTTACACAAGGCCTCCCTGAGGGGAGCCAGTCACTGAGTAGTTTTTCTTCTGGATGGTCAGTAGGGGGTACTTTCTCTTATTGATCAGTTCGTAAACCCACCTCTAGTGGTTCAGGTGGATAAAACTTTCTAGACTGAGTTGTGGATGGCTATTTTTTCATTGGATGGTGATACATAGGGTCCAAACATGTATCATAGGCTTTTGAGGTAGCGATCACCTAGGATTCAGGGTCATCAGGACCTACCGATAGTTGGTGCGTGATTTAAGCTTCAAAAAAATAGGTTTCATTGGAAGTTCCAGGGGCGTACTAGTTTCCCAAGGAAGAGGCATTGATATGATTTTCTTGGGAAGGTACATTCCATGTGAGATTGTCCCACTGTTCAGGCTGTATTTAGAGAGGCAGTTGATGAACTTCCAAGGAAGAGGCAGTGATAGGAGCAGACAAATCCATTGGGTTGCAGATGAGGAAGAGGAGTTGGGGAAGCAGTAGAAGGTAGCCAACATTTTTACATGTTACCACCACCACCCCTAGGTGGTCCATACTAGACTTAGGGAGCTGAAGGAAATGAGAGGATACAACTCCAAGAAATCAAGGTTTATGACCCCAGGACTCTAGGAATGGTTCAAGGTACGATCTATGTCTTTCTAATTTATATGTAGTGGATAGACACATGTGCTAGTGTTTTCCTTTCCTGTCCCCTTTCTTGTTTGATACTTAGAGATTCTGATTAATCCATTGAATTGACCCTTATGTTTATAGACATGTACTATAGGAGACTCAATGATCACACACTGGTGATGACAATGTGACCTGACTCTTAAAGGCAATAGTTTCAGTTGGTATCTCTTGGTAGTAGCATCGAGCCCTTATGATTTCATTCTCAATATGGACTAGTATACCTAGTTCATGCTTATATTGATTGTTTTAGGAAAATGGTAGAGTTTATAAGTGATAATAGAACCAGATTTACCTTTTTATTATAGAAAGGGAAATCTTTGTAGCTTAGGATGGACTTAGGCATAGGAGGGTGCAGCCGATTGCTCTTCAGTTGGTTAGCCTGACCCTCAATGTAGTGGATGTTTTGAGTCCTTAGTTTCCTATAATGCTGGTGGAGTATAAGGACATATTCCCTAAAGATGTTCCAGGTTTACCTCCCCATCGAGAGATATACTTCTGTTTTGATCTATACCCCCAAGATGATACTGATATCTACACCATCATATTGGATGGTTCTCACAGAGCTTCATAAGCTAAGGATGTAGTTGGAGGACTTGTAGGGGAAGGGATTTATGAGATCCAGTGTTTCGCCCTGGGTAGCCCTAGGTGTTCTTCATTGATCTCGAACATATCATCTCAAAGACTGGAGTTGCAATGGATCCAGTGAAGGTTGAGGTATAGTTTGATGAACGCTCCCCTCTTGAGGTTTCCGTAAGAGGGTGTCGAGTACATAGTGTGCAGTGATGCATTAGGAATTGGGATTGGTTGTGTCCTGATGTAGAGGTAAGTAGTGATTGCCTATGGTTCATACCAGCTGAAATCACATGAGAAAAACTATGCGACCCATGATCTTGAGTTAATAGTTATAGTATTCACATTAAAGATGTGGTGACACTACCTGATGGGTGAGTGGTCTATCATCTACTTCTACCACAAGATTCTCAAGTATATCTTCTCTTAGAAGGATTGGAACTTCAAATAGAGGTGATGGATAGATTTCCTCCAGGACTATGACTTATAGATTTTCTATACTCTTAGGAAGAGGAATTTGGTAGCAGACGCGCTCAGTAGGAGATCTAGGATGTAGTTTCTGAATGAGACATCAGAGCAGCTGGCCTTGTTATAGATGACCTTTGTGGATAGATATGGCATAGATTATATCTAGTCAATTTTTTTCAACCCTCCAATCTATGAGTGAGTTAGGTAGGCACAACTTAGGGATACCGAATGCAAGGATCTACATGCTCAAACATCCACAGGGCATGCCCCTAATAGATATTCAAAAGTTGGGGAGCATGTTGTTCTTTTTAGAGGATGCACAGTGATACTAGTGGCTTTGCAAGAAGAGGTTCTTATGGATTTTCATGCATACCCTTTATTGGTAAATCTATGTGTAGCAATGATGTACCAGAACCTCTAATGTTAGTTTGGTGTCCAGGGGTGAAGAAGGAAGTTGTGGAGTTTTTGTCTCGATTTCTTGTCGAAAAATGAAGGTTGAGCATCAGGTTCCATCGGGTTTGACTCAACCCCTTGAGGTGTCGTAATGGAAATGGTATGTAATAACAATGGACTTTGTGATGGGTTTAACATGTATGTACAAGTGGCCTGATACCTTCTGGGTGATCGTTGACCGACTCACCAAGTCATCCCACTTTCTACCTATCTGGGAGTAGAGTTAAGTAGAGAGATTGGGACACCTCTATATGCAGGAGATAGTTCAAATTCATGTAGTTCCATTGATGATCGTTTCGGATCATGATTCTTGCTTCACATCCTCATTGTGGAAGGGATTACAGGATGACTTTGGGAATCAGTTACGGTTGAGCGTAGTGCTTCACTCACAAGCGGACGGCTAGACTGAGGGGGCCATTCATGCTCTAGAGAAAATGCTATGAACTTTCATGTTGTGTTTTGGATGCACTTTAGAGTATCTCCTACCCCTTATGGAAATTGCATACAATAATAGCTACCCCTCCACCATTAGTATGGAACCATTTGAGGCTTGGTACAGGTGACCCTGAAGGTCACCACTTTGTTGGACTGACCTAGGAGATTCATCACCTATGGGCCCAAAATTGGTGCATGCAACTAAAGAAAAGGTGTAGGTGATTTAGAAGAAGATGAAGACTGAACAGAGAGATCAGAAATATTCTGCTGACAAGAAACAATGGCCTTTGGAGTTCAAGGATAGAGACCATGTGTTCCTTCAGGTTTCTCCTCGATACGGGATATAGAGATTTGGATGAGACAATAAGCTATATCTAAGGTTCATCAGCCCTTTCCTAATACTATATAGAGTTTGTGAGGTGGCGTACCATCTGTATCTACCCCCACAATTGGACCGAGTATACAACGTCTTCCATGTGTCTCAGCTGAGGAGATATGTGCATGATTCATCGCACATCATTAACTGGGGAAACTTTTGCTGAGAAACTGATAGAGGTCATGGATCGATATAAGGAGATTCTTTGTGGGTGGTTGATTTCTCTGGTGCATGTTCAGTGGCAGAACGAGAATCTCCAAGATAGAAAATGGGAGTGGGCGACTCATATTTGTGTTCAGTACCCTCAATTGTATTATTATCCCTTTGTTTTGGATTTCAAGGACATAAATCCCTAAGGTGGGGAGAATGTAATGACTTTTATTTTCCCAAATTTATTTTTAGAAATTATTTGGGAAAATTCAGAGACCAAGTGTTGAGACGATGTGCGATTTTGAGTCCCAGTGTGCCCGGAACTATTCTCTAAAAATGTTAAGTTTTTTATAGAAGTTACACATAACTTTTATGAAAAAGTAAAATAATATTTAAATTGGTACCCGGATCAAAAATATGCGTTCACCTTTGTGCTCAGAATAGTGGCTTTACCCTAGGTGTGACCTAACCTTGGTCGGCACGGGTCATCTATAGAAAAATCCACTAGGAACGTAACCATAAATAGAATTATTAAATAAAATTAATTTATTTTTAAAATCCTAATAACTCATAAATGGTGACTCAAATTGGAAATCTGAGACCATATTTGAGTTCATAAGGGGTTATTTTCCATAGGTGAGTCCTAACATTGGTCGGCACAGGTTAGTTGTGAAAGATAGTTTTTGGATGTAAACCTCATTAAAATATTTTAATAAAAATATTTTATTCTTGATGCAATAACATGTTTTACTTTAATACATATTTTCTAAAGGATTAAATTTTATCACCATAACCCTATAATTTTTATAAGGCAAGGAGATGGACATCTCTCGATGAACAGTGGAGAATCATGGATCGACGATCAATGACAAACCTCAGATTCAAAGGATCTTCACCCACGACAACAACACGGTGACCGTTCTTCATCGGTGATCAAAATGAATCAATGTTGGGCATTTTTTATTTGATTTATTTTTCCCATTCATGAATTCCACGAAGAACACGAACCAATTAACAAACATATTGGACCACATATTGATCATTGTTGCAGGAAGGGATTTACCTTTGTGGGGTTTTGATGGGAGAATGATATTGCGATTATTTTTTGGATTTAGATTATCATTATAATGGAAATGAACTATGATCGACATGAACATAAATCAAGGTCCATTCCTGTTGTTTGATTTATGCTTTTCACCCCCCCATTCTTTGTTCATCATGGGCATTCTTCGTTTGGATCGTGACTCAACATGTTGTAATTGATTGATCATTGTGCACTCAATCCTTAGAAAAAAAATCTGATATCACATATTTGGGATCATCATGGAATGATAGAGGTGCAATGATGATGGTGATAGAAGGATCAAAGCAATTCAAGATATATTTTTGTTTGAGTGTTTTTTTGTCAGGATGAATCATAACGTTGATCTGAGCCTAGGGCAATGAAGAACATGACTCGAGGATCATAGGTGTGCCTCTATTTCGAAAAACAGAGCATCGAAAGAGAATAGGTGGTGGTGGTGGAATGTGGTAGTGGTCGCGTATAGGAGGCAGAACACATCGATGGTGTGTTGCGGTGTGAACCATAATCGAGCCACGGTTTGGAGGAGCCCACAGCAGAAAGGCCGAATGGCAGGCGAGCGTGGTGCACTACCGCGTTGAACGTGGTAGTGCCGCATTGACTAGGTCAAGGCACATAGTCTGGTGGACTGTTTGTGGTGCAAAAAAAATTGGTCCGCGTACATGGGCCGGATCTGGTGAGTTGAGCCGCAGTCTAATGGCCCAGCGGGATGGACCCATTGGGTTGGACCAAGTCATCCGAATCAGGATGGGTCAGTCGAATTGGTCCAAGTCGGCCAGACCAGGTTGAGATGGGTATGGTGGGTCAGGTCGAACCCCGACTAGACCTGGATTGGTTCTTTTTCACTAAAATGACCATATCTTTAAAACGGAGGGTCAGATTAATGAGATGTCTAAAACATTGGGACCCTTATGATAGGATGGTCCTTTTGAGATGTCTTGGGGGTCTTATTTGGATCGGTAGAAGTTTATAGAATACCCTTGGTATTTTACTATGAAGTTTCAATGTAGGATTTCATTCCCATCATAGAGGATGACCCGTATTTTGAAGTGATTTGCCTTAGTCCGGCTTCGACAGTTGACTTAGTGGGTTGGATCATGTATCGCACCAAGAGGCATGGTCGATCCTCACTTCTCTTCATGGTACCTTTGATTGGGTTTGTGGATAAGTTGTGACCAATATTTACATGGACACCTATCCCCTATCTAGGATGATGTTTCCAGTAGGGGGAGGAGTCCCCCCCAGTGATCCCTAGGAACAGAGGACCCCATATCTGTGTATCGAGATTAGATTCTTTTTGTTCTATGTGACTAGACCTAATGAGTGTGCTTTGGGTGGTTTTCAGTGGTTGATTTTTGGTTGTTACTTTGTGACTACGTGACTTGGGGGTTTCATGACTTATCGGCACTTTTTGTGTTAACGACACTCCGTGTGTTACTGACACTCTGTGTCTTAATGAGATTAGATGTATCAGGGAAACTACATAACTTGTTGATACCCTAGTGTTTATGGGGTACTTTTGGTAGCCTTGTTATACGTGCTTCTACTAGATAGATCAAGGAGTGAAATCTCTAGGAATGGGCGTGCTATGAACAGAACTATGTAGATGGTAGTGGATGAGACCTTATGTCTTGGAGTCCTTTATAAGTATACCTAGACATTCTTATTATATGTGCTATAGAAATATACCTATATTGAGATGACTATATCTTCTTAGTGGTGTTTTCCCTTTGTGGTATTTTTGTGTGGTATCTTCTTTATGATGTTTCCTCTATGGTATTTCACTTTGTGTTTCGGGGTGTCTTACTGAGTATTGTTTTACTCACCCTTGCACGTGCTTTTCCTACACGTGTCATGTCTTCTGTAGACCATCAAAGTTTTGATGATGTCTGAGGTGGACTAGGACTAGGTGGTTCTTAGAGAGAGACCAGACAGTTGAGGTGTACTCCTGCAGCTTCAAACAACTATTCTTGTACCTACCCTTCAGGTAGGGTTTTCTACAGATGAGCTTCAAGACCTTGTGCTACAAACTCTTTCTTTTTGGTGGGATTTTATTCTGGCACAGATGTACATTACTTCACTTTACTTTCCTGTCGAACTCTATTGGTTGGGATATAGTGGTATTCATGCATTTTTTTACTTAGTGTTTTTACTTTTCAGTATTTGGGGCTTGGAGATGTGTGTGTTTGTATAGGTACTTAGGAAAATGTCTCCCATTTGTGGGATATGCCTACTCAGTGCTAGTAACTATCCCTTGGCCTATTGAAGGTAGGCTTGGGGTAGTCACGGCATGGGCCTCTCTGTTAAAGGTCGTGACAAAATCAATATGTGATATTTTTTAAAGATACATAACTTGTTTTCATAGATTTATAATATGATGTTCTTAATGAAATTTATCAATATAGGATACAAAATCTAGGATAAACAAAATTAATATGAATAATAATAATAAATATAGAAAACTCATCCAAGTTAACATCTTTCAAAAATCAAAATAATATATATATATATATAACCTAAAAGATAGAGTTTTTAAATTATTAAAATAAATGAATAAGATAGAAAAGATTCATCCCAACAACTCTAATAATCTCAAAATCTAAGAGAAATAATAATCAAAAGATTTGAGATAGAGGTTTTCCACACCAATGTAGAAGAAAATTAAGAAGGGAATATGGGATGAGAGGCACCCCAAGAAGCGAAGGCATCACATCAGAGGTACTTTTCTCGTCACCATGGGAGAAAATGCTAAGAAATACATGTATTTATCATTGAATAACTAGCACTGAGAAAGATACTATTTATTGACACTTATTAAAAGTGATGAAAAATACAATTCTTAATAATGAGTATTATAGATTTGTGTAAATTTTTGAGTTAGTTAATAGATTGAATAGAATTTTATTTTATGACTATAATATATTTTACAGCTACATTGGTTTGAATATTATTATTTTATAAAACTTTGACTAAGAACTCCAAAAATAAAAATATTTTTTAGAATCCATTTATAAAGAGAATACAATTGATCATGTGAATTATAAAAATATTATATGTAAAGAACTATGTAAGTTATCATTGAAATATACTCTATATAAAGGTTTATAATATCTTGATAGATCATGTCAGATTTGGAGTTGGTTCCCTAAAACCAACTAATTTGTACATTAGTTTACTGAAATATTCATAGTCATGAATATTAATTTATATACTATCTCATGATGATCCTTCATATGTGTGACATCTATATGATAATTTCTTAAGGGTACTTGTCACACCAAAGTTCATGGTAGTTACATGTTATGATGAGAACCTTGAAGTATTATGTTTGTATTCTTAAATAAATTATTTATGGCCAGATTAGATCATATAATGGGATACACATGATATATACTATCAAGGGTAGGGATCTTATAAAATATTGATACTAATTCTCATGTAGTTCACCTTTGGTAATCTCAATAGTGGATACTATGAGATCATGCTCGTTAATAGGAATTCCACATGTTTTATGTGTCATTGGATATTCCTATCTGTAGATGTGTTAAATGGTCATTAGATATTAAGATTATTATTAATGTGTATCATGAATCTCATACTTTGATTCATTTATATAATCCATGACAAAATATTTCCATGGTGAAGTTGGGTAAGTTGGGTTTGTTGCGAATAATATTGCATTAAGGAATTATGTGATGAAGGATTTTTCTCTTCTACTCTTTAATTGAAGATAATATATTGGAATAATTGATGGGAATAGAACAAATATCATATAAATGACTTATTTTAAAGTTAAATTTCATTTAATTTCCATTCATGCTTTGTTTTTGGGGTTTCTCAAGCTTTTATGGAGGAATGGGTGATTTTTCATGAATTGGGCCAAACCGTGAGCTCAATTCCAGATTGAAAAATAAATTTTTATTCCTTTATAAATCCTTAATTTTTTAACATTTTTCATCCATTACAATTCCTATTTGTCATAACCTGGCCTATTAACACCACCATGTTAATTTTTACCATTTAGGAATCCATAATCATGGTGGATATGAGTTTTTATTTAAGGGATTGGGCCTGCCCGAAATCACATTTCCTGCATTAAAAATATTTTTTAATTCTTTGATATATCCTTCCATATTTACGTTTTTTCAGTGATTCCAACTCTCCCCAGAGACCACATAACCACGGAGCTCCCCCATTCTCTCCTACCCCAATTTGGAGCTCGGTTTCATCGCTAATTTGGATGAAACTTCTCTGAATTTCTCAAATCTCCCAGATTTGAAGAGGTAAATTTATTATTTCATAACTCCTTCATTTATCACTCTTTTACCCCCATTCCAGTTCCTAAATGATCTATTAAACCTTTTTTGAATCTTCCTTTAATGTTTGTCTATTTGAAAATTCAGATACTGGTGTATTTGGGGTGATTTCTTCAATATTTTTCAATGTACGTGATTCCTTTTTGGTTTCTTCCTTTTCCCCTAGGGTTTCCTCCCTCTTTCATTATGTTCTAAAATGCCTAGAAATTAGGGTTAGAATCTAGGGTTTTATTTGGTGTATTTTTGGTCAAATATTGTGGTCTAGATATGGATTTATCTTTCTTGTGGTGCAGTGGTGGTGCGGTTGATATTTTTCACCAATTTTTGAGGGATTTGACACTTTTGGTAGGTGATTCCATGGTTAACCATTCCTTGATGAGTTAGTTTTCTTTTTTTACTAGTTTTTCATTTTTCCCATATGTTGTGTGTGGTGTGAAAACCATTTTTTAGGGATTTGGTTAATAATTTAATTTTATAATTGCATTTTTGTTGAAGTTGTGAACTTTTCCAATGTAACACATGTGGTATCTTTTGTGGTAGTTTTATAAAATATGAAATTGATTTATTATTTATTTAAAGGGGCTGAAAATTATGTTTTGTTAATTCCTTAGTGTCATGTTTTCCTTGTAATGGGGTTTTTGGAATTGGTTTGTTGTGTAAAACTTTGTTATACTTCTTGAGAGCATTTTATGAAAATGGGTGTTTTCATTTCTATCTTTTGTGATATTATCCAAGGTGGTTTTATAACACTTGAAAGTGGTTTTATAAATGTCTCTAGGGCTTACAATTATAATTTTGTAGTGGTTTTGTGTGGTTTTGTCCTTGAAATATGGTTTTGAAATGGGTTTTATGAGCAAAGATTGGGTATACTCATTGGAATTGTTTTATAAAATATTTGAATGATTTAATGATTTATGTAAGTGGTGAAACCATATTGGAAAAATGTTTTGGAGTGTGTATATTCTGAAATGGTACATTTTAAATGTAATAGGGGATGTTTTTTGATGTGTTCCATCTTGTAAATGTTTTACAAAAATGTTTGAAGGATTTACTAAAGTGTGTAAGAGATGTAAAAGTGATGTGGGATGTTTTGTGTGAGTGTGATGTGAAAAATGGATTTTGGTTATGAAAAAGGGTGTTATGTAACATGTGAGTGGGATTTTATGTGATTTTTAATATATTTTAATGGTTTTATAAAAAAATTTAAGGGTTTTTTGGAAGTGTTAAAGAAATGTGAAAAGTGTTGTGGGCTATTTTGGTGTGAGTCGGATTTCAAATCAATTTGAATGAAAAGTTGAATTTTGTGACTTGTGTGGAATACATTTGGGATGTTTGGTTAATTTTGGATGATTAAATAATATTTTATTGTGCAAAGTATATTTCTTTACTTGTTTAACTTGTTTGATCACAAAGGTAAAACTCGGGTATCTAGGTGGGTGGACGTGTACTAGTATGCTAGTGAATTCATGGGGTTTGGCCTCAGTTTCACTTAGAAATATTGACTCTTACAACTCTAACTAATCTGTAATGATGATTATTGGGGACCACTAGGTTAATTATATGTTCCCTACTAGTGGCCCGTGCACAAGAATGGATATTTGTGATGGTTACTCTCACCGAGAACAAGGTACCTGAGACCCACAACGAGCTAGTGCCTATGGGTTATTTCCTATTGCTTGTGCTCATTAGATCCTTTATACATACCATCGGCATATGGTATATTTGGCTGGAAAATTCATTATCTTTGGTATTTATTTTAAAAGTGTTGATTCTTTAAATTAGCCCACTTGAAAACTGGTTTTTTTTAAGTTGCATCTTTTAGAAATTGTAACTAGAAATTACATGTTTTTGAAAACTTGCATGCTTTTCATCTTTGAATGTTTATAGCATGGAATATCTTAGTGGTGGTATCCTACTGTTAATTGTATCACACCCTACTTACACCCTTGGGTGTAAGTAGACTTGGTTATTTTTTTAGTCATAGGTTGGGTACAGTTTTTAGTTCCAGTGGTTCGGGTTTCTAACAATTCCTTGGTGGTGAAGTCTTGTGGAGATGGATTGAGGGAGGTTCCCCTTAACATGAGGTTTATTGGGCTGTTTCCTTTTGGTTTTGTACCTTTTTTATAGTCTTGTTGAGTTTTTTTAAAATATGTAATTCAGTTTTGAATTTTTGTAAAAGATTGTTTGGTTTGAAAAATCCAAATTCATTTTATTGGATTCTTTTGTTTTTTTAAGTTTATAAACTCGGGTGAATCATTCTCAATTCTCATTTTATGATACCTGGGCACTTATACCAGCCATTGGTTATCGGGAACATCCTTCAGACCTTGTCATGGGCCGGGTTTGGTGCCGGTTTTGGTGGCAACCAGATTTGGTTCGTGATAAAATGGTATTAGTGGAGGTTCTGGTTAACTCTTTGGGTCACATTATTTGGGGAACAGTCGGGATAGTCTGGAGTTAGGATTGTTGGGATTTGGTATTTAGGTTATGGTTAGTGTTCCTGATCAACACAACTCATGAAGTGATTCAAGTCTCTAGGTGATGTCGGGATTTATATGAGTCCTTTGGATTTCTTGGATTGGTGATGATTAGGGGAAATGAAAAGAGAGTCAGGTTAATGGTCTCAGTGAGTTCGCAGGGCCTGGTAAGCCATGTGGAGCTGGGGATATTCACTAGAACACTCTATGTGATGATGAAGTGATTTTAATATGGCCACCAACCATATGTCCAAGTCACCCATTGAAACTAGTTTCCTCTTGCATTGTCTTGTGTTCTTTAGTTTTGAAATCTTGGAACTTTGGTTTTAAAGTGAATTGGTTTTAATAAGAATAAATTTTTTGTGAAATGATTATCAAATAAAGAGGGAATGGTTAGATTTTTGAAAATAGAGAACTTAATTTTCATAATTTTATTGGAATGGAAAATGGTGTGTTTGCACCTCTTTTAAAAGCATGAACTATGTCAAGGTTGGTTTTGAAAAAGTGTTTCCAATAGAGTTTTATAAACTATTGAAAGGAGTTTTAATGGGATGAGATGTTTTGAAATTTATGTGGATAACTTGAAAGTGAGATTTCATTATAATGATTGTTCCTTTTTGAAAAGTTTTTTTCTAATACGGTAATTTGGGTTCAATTCCATGGTTAGTAGTCTTGAGAAAAAGGAAGTATTGGTTGATTGTTTTGATTTTGAAAAGTGGAATGAGTTTCTGTATTAATATTTGGTATTTTCATGAGTGACCACATGCATGGGGTTATATGGGATGATGGATGGTTAATGGAATGACTAGATGAGTGCCGGGATGGATATGAAGAGGGTGCCTGGTGTGGCATAGAAACATGCATGTGTGGGGCCCATGGGGTACCATTGGGGGATACTCTAATCGTTGAACCGTTTGTTTTAAAAGAAATGTTTTTAAAAGGAAAACTTGATGTCTTGATGAGTGTTTTTGGATGGTGTGTATTATGTGTTTTTGGAAATGTTGATGTTGTGGAATGTTTTGAGTCTAAGAACCCCTCTTGTTTGAATGGTGTTTTGATTTTGTGTTTGGTCGGTAAGCTGGGTTGAAGGGATGGTTAGTGGTCTCCTCTAAGAATATTTTAGGAAGCCTTTATGGTGTTTCCCCTTGTCTATTTGGATATTATTGAGGTATGAATTGACCAATGGACCAGGTTGTTTGGGTCCTTGGTTTCTCTCGTTGGATTAGGTACGCCCCCATTAAGGGTTAGTGCACAACTGAAGTGCAGCCCAGGTTGTTTTGCCATTGGAAGATCCTCCAGTTGATAAATGTAAGGAATCTTTTTCTTGATCTTTTTAGATTGAGTCTACACCCTTTCCTTTATTGGTTTCTTTTTATCCTCTTATAGTGGGAGAGTGATCATGGAAGGTGAGTATAGGTGTTCTTTACTTCTATTGTTTCTCACCCGAAGAAACAATGTGTGATGTGTATGCATCTTATAAGCCCATGTTTTAGTGAAATATCATGTTAGGGTAAATTGAGTTTTGAATTTGTTGTGACTTTACAATCTTATTGGGGATTTCAGTGTAGTTGTTGGTGGCACCGAAAGAATAATTCTCATTTAGGGGGTTTCTAAAGCCTAACTGTGAGGCCGAAGATGCTTCAATCATTTGAGCTCCAGCCATAGGTCTCGGAGAGAAGCTATCTCATAGTTAGGGGAAATCTCAGAGTCGTTTAAACCCTTGTACAATATCCTATCCTCGTTATGAAATATAGGAAGATTTTAAACCTCTGGTGTCATCATCTTTCTTCTATTGTTCATGTTCGGTGGAAATTGGTGGAGGACCTTGTACCCATGTAATCACCTAATGTTATCCCCCCCTTTGGTTTTCGTTGAGTCATTGGAGAATGGTTGGAAATTTGGATTGATGTGCTGAGGAAATATTTTTTTCACGATTATTAGTGACCGTGTGCCAGGAAGCCATGCATAAAGAATGATCTGCACATTTAGTGCAAGGTTTCTCAAACTGTGTGGACTAACCCTACGCCCTTCCCAAATCTTTAAATTTTTTTGGGTCTTTCTGTGTCGTCTTATGCTGGTCGGTTAAGATGGTTAGTTCTTATGGTGGGGAGACCCACTATGGTTCTCATGTATGTTCCTTCGTAAACTTTGAATGGAATTCTACCCTTTGTACTAGGGATTCCGTTTAGGCCTCCCCCTGTTAGTGTCCTGATTCTATCCCGGAAAAATATAGGTTGTCTCTTATGGTGTGGTTCCTATTTGTGTCCCCCTATACCAATAGCTCAGATTTATCCATGGTCTTGTCTTGGAGGTAGGTAGTTTCATTCGTAACTATCTAGATACCAACATCTTCCTTGAGTAAATGTTGGGATTGGAGAGCACCCAATGGTTTGGTTAAAGTAAGGTAAGTGTAACCTTGTTCGAAGTTGTTGTTCGTTTGGGTGAATTGCTTGAGTCTTATTTGGATAGTGTTTACGGAGTTTTATTTTGGGATAAATTATGAATGTAATTGATCATTTCAGGAAAGTGGTGTAAGTTTTTGTTGTGATATTAATCCTTCCTTAATTGATCGCTAGAGGTGTTTTGGTCCTTAGGGGCGAAGCTTGGCAAAGAAGTACATCTTGGTTTATCGGTTGGGTTTGGTTTTTGTATCTGGCCATACTGTGGATTTATAGGGATGTAAAATTTTTATGGTGGGAATAATTATCACAAAAATGAATTATTTTAAAGTTAAATTTCATTTAATTTTCATTCATTCTTTTTTTTGGGGGTTTTCCAAGCTTTTATGGAGGAATGGGTGAGTTTTCATGAATTGGGCCAAACCATGAGCTCAATTCCAGATTTAAAAATAAATTTTGATTCCTTTATAAATACTTCATTTTTCAACATTTTTCATCCATTACAATTCCTACTTGTCATCCCCTGACCTATTAACACCACAATATTAATTTGGACCATTTAGGAATCCATAATCATGGTGGATATGGGTTTTTATTTAAGGGATTGGGCCGGCCCAAAAGCCAATTTTCTGCATTAAAAATATTTTTTTATTATTTAATATCTCCTTAAATATTTATGTTTTTTCAGTGATTCTAACTCTCCCCATAGACCACATACCCAAGGAGAGCCCCCATGCTCTTATCCCCATCTTTGGAGCTGGTTTTCATCGCAAATTTGGATGAAACGTCTCTAAATTTTTCAAATCGCCCAGATTTTAAGAGGTAAATTGATTTTTTCATAACACCTTCATTTTTTACTCTTTTTTCCCCCATTTCATTTCCTAAATTATCTATTCAACCTTGTTAAAATCTCCCTTGAATGGTTGGATATTTGAAAATTCAGATACTGGTGTATTTGGGGTGATTTCTTTAATATTTTTCAAGGTAAGTGATTCCTTCTTGGTTTCTTCCTTTTTCCTTAGGGTTTCCTCCCTCTTTCATTATGTTATAAAATATCCAGAAGTTAGGGTTATAACCTAGGGTTTGATTTGGTGTCTTTTTGGTCAAATATTGTGGTCTAGGGATGGATTTATCATCCTTGTGGTGCGGCGGTGGTGCGGTTGATGTTTTGCACCAAGTTTTGAGGGATTCGACACTTTCGATAGGTGATTCCATGGTTAACCATTCCTTGATGAGTTAGTTTTATTTTTTTACTAGTTTTTCATGTTCCCTATATTCTTTGTGAGTTGAGAAAACCATTTTTGAGGGATTTGGTTAATCATTTAATTTTATAATTTCATTTTTGTTGAAGTTGTGAACTTTTTGAATGTAACACTTGTGGTATCTTTTGCGGTAGTTTTATAAAATATGAAATTGATTTATTAGTTATTTAAAGGGGATAAAAACTCTGTTTCATTAATTCATTAGTGTCATGTGGTCCTTGGAAGGGGGTTTTTGGAATAGGTTTTTTGTGTAAAACTTTGTTATACTTCTTAAGATCATTTTATGAAAACGGGTGTTTTCATTTGTATCTTTCATGGTATTATACAAGGTGATTTTATAACAATTTAAAATGGTTTTATAAATGTCTCTAGGGTTTCAAATTATAATTTTTTAGTGTTTTGGTGTGGTTTTTTCCTTGAAATATGGTTTTGAAATGGGTTTTATGAGCAAAGATTGGGTATACTCTTTGGAATTGTTTTATGAAAGATTTGAATGATTTAATGATTTATGTAAGTGGTGAAAACATATTGGAAAAATGTTTTGGAGTGTGTATATTCTGAAATGGTACATTTTAAATGTGATAGGTTCTGTTTTTTGATTTTTTCCATCTTGGAAATGTTTTAAAAAATGTTTGAATGATTTGCTAAAGTGTGTAAGAGATGTGAAAGTGATGTGGGATGTTTTGTGTGAGTGTGATGTACAAAATGGATTTTGGTTATGAAAAGGGGTATTATGTAACATGTGAGTGGGATGTTATATGAGTTTTAATATATTTTAATGTTTTTATAAAAAAAATTAATGGATTTTTGGAAGTGTTAAAGAAATGTGAAAAAGTGTTGTGGGTTATTTTGGTGTGAATCAGATTTCAAATCAATTTGAATGAAAAGTGGACTTTTGTGACTTTTATGGTATACATGTGGTCTTTTTGGTGAATTTGTGATGAGGAAATGATATTTTCATGTGAGAAGTATATTTCTTGACTTGTTGAACTTGTTTGAGCACAAAGGGAAAACCTGGGTATCTAGGTGGGTGGACGTGTACTAGTATGCTAGTGAATCTGTGGGGTTTGGCCTCAGTTTCACTTAGCAAGATTGATGCTTACAATTAAAACTAAACTATGATGATGATTATTGGGGACCACTAGTTTATGGTTATGTTCCCTACTAGTGGCTCGTGCACGAGAACAGATATTTGTGATGGTTACTCTCACCACGATATGAGGTACCTGGGACCCACAACGAGCTAGTGCCTAGGGGTTATTTCCTATTGCTTGTGCTCATTAGATCCTTTATACTTACTATTGGAGTATGGTATATTTGGATGGAAAATTAAGTAGATTTGGAATTTATTTTAAAAGTGTTTATTATTTAAATTATCCCACTTGAAAACTGATTTTTTTAAATTGCATCTTTTAGAAATTGTAAGTAGAAATTACATGTTTTTGAAAACATGCATGCTTTTCATCTTTGAATGTTTATCGCATGGAATATCTTAGTGGTGGTATCCTAATGGGAATTGTATCACACCCTACTTAAACCCTTGGGTGTAATTATACTTGGTTATTTTTTTGTCACAGTTTGGGTACAGTTTTTAGTTCCAGTGGTTTGGGTTTCTAGCAGGTCCTTGGTGGTGAAGTCTTGTGGAGATGGCTTGAGGGCGGTGCCCCTTACCATGAGGGTTCTTGGGCTGTTTCCTTTTAGTTTTTTACCTTTGTTATAGTCTTGTTGAGTTGTTTTAAAATATGTAATACAGTTCTGAATTTTTGTAAAATATTTTTTTGTTTGAAAAATCCAGATTCGTTTTATTGGATTCTTTTGTTGTTTTAAGTTTATAAACTCAGGTAAATCATTCCCAATTCTCATTTTATGATACCCAGGCACTTGTGCCAGCCTGTGGGGATTGAGAATTCCCTTCAGAACTTGTCACAGGCCAGTTTTGGTTCTGGTTTTGGTGGCAACCAGATTTGGTTCATGATAACAACCTTATTAATCCCATGGCCATGTAAATCTATCAAAAGGTTCATTTTCAGAAATTCAAAGAAAGATACATTGATCACATAGGTCCATGACACCAGTTTAAAACCTACCTGAGTATAGATATTGATATAAATGTATTATATTACATATTATTCATTCATGGGAGGTTATATATTGTTGTGACATTGACTTCTTCTTTTAGGTTTGGCTTGACTTTTTTGTAGACGCTAACCTTAGACTGACGATAGTTTATCCTAATGCCATTGAGAAAGGGGGCCCGGAGGGTCTAACACTAAGTGTGTCTAGAATATTAGTTAAATTATATATAAATATAACATGTTTAATAAATATTATTCTAATATAGGTTTTAATAATTATTCATGCTTTGTTGATCACAAATATCCAGAAACTAGTTATTTGGGAGAAGATATGTGAGTTGAATATTTAATAAATATTTATTCTCTATTTTATTATATATTTATTTATTTATTAGTGAATAATGAAGTGATATTTATCTATCTAAATAAATAGTCATTATTGAAGGTCCCATAAATTTTGAGGAGGATTAGAGGATAGAGGTTAATGATCTAGTGAGAAATAACATTCTAAATTTTATTTGAATACGTTTTACTTTATTTATTTAATAAAATAATATTTATTTATTAATTATTTTAGCACATTTCAAGTAAATAATATTATTATTTATATTATTTAAAATTTGGGTTCATTTATAATTAAGAGAACAATAATTTCTTTCTTGAAATTATTAAGTCACTAACTCTAGTTCTATAAATACCAAATTATGTCTTTCTCTAACCCCTTCCTATCCATTCTAATCCTTTTATATAAAAAAAATATTTAATGAATACTCTCAATCTATATAGATCTGTACTCCTAAAATTCTCTCAAGAATAGAGATAGATCCTCCTCCACTACCCTCTCAAGTCTAGAGATAAGAAGAATCATTATCCCTAGAAGTGATTCTTGTGCTAATAAATGAAGAGTGGTGTAAGTGTTGAGATACTTCATGCTAGAACCTAATGATTTATATGATGATGTTAGGAGGTTTTTTATACTCATTTGGATCACCTCTAAAGAGATTCTACCCTTGAATCCTCTAGCACAAAAATTGTGTGATCTAAAATTTTCTTTCAATTCATCAATAATTAAATAATTTCAATAAATGTTAATTATTTATTTGAATTAATTAATTATAAATTATATATTATGATCCTATATCATTGATTCTAGGGTTTAAATTTTTCTAGTTCTAAGGAGAAATCTAAAGATGGTGTCAAATTTTTGTTGTTGTGCATGGGCATGACCACTTCCAATTCAGCCCGGAACCTTCAAGTGGAATTAGAGAAATCACATGATAATTTATAATTATTTATTATTTCATTGGTCGATTATACAAATTTGTTTTTTGTTTTTCATTTCTAGCTTATTCATTATTTAATCCAAAATTCAATTAATATTTTTCTACATTTAGACATTCTTTGTTTAATTTTATTTGATCTTAACAGGTTAAGAACATGTGAAGAATGATTGGAGATACCATCGAGAGGTGTCATATGTTCTGGAAGGATGACATAGTTACATTGAGAGTAATGGAAAAATACATGTCATGTACCATGGTTCACCACATCAAGATGGAATTCAGGATATATGGTCCACCTAACATATCATCACATGGTGTTTTAATTGCACACCGCGTGCTGACCATCCAAACTATCACATAGTTTTTCAAACTACATGGCATGTAGTCATCATACATGTCATGTAGTCTACATATTTTTTCATTTCATTTCACAGAATCTATATTTTTAAATGAATTTCATGTATTTATACATGATTCATGGGATTTAAATCCTAGTAATGGAGAGGATACACACCATATAGCTAGCATACAAGGTGTGTGCCTCATAAATGTTCATGGCCAAAAAACACATTGAGTCCTTAAGTAGTTTTCACGGACACATGGAAAGAAAAATACCAAATGTGTCGCATTTTAGTAAGCATTGTGTATCCCAGATGTGATACATTTCAAGTCTCTAAATATATATCTTGGATACGCAACAAGATACATACACTGTGTGTATCTCATTAGTATATTTTGTAGTCACATAGTAATTAATAAAATTAAATTACATGAAAATAATTAATTTTGACATTAAAACCAAATCACATGGATAGTGGATAGTGTGATTAATATATAATAAGGTTTTTAGAATTAATAAATACTCAATTAGTTCCATGAAATTATTTGATAGTGTCGTTAAAGCCGATTATTTTTCATGTTTCCAAAAATGATGAGTATCTATGTTAATGTTCAAACAAGAATTAAGATAAAATAATTAATTAGTTAATTAATTGTAGCAGGTAGGTACTGTAGTAGTATTATTCATAGAATGGGCCTTGGGCCAAAAATTTGGGCCTACAGACCATGTAATGGGCTAAATGTCCATTGGGCCTTTGGGCTATGTAATGGGTCTCCCTCTACCCAATTTAAGAGGTCTTTTCTTTGCTTTAATAATAAATGAGGCTTCCAATCCAACCTTTTAAAAAAATGAATTAATTATAGTATATTTATCTTAAGAATATAGAAAAAATATAAGTGAATGATGGTTATTTTATATGTGTGTAATTGTTGCATGTACGGATCATCATGATCTTAGACCAACCTATGTATGTGATTGGTTTCCATTAATTTATTATTATTAAATTAAAATAATTATTTTTGTGTTGTATTCTTCTTTATACTATATAGGAACTATGTGTTCATGGTTTATTTTATGTAAAACCCCTAAACCATTACATTAATTCCCATCACCTATGTGTGAATAAAATCATTTTTAAATAATATAGATCTGATGAAAGTAGAGGTGGTTCAAGTTTGGAGCTAAGATAAAACCAACCCAAGAGATACACATGGTCCCAAGTGGAATGTTACAATTCAATCTAGACATGGTTTCATAAGTTTATTCCCTAGGTTAAAGGGTTATTTTATCAACCACTAGATAAACCGAACATTATAAAATATCATGATCCAACCACTTTATTTATTTTATTTCTTTTAGTTTCATGGATAATTATTTAGGGATGTTTTACCAATAAAAATATTAATTAACAAGCATGAAAGATGGAATTGAAATAAAAATTAATTGTGTGTGAATTTTATATGGACATTTTTTATCACTTAAGTAAAATCCACTTAATATTTTCAAGTATGTAATATGATAAAAAGGGAAATTTATGCATAATTTAAAAATATCATAATCAAAATAATATATTTATTCTTCCTTAAATTACTTTATTTATAATGGAACCACTAGATTAGAGTGTTTCCATAGACCTCATTTGGATACTTCCATTTAAAAACGATTTATAAAGAAACTTTTATATTAAATTAACTAAATTTATATTGTGTTTATTGGACTTCATATGTATAATATAAATTTAGATGAATTTTTTGAAGAAGTATTGGGGATTCTATTCAATGAATTAGTGAGATAAAAGTTAATGTATTTGTAAAGTTATGACTACCTAAATACCTTCAAATATCTTTTCAAACTTTATTTTGGGATATGAGAAGGGAAATATGGATCTTTTCCACTAGAATGTCCACACGATATGTCACGACCCGCCTTCACCAAAAGGAGGGAAGGGTCAGAAGATTGACAGGCCCTTCCTTCTTTAAGTTGAAGGAGAGATAATGACCCCCGAAACCCGCCTTCAATAGGTCCCGGAGTGGCGACTAGCACCAAGGGTATGGAAATTTCACACAAATGGAAGGCATTAGCCTTTTTATTTTATAGGATCGAGAGATAAGAAGAAGAAAACCCAACAACACCAAGGTAAAAAAGAAAAGTAAAGCCAACAGTAAACCATTCCCACATGCATGTTTCAAAAGTAAAAGCCACAAGGAGCAAAAGGTGTCTACAAGGGTAAGTACCAAAGAAAGAAAAACGACAACTGCAACTGCTCCAAGGATCCGAGCTAGTATGGTCCCGCACGATCCCCGAAGTCCTCCTAGAAACCTGAAAGCAATTTTATATAAGTAGGGTGAGCATACAAGTACACTCAGTAGGGAAAACCAAAGACTCTCGTGCATAAGTGGGGGAACGTACTAAAGTCCCGTGAGAAAAAGAGTAAACCAAACACCTAACAGGGTAAACTATCCACCCAAGCCTCACCAAGGTACACTCCCCAAATAACACAAGTCAAGTAATATATATAATAAGAGCACATCGATGTTTGGGTACCCCACACCACTTTCCCACTAGTTATTGAGACATCCTACGCATCGGACCAATCCCGCCATTCTCACCGCAGTCCCACTACCACACCCGCCCGCACACACCTGGGCTACAACCACACGCAGTCCCACTGCCGTAATCCCGCCCGCACACACCTGGGCCACAACCACATGCAGTCCCACTGCCGTAATCCCGCCCGCACACACCTGGTCCACAACCACCACCACGCCCGAAGACACCTAGGCTAGAAAATCTACTGCCATGCCCGAAGACACATGGGCCTCATCCTGAAGACACATGGGAAACCACCTGCCGCACACACCTGGCCAACCACCACACTACCCCGCCCGAAGGTTCTTGGGCTAATAATGGACCTCAGGCCATCACAGCCTTCCTGAAGATACTTGGGATATCCGGGAAAGGGAGCAGAAAAGGAGCTAATAACCATCCACTAAGAATAGTGTTGGAAAAAACACTATCCCCCATGAAATGGGGGTGTTCGGCACTCAGTGCTCAACTTGGGTGGGGCGTGAATAAGAAACACAAAGCTACAAGTATATATATATAGGTAACAAGCACTCACCCAAAGCTAGGTTTTTTCTTTAGACAGCCTACAAATCACAACAGCACTCAAGTCCGAGTCATGACTCTCGCCAACAAAACCATTTGTCCCATTCTTATTTTACGTTCAGTGTTAATGTTCAGATAAGTTCATGCACTACTGGGAAACTAACACCATAACCATAACCAAGGAAAAGATTCCATTCAATCATCAATTTAAACATTCTCTTCACCAACAGAGGATCCCACCCGAGTTTGTGATATAGACAAGTAACCACCGGGTCTTAAAACTCATGAACACCGAAGCCACATCAACAGGGGATCCCATCCCCAGTTTCATAACCACCGAAAGCATAAAAGAACAGGGGATCCCATCCAATCCCACATCTCCAGCAATCGAATTGTAAGATAAAACCACCAAAACACTTCCACAAACACTAAGCAAGGCCAAGCCTGTATTTTTAGATTTAA
Organism: Viscum album; assembly: GCA_963277665.1. Taxonomy (NCBI): domain Eukaryota; kingdom Viridiplantae; phylum Streptophyta; class Magnoliopsida; order Santalales; family Viscaceae; genus Viscum; species Viscum album. The sequence goes on from OY728136.1 coordinate 2,037,316,839, forward strand.
AAGATTTTACACGTTCCATGATTTCAATTACATTTTGACCAGGGTTAGCACAGAAGGGATTGATCCTGGTGCTTTCAATTTATTCAGTCGGGTATGCGTGATTAACCAATTTACGTTTTCACAACAGGAGTTTACAACCACAACAAGCCATTTAAAACATCAGCAGGGGTTCATTAGTGCACAAACAACGACCACCAACGGCCTCGATTTTCAGAAGGCATAAGCCAGCACAACTCAATAAGATGGTCATAAAAGAAACAGCATCAAAATATAAGCCAGCATCAACGATCATAGCCCCCCCCCCTCCTTTATTTATATAATTCATTCATTATCTTTAATTAGGTCTGGTTTATCCAATTCTACGAAATAGAAAGCACGTCCACCCCGCATGATACACAAAACAGAGAGGCAAAGGAGAAATTCCCTACTTGTTGATAGATGATCGACGTTTAGGCCGGGCGCGGAACTTTACGGATAACGATGCGGCGCGCCCGATGCACCAGAAGCTGTTTGTGAAAATCCACGATCAAGGAAAGGAGAAACCACAACTAACCCTTATTTTATAAGACCTGCGGACGGTTGAGGTGAGAACGCGAAACTGAGTAAGGCGCGGGGGTCGTAGGTTGATCATACGGGTCCACTCGTCATTAAAGGGGGTCGGGTGGTTTAAACTGACTCATTAATTGATTAAGTATTTAATTAAAACTATTATGCGCATTACGGGTCTTTAAAACACGCTCAAATAGGTCAAAATAGGGTTTAAAACCCTATTTGCGCAAAAGGGAGCGCTACTGGAAATAACCCGCAGGGTAGGCCAGAGCCACCGGTAGCTAAGAGCTACCGGTGGGTGACAGCTACCGGTAGTTGAGCTATCGGTAGGCTGCAGTGACCAGTAGGCCGAGCTACCGGTAGGCTGCAGCGACCGGTAGGCCGAGCTATCGGTAGGCTGCAGCTACCGGTAGGCCTGCTACCGGTAGGCTAAGGCTATCGGTAGGCCTACACCACCGTGATTCCCAGACCCAAAAACCCAAAATGATATTTTCACAAAGTAATGGACCCCAAAAATCCAGGCCATTACATCAGATACCTCTTAAACGATTCTCGTCCTCGAGAATCAAAACAAAACCAGAAGGGAAGAGAGTGTCCGAACAACCACCTCGAAAGATACCTCTTAGGAGCGAACCCATGCTAACTAAAACATTTCCCCGGCAAGAACCAAGAAACATACCATGCCAAACTGCCCGAGTATGTGGGTTGGGGAGTCTCCTTCCCCATGTCAAGATATTATCCGTTTTGGGCGGCACTGACTCGCCCGCACGGGTTTAATCGCATCCACCTTAATGCGTCTTGATTAGGGGTCGGGTTCTCTCCTCCCCCATAGCTAGGGATTTTCACACCCAAATAGAGGAAAGAAAACCAGTACATTTCATAGCCAAAAAGGACAAAACGTTCTACCATAACAGGTACAATAAGGAACAAAACTCAAAACAACTCTGGGTACTGGGTACGCATCTATGCTTCCCTCTCCCACGTACTCTCCTCAAGCCCACCATGTCTCCACAACACACGAACCAAGGGGATGGTTCTCCCACGAATCACCTTCTCCTTGCGATCCTCGATCATCACTGGTCTCTCCAAAAAGGTCACGTCATCCTCGATGTCCAGCTCACCCCAATCAAGGACGTGTGAATCGTCATGAAGATACCGACAGAGCTGGGACACATGGAAGACACCATGTATCCTCAGTAGATGTAGTGGCAACACTAGCTGGTAAGACACCTCGCCGACCCACCGCAATACTTCGAAGGGTCCAATGAACCTAGGGGAAAGCTTACTCCCCTTGCCGAACCTCCGCTGCCCATGCCGAGGGGAGACCTTCAAGAACACGTGGTCCCCAACCTCAAACTCCAAGGGCCTCCTCCTGGTATCAGCATACGACTTATGTCGGTCCTAGGCTGCCTTCATCCTTTCCCGTATGAGCTGAACCTTCTCTGTTGTGTTCTGCACCACCTCCGGGCCAAGGATTCCTGACTCTCCTACTTCGTCCCAACACACAGGTGAACGGCATGGCCTCCCGTAAAAGGCTTCAAACGGGGCCATACCGATGGTAGAGTGATAGCTATTATTGTAAGAGAACTCTACCAGGGGCAAGTGTCGCACCCATGATCCTCCTGAGTCCAGAGAACATGCCCGTAGCATATCCTCCAAGGTCTGGATGGTGCGCTCTGTTTGTACATCTGTCTGGGGATGGAAAGCAGTGCTAGGGCGTAACTGGTTTCCAAATGCATGCTACAATCCTCTCCACACTCGCTAGGTAAACCGTGCATCCCTATCCGGTACTATAGACCTCGGAACTCCATGCAACTGCACCACCTCATCCATGTACTTTCGTGCCAAAGCGTCCACAATACTCGACTCCCTGATCGCCAAAAAGTGAGCCGATTTCGTCAACCTGTCCACTACCACCCAGATGGCGTCGTATCCCCCTTGGGCCTTGGGTAGTACCATGAAGAAATCCATCGAGATGTCATCCCACTTCCACTCGGGGACATCTAGGGGCTGCAGTAGGCCGCCCGGAACTCGGTGTTCAGCCTTCACTTGCTGACACACTAAGAACTTGCCCACAAACTCTGTCACCGCTCACTTAACTCCGGGCCACCAGAACTACCTCTTCAGTCCCTGGTACATCTTGGAAACTCCTGGGTGTACCTCCAGGGGTGAGTTGTGGAACTCACTAAGAACCTTTCCGTTCATCACTCCTGGAACAAACAACCTTTTTTGGAAAAGCATCTGGTTCTAACCATCCTCTGTCCATCCTTCCAGAGCATTGTCCTGGTCAACTCAGTCGCGCATCACTTTGCACTCTGGGTCTCCCCACTGAGACTCCTCCACTTGTCGAAACAGAGATGACTGCACTATCATCTGATATAGGCAGCCTCTGTCGCTATCCATCTTCGCATCCAGGTGTAAGGCAGCCAACTCCTCCATTACCTTCCAGGAATCCGCCGACTCTCGGACCGCATCCTTCTGCGTCTTCCTACTCAAGGCATAGGCCACTACATTGCCCTTGACCTTAGTATAAGAGATCTCAAAGTCGTAATCCTAGAGGAACTCCACCCATCTCCGTTGTCACAAGTTTAAGTCCCGCTGGGAGAAGATATACCTCAATCTTTTGTGATCCGTGAAGACCACAAAGCGTTCCCCGATGAGGTAGTGTTGCCATAACTTTAGCGCAAAAAACGACCGCTGCAAGCTCCAGGTCATGGGTGGCGTAATTACGCTCATGGGGGCGTAGCTGCCTGGACCCATAAGAGATCACCCCTTGTCACTGCATCAACATGCATCCCAGGCCCTGTCCCGAAGCATCACAGAACACCTCATAGGCCACCCCTTCTTCTGGTAATCTCAGCACTGGGGAACTAACCAACTTCTATTTCAGATAGCTGAAGGCTGACTCGCACTTCTCACTCCACACGAAAACCAGGTCTTTCTTGGTCAGGGCTGTCAAAGGGGCCGCAACTCGGGAGAAGTTGGGTACGAACCACTGATAGTAACCTGTCAGCCCAAGGAAACTACGGACCTCTGCCACATTCTTGGGTGCTGCCCAAGAAACAACCACCTCAACTTTTGACGGGTCCACCGCTACCCCCTTCTCGGACACCACGTGCCCGAGGAAGTGCACTTCCCGTGTCCATAACTTGCATTTCGACAACTTCCCATAGAGCTGGTGTTGTCGGAGGACCTCCAAAACTGTCCTCAGGTGCTCTGCATGGTCCTCTTCTGACCTCGAATAGATCAGGATATCGTCGATGAACACAACCACGAACCGATCCAAGTACTCCCGGAAGATGGAGTTCATAAGCCCCATGAACACAGTCGGGGCGTTCGTAACACTGAAGGGCATGACTATGAACTTGAAGTGTCCATACCTGCATCTGAATTCCATATTCGGGATGTCGCCCTCCTTCACTCTCAGCTGGTGGTACCCAGACCGCAGGTCGATCTTCGAGAACCATCCTGCCCCCTTCAGTTGGTCGAAAAGATCGTCTATACTCGGAAGAGGGTAGCGATTCTTGATCGTCACTTGATTCAGCCTCCTGTAGTCTATGCACAACCTGAGACCACCATCTGCCTTCTTTGCGAACAAGACTGGAGCACCCCACGGGGACACACTCGGGCGAACATAACCCCTCTTCATCAGATCGTCAATCTGGATCCGCAACTCCCGTAGCTCTGAAGGCGCCATCCAGTAAGGAGCCATCGAGATTGGTTGAGCGCCGGACTGCAGGTCTATCCCAAACTTGATATCACGCCGAGGGGGTAGAGTCGTCACCTCCTCAGGTAAGACGTCCATAAACTCACGGATGATCTCTGGCACTTCCACCATTTCAGCATCTACTAATTCCATTGTCAGCTCGGTCAATAAGGAGAGGAGAGGTTCCTCTCGCCTGTTTCCCTTCGGACTGCTCTGCTTGCCGGTGAAGGTAACACGCCGGCCGTCCAAGTCCGAGAACACCACACTTCTTCGGAAACAGTCGATGACGGAACACATAGAGAATAGCCAGTCGATGCCTAGGATGACATCGTATGGATGAATCTGTAGAAGAAGAAGATACCTAACCGACTGATGTGGCCCTATCATCAGTCTACATCCCCAACAAACAAACAACAAGTTGGTCTGACCTCCGACTGGTGTGCTCAACACCAGGGGCACTGGAAGTCTCTCAGAATCTAAACCCAAGGCACGGGCTAGACTGGGTGCAACAAAGGAGTGCGAAGCTTCGGTATCGAACAAGGCATAAGCAAGAGTGCTAAACAAACTGATCGTACCTCGAACAACCTCTGGCCTTGCTGAAACTGCTGCCTCTGTGACGTGTAACTGTCCACGCCCATCTCCCCTGCCCCTTGGCTGTCGGCCACCTCCCCGACCATGCCCTGTTCGAGGTCCCTATAGAGCGCCCTGAGGTCGGCCTCCTCCTCCTACGTCTGCCCTCGGAGGAGCGGGAGCTCGTTGTCCCTGCTGCTGCTGCTGGGGCAGGTGCTGGGGATGACTACCACTACTGTACTGCACCTGGTCGGGGCACTGACTCTGGAGATGCCCAGGGCTCCCACAGATGAAGCACCGCGGTCTCGGGCCCGAGGGAAGAGGGCGAGGACCGGGGAATCGAAACTGAAACTGTTGTGGTCTACTCCCTGCTGGTCGGAACCTGGAGGGTCCTGACACTGGAGGCCTGGTGCTGACGGCCTTCCCCTTCGATGGTCCCAGTTGGATCCCCTCTCAGGACACACCTCCTAGAGCGTGCATCCTTTCCACCACTTCGGCCTTCTTCTAGACCTCCAAGTACATCGGCAGGGTAAAGGGGGTAACAGCATACTGGAGGGAGGGTCGGAGCGCCTCCTCCAAACGTCTTTCCCGAGACTCCTCGTTGGGAAAGAGGTTCGGAGAAAAATGTAGGAGGTCCTTGAACTTGATCCCTAGCTCCCTCACGGACATACTCCCCTGCTGGAGGGAGAGTAGTTCCTACCTCTTTTCTGCCTTCATCGTCGAGGAGAGGAATTCTGCCCGGAACTCCCTCTCGAAATCCGCCCAAGCCACCTCAGACTCTCTCCTCTCCCCCAGGTAAAGCATCCACCACTGACGCGTCGCTCCCCGCATCTGGCTGACGGCCAGAGGAACCCATTACTCGGTCGGGGCCCGAATTAGGCCGAAAGCTATAACTAGCTCCTCTAGTCAGCCTTCCATCTTCATGTCGGAGGTGCTGCCCTCATACTTCTCGAGGTCCTGTCACTGGAAGGCCCGAAGAGTCTTCTTCCACTGTTCGTCCTCTTCCTCTCGATCAGCTCTCTGCCGATCGGCCAAAGTAGTCTCTGGGGCCTCGATCACCTGTACCACACGTGGTCGCCTTCCAGTTGCCATAGCTGCAAGGTAAACAAGGAATGCCTAAGCCCACGTAGTGCAAAATATCATCTTCAAAACTTCTTAAAATTTAATTTATTCTTAATTCCCAAGACATCCCAGAAACACAAGAACACAAGTCATTATGATACATGTACCTTTCCTAGGGTCTCTACCCTGCAATCAATGTGGCCTCACTTGGTCGTTCGGTAGGTCCAGAGTCCTTGCATTGGATCACGGGGGGCCCTAAAATCCCGTGTCCTAGCCAGTCTTCCCTGGCCTAATTCACACGCCAAGGTCACCCAACACTGTTGCCTTACCATCCCATGCAATCCTCACTGTACCTAACTCCAGACTCCATCCTATCTCTCAACAACCTCCTCTGATACCATTTTGTCACGACCCGCCTTCACCAAAAGGAGGGAAGGGTCAGCAGATTTCCAGGCCCTTTATTCTTTAAGTTGAAGGAGAGATAATGACCCCCGAAACCCGCCTTCAATAGGTCCCGGAGTGGCGACTAGTACCAAGGGTATGGAAATTTCACACAAATAGAAGGCATTACCCTTTTTATTTTATAGGATCGAGAGATAAGAAGAAGAAAACCCAACAACACCAAGGTAAAAAAGAAAATTAAATCCAACAGTAAACCATTACCACATGCATGTTTCAAAAGTAAAATCCACAAGGTGCAAAAGGTGTCTACAAGGGTAAGTACCAAAGAAAGAAAAACGAAAACTGCAACTGCTCCAAGGATCTGAGCTAGTATGGTCCCGCACGATCCCCGAAGTCCTCCTGGAAACCTGAAAGCAATTTTATATATGTAGGGTGAGCATACAAGTACACTCAGTAGGGAAAACCAAAGACTCTCATGCACAAGTGGGGGAACGTACTAAAGTCCCGTGAGAAAAAGAGTAAACCAAACACCTAATAGGGTAAACTATCCACCCAAGCCTCACCAAGGTACACTCCCCAAATAACACAAGTCAATTAATATATATAATAAGAGCACATCGATGTTTGGGTACCCCGTGCCACTTTCCCACTAGTTATTGAGACATCCTACGCATCGGACCAATCCCGCCATTCTCACCGCAGTCCCACTGCCACACCCGCCCGCACACACCTGGTCCACAACCACACGTAGTCCCACTGCCGTAATTCCGCCCGCACACACCTGGGCCACAACCACACGCAGTCCCATTGCCGTAATTCCGCCCGCACACACCTGGGCCACAACCACCACCACACCCGAAGACACCTGGGCTAGAAAATCCACTGCCACTCCCGAAGACACCTGGGCCTCATCCCGAAGACACTTGGGAAACCACCTGCCGCACACACCTGGACAACCACCACACTACCCCGCCCGAAGGTTCTTGGGATAATAATGGACCTTAGGCCATCACAGCCTGCCCTAAGATACTTGGGCTATCCGGGAAAGGGAGCAGAAAATGAGCTAATAATCAGCCACTAAGAATAGTGTTGGGAAAAACACCCTCCCCCATGAAATGGGGGTGTTCGTAACTCAGTGATCAACTTGGGTGGGGAGCGAATAAGAAACACAAAGCTACAAGTATATATATATATAGGTAACAAGCACTCACCCAAAGCTAGGTTTTTTCTTCAGACAGCCTACAAATCACAACAGCACTCAAGTCCGAGTCACGACTCTCGCCAACAAACCCATTTGTCCCATTCTTATTTCACGTTCAGTGTTAATGTTCAGATAAGTTCATGCACTACTGGGAAACTAACACCATAACCATAACCAAGGAAAAGAGTCCAGTCAATCGTCAATTTAAACATTCTCTTCACCAATAGAGGATCCCACCCGAGTTTGTGATATAGACAAGTAACCATCGGGTCTTAAAACTCATGAACACCGAATCCACATCAACAGGGGATCCCATCCCCAGTTTCATAACCACCGAAAGCATAAAATAACAGGGGATCCCATCCCCTCCCATATCTCCAGCAATAGACTCATAAGAGAAAACCACCAAAACACTACCACCAACACTAAGCAAGGCCAAGCCTATATTTTCAGATTTAAAAGATTTTACACGTTCCATGATTTCAATTCCATTTTGACCGGGGTTAGCACAGAAGGGATTGATCCTGGTGCTTTCAATTTATTCAGTTGGGTATGCGTGATTAACCAATTTACATTTTCACAGCAGGAGTTTACAACCACAACAAGCCATTTAAAACATCAGTAGGGGTTCATTAGTGCACAAACAACGACCACCAACGGCCTTGATTTTTAGAAGGCATAAGCCAGCACAACTCAACAAGATGGTCATAAAAGAAACAGCATCAAAATATAAGACAGCATCAATGATCACAGCCCCCCCCCCTCCTTTCTTTATAGAATTTGTTCATTATCTTTAATTAGGTATGGTTTATCCAATTCTACGGAATCGAAAGCATGCCCACCCCGCATGATACACAAAACAGAGAGGCAAAGGAGAAATTCCCTACTTGTTGATAGATGATCGACGTTTAGGTCGGGAGCGGAACTTTACGGATAATGATGCGGCTCACCCGATGCACCAGAAGCTGTTTGTGAAAAGCCGCGATCGAGGAAAGGAGAAACCACGGATAACCCTTATTTTATAAGACCCGCGGACGGTTGAGGTGAGAACGCGAAACTACGTAAGGCGCGGGGGTCATAGGTTTATCACGCGGCTCCACTCATCATTGAAGGGGGTCGGGTGGTTTAAAATGACTCATTAATTGATTAAGTATTTAATTAAAACTATTATGCACGTTATGGGTCTTTAAAACACACTCAAACAGGTCAAAATAGGGTTTAAAACCCTATTTACGCAAAAGGGAGCGCTACTGGAAATAACCCGCGGGGTAGGCCAGAGCCACCGGTAGCTAAGAGCTACCGGTGGGTGACAGCTACCGGTAGCTGAGCTATCGGTAGGCTGCAGCCACCAGTAGGCCGAGCTACCGGTAGGCTGCAGCTACCAGTAGACAGAGCTACCGGTAGGCTTCGGCCACCGGTAGACCGAGCTACCGGTAGGCCTACACCACCGTGATTCCTAGACCCGAAAACCCAAAACGACATTTTCACAAAGTAATGGACCCCAAAAACCTGGTCCATTACACGATATGACATTATGAAACTAATGGTGAGGGCTATTGGGTTTCAATAAAATAGTGGGAGAATAATAAATAAAATCTTATTTTAATTAATATAGAGTATGTAAATTGAAATCATTATAATATTACAATGTTTTTAGGACACATATCATTTCCTCACTAACACATAATTCCAAGGTTGCTAAAGTTGGTTTATATACTGACTAACTGAAAATTAATTTTTTATTATTATCATAAACCACCTTTTAAGAGATGAGGGGGAACCCAACATGATATAAATGATTAAAACCAAAACCAATCCTCTAGGGTCTAGGATTACAAGTTCAAAACAACTCATTAAATTCTACAAAGGAAAGCCCCTACCTAGCATAAAAATTATTAAGAGCATATTTCACCTTCTCATCGCTTCTCGGCTAGTTGTCCCATTCATGGGTGCATGGTCCTGGTATCGATGGAAAGGTTATACCCTCTCAAACATCCAAATCTAAAAGCAATGATCATGAGAAAAATCTCTGCTTTGAACCACATCTGGGGTATCCCCTTGTAGGTGAACTAGTTATAAGTCCCTTAAACACAAACCGCAAGGCCATAATGCAATCACCACCACAAAATGAATTCCATGCAATCACAAAATTCATCAACATATTGAATCCTTCATGAGTCATTTGCACCTCCACTGAAGATAGCATCCCGGATGAACCCTGTTTCTCCACTTGACTCTCACCACCACTACAACCGTATAATAAACTGGAAGACGATTCAAGGAATGCGGATCTTATCCATCATCACCAAGGACTGGGTGACCCAACACCACACCGAGGTAACATCACAGATGAGGGGATTCAGGCCACTCTAAACTAGAAATGTCAATCTGGGCATGGATCAACTCATATCAGAACCGCAGACACACCCTCACTGAACTCCGAAGCAAGTAACCATGGAAGGGGAAGAAGAGGACCAGTGGGGAGAGAACTGGCATAGTCAACATTGCAAAGCTACCAAAAGACTCTCCTACATCACTTCCTTCAAAATTAAAACCAAAAAACAAAAAAAAAAACATGATCCTCCCCCTTCTGGTCACTCTGGAGTCAAAGATGAGATCTGAGGAAAGTACCAACATCGATCGAGATCTGAGGAGAACAAAGACAGTGCCACACGAAAAATTGAGCCAAGATCCAAGCCAAGACTGACCAACTCCACACGCTGACACCGATTGAGATCTAAGGAGGTCTAAGACAGTGTCGCATGCCGAGATGAGCCGAGATCCAATCTGAGACCTGAGGAAGATTAACTTCACATGTCGACACCGACTGAGATCCAAGGAGGATGAAGACAGCACCACATGCCTATACTGAGTCAAACCAGGATTTTTCCACTGAGAACATTGAGCCACACTTGATGGGGGGAGGAGAAAATCCTGGAGAAGGAACCCAAGTTCCACGGGATGAGGGGAAGTATCCGCTCAGAGGCCCTCACTTCTTAGGGTTCGTGTATACTCATTATCACACTTTTATATATTATAATGCTAAAAAATTATACTATATACTAGAATTTCCTATTCATGTTCATCCACCTAAAAAGATAAAGAAAAAGGTAGAAGGATTCCTATAGAAGATACATAAGAATGCTCCAAATTTCTATTGCATTGGGATATCAGTTATATTATTAAAACTAGTAATTCTACATAAGGATTTGAATTATTATACCATGATGTCTCATATCCTATCTATTGAGAAGAAGAAATAGATTCTTTAGATAACTAATATTTTCACTAAACAATACCAGTGTAAACTATAATGGTGTACTTAGAAATTGACATTGTCTTCAATATAATGAACTATATTGGTTAGTTAACAAAGTTTGGCTTTTGTATAGATAATATATTATCCATTAATTTCATATTATCATCCTTATCTTCCAGATTCTCCTTATTTATATAGAATTAAGTATATATGAAAATATCATGAATGTTTTAATTAAGATTCAACAAATAAATAGGTGTTTGGGGGAACTTGGATCCTTAACCCTTATGGTGAGAAAGATAAGAAATACATGGTTGAAAAGACTATGATCAATTCTAGTTCAATGATCCCTTTACAAAAAACATTTAAGAGACAAAATATTTATAGGTAGTGTGGTAAACATGAAGTGTTTTCTTCCCATGTGGATAAAAAGTTCATTTGAAAAGTAAAATGAAATGAATTAAAGAAGAAGCAAACTATTCAATCTACATCAATAATATATTTATCATAGCATGTAATGATTATATCTATATTCTTGGTTATATAATACACTTTTATTTTCATTAAATAACCCTATATGTAATATGAGTTCTCCCAGTGGCTAAGAAAAGGTTTATTCTTATTTCATCACTGAGAAACACATAGAAACATTATAATAAGTAAGGTGTGTTTTTTAAATGGTTGTGAAAGGATGATTCCTATGTCATTAATTAGAATCATATACTTCGGAAGTAAGGCATATTATTTCATTGGTTGAGAAATTTTGATTCCTATGTCAACAATTGGAAGTATATTATTTCATATTTCCCAATGTAAATATTTTATTTGAACTATTTTTTTATTAAGTGTTACTAAAACATTTATCTCAGTATTCTATTGGACACAATGAGATATTATTTATTTTGAAATTAATGTTGTTATAGTAAATTATTATTAATATTTTGATAATTATTAAATCATTAATATTCTATATAAAGAATAAATTATAAATATAATTATAATAATCATACCTAGTTATGGAAGATAATTCTTTGTTAGGTGGTTTTATACCCAAAATATTTTAGAATATTTTGAGCTAAAAATCTCAAGGGTTGGAAACACACTCACTTATTGAGTTCATGGACAATGAAAAAATTATAAATAAATTTATTCCAAAAACATTCTTTAGTTACTTCATTTAGATAGTAATAATTATTCTAAGGATAATCTATAGGTATATTCTTATACTCCATGAGATTCTATTATGAAATTTTGGGAATTATCAATGAAATAATTAATGAACTTGGTGAAAGATATGGGATCCACTAGGAAGTTTTATCAGAGAATATCTCAACCAAGTACTTATTGATATCTTAATGTAAATTTAAGGTCTTTCCTAAACTCTCATTAGCTTACTCACATACTAAATATAGTTATAGTAAATGGAAAGATTGATGAGGAGTCTTATATATGTATTGTTGACTTTTAGGATTCCTTTATAGATATGTTTTGCAAATAACAGTGTAACAATTAACCATATGAAATCTATATTGACTAATGGATATCATATAATTTGTGATATGAAGAAAATCCATTATTTCACAGCCTCAGGTATTTGATGGGATCTATTTTTAAAGTTGTGAAAGATTTAAATATACACCATAAAACACAAGTTGAATCTCAGTTAATGTTCCTATTGCTAATAAGGATATTAATATCCACATTATAAAAGAGATATTAATCTTATGATCTATAATTCTATAAGGTTAGAATATCTCTTTTGAGATAGTGGGAGTAATAAAGTATTCAGTTGAATCTTATCATCAGATTCACTAGTTGTAAGAAGGATGATGAACTCTAAAAGTGTTAATGGGACAAATTTTTCAAAGATACATATTGTATAGGATTTTTAAAACCCTTGTAGTGGTTTTTTATTCACTGTGGTGGGTGATATATTATCCGGTAAGAATAATAAATCCTATATAGAGTAGTAAATTGTAACTATATTTGATTGAAAAGTTCATATGAATTCAATAATGGAATCCATATACCAAAATTCAAGGGTACCATATTTTGGATGTTTTAAGACTTGATATTTTGGGTGGTTATTCAAGATAATCTATATATGGATGGTATATGTCTATACTGGTAAAGAATGATTTATTATTAAATGGTTTAATTTATAAGATATAATCAATGACCAAAACCTTTAATCTAATCATCATTCTTAAATCCATTTGAATTATACTTTTCAAAGATTTTATGGTCATTATATTAGTCATATGATGTAATGGAAACCTCCATTAAAAGTAACATTTTTTAACATGTCTATCTGACGTGACTAGAAAGGATGGTGACATCAAAGAAATCCAATATGAAATAAAAGTTTCAAGGATCCATTTTTTGGATGAAACAAGTATAGTAATCATAGTGTATTATTTTGAAATGAAATGTTTCTAGATGTATACAAGAGGTTAGTTGGATCACTATAGTTTTCCAAGATAGATATGTTTGACAATATATAAAAAACATGTAATTAGGTTTATTTTAATTAATACTAAGGTAAATTTCTCTAAAATTGACTTAAGTAGAAACCAAGGTTCTAGGAAACATGGTTTACTAGCATGGATCAATGGGTTTCTTTATCCATGTCATAGTAAATAGTTGACATGATGTTGAAATATAAAATATGGAATAACTTACCTGAATTGTTTATAGTTTCACATGGTATTTCCATGAAGAATATAAAACATATTCCTAAGAGTACTTTGGAAATATATCTCGCATGACATGATATATACTTATTCTTGATCTTTTTTATGCATAAATAATGAAATGAAAATATCAAACAATACCAATAGAGGTACATAGGTGGAAAGTCAAAACTATTTGAAAGTGATTAAGAAAGAGAAACTGGATGAGTTCCTGGTAAATTAGATAAATTGGAATAATGGTTTTAAAGGGATATAAAACTAGTATTTATTAGATCATTTTGATATGGAATATCCATAAGGATAAGGTAATATGCAAGTATAAATCTTATTACAAGTATTAGTTTTCATATCAACATTTGACCAAGTATATTGGGCTTCTGATACAGCTTAAGAAGAAATTCTAACAACAATTTGTTTGAGGATTTATATTTGTACAAATATGGTAAAGTATAATCATTTAATGATGTAATTTTAACTATGGTATTGTGTGAGATGTCAAAAATGATATAGGAAAAAAGGTATATACTCGGTTATATCATCTCATGAGGGATTTTCTCTATGACATGAGGTTATAGTAAGATTAGAGGGGTTGGCTCGATATCTATTACCATATCTCTGTAGAATCATTTTTATCGTGTGAGGCTAACTTATTAGATATTTAGTAATTGGTCCTAGTTAAAGTGAGAGTTTTTTAGAGTTTGTGCCCTAGAATCAACTACTTTGAACATTAATTTCCATAATATTCATAGTCTTTGATATTAATTTATATCTTATCACATAATGATTGTTCTTATATGTGAAATCTATTTGATAATGTCCTAATGTTACTTTCCACACCAAAAGGTCATGGAATTTCCCTTCTATGATGGGATCCTTGAAGTGTTGTGTTAGTATTCTATAATACATGTTTTATGGCCATATGGCATCATTTTATGGGACATAGATGATAGAGGATATTAGGGGTAGGGGCCTCATAAGATATTGAGGCTACTTATCACACGGTTATTCCTTGGTAATCTCAATAGAATATATTAAAATAATAGATCCACCAATAGGAATTCCATATGTTTTATGTGTTGTTGGATATTCTTATCCATGGATGAGTGAAATGGTACTTAGACTTTAAGATTATTATTAATGTGTATGATGAGTCATTTACTTTGATGTGTTATTCTAAACCATGGTTACATATGCTCATGGTGAATTTGGGTATGTTAGATACTTTACAACTAATATTTAATTAATGAATAATGAAAGCAAGGATTTATCCCTTAAATTTTTTAACAGAAGTTGATATCTCAACTCTTTGATGGTGATGGAAGTGCTTGATTAAGTCTATGCACATGGTATTATGTCGACAAGTTTATTTTTGGAAATTCAAAGAAATAGACCTCAAGTACATAGGTTAATAACACTAGTATATAACCTTCTCGATTAGAGATATTGATAAAATATGATTACATTACATATTGTATGTTATTAGGAGGTTGTATGTCATTTCAAAATTAGTATCTTTCTCTATGGGTGTCTTAGAATGTTGTTAGACACCAACCATGGAATTTATGTGCTTTTTACTAATTTCATCGAGAAAGGGGGCATAGAGGGTCGCACACTAAGTTTATCTAGAACCTTAGTTAAATTCTCTGTGAATTTAACATATTGAATAAATATTATTCTCATAGGTTGTTTAATAATTATTCATGTTTGTTTGATCACAAATATTCAGTCACAAGTTATTTTAGATAATGTATTTTATTTGAATATGTAATAAATATTTATTCTATGTTTTAGTTAATATAATTTTTATTTTTTTATTAGTGAATAATAAAGTGATATTTGTTTATTTAAGTAAATAGTCATTATTCAAGTTTTGATAAATGTTGAGGAGGATTGACCACCCGAGTTTAATGGAATAGTGACAAATGACATGTTAAATATTATTTGAATAAATATTAATTTATTTATTCGAGAAAATAATATTTATTTATTCATGAGTTTAGAGCATGTCAAGTAAATTAAAATACTATTATTATTATTATTATTTATACATGGGGTTCATTGGGGATTATGAGAATAATATGATCCTATGTGAAATTATTTATTCTTTAACCCTAGGTTTATAAATACCTATTTATGTTATTCTCAAACCTAGTCCTATCCATTCTAATCATTTTGCACAAAAAAATATTGAGAAAATCCTCTCTAGTGCTAGAGAGTTTTACACCTACAATGATCTTAAGAACGGAGAGTGATCCTCCTCTACCACCCTCTTAAGTTTAGAGAGAATAATAAGAATCCTTCTCCCTCGAAGCAATTCTCGTGGAAAGAAATAATGAATTCCACAAGCCTTAGGATCTTCCATTCTAGCACCCAAAGATTTCTATGGTGATATTCAGAGGTTTGTGGGGCATGTATGGATAATATCTAAAGGGGTTCCAGCCTTGGGTCCTCTAACACAATAGAGATTCAATCTAAAGTTATATTTTGATTCATTAACAAAGAAAAAAAATTAAAGATAAGTAATTATTTTTTTACATAAATCAATTTTAAATTATATGGGAAGATATTGTCTCATGGATTCCAAGGTTTCAATTCAACTAGTTTTGAGGAGAAATATGAAGAAGTTTATGAATTTCCATTATTGGTAATAGGCCCAATCATTACTGTTTCACTCTAGAACTTTCAATCATTATGAGAAGATAATGTGCAGTACAAGTCCTTAGGATGGAAATTATTGAGTTATTGATATTTTAAATAGTAATCATGTAATTATAAATAAATTTTGTATTGTAATTGGAGTGTATTATTTAACAATGATATTGAAATTCATAGAAGAAAAAATATAAAACCATCATTTATAAATCACTAATATTAAAAACAAATATGTGGTCATTCCCCCCCCCCCCCTTCCCCCAAACTTCTATATCCCCAGTCACCCTCGCCACCATTACATGCCTTCACTTAGCCACCATTGATGCTTTAAACCGCCCCTAGTCACCCACCCCAAACTCCCCCCAATGCTTTATGAGCTCAACTAATAGTTCCCACAGTTTCCCCTGGTGCTCTATATAGATGGCACCCACTGCACATCTGTTATGGTCGGAAAACTCAATGTTATGAGACCCTAACTTCCCCCAACGCCCAACCAACTACTCACAATTCTTGAATGTGGGCTTTGTTATGGTGAGTTTTAGTGATTGTTTTTGACAATCTCTATATCCATATATTCTAGCATTGTTTTATGTATAATTTCTTTATAGTTATATTATTTTTACTGAAACACTCAAACCATCACCAAATCCAAAGTTGAGCCCTATCATCCCAACTATAGCCAATAGAGAAACATCCTCACGCACCTAACAAAACAACACCATCATATAGTATTGTCACCAATGAAGACAGCCATCATGTTAACAGCCTCTGAAACCTATCCAAATTTCTACCATAAAAGAAAATAGATAGACCAAATAAAATAATTGTGCGAAGTAAGAAGAAGAGTCAGGAGAAATTGTTACCACATCACAAGGCTAACACATAAACAAGGAACGGTGAGGGGGGAGAAAACCAAGAATCCACAAACCCAAAATAAGGAAGCAACATCACAAGATCAAAGTGAAATGAACTTCAAAATACCCATGTCGAAAGAAAAAAAATCCCAATAAACATTGACCCATGAACCACTACCAATGAGGGAAGGCACTACTACTACAGATTATCTTTTATAATTGTTAAAATTCACCTTTATCTACACTAAAAAACATTGATAAAAAAATTTAATTATTCTTCTTTCTTAAGTGACCATGTTTATCAGTGCTAGCCCACCTCACCCCATCTCGCACATGAGAACCCCCACCCCCTCCTTTATTATTACTTTCTACCACCACCCCCTCCCCCTCCCCAATTTATTAGTGCTCAGAACCCCTCCTCTCACTCAACCCTCTCTCGCAACCGCTCGTAATGCCTGGATGTGGGTTTTTCTATGAAGAGTTTTAGCGATTGTTTTTTGCAATCTCTATACCCATTTATTCTAGTACTATTTTATGTACAATTTCTTTATATTTATATTATTTGTTATCATAACACCTGAACCATCACCAATTCCAAAGTTGAACCCTATCATCCCAATTTTAGATCACACAGAAACATCATCATGCACCTAACACAACAACTCCATCATATAGTGTTGTCATCACCGATGACCACCACCACATCAACAGCCTACACACCCTAGCCAAATTTTTTCCCCAAAAGTAAATCAGATATACCAAATAGAAGAAATATGCAAAGGAAGAATGAGATTTGATAGAAATTGTCACTGCATCATAATCTCAACAAACAAAAAGGAAATATGAGGGGTCACCAAACTAAGAATCCAAAAACCCAAAAGAAGGAAGCAATATCACATGTCCAAAGTGAAATTAACCCCAAAATTCCCATGTTAAAAAAACAAATCTTGACTAAACCGTGCACCACTACCAAAGAGGACAAGATCCACTAAAATGTACCGGAATTATATGAATTATTTTTTTAATTTTTGGGGATTATTCTAAGACTAGGTACTGAGAGAACGTGGGATTTTGAGGTCCGGTGTGCCTAGAATGGTTTGTGGAAAAATGTTAAGTTTTAAATAGCGCACATGAGAGGTTTTCATGAAAAAGTAGAATAACTCTTAAACAGGTTCCTAGGTCATAAATTTGAAGGCACCATTGCATTCAGGATGGAATTTTTATCCTATGCGTGACTTAAGTTTATTCAGTGCGTGCCTTCAGTGAGAAAACCCAAAAATGGAATAACCGTAAATAAAATAATTAAAAAAAATATTTTATTTTTCAAATATTTATAACTCATGAACTATTACTCATATTGAACATCTGAGACCACCGTTGAGCTCATGAGAGATTCATTTCCTTAGGAAAATCCTAACATTGGCTGACGTAGGCCAATAGTGGAAAGTAGTTTTTGGCCGTAAATAAAATAATTGAATAAAGATTATTTTATTTTCAAATCCTTATAACTCATAAACAGTAAATACAATTGGAAATATAAAATTACTGTTGAGCTCATGAGGGTTTGATTCCCTTAGGTGAAGACTAACATCGATTGGCACAGGATGTTTGTGAAAGTTGGTTTTTGGGATGTAACCGTAACTAAAATAATTTAAATAAAAAAAAATATTTTATTTTATAATCCTCATAACTCACAAATGGTAACTCGGATTAAAAATATGAGACCACCGTTGAGTTCAAAATGAGATTCTATCCTTAAGTGGGGCCTAACCTCAATCGGCGTAGGTCGAGGGTGAAAGTTAATTTTTTAGACATTTTAAAGGAAAATAAAATAAACTTAGAAAAGGTTTATTTTATTTCTTTTAATTTTTTGTAGTGACACAACATTTATGCAATGTGGTGACACGATGATAATGAAAATCATTAATGCAATACATTAATGAATCAGGGTGGCGAGGCTACAATGCACAGCGCATCTTCCTTCTTTAGTTAAATAGTGATTCAGGGTTGATGAATAACCCTAGAATTCCTCTAACAAAAGAAGAGGGAAACCTCTCCAAAAAAGAATTTCAGTGAATCATAAAGTGGCGAAAATACCCTTAGAGAGAGAATCAAAACTGTAGATCGACGGACGGTGATGTGAGATCTTTCTCGATCGATCTCCTTTTCCTAGGTATGGGTTTAAATCTGAGTGCTTGTTTTTCCCATGTTCTTTCCTTCTAATCGAAGAACGTGGATCAAATCACTAAATAGTTTATCCACATATGAATTCTTCTTGCGGTATTGGGAAATATTATTGTAGGTTTGATATCTATAATTAAATCATGGTGATTTGAATTATGCTTTGTGATCCTGCTGATAAGAACAATTCTGGGCCGACACGAACAAAGGTTGGTTTGTTCATTGGGTGTTCTCTGTGATCTCCTTTATCTCTCTACTTTTTCATCACCAACGAACCCATGAGGTCACGACAAATCTTTTCTGGGGGGATTCTAGATGAGGTCAGACCCCCGGAGCGATGGAAAAACGGTGAGGGGTACACGGCAGTGATAGTGGCGCCTCAAGAAACCTGGAAGTGTAGACGGATCATAAAATGGACCACTGAAGCAATTCCAGTGGTTTGTGGAGGAGACTGTCGGCACACCGGCACTGGAGGAGGCCCACGGTGGTAGCCACGGGTTAGAGGTAGTGCACTGAGGCAGTAGAGGGCATGGCTAGATGGGGTTGCGGCGGTGTAGGGGGCAGCACCGGTCGGGCACCACATTGGTTTTACTGGCCTATGGGGTGGGCCACGGCGTGCACTGGCACACGGTCCACACTGGACTGTGTGAGGAGGGGAGGCGGTCGGCCTCAGCTGGCCATGTGGCTACGTGAACTGGACACCAGTGTGGCATCTGATCTGGACCCAAGATGGACCGCCGATGCGAGTCGGGCCGATGGAGTGAACTAGGCTTCTGGGCGGCCCGGGTTGGAGGAGAACTGGCCCTCCATGCTGGCCGAGCCAGATAGGAAATAGGGTCATTGTGCGGCCTGGCTAGAAAGAAACCGGTCCGACTAATATTGACCTGACCGGATGAGAACCAGGTCACTGGGTGACCTGGGGAGCTAGACCCATGGCCAAATCAGGCTGGGTCCAACAAGGACCAATGGGCTTAGCCACTGGGCTAGGCTGGACCGAGTTGGCCTAAACCTAACCGGGTCGGGTCGGGTTGGGTCGGACGAACCGGGTTGGGTCATAAGGCACCCCCTGGCTGGGTTGGTCGGGTCAGCCCAGCCAAGTCAGACCGGGCCCAAACGCAACCGACCCTTGTTTACTAAAACGCCAATATCTTTCAAACAGAGCATCTGATTAACATGTCATCTATGGTGATGGGACCCTTGCGACGATATGGTTCTTTGAGTATAATCTAAGTGAGTTTTCGTGGAATTTGAGATAAGATCGATGGCTTGAGAGGTAGATTCTCCCAGAATCAAGCACACTGGAGAGCGTAAATCCAATGACTGGCTGTGGCACGAAGAATATGATAAGAAGGACCTTGGTGGACTAATAGCAGAGTGTACCTTGGTGGTCCAGTAGCCGATCATACCTCGGTGTTCAATTAGCCAAGCAGATCTGGGTGGTCCAGTAGCCGAACGGACCTCATTGGTCCAGTAGCCGAGAGGACCTTCATGGTCTAGTAGCCGAGTGGACCTCAGTGGTCTAGTAGCGCAACGGACCTTAGTGATCCAGTAGCTGAGTAGACCTCAGTAGTCTAGTAGCTGAGTGGACCTCAGTGGTCGAGTAGCAGAGCAAACCTTAGTGGTCCAGTAGTCGAGCGAACCTCAATGACTCATCAGGGATGAGTCCCTCTGTAGTACAAGATGATTCGACTTGACAATTGATAGTCTTACTTTCTATAATTTAATTTATACCTGGTGTGATCTGTCTTTTCTTTGTGGTATTTTCTTTTTGGTCTTGCTTTGTGGTCTTTTCATTTTGGTCTTGCTTTGTGGTCTTTCTATGTGGTATTTCCTTTGTGGTTTGGGGTCTCTACTAAGTATTATGTTACTCACCCCTACACGAGCTTCGCCCGCACATATCGTGTCTCGTGCAGGTGACCAATTCTTTGACAAAGACCTTGGTGGTCTGAGACTAGGTGGTGCTCAGTGAGATGGGAAGGACAGTTGTACTTCTATAGCTACAAGCATCTACCCTTCACCTACCATTTAGGTAGGGTATCGAGTGAACAGATTGTGGCAGTTGTACTTTTCTTTGTGGTTTTGGACTTGTATTCTGGCCCCTTTGTACTTTCAATTTGTATTGTACTCTCAGTAGTTGTCTCGGTGACAGTTGTGGTTTACCTTGTGTTTACTTTCTACGGTTTGATCTTTGTGTGTGTGTTCAGGTTTAAAGGAAATGTCTTCCCTTTTTTTGGGATATGCCTACTTGGTGCTAGTCATCATCCCCTGACCTATGGAAGGCAGGCTTGAGTTAGTCATGACACGGGCCCTGGGGGACGGTTCATGATAGAGTGGTATCAAAGGAGGTTGGTTCTACCTTAAGAACCCAAATTCTATGAGTTTGGTTTAGGTAAATAGTGTTAAGTGTTCCAAGTTTGGATTTCAGGCCAGGGAATCCAGTGTTGGTGCGGCGGCCAACGTATCCATACACCAGGACCTTGAATTATTCTTTTCAACTTGATACATGAAAACACTAGTTATAGGGAAAAATGATGGTACATGCATTATATAGGAATGGGTTGAGATTTCCATTTCCTTCTTGAGTCATCTCACCATGTATACTCTATTGATCGTGATACATCTTGTTTTTTTTAAGATGTTTCCACATAGACAGCCAGCTAGGATTCCACCACGTGATCATGAGGATGATCTTTGGGGTAATGAGATGGGTACATGGGTTCGTACTAGAGACAACACCACCAAGTGGTGTACCAGCTATACCACCACCTATGGAGTAGCATATGGTACTCGTAGTACCAGTGGATGAGAATCATGGGATGAGCGTCTTTCATGAGTTTCAGCGACGGAAATCCCTCAGGTTTTGAGGTGATCTTGAATCATAGGAATTTAAGGACTTTATTGAGGTGGTGGTTGAGTTTTCCATCTAGTCAGGACACTATTAGATCAGATGGTGATCCTGGCAGTGAGCCTTCTACGTGGCTTAGCAAGGCGATGGAGGGGTTTAGATTACCCAATATTATGATGAGGTGAATTTTTTGTGGATAGATATTGAGAACCTTTCTTAGAGAAGGGTCTCTTTCCATAAAATCTAAGTTTTATGTGTGCCCAAGAGCTTCTACAGCTTCAACGGGATGACGTGTTGGTAGCTGAGTATTCATCGAGGTGTATCGACCTTTACAAATACTCAATGAATACAATATGACCAGTGCTTCAGGTCTTGGACCTTCGAGCAAGATGTGTTTAGGGACATCTGGGCTAGAACCATTTCTATGTGCATTCCTACTTATGCTAGGTTTTTAGAGATAACCTTTATGGTTGAAAGTCCTTTGGATAAGAATATATAGCCAATGGATGTTATTAGTGGGAAATCTAGAAGTTGACGTCAGTATCAGAGACTTGGACATGTGATACGTTCTGAGAAGAGGTCCCAAGATAGGGGATCTACATATCAAGGCTCATAGGGTGAGTCTAGTTGGCCTAGAAAGAGGTGATGCTTTTCAAAGGACAGTATGGGACATCTCACTAGAGATTGTCCAATCCATCGTGTTGACAATGAAATGGTGGATGGGTCATCGGGGTAGAGACAATGATATGAAAAGATTAATCTACAGGGTGGAAGATGTGGAAAAGGAGCTGGTAGAGCAGTAGGAGGTGGTATACATTTTGACATGTTACAACCACCACCCCAATGTTGTACATGCCGGGATTAGGGAGCTAGATGATAGGGGAAGTAGACTCGATAATCACACTTATGTCGACGGTGTAATCTAACCCTTGAGGAGAGAGTTTTAGTCAGAACCTCTTACTGAAATCATTGAGTCCTTATGACGTTAGTTTGGGTATGGACTGGTCATCCACAGTTCATGCTTAGATTGAATGTTTTAGGAAAAAGGATGTGGTATGTCTACAGCATTGGAATGGGGTTTTCCTTGGTTGTCGAAAAAGGAAACCCAAGAAGCACGGGATAGAACTCATGCATAGAAGGGTGTAGATGATCACACTTTATTCGGTCATCCTTACCCATGTGGCAGTGGATGTTTTGGGATTTCTGTTCCCAACAGTATTGGCAAAGTACGAGGACGTATTTCTAGAGGATGTCACAGGACTAACTCCTCATAGAGAGGTAGACTTATGCATTGATATTTACCCTAAGATAAAACCGATATATACACCTTCATATCGGATGGCTTCCACAGAGCTCCTGGAGTTAAGGTTACAGTTGGAGGACTTGAAGAGGAAGGGGTTTGTAAGGCCCAACATTTCACCATGGGCAGCCCTAGTGTTGTTTTCCAAGAAAGTAGACAGAATATTGAGGTTATGCATAGACTTTAGGTGCCAAAACCATGTGACCATGAAAAAAAAGTATCCTCTACTAAGGATTGATGACCTCTTCAATCAGCTGAAGGGAGCGAGATGGTTCTCGAAGATAGACCTCAGATTAGGCTATCATCAGCTTCGAGTAGGAGATAAGGACATCTCGAAGATGGATTTTAGATGTCATTACGGCCACTATGAGTAATTAGTGATGTTGTTTGGAATGAATAACACCCCAGAAGTGCTCATGGGACTCATGAACAGGATCTTCCAGCCATACTTAGACCAGTTTGTAGTGGTCTTCATTAATGACATCTTAGTGTATTCAGCATTTGAGAAGGATCATGTGATACACTGGATGATGGTTTTGGACACACTATGAGAGAACCAGATTTATGGAAATCTCTTGAAGTGTGAGTTCTAGATACGAAAGTTCTACTTCCTAGGACATATCATCTTGAGGCGATGCTTGCTTGGGAGCCACCCAAGAGCATTACTGAGGTGCGGAGTTTCCTTGGGTTGGATGGGTACTATCATAGGTTTGTACCCAACTTCTTAGAAGTAGAAGCACCCATGATGGCATTGAAGAAGAAGTTAAAACCCTTCATGTGGATAGAAAGATTCCAGCAGAGCTTTCAGTAGCTGAGGCAGAGCTTGACTAGTGCTCTTATCTTGAGGCTTCCAAAGGAGGGA
Source organism: Viscum album (assembly GCA_963277665.1). Classification (NCBI taxonomy): domain Eukaryota; kingdom Viridiplantae; phylum Streptophyta; class Magnoliopsida; order Santalales; family Viscaceae; genus Viscum; species Viscum album. Next base: position 2,037,340,975 of record OY728136.1, read on the forward strand.
ACTGACTACGTAGTGTTTTGTGACGCATCAGGAACCGGGTTTTATTGTGTATTGATGTAGGTAAAAGCAATGATTTCTTATGTCTCACAACAATTGAGACCGCATGAGTAGAACTATGTGACTCATGATATTGAGTTGGCAGTGATAGTCTTCGCACTGGAGATATGGCGACAGTACCTTGTGGGAAAACGATTCATTGTCTACTCTGAACATAAGAGTCTCAAGTATATATTTTCTCAAAATTATCTGAATTTAAGATAGAAACATTGGCTAGAGTTCCACCATGACTATGACTTAGAGATAGTATATACTCCTGGGAAGGAGAACGTGGTGGAAAATTCTCTTAGCAGGAGATCGAGTTCATAGCTACTGAACAATGCCTCAGAGTAGCTGGCCTCACTTCAGATATCCTTCGTAGATAGATAGGAGACATATTTTATTCGGTCGATGGTAGTTTCCCCTCCACTCTTATAGCGATTCAAGGAGGCACAACTCGTAGATTCCAGTTGTGAGACTTCACTTTCCCAGATGTCCATAGGGTATACCCCTGATGGATATTCGAAAGGTGGGGAGCATGTCATCCTTTTTAGAGGACACACCATAGTATCAGTGGCGTTGTGGGAGGAGGTGTTGAGGGAGTTCCATACATCCCCTTTGGTGGTACATCCAAGTATGGAGAAGATGTACCAGGACCTATGACATCAGTACTGGTGGTCGGGGATGAAGAAGGTAGTGGCAGAGTTTGTCTCGAGATGCCTCACTTGTCAGCAAGTGAAGGTTGAGCACCAGGTTCCAGTAGGTTTGACACAACCCTTTGAGGTACCGAAATAAAAGTGGTATGGGATATTGATGGAATTTTTGATGGGGTTACCACGTACGTCCAGGGGGCACAATACCATCTGGGTGATCGTAGACCGACTCACCAAGTCAGACCACTTCCTACCCATTAGAGAGAAGGGTTCAGTAGAGAGCTTGGGACATCTCTATGTGCAAGAGATATTTCGACTCCATAGAGTCCCATCTACGATATTTTCAGATCATGATGCACTATTTACATCCCGATTGTGTAAGGGATTGCAGGAGGCATTTGGGACTCAGCTGCACTTAAGCACAACCTTTCACCCATAGATGGATGGTCAGACAGAGTGGACCATAAAAACCTTAGAGGACATGATTCGTACTTGATTTCTTGATTTTGGTCGTAGTTGGTAGAACCAACTAACACTGGTGGAGTTTACGTACAACAATAGATATCACTCCACCATCAGTATGGAACCATTCGAGGCATTGTACAGACAACCATGCAGGTCACCGTTATGCTGGACAGACCCAGGGGAGTTAGCACGCATGGATCCAGAGATGGTACATGCTATCACTGAGAAGGTGCAGGTCATATGAGAGTAGATGAAGACCGAATAGAGCTGATATAATTCCTATTTTGATAGGTGACAGATACCCTTGGATTTTGAGGAGGGGGACCACGTATTCCTACGGGTCTCTTCTCAATGAGAGATACAGAGATTTGGGCAGGGTTGTCAGTTATCTTTGAGGTTCATTGGACATTTCCTGATACTACGTAGAGTGGGTGAGGTGGCGTACTACTTGTCTCTACCGTCATAGTTAGATAGGGTGCATGATGTCTTCCACACATCCCATCTGAGAAGATATGTGCATGACCCTTCCCACGTCATCGACCGCGGCGAGCTAGAGATTGACGATGGGGAGACATTTGCGAAGTACCCAGTGGAAATAGAGGATCGATAGGAGAGGATCCATTGTGGATGGTTGATTCCTATGGTGTTTGTTCGTTGGTAACACGGGAATCTTCAAGAGAGCATGTGGGAGTGGGAGGCTTAGATTCGTGCTCTGTACCCCCATTTGTTTGTTTAGCCCTTGTTTTAGCTTACGAGGACATAAATACCTAAAGGTGGGGGTAATGTAATGTCCTAAAATTCCATGATTTTTTTTAATTTTTGAAAATTATTCCAAGACCAGGCGCTGAGATGGTGTGTGATTTCAAGGCCCGGTGTTCCCGGAATGGTCCGTCAAAAAATGTTAAGCTTTAAATAGCACACATGAACGGTTTTACTGAAAAAGTGGAATAACTCTTAAATGGGAGCATGGGTCATATATCTAAGGGCATTGTTGCATTCATAATGTCAGGTTTACCCTAGGCGCGACTTAAGTTTAGTCGGTGTGGGACTCCAACGAGAAAACTCAAAAATGGCATAACTGTAAATAAAATAATTAAAAAAAATATTTTATTTTTCAAATGCTTATAACTCATGGACGGTGACTTGGATTGAAAATATGAGACCACCTTTGAGCTTGTGAGGGTGTTCTTTACTTAGATAGAGCCTAACATTGGTCGGCTCGGGCTAACAATGGAAAGTAGTTTTTGCCCGTAAATAAAATAATTGAATAAAGATTATTTTATTTTCAAATACTTATAACTCATAAACGGTAACTCCGATTGGAAATCCGAGAGTACTGTTGAGCTCATGAGGGTGTGCTTCCCTTAGGCGGAGCCTAACATCGTCCAGTGCAGGCTGGTTGTGAAAGTTGGTTTTTGGGACGTAACCATAAATAAAATAATTTAAATAAAAAATTATTTTATTTTGAAATCCTCATAACACACAAACAATAACTCGGATTAAAAATATGAGACCACCATTGAGTTTGTAATGATATGTTCTACTTAAGCGGGGTCTAACCTCAACCAGCACAGATCGAGGGTGAAAGTTAATTTTTTGGATGTTTTAAAGGAAAATAAAATAAACTTAGAAAATGTTTATTTTATTTCTTTTAACTTTTTGCAGTGACATAGCATCGTTGCAATGCGGAAACACGACGACACTAAAACTCATTAATGCAATACATTAATGAATCATCTTGGAGGTGTTGTAACGCACAACGCATCTTCTTTCTTTAATTAAACAGGGATTCAGGGTTGATGAACAACCCTGGAATTCCTCTGATGAATGAAGAAGGAAACCTCTCCAACAACGAACGCTGGTGAATCGGAAAGCAGCGATGATACCCTTGGAGAGGGAATCGGAACTGGAGATCGACGAATGGAGATGGATGATCTTTCTCAACCGGTCTCCTTTTCCTAGGTAGGGGTTTAAATCTGAGTGATTTTTTTCCCCTTTTCTTCCCTTCTAATCGAAGAACGCGGATCAACTCACTAACTAGTTGATACTAGGATGACTTTTTCTTGCGGGATATGGAAATATTATTGTGGGTTCGATATCGGGAATTAAATCTTTGTGATTTTAATTATGCTTTTTGATCCCACTGACAAGAACAATTTCAGTCCGACACGAACAAAGGTTGGTTTGTTCTTTGGGTGTTCTCTGTGATCCCCTCTCTCTCTCCTTGTTCTTTACCGACGGACCCACGAGGTCGCGTCGAGTCTTTTCCGAGGGGATTCCAAATGAGGTAGGACCCCCAGAGCAATGGAAAAACGTCGAAGAGTGCACAATAGTGACATTGGTACCTCAAGAAACCCAGAAGCGCAGACAGATCAGAAAACAGACCACCGGAGCAAGTCAGGTGGCCCGTGGAGAAGACTGTAAGCACGTCGGCACTAGCGGTGACCCGCGGTGGCAGCCGCAAGTGGGAGTTCATTGAGGCCACGACCAGTAGGGGCCATGGAGGTGCAGGGGGTCGGCATCGGTTGGGTGCAGGGGGTGGTGTCGGTCGGGCGCCGCGTTGGTTCGAGCGGCCCGTGGGGTGGGCCGCGGTGTGCGCTAGCACGCGGTTCATGCTGGACCGTGTACAGAGGGGAGGTGGCCAGCCTCAACCGGCCATGTGGCTATGTGAATCAGATGCCAGCATAACGTCCAGGATGTACTCAAGTCAGCCCGCCGATGTGGGTCGGGCCAACAGAGTGAATTGGGTCGCTAGGTGGCCCGGGATGGAGGAGAACTGGCCCGCCATGCAGGCTGGACTGGATAGGAAACCCGACCGTTGTGCAGCTCAGCTGGATAGAAACCGGTCCGACTAAGTCGAACCGGACCAGATGAGAACTCGGTTGCTGGGCGACCCGGTGAGCTGGACCCACAACCGAACCGGGTCGGGTCCAACAAGGCCCAATGGGCCTAACCACTGGGCTAGGTCAGACCGGGTCGGCCCAGACCCAACCGGGTCAGGTCGGGTCAGCCGAACCGGGTTGGGTCATGCAAGACCCCTGAGGCTGATTGGTCGGGTCGGTCTGAGCAAGTCGGACCAGGCCCGGATGCAATCGACCCCTGTTTACTAAAACGCCAATACCTTTCAAATCGGGCGTCTGATTGATGTGTCATCTACAACATTGGGACCCTTACGACGAGACGATCCTTTGGGTATACTCTAAGTGAGTTTTTGTGGCAGTCGAGATACGGCTGATGTCTTGAGGAGTAGATTCTCCCAGAATCAAGTGCACTAGAGAGCGGAAATCCTACGGTTGGCTATGACATGAAGAATATGATGAGCGGGACCTCGGTGGCCGAGTAGTAGAGCAAACTTCAGTGGTATAGTAGCTGATTGGACCTTGGTGGTCCAATAACTGAGCGGACCTCAGTGTTCTAGTAGCCAAGCGAACCTTCATGATCCAGTAGTCGAGCGGACCTCTATGCTCCAGTAGTTGAGCGAACCTCCCCGGTCCAGTAGCCAAGCGGAGCTCAGTGGTCCAGTAGCACAGAAGACCTTTATGGTCCAGTAGCCAAGCAGACCTTAGTGGTCCAGTAGCTGAGCGGATCTTAGTGGTCCAGTAGCGGAGTGGACCTCAGTGGTCCAGTAGCCGAGAAAACCTTAGTGGATCATCAAAGATGAGTCCCTCAACAGTACAAGATGATTCAGTTTGATGACTGATAATCTTACTTTCTATACTTTGAGTTATACCTGGTGTGAGTTGTCTTTACTTTTTGGTCCTTGCTTTTTGGTCTTGCTCTGTGGTCTTTCCTTTGTGGTTTGGAGCCCCTACTGATTATTGTGTTACTCACCCCTGCACGGGCTTCACCAACACGTTTCGTGTCTCGTGCGGGTGATCAATGCTTCGACGGAGACCTTGGTGGTCCGGGACCAGGTGGTGCTCAGTGAGATGGGATGGACAGGCGTACTTCTACAACTACAAGTAGCTACCCTTCACCTACCCTTCAGGTAGGGTCTTGAGTGGATAGACCATTGTAGTTGTGCTTTCCTTTGTGGTTTTGGGCTTGTATTATGACCCCTTTGTACTTTTAGTTTGTATTGTACTATCAGTAGTTGTCTTAGTGACAGTTGTGGTTTACCTTGCGTTTACTTTCCACAATTTGAGTTTTTGTGTGTGTGTATAGGTTTAAAGGCAATGTCTTCCCTTTTTTGGGATATGCCTACTCGATGCTAGTCGTCAACTCCTGGCCTATGGAAGGTGGGCTTGGGGTAGTCACGGCACAGGCCCTGGGGGATGGGTCGTGACAGGCTCCACTACTAAAGATACTCATTTATAAGTGCTAGAATCCACCTTTATCGGTTCTAAAAAAAGCATTGATAAAAAAAATGTAAAAAAAATATTTTTTCCGCTTAAGAGACAACTTTTATTAGAGCTAGCCCGCCTCATCACTACCCCAGCGAGCGAGTGAGGCCCCACACCCACTCCCACCTTTATCGGTGCTTTCCCCCTTGATTTAGTAGCACTCAACCTATCCTCTCGTGGGTTTAAAGTGACACTAATACAAAAAAAAAGGTTTTATCAGCGCTAAAAAGGCTTTTATCGGTGCTAAAAAAGCACTGATAATCAAGGTGCTATGTCACGAACCAAGTTGGGTTGCCATCCGACCCGGCGCCCGACCCGGTCCACGGAAAGACTCAAGGGGTGTTCCCGATCCCCACGGGTTGGCACAAGTGCCTGGGTACCAAAAAAAGTAAAGGGGAACAATTTACCCTAAATGAGAGACATAAAAACAATCAACAAGATAGATAAACTGAAACTGAAAAACTATCAATCAAACAAACCATTAAACTAAAAACAAACTTAAAGGTCTACAACTCGAACCAATAACTAAAAAAGAAACAACAACAATGGAAACTAAAACTCTGACTCAAACCTCCCGGCAACAAGAGAGGTCACATCAACACCACCCTGCCTGAGAAGACCAACCGCAACCTGAACCACCATCGCTGACCACGATGTCACAACCTGGAATACACAAGAAACAAGGTCTACATACACCCAAAGGTGTATGCAGGGTGTGAGCGGAAAGCCCAGTAGGAAGTCACCCAATAAGAAGATTCCATGCCACAACACCTAAGAGATAATTTAACATGTTTATTTAAAACCATACTTTTAAAACACTTTGTTTTTAAGGAAAACATTTTACAAGTTAAAACTAAAGGAAAATACAACACTACGAAAATCCATTTCACAAACATTATTTTAAAGCGAAAAAAGAAATTTACAAAGAACACACACAAACACAAGTGGTGCTCTGTATGCCGACGGAGGGCACCACATCATGGGTAGAAGAGCACTGCGGGTAAATCCCCTAAGGTTTATCTAGCTCGAGTGGGGCCCTAGAACCTCGTATCTCGGTGAAAAGTAATAATACAAATATACATTCTTGTGCATGAGCCACTTGTAGGGAACATACCCATAACCTAGTGGTCCCCCATCATCATCATTATCATAGTTTAGTTAGTGTTGTAAGCGTCAAACTTGCTACGTGAAATAGGGGTCAAACCCCACGGGATCATTAGCATACTAGTTCTAGTCCATCCACCTAGATACCTGAAGTTTCCCTTGTGCTCAAACAAGTTCCACATTCACATAGTATATCACTTTCACATATCACAAACCACACAAGACACTACACACAAAGGCCACCATTTGTATACCCAAACCATTTTTAAAAAAAACACATGCACACCAAATACCTTTCCAAAATACACTTGTCGTTACTCATTTCACAAATCCCCATTTGGCAACACTCAAAGAATAACATAATCAATTTGCACAACATAGGAAGCATTAGTAAATAGCACAACAAGGGCTTACACAATAAACATGCCAAATTTCAAAAAGGAAAGCCATTTCAAATCACTTGCTTAACACATTCACCTTAAACTAGTTTCGCACCACTTACACAATTAAATGAACCGCTTGCACCACTTATAAAACGCCACCAAGTGACGTGAAGAGAGTTTACACCAAAAACATGTCTCATTTTATATAAACGCACTACTTTAAAAAAAACGCATACTCAACTCTTTCAAAAATAACACTGCTTTCACGCCATCCAAATAAATCAATACATCTTTTAACTATTTATTAAATCATTTCAAGAAAGACCAAGAAGACGTTATACCAAAAACCACTTGATTTGATTTAGTGACGCTACTTTAAACCCAAATACCCAAGGTAACCATATCAAAACATGTTTTCCATTGTTCAACAATTTGTAGTTCAATTTCAAAGGTGCACAACAAGGCAAAGACACCCAAAGTGACTCATTTTCCTTTTTAAAATCTCTATTTAAATTTGCACACACATCAAAGACCTTGGAAACGCACTTTGCACCATCCAAACAACCCTTGGAACACTTTCTAGGGACATTACTTTAAAACATACATTAAAACACAACCAAATCCCTATACTAAAATCCACTCTCAGCCTTTAAAAACTCAAACCATTTTGAAAACATTATGCGCACCACATAATTTAGGTAATAAACTGTTTGAATAATTTATAAAACAACAAGTGGTGCAACGAAGGTTTACATCAAATTTACCCAGTTTCACATAAAAAGAATGTCGCTTTAAAACTGACATCCAACATTATCACACTAAAACATGTTTCGCACCTAACAACCAACGCATAAAACATATTTGTAAAACAACACACCAATTTGCACGCACAAAGCACATCTGCCATCATTTTAAATCTTATTCCCAACATTTAAACATATAAAACACCTTGAAATTATCATTCGGACCAAGCAAAGAATAGGTAGAACACACCAATAATTTTAAACAAACATAATAAAATTATCAAAGGGTGTTAAGGCATGGAACCACCTACCTCGGTTGAAGAAACCCTCAAAATTTGGTGTGAAATTCACTTGCGCGCCGAACGCACCACAAGCGAACCAAAGGCAAACCTTAATCCATGAAATCGAACAAAAAATATGAAAAATTAAGACCCTAATTAACACACTAAAAGATGGAAACCCCAAATACCCAATAAACCCAAACATAACCCTAGATCCGCGGAAGGGATTACCCGGAGGGGTTGCGCCCGCAAGGAGGGCGACGGGTTCGTGACGGGGAGAAAGGGAGGTCGGCGGTTTGGGTTTTCAGCGGAGGGCCGACCAGCGCAGGAGGCGCGCACGGAGGTCTGGGCGGTTGTGCGAATCGGTTGGTCGGGGGGGTCGGGGCAACGACGTGAGTGGGGAAAGGGTTGTGGGCGGCGCCGGCTTGGAGAGTCGCCGGGAAGGAGGCCCGACTGACTGGACGTGGGGGTGGCGCGCAATCCAGGTGGGGAGAAGGGGATCCGACGGGAAAGGGGGGGTGTTGGCTAGACCTAGAGGGAAACCAAAATAAAAAAAAAACAAAAATAAAATAATAATAATAATAATAATAATATCCCCAAATAATAATAATATTATTATTATCATTAAAAACAAAGTTTATTTAAATTATCAACAAATCTTTCTCATTTTGTTTTGTTTTTTTTTTGTTTTTTTATTCATCCGCACATTTAATTTCATTTCATTATTATTAATTCATTTTATTTGGTTAGTTGAACAACGGACGGGTCACACGGTGACGCTGGCGAAGCCGCACGACTTCGCAATTATGCTTCGCTCGTGCGTCGCATGCTATCATGCCTCGAAAAAAACTCGTTTATCGACAAAAACACCAAATTCAACCGGGACTCGGCTCGCACCTCGACGGAAAATTTCAAAGCCAAATAAAATAAATTCAAATAAGACATTAACTTATTTTAATATTAACAATAATAATTATTATTACAATATTAATTACTTAATTAATTTTTATATTCTTAACACTATTAATAATATTATTATTATTCTCAAACAATATTATTATAATTAAAATGGTCACATAAATTTTATTACACTTCTCATTTTTATTTTATTTTATTTTTACGATTCATTACATTCTATTTATTTGCCTTGAACATCAAGTGGGTCGTGCGGTGAGTCGGGCGAGGTTGTGCGGTGACTCGGGCGAGGTCGCGCGGCTTCGACCGCGGTGCACTGAATGGTGTCAAGGCCAAAACATGTGTTTTTAAATAAAAACTCAAAATTTTTAAGTCGGGCTTCAACCCGGGCTACTTGATGCCCATAAAATTAATAAAATAAACGATTTAGAAATGACGGGTGTGACACGCTATTAAAAGGATGATTCCTTTTATTATCGCTAAAAAATGTTGATAAAAACCCCTTTTATCATCACTAAAAAACGTTGATAAAAGTTAAAAAAATTAAAAGAAATAAAAGAAATCTGCAAATCGGTGTGGTTTTAACAAAAAATACTGATAATCAAGGTGCTATTAAAAGGATGGTCTCTTTTATCGGTGTTAAAAAAACGCTGATAAAGACCCCTTTTATTAGTGCTAAAAAAACATTGATAAAAGTTAAAAAATTAAAAAAAAAACAAAAAAAACTGCAAATCGATGGGTTTTTAACAGCGCTTGACTCCCCTTTCAACAACGCTATGAAGCCCCCCACCCGACCGCATATGCCCAAGCAACCCTAGCCCGCACGCCCCAGCCACTCCCCACCCTTTAATAGTGTTGGCCCCCACTTCACCCATCCGCGCACTGCCTCTACTGGGATTTGAACCTGAGACCTCCCCCTCGCGCATGCACCTTTACCACTCATCTAATCTTGTTTTGTTATATATATGTGTATCTGTAAGAATAATTATACATATTTACATATATTATATATTAATATGTATATACATATGTTAGAATATATATATATAATATATATCAGTTTGTTAATACAGACACACACACACACACACACACAATATAGGTATATAAATATTCATATATTTGTATTTTAAATAAAATGGACATTAGTTTTTATTTAGATAAGGCTTATATATTGAGAAATATATTTTATATGTAAATATGTTTAATTATTTTTTTATAAAATTAAAATTTTATGTGTACAAATATATAAAAATATACATATATTGTTATATAGTTGATTATAAATAACAATACATTGTGAAAAATGATAAAATTTCAAAGGCATAATATCAATATGAATGTAATCATTCAGAATAATTTCATTCACCACTAAAAAAGAGCAAAAAGACCCCCTTAAACATGACTGAAATTCCATTGAATGTTAAAAAATTTGGGCATCTCTACTAATAACTCAGCTTTAGAGACCTTTGAAGCCTTTTTGGGGCTCAAAAAAATGTGATAGAGGTTTACTTGTGACACCAATGGTGTGAAGCTCGTCGCAGACTTCGATTTGATATGTGACCGAGCTCAAACAGACACCTAGATCAAAAGTTATGATCGTTTGATGTTTGAGTTACACTTTCAACTTATTTTCAATCTTTTATTTATTTTTTGATTTTTGTTTATATTCAATTTTTTATTAAACGACTGTTACTCGATAATAATTAGCAAATTATTAATTTAAAAAATATTTTTAATTATTTTATAATCCATTTTCACTACATATCTTATATATTAAGTGTAAATGTCTATTTGTACTTATGTAAAATATATTTAAAAAATATATATTATATTTATATATTTATATATTAATACATTGTTTTTAATGAAATACAGTTTTTTAAAAATATACCCTTTATCAGCGTTAGTAAAAAAAACGCTGATAAAGACCCTCATTTATTAGCGCTATTAAAAAAACACTGTTAAAGAGTGGTGCTGCGAAAACCCGTTTTTGTGGTAGCGTGACTGATCATTACCACTGCAACAACCTTTTTTTTTTGTATTTTCTGATATATCTATTTATTTGAATATATTTTCATGCATCTTTTTCATATATTTATTCATGTAATTATATATATTCATATAATTTTTTTAAAATACATTTATAAAATATTTTTGTGTGTGTGTACATTTTTATGTCTTTACATTTATATTTATGTGGGTTCAAATACACACACACATATTCATATTTTTTTTAAATACACTGACAAAATATGTTTATGTGTGTTTATATTTATATATACATAAGTGTGTGTTTATATATAAATATAAATATCAATATCAATATCAACATAAATATAAATATTTATATTTATTTACATATATTATATGTCAAGACGTTGATAAATGTCTCATTTATTAGCGCTAAAAAACGCTAATTAAAAAAAAAATCATTGATAAATGTCTCATTTAATGTTAAATATGTGCAATCGTTTAGTACCATCATTAATAGCTATTAATATTAATTATGTGGTAATATAATTTGGTGCTCCCGGCGTCAAGTGGGTGTTTTCATAGTGTATGGAATAATGTACAGCTGTAGTTAAACTTAGATTGAAAGCTTCGAGTCGTACCCGCTACGTTCCCTTTTCCTTTGAATCTATATATGTCGTTTCTTTGGATGGCAACATCTCTCGGAATACAAACGAAAATATTGAAAAATAAAATGCGCTCACTTTAATCCAATCATACTCCTATTACTAATAAAGATTAGCATTCCAAGTACGTTTTAAAGCTGCGGACAAAAATATAATTGGATAGCACGCTGCTTTCTGAAATGATGTATCAACAGCAATCGTCCTAATCACTGTGGGAATTTAATTGCATCATTTTTTTGATATGGAGTGTGTTGTATTGCATTTCATATAAGTTTTTATACTATTTACATTTATTATATGTTTTTATAAAAAAAAATAGCGGTAAGAAATATAATCCTTTCATGGTAATTTTTTTAGTGTTCAATAAGTAACCACTGAGTACAAAAATCAAATATCCCTCCCTCCCTCCCTCCCTCCCTCCCTCCCTCCCTCTCTCTCTCTCTCCCTCCCTCCCTCTCTCTCTCCCTCCCTCCCTCTCTCCCTCTATATCACAACCAAAGCGGATAAAGGACCCCCGGACTCATCCTTCCTCATGTCGTTGACCGGGTGTGTGTGTCTCAATGTGTGTATTTATATATTTAAATAAAACTTGTGTATGTATATGTCACTACTACAGATAATGATTTTATCAGCGCAAGAAAACGATTTTAACAGCGCTAGAAAAGTGTTGTTAATCTCAGCGAAGATAAAGGAGGTCTCCTTTAACAACGTTATTTCGAGCGTTGATAAATGGTTTTTTATCAGTGCTCGAAGTAGCGCTTATAAAGGAGACCTTCATCAGCGCTCCAAATAGCGCTGATAAAGGCCTAGCTGCCCGTGGTGTGCTGTTTATATAACATCACGCCCACCAGCAACACCAGCAACACCCGCACCTGCATAGCACACACACGCACACCACCTACACAAAACAACACATGCACAATGCACACAAGAACAAAGCAGCGTACACAAGAGTTTGACAAACAATGCTATATACATTTCAAACAATGTTTTATATAATTACATTTACAATTATCCAACAAACAGTTAAAAACATTAATGTTTCATTTTTTTGACATCTGTGATCCCCTCTAAAAAATGTCCGCCCATGGAATTAGTTGTCAAACAAATCATCCCAACTCAAGCAAAAGGTTTCACCTATATAATAAAACAAATATTATTTTAGTAATACTATATTGAAATAAATTAAACATTAATATAAAAGAATACATTAATAAAATGTCAATTTTTAATAAAGACACATTTGGAGTTATACAGGTCACACCGTGCGTCGTATTGAAGTGTGATTGATTCCTACATGTCACAAATGAGTTATGGATCATTGTCATAAAATATCAAAACAATCTGAATGAGTTTGCTTGGTTTTGAGTATGTCCCTTGTTTTTTACTAAAATTAATATCAAATTTAAATGACATACTTGGATTTACATCGGTCAAATCGTTCGTCGAATTGAGGTGTAGTCGATCTCTACACATCACAAATGACTCATGGATCGTTGTTCTAAAGTATCAAAATAATCTGAATGAATTTGCTCGGTTTTCAGTATGACAATTGCGTTTTTTTACTGAAATATCATTTCAAACTGGAAACACCCATTTTGAGTCATACCGGTCGCATCGTGCGTCGGTTTGAGGTGAGATTGCTTCATACATGTTACAAAGGACTTACAAATCACTCTCCTAAATTATGAAGACAATCATATGCTGTTTGCTTAGTTTTAAGTGAGTGAAACGTTTTCAGCAAAAATGTCAATTTTAAACCAATAACTGACACTTTTAATCATATTGACCACACCGTGCGTCAGATTGAGATGCAATTGATTCCTACACATCACAAATGACTCATGGATCATTGTCTTAAAGTATCAAAACAATCCGAATGCGTTTGCTCGATTTTCAGTATGTCACTTGTTCTTTTTACTTAAATTAATGCCAATTTTAAATAAAAATACATTTGGATTTATACCGGTCACATCGTTCATCAGATTGAGGTGTGGTAGATTCTTACATGTCACAGATGAATCATGAATCGTTGTTCTAAGGTATCAAAACAATCCAAATGCGTTTGCTCGGTTTTCAGTATGTCAGTTGTGTTTTTTTACTAAAATATCATTTCAAACCGGAAACATGCTTTTTGAGTCATACCGGTCACATTGTGACTCGATTTGATGTGAGACTCCTTCATACACATCAGAAAGGACTTAAGAATCACTATCCTAAATTATGAAGACAATCGGAAAGCATTTGCTTGGTTTTTAGTGAGTGACACATTTTGAGTTAAAATGTAAATTTTAAACTAATAACAGACACTTTTAGTCATACTGGTCACACCGTGCATCGGATTGAGGCGTGGTTGATTCCTACATGTCAAAAATGACTCATGTATCATTTTCCTAAAGTATCAAAACAATCCGAAAGTGTTTGATATCTTTTTCAGTATGTCAATTGTTCTTTTTTACTTAAATTAATGTCAATTTTAAATAAAAAGACACATTTAGATTTATACCGGTCTCATCCTGCGTTGTATTGAGGTTGAGTTGATTTTTACACGTCACAAATAACTCATGGATTGTTTTCCTAAATTATCAAAACAATTTGAATGTGTTTGCTCGGTTTTTAGTATGCCAGTTGTGTTTTTTTAATAGAATTAATGTCAATTTTAAATAAAAAGAGGCACTTTGAGTCATACCGGTCGCACCGTGCGTCAGATTGAGGTGTGGTTAATTCATACACGTCACAAATGACTTATATATAATTTTCCTAAAGTATCAAAACAATCCGAACGAGTTTTCTTAGTTTTCAGTATGTTAGTTGTTTTTTTTACAAAAATATCATTTCAAATTGGAAACACGCATTTTATGACAACCCTGCTTTTTATTACAATTTAAAAATGCTTTATTACATAAAACTTCACTTGATACAACAAAGAAGATCGATAGGTTTAGTGTCTTTGGGGATTAGGATCATTACATAAAAACTTAAAACATGAAATACAACATCTTTATTGAAAACTTCCTTTACATGACCACTACATTCCCTCGTACTTAGCATTGCATGGAATAACCTGAGGACATGCATAAGAAAAGGGTGAGCTATAAAGCCCAGTAAGAGAGTACACATGGAATAACATGAGGAGTACAATACATGTTAGACAATAGGAATATCAATAGAGCATAAAAGAAACATGAATATAAAGGCATGATAAAGCATGATAATCATAACATGGAAATGTGGCAACAACACTTAACATTGAATTAGCATGATCCAAGGCTCATTGCACATGGAGCATGAGTAAACCCTCATTGCACATGAAGCACGAGTAAACTCTCGTTGCACTTGAATTAGCATGAGTCAACACTCATTGCACATGACGTATCATGATACTATACTTTACCCAATGCATTGGAGCGCTATAAGGGCGCACCCTTCTTAAACATTTCATTTCATGCATAAGTGTGCCACATGGATCATAAAACATGGATTCATAAAACATAATTATTTATTCCACGATAAAGGAATATGGAATTCATACATGAAACTTTATAATCAATAAGTAAAGGTGCATAAAGGTGGATACCCTTGATGGAGAAATGGGCATGGTATCCACTACACAATGGCATTGGCTTAGAAAATCGGTGCGATTTCGGCAGCGTAACAGCGTGACATAAGAATTCATAAAAAAAGGTTGATGAGAGAGAAAGGGGTTCCTCATCATATTTACATGTAATGGATAGTAAGGAGGTCATATAGATACATGTCCCAACAATTTTAATGGAATTTAGATTCATGATGCAAAATTATTGCTTGAATGTAAAAGAAGAGAGAGAAGTTCCTTTCGGAATTTCGGCATAGTAACAGGTGTACATGGGAGGCATTTAATGAGAGAGAAAGAGGTATCCCATCATTCAAACAATAATAGGGCAGTATGGGGGAGGTGCGAAACCATACCCCATCATTCATAACTGAAATTAAAAGGGAAATACAACTTAAAGAAAATTGGACAAAATGAGAAAGGAAGAAAAAACCCTTACTTGGAAGTGTGCTTCCAAAGGCTAGAGAGAGGCTTGTGAGAGGCTTCTTGGGAGCTTTGGGCACCTTGGAAGGATTCTAGAGAGAGTAGGGCAGAGGTTGGACGAACTCCAAGGGATTTTAGTGAGGAGGAAGTGGGAGCTTGGGTGAGTTTATATAGGAAAGGTGAGGGAATTCTTTATTATTTAGGTTTGGGTCCCCTTACATTAAATTAATCCAAACCACAAACCATCCCATGGTTTTTGCCCATGGTTTTTGGCAAAGGGAAGATGAAAGCAATATTTTATAATGCCCAAGTCTGAACTTCTTAAAATAATAAGGTTGCTTATGTGGAGGTGAGTCACACTCCCATGGAAATTAATTTAAAAAGGCAAAGTGTTGAATAAGTCTTGAGGGGTTCATTAATGTTTTGAAAAGTAAGTCAAACAAACCCAAAATCACATTATTTTAATGATAAAACATATATTGTCTGAACATAAGGATTATGGTATTTTATTACATCACCATTGGGTCATTATGATGTCATAAAACACATTATATATTTAAACGGTATTTAATTTTTACCCAAAAATTTGACTCTCAGAAAATTATGAAAAATTCACCGTTGGATAATTTCGACGTCCTGATTCCAGAAATGACATTTATTTTATCTAAAAAAAATTCTAAATATGTTAATGTTCACTTTTAAAATAAAAACCAACATTTATCGAAAATTCACGGGTTTTGACAGAAATGGATTTTAAACCTTAATAAAAATTTTAATTGCATTCATAAAATTACAATATCATTTATATTTAATAAAAATTAATTTAATAATAATAATAATATTATTTTATTAAAATATTATTTAATTCAAAAATCCCTTAATTTAATAAAATATATTTCTTAATTAAATAATAACTAAAAACACCATTTGTACTTTAAAAACTATTTACAATGTATAAAAAATGACTAGAAATTATATTCATTATTATATAAAAAAAATAATTTACCTGAACATAGTACTACTTATTTGTTACATAACCCCTTAAAACAGCCGCATAAGACCTAAGGGTAAGGTGTGCGATGGTGACAAACTCTTGGGGCAGCTCGGATAACATCGCTCGAGTGGTAATCTCAATCAACTTCCACTTTTCCCGTAGACGGTCACGTTCGAGCTTGACATAATGATGTTCAGCTTGGGCTTGGTCAAGGGCGAAGCCCAAGGATGCCACCTCTTTTCCGAGCTCCGACAAATGAGCTTCGTATGGGGCAATTCTACTGGATGAGGCCATCGCTTCCTTTGTCTGAGTAAAATTGGGTTCGTTAAAGCCTTATATTTATACTAATCATGTGATCACTGTTCAACGACTATATTAACAACGGTCACAATTCTTAACATAAAACCAAAGAAGTTGACATCTTATAAAAACATTTTTCATAAAGAGACATTTAACTGGATCAAGAGGGATTTTCCATTAATGAAACTTTGGGTCGTTACAATATTCCCCCCTTAAGAAATTTCGCCCTCGAAATTTTCCTTTTCCCACATTAAAACAAATGCGGGTAACTCAGCTTCATCATATCCTCCGACTCCCAAGTCGCTTCTTCAAACTTGTGGTTTTTCCATAACACCTTGACGAGGGGCATTGTCTTATTTTGTAGAACTTTTTCCCTACGATCTAAGATCTTCACTGGTTGCTCCTCATAAGAAAGATCATCTTCCAATTATACCACCTCAGAAGAGAGTACATGTGAAGGGTCCGGTATGTACTTCCTTAAGAGGGATACATGAAAGACATCATGCACCTTGGACATAGTAGGTGGAAGTGCTAGTCGATAGGCCACAACCCCAACACGATCAAGAATATCGAAGGGGCCGATGTACCTTGGACTTAACTTCCCTTTCTTTCCAAACCTCATGACCTTATTCCACATAGATATGCGTAGAAACTCCATGTCTCCAACTTTAAACTCAAGGTCTCGTCGATGATTATCTGCATAAATCTTCTGTCGACTCTGGGCTGCCTTGATATGATGCTGAATGGTTTTCACCTTCTCCACCATTTCCTTGACTATTTCTGGTCCAAGCAGCTTACGTTCACCGACCTCATCCCAACATGCTGGTGTTCTGCACCTTTTCCCATACAGGGCTTCATATAGTGCCATTTGGATGCTAGAGTGGAAACTGTTATTATAAGAGAACTCAACCAGAGGAAGATGTTGATCCCATCCTCCTTTAAAGTCCATTGAGCACGCTCTCAACATATCCTCAAGTGTTTGGATATTCCGCTCGGATTGACAATCAGTTTGAGGATGATAGGCCATACTGAAGTTCAGTTCAGTATTCAGAGCATGTTGAAGACTCTTCCAAAACTTAGAGGTGAATCTTGGATCTCGGTTAGACACAATAGATAGTGGTACTCCATGCAACCTTACCACTTTCCTGATATATATCCACGCCAGTTGATCCAACGAGAAATCCTCTCGAATAGCAATGAAGTGTGTAGTCTTTGTAAGACGATCCACAACAACCTAGATTTCATTATTGCCTTTGGATGTCCTTGGAAGTCTGGTGACAAAGTCCATGGTGATGTTCTCCCATTTCCATTATGGTATGGGCAATGGTTGCATCATCCCCTTAGACTTCTGCCTCTCTGCCTTCACTTGCTGACACAACAGGCACTTTGATGTATATTCAGCGATCTCCTTCTTCATATTATCCCACCAAAAGTTTTCTCGGAGATCTTGATACATCTTTGTGCTCCCTGGGTGAATAGAGAAATTTAAACTATGTTCATCATCCAAAAGTTCCTTCTTCAGCTCCAGACTTTATGGAACACATAATCTTTTCCCAAACCACACAATTCCTTCTTCATTAACATTAAACTCTGAGGATTTCCCCTTTTTGATAGCTTCCACTTTTTCCTGAATTCCCACATAATCCTTTTGAGCATCCTTTAAACTTTCCAAAAGAGATGGTTGAGAAATCATTTGTGAAAGGATTGATGATGTTCCCTTATTTATGATTCCCACATCCATCTTCATCAAGTCTAAGAAGATTGGATCCTTCTCAATTCTCATCATTGATAGAATCGCTGGATCCTTTCTACTTAGGGCATCCTCCACCTTGTTCGCTTTCCCAGGTTGGTAATGTATTGAACATTCATAATCCTTGATGATCTCTATCCATATTCTCTGGCACATATTAAGTTCTTTCTATGTGAATATATATTTAAGACTCTTGTGGTCAATATATATCTCACATTTCTCTCCATAGAGATAATGCCGTCAGATTTTCAAGGCAAAGATAACCGCCGCCAACTCCAGATCATGCGTTGGATAGTTTCGCTCATGGATTTTCAACTGCCTTGAGGCATAGGATATCACTTTATCATTCTGCATCAGCACACATCCTAAGCCCTTCTTCGAAGAATCACTGAATACCACAAAAAGCTCCCCACTTGTGGGTAAAGTGAGAACGAGTGCAGTGATAAGCCTCCTTTTCAACTCTTTGAAGCTTTCTTCGCATTCATCACTCCAAGCAAACTTTACTTCCTTTCTAGTTAGCTTGGTAAGAGGGTTGGACAATCGTGATAAATTCCTCACAAATCATCGATAATATCCAGCTAACCCCAAGAAGCTACGGATATCCGTTACCGATTTTGGCCTCGACCATCCCTCAATTGCATCTGTTTTGGAGGGATCCATAGATATCCTATTGCTTGTGATGATATGGCCCAAGAATGAGACCTCCTTCAACCAGAACTCACACTTTCTGTACTTTTCATAGAGCTTATCCTTGCGCAAAGTCTCTAGTACAGTTCTTAAATGCTCCTCATGGTCCTCCTTGGTTTTGGAGTATATTAGAATATCATCTATAAAGACTACCACAAATTTGTCAAGGTAATCTCTAAAGACTCTGTTCATCAAGTCCATGAATATTTCTGGAGCATTGGTGAGTCTGAAAGGCATTAATATGAATTCATAGTGCCCGTATCTTGTACGAAAAGCAGTCTTGGGGACATCTTCCTTCTTCACCCTTACTTGATAATATCCCGACCGCAAGTCCACCTTAGAGAAGTATTATGCTCCACGCAGCTGATCAAACAAGTCATCGATTCTTGGGATAGGATACTTGTTCTTTATCGTGATTTTGTTAAGTTCACGATAATCGATACAGAGCCGCATTGACCCGTCCTTCTTCTTGACGAAGAGGACTGGTGCACCCCATGGTGAAGCACTTGGGTGTATAAACCCTTTATCCAGATTCTCCTGTAGTTGTTTCTTCATCTCTTCAAGATCAACAACAGCCATTCTATATGGAGTCTTAGATATTGGTAATGCCCCAGATATAAGTTTAATTGAGAACTCAACATCTCTTCTAGTAGGAAGACCAGACAGTTCCTCAGGAAACACTTCAATGAATTTCCTCACAATAGGCATTTCTTCAAGGATGGTTTCTTCTTTGGACTCAATCATTTGAGCCAAATATGCATTCCCATAGGGCATTAATATCTATTCTTGAGATGATGGAGCTAAAGGAGATTCATCTTCCTCCTGACACTTGTAAAGAATCAGGGGTCTATTCTCCATATGGAGTGTGATTTCCCTCTCCCGACAATTTATGTTGGCTCTATATAAGGAAAGCCAATCCATGCCAAGAATTGCATCAAATTCCACTAAAGGGAGTATGACGAGGTTCGCCGGGAAATTCAATCCACAGATTATAATAGGGGAGGACTTATATTCATGGGATGCAATGATTGCCCCATTTTCCGTACTCACCGACATCTTTACTTCCATGATTTGTGGTGGTGCTGGGATTGTTCTACTAAACTTTAGAGATATAAAAGAATGCATAGAACCTGAATCAAAAAGTACGTTCGCTATTCTTGAATGAATAACTAGCGTACCTATCACCACTTTGTTGTCGGGGTTCACTTTGGCAGAAGTGATGGAAAAAGCTCTTCCTTGCTGTCTTGGAGGTTGTTGGTTGCCTCCTAAAGCCCTTGGATTAGGGCACTGATTTGAAAAATGACCCGGTTCTTTGCATTTATAGCATTTAACAATGCGTTGAGGTTCGAACGAAGCGTTCCTATCCTCTGTCGCAGCCGCGGGTCCTTTTTTCCGACAGTTAACAGCTAGGTGCCCTTCTCTTCCACACCTGAAGCATTTTCTCGCCCCCTTAAGGCAATTTCCAGGGTGCTTCTTTCTGCACTTTTGGCAAGTGGGGTGCTGGAACTTCTTAACACCGTTGGATTTATCCATCGGACCACCAGTATTTAATTCCACCTTACGATTCTTGTCCCCATGATACCCCTATGATTCCCCGATCTCCATTTTGACCTTGAGGGCACATCAGACAATTTCCTCATAGCTGTCGAAGTCACAGATCGCTAATGCTTTCCGCAAGCTAGGCTTCAGCCCACCAAAGAAGTGGTCAACCTTGCATTTGGGGGTAATGACAAAGCCGGAAGCGTATCGTACAAGACTTGTGAAGTTTGCCTCATACGCTCCAACAGATTCTTTATCTTTTTGCTTGAGGGAAAGGAAGTCCCTTTCCATCTTAAGCCGAAGGGTGCGCGAAAAATATTTATCGAAAAACATCTTTCGGAATTCCTTCCATTCCAAAGCCTCGATCTCCTCCTAAGGCTTCGTATTTTTGATCAATGTCCACCATTGATCAGCTTCACCCTCCATACAATAAGCAGCCAGGAGAACCTTCTCTTGTTCAGAACATTGGATGATGGAGAAGATCTTTTCAATGGAGTTGATCCATTGTTCAACGATCATGGGATCGGATGATCCACTAAAAGTAGGAGGCCTTTGTCTCATGAAGCTCTTGATAGTGACTTGTTCTTTCTTAGGGGGGGTTGAACGTTCCTCTTGACCCATTTTTCTATTCAAAACTTGAGTTAGCTGAGAGATAAGCGTGACAAAGTTCATGATTCCCGCTCTCATTGGATTGTGCATCTCATTAGTACAATCATCACACTGATCTTCACAACGGTTGTTATCCCGAGTCCTCCTATTACCGGCCATTGGATGGAATAAAAGGAAAGTTAGGGGTAACACATAAAGGGTAATCCAAAGACAAAAGTTGATGACTTATAAATAAACTTTCATTTCCTTAACACATGAGTCTATAGGCTTCAATCTAGGATTTTCATGATCTACTTTCGAACATATATTCTTAGGGGATTTTTTTTAATTCCCTTAATAAGGGTTCATACTAAGCTTGTTAATTTACCAAAGCATATCCCCCGGGAGTGTCGTAACCAAGAGTGCATCAAGGCCTGTTGTCGTGCACCAGTTCCCGTTCGAGTCTAGCTCAAAGCGGTGTTTTCGGGTTTTACCCCTAGGATACATCTGTGCCAGAGCCGCCTCTACCTGCTCGTATCCAGACAGAGATGCATTTTTTTGATAAACCACTTACTTAGTATTTACCAAATCTTAGGGATGTTTTTATTATACTTAGTCTTGTATCTAAGTCTTTACTAGGGTTTCCTAATCCCAAAAATAACTAAACCTATCCTCTGATACCAACTATGACAACCCTGCTTTTTATTACAACTTAAACATGCTTTATTACATAAAACTTCACTTGATACAACAAAGAAGATTGAGAGGTTTAGTGTCTTTGGGGCTTAGGATCATTACATAAAAACTTAAAACATGAAATACAACATCTTTATTGAAAACTTCCTTTACATGACCACTACATTCCCTCGTACTTAGCATTGCATGTGATAACCTGAGGACATGCATAAGAAAAGGGTGAGCTATAAAGCCCAGTAAGGGAGTACACATGGAATAACATGAGGAGTAAAATACATGTTAGACAATAGGAATATCAATAGAACATAAAAGAAACATGAACATAAAGTCATGATAAAGCATGATAATCATAACATGGAAATGTGGCAACAACACTTAACATTGAATTAGCATGAGCCAAGGCTCAT
This sequence comes from Viscum album, assembly GCA_963277665.1. Lineage (NCBI taxonomy): Eukaryota > Viridiplantae > Streptophyta > Magnoliopsida > Santalales > Viscaceae > Viscum > Viscum album. Next base: position 2,037,363,513 of record OY728136.1, read on the forward strand.
TGCACATGGAGCATGAGTAAAACCTCATTGCACATGAAGCACGAGTAAACCCTCATTGCAATTGAATTAGCATGAGTCAACACTCAATGCACATGACGTATCATGATACTATACTTTACCCAATGCATTGGAGCGCTATAAGGGCGCACCCTTCTTAAACATTTCATTTCATGCATAAGTGTGCCACATGGATCATAAAACATGGATTCATAAAACATAATTATTTATTCCACAAAAAAGGAATGTGGAATTAATACATGAAACTTTATAATCAATAAGTAAAGGTGCATAAATGTGGATACCCTTGATGGAGAAATGGGCATGGTATCCATTACACAATGGCATTGGCTTAGAAAATCGGTGCGATTTCGGCAGCGTAACGGCGTGACATAAGAATTCATAAAAAAAGGTTGATGAGAGAGAAAGGGGTTCCTCATCATATTTATATGTAATGGAAAGTAAGGAGGTCATATAGATACATGTCCCAACAATTTTAATGGAATTTAGATTCATGATACAAAATTATTGCTTGAATGTAAAAGAAGAGAGAGAAGTTCCTTTCGGAATTTCGGCATAGTAACAGGTGTACATGTGAGGCATTTAATGAGAGAGAAAGGGGTATCCCATAATTCAAACAATAATAGGGCAATATGGGGGAGGTGTGAAACCATACCCCATCATTAATAACTGAAATTAAAAGGGAAATACAACTTAAAGAAAATTGTACAAAATGAGAAAGGAAGAAAAAACCCTTACTTGGAAGTGTGCTTCCAAAGGCTAGAGAGAGGCTTGTGAGAGGCTTCTTGGGAGCTTGGGGAACCTTGGGAGGATTCTAGAGAGAGTAGGGCAGAGTTTGGACGAACTCCAAGGGATTTTAGTGAGGAGGAAGTGGGAGCTTGGGTGGGTTTATATAGGAAAGGTGAGGGAATTCTTTATTATTTAGGTTTGGGTCCCCTTACATTAAATTAATCCAAACCACAAACTATCCCATGGTTTTTGCCCATGGTTTTTGTAAAAGGGAAGATGAAAACAATATTTTATAATGCCCAAGTCTGAACTTCTTAAAATAATAAGGTTGCTTATGTGGAGGTGAGTCACACTCCCATGGAAATTAATTTAAAAAGGCAAAGTGTTGAATAAGTCTTGAGGGGTTCATTAATGTTTTGAAAAGCAAGTCAAACAAACCCAAAATCACATTATTTTAATGATAAAACATATATTGTCTGAACATAAGGATTATGGTATTTTATTACATCACCATTGGGTCATTATGATGTCATAAAACACATTATATATTTAAACGGTATTTAATTTTTACCCAAAAATTTGACTCTCAGAAAATTATGAAAAATTCACCGTTGGATAATTTCGATATCCTGATTCCAGAAATGAAATTTATTTTATCTAAAAAAATTCTAAATATGTTAATTTTCACTTTTAAAATAAAAACCAACATTTATAAAAAATTCACGGGTTTTGACAGAAATGGCTTTTAAACCTTAATAAAAATTTTAATTGCATTCATAAAATTACAATATCATTTATATTTAATAAAAATTAATTTAATAATAATAATATTATTTTATTAAAATATTATTTAATTCAAAAATCCCTTAATTTAATAAAATAGATTTTTTAATTAAATAATAACTAAAAACACCATTTGTACTTTAAAAACTATTTACAATGTATAAAAAATGACTAGAAATTATATTCATTATTATATACAAAAAATAATTTACATGAACATAGTACTACTTATTTGTTACATAACCCCTTAAAACAGCCGCATAAGACCTAAGGGTAAGGTGTGCGATGGTGACAGACTCTTGGGGCGGCTCGGATAACATCGCTCAAGTGGTAATCTCAATCAACTTCCACTTTTCCCATAGACGGTCACATTCGAGCTTGACATAATGAAGCTCAGCTTGGGCTTGGTCAAGGGCGAAGCCCAAGGATGCCACCTCTTTTCCGATCTCTGACAAATGGGCTTCGTATGGGGCAATTCTACTGGATGATGCCATCGCTTCCTTTGTCTGAGTAAAATTGGGTTCGTTAAAGCCTTATATTTATACTAATCATGTGATCACTGTTAAACGACTATATTAACAACGGTCACAATTATTAACATAAAACCAAAGAAGTTGACATCTTATAAAAACATTTTTCATAAAGAGACATTTAACTGGATCAAGAGGGATTTTCCATTAATGAAACTTTGGGTCGTTACACATTTTGAGTCATACCGGTCGCATCATACATCAGTTTGACACGAGACTGCTTCAGACATGTCACAAAGAACTTATGAATCATTGTTCTAAATTATAAATACAATCAAAGTGAGTTTTCTTATTTTTCAGTGAGTGACGCGTTTTGAGCTAAAATGTCAATTTTAAACTGATAACAGACACTTTTAGTCATATCGGTCACACTGTTCATCAGATTGAGGTGTGGTTAATTCCTACATGTCACAAATGACTTATGGATTGTTGTCTAAAAGTATCAAAACGATCCTAATGCATTTTCTCAATTTTCAGTATGAAACTTGTTCTTTTTACTAAAAATACTAACAATTTTAAATAAAAATAGACACTTCGAGTCATACCGGTCACATCTTCATGCTATCTCTGTACATTCTTCCATCAGGTATGCTGCCCACTTGTTTCTAAACAAATCTATCTCATATTGTGAATAAGAGTCTTTTTAAAAATCACGGTGGTACTGAAAAAATATAAATACACAAAGGATTAATAAGTATTTTAAATGAAATAGTAATTATCTTCGAAAATACCTCTTCAGGGATGATGGTTTGTTCATGGAATACGATCTCTTTTATAAATTTACAAACATAATAACCACAGTCTTTATCATTTGTTTGTTTCAGGAACTTCAGATACATTGAGAAAAATAAGTAATTTTTTTATATGTGTTTGGACAGTGAAATCTTATTATACATACCTTGATTTTTATCCAATTGTAGTACTTGTGATCTTCCTTGTCCTTTTCCCCTGGCCTCATTCCATGATGTAGACGATATTCACGCACTGCCCTATCATAATAGAATCCTGATTAAAAGATAATAGAAATTATATAACTAGATGTTTAGTTCTAAAATTTTGGATGTAGTGTATTAAAAATTGACAAATTCCATCATTTTTGGTTGGTTTGTTTGATACCCATGCATTGAATCCAAGAAATAAATATTTGTAGTATCCAAATTGACCACAATGAGCATCTAATACTGCCGAAAAACAAAAAAAAGAATAACTAATGAAAGAAATTAAAATATATTTGATATGAATAAATTGTATAGTTTTACCCCTGCATCATTGGTATTAAGAAGAGTCTATCATCCATAATTTTGCTGTTAAATGATTTGAGCAGGCCTGTCACTATTTCACCCTCTTTCTTGGATTTTATATCTATTTGTTATGTAGAGGTGACATGAGGACTATTAAGTCCAAATTTTTGTTCATGGGGAAATCCATTCAATTTTTTTTTCATATATACACCTGTGAAAAATATGAAATGTATTTAGTCATAATTATCATAGTATATCAGCTTTTGGAAAGTCAATTCATGAAAACATACCTCATGTATACATTTATAACTGAGCTTCCTAACCAATCATACTCCAGGATTTCACTTACATGTCAACACTATTGAAATCTGGATCTTCCCCGCTGTACATATTTTCATAAAAAAGAATTGTGTGAACCCCACCGTCTTTCAACTTCATATTCACATGAGTCTGCAATGATAATAAATGCAGGTATAGAACGAGTGGGTTTAAGGTGATTTTGGTAGATCATTTTGATCAGTTGGTTGATCCTTGAGATGGGTTTGAGCTACTCTTTCTTTTCACCCCCTTCCCTGTGTCCGTCTGTAATAACATTCATCGGTTCAGACATTTTTTCATTAAATTTTAAAGGTTTATCTTGATTTTTTTTAGAAATGAATACCTTCTTGTCAACATGTTTTTTACAAGATGTGGTGGCCATGCGATGAATGTTCCAAGATCTTGTTTGATCTTATTAATATCTTTATCATCAATTGGAATATGTAGATCGATGCTTGACTCGTGGGCTATGTTAATCATCACTTTGACATGACCCTCTGGAAGTGGTCTGTTGTGTAGCATGACATTATGGATATTGAACACTGTAGTCCTCACTATAAGGCGATGGGTGAGTGTTGATAAATATAAATCATAGTCATTTTCACCCTGTACAATATCAGTGCAGAAAATGTATCAATGTCTATATGATTCACAATTCGCAGAAACAACTATGAGAACATTGATTACCTTAGCTAAGACATGTTTTTGAGGGGAATGGCTCACCTCAAAGTCAGTAGGGGGTGGGGCAGGATCTTCACACACTGGTTGTTCTTGAGTTGTTTCTTCTCTTTTCCCCCTCCATCATATTTTCCATGAACTCTCTATGTAATTTCATATATTCTTTAAGGATATCTATTCTTTCTCGCATCATTTTTATTTATTCACTTTGATCCTCCTCTTGTTTTTTTCTCAAAAAATGTTCGGGGTGTCACCCCAAAACCCGCACCTCTGACGTGACCATACTTTTCTAGTTGCTTTAAGGACACTAAAAGTATGTCTGCATCCGGTTTGGATGTTGATGATTCCTGTGACTATGTTAGATAGAAAATGTAGAAAAATAAGCAATCGTTTTTATGTAATATCGATTTAAATAAAAACAAATATTTTTTATGTCATACTTACACATATTTCTTACACTTTTTGTGTGTTTTCATCTATTAGTATCCCATCCTTATTTACATGCGCCTCCTTCCATATAACATGGCATGGGATGGAAGTGACATTGGATTTGGATTCACTTATCTGCATATAAATAGAGGAACATAGTTATGGTGTTGTTTTATGTCATATAAAAGTATTACGGTAGATTTAAAATATGTACCAATTTTTTTTCAAATGAAGCGTACCCCATTATTGCTTTACGGTAGGGGTATGCTGGTTTTGTTACTCATTCCATATTTTCATCAATCATTTTCTGTTTCATAAATAAAAAACTATCAATCACAGTGATGAATACACATATCGTTAAACAATGTATTACCAAATACAATATACCTGAAAATACTGCTCCTCACGATGACTAGTAAACGCATCCCATGCTCCTTGGGTTATTAGGTGTGCATAAATAGAAGGTGGGTGTGGGTTTATTTTCCCTTCAACATCTTTAAGATAACATTTCGTTAAAATTGTGAAAAATCCTCTGTGAATCCTTCCAGCAACCCTTAATACATATTCCTTGTGTGAGTCATCCGCTATAAATTCACTCTACAAGGGATGATGAAGAGTAAGTCCATATCTCATTATTTTATTTTTTAGTAAATTAAAGAAATGATATATCATAATGTTACTGTAATATCTCCCCATATTAGTGTCTTAAGACCAATGACAACATGGTGCCACGACTGTACATCAATCGGCACGTGTTTCCAAGTGATGATTCCAATGTAACTACTGAACATGGACTTGTTAGGGTTAACATGTTGGCCCCACTTATTCCATATGACCTCATATTTGATTCCTTTAGCTTTTACCTTAAGGATTTTTGATAACACCGTCAAACTATAGTGCTCCTTTTTTTTCTACGTTGCTAGTGTTTTGGTGCTAAACATTTCCTTAGTTTCAACATCATCAATATGTTTCTTCGGAGCACTAGCATCAACATGTGCAGATGGTGGTTGTACCTCTACATTGGGAGAAGCAGGAGGAACGGGTTGAGAAACTTGTTGGTCCTCTACATTGTAAGCAGCAGTAGGTTAAGAGACCTGTTGTGTCTCGGGATTAGGAGCATCATTACATGCAGAAGCCATTATTTTCAGAAGTGGTTCAACATTTAATTTAGATTACATAAAATCAACATCGAACAGATAATAACATAAGTTAAGATGATGTATATTACAAAAAAGTATAACCTGATTATTGAACTATTTTTTTAAAGGGTGAAGGGATTTGACCCAACTATCGACCATCCAAATCCCTTCATTGTGGTCTCCTATGACATACAAAACTCCATCTACATTGGGACCGCTGCAAAATGATTCCGACGTCCCAATGAAAGGGTCACCCTCCGTTGAATTTTTATTTGACCCTTTAGTGGTTTTGGTGGATAACAGTACAATTGACCAGTTTCGATTTGCGGGATCTAGAACATAAAATACTTTTACTTCCTGTGATGCCATTATAAATGGTTTTCCTTTGTACCCTTCCTTACTGAAATCAAAATTCACAAATCCCAACTCATCTATTTTAACATCACTCCTGTTATCAACCCACTTGTATTGAAAAATTTGCACTTGGAAGTTCATATAATCCAACTCCCATATTTGTTTGATGATGCCAAAGTATAACATATTCACATGAATTAGATTTCTATCCTTAGCACTGGAAACATGCATCGCTTCATCCACAAGTGTAACTCCACTATTCTGCATGGTACTGTCTTCATCACGTTCATTAGTATAGAATGTATAACTGTTAATTACATAATCATTATAAGATAATACATACACACTTGGTCCTCTGGCTAGACATCGAAGTCATTCTAAAATTGATTCTGTATTTTCATCTGACTCCTTAAATATATAGTCCCAAAACTATCCTATAAACTGTCGATTATGTGTATTTGATATCCATTTTTCAACCCTTGATGGATTCAAATGCCTAATAATTTCTTTGTGGGTTTCAACATATGGATCAACCTCCAAACTATTATGAAAAATATAAAGGTGGGCCTGCTCCCAATCTGTAATATTGATTATGACAACCTCTCTTCTAGAAATTCCTTCACCCGCAAGCCACCTGGTGTGAAGAGATTTCAATAGACCAATTATTTCCACACTGAACAGCTATTCAGTACAAAATTCAATGACTTCCTCAACAATATATCGCTTCATAATATAACCCTCTGTTCGACTTCGATTTTTGACATACCTTTTCAATATCTTCATATACCATTCAATGGGGTACATCCATCTATAGTGTACAGGACCACATAGTCAAATCTCTCTCACCAAGTGAACCATAAAATGAACCATCATATCAAAGAATTTCGATAGGAAGAACATTTCCAATTCACATAATATGACGAAAATTTCTCTTTCCATACACGACAATTTTTCCGGGTCTATAACTTTAATACATATAGCTTCGAAGAATAAACAGAGCTTCGTTAATATATAATGGAAATTCTTGGGTGTGGAATTCATGTGATTTCAGACCCTTTAACTTTAAATCAGTCATTGATATGATGTTCTTGATATTCGATGAATACCCCTCTTGAACCTTTACGTCATTCAAGAAGTTGAAAAAATGATATCTCTCCTTCCTAGAAAGAGTGTTAGTAACTGGAGGAAGAAAAGTTCATTTTTCACCCTTCACTAACACCAACTCTTCTTGTATTCCCATGTCAACCATATCCAACCTAGCTTTAATTCCATCCTTTTTTTGCTGGGTGGATTTAGCAATGTGTCGATGACATTATCACATACATTTTTTTCAACATGCATAACATCAAGAAAGTGTTTGATGTATATGTAATTCCAATATGGTAATTCAAAAAAAAAACTGATCCCTTTTTCCAACTTGTTTTCATAAGGTTTTTCAAAAACAGTTTACCAAAATCAATGTCCAAATCTTTTAATTTATCAAATAGTTGATCAACAATTAGTGGAGATGGTGATGTAAATTCTTTTGAACTTCCATCGAATGATGTCATCCAAAATCGACGCTTATGTCATCAGGGTAGAAATCTATAATGTCATAGAAACACATCTTTCAATGAATGTTTCAACCCAATTAACTGTGTACCTTGTTTGTATATGGGACACCCATAACTTCTTTTAATGATATATCCTGACAAATTTCCATAATCAGGAAAGTCATTTATCATCCCATACAACATGGATCTCAATGTGAAATCTTAATTTCTATAAGAATCATACAACGTAACACCTGAATCTCATAATAATTTCAAATCCTCGATCAATGGATTCAAATAAACATCAATATCATTAACTAGTTGTTTCGGTCCTGATATAAGAATAGATAGCATGATGTGTTTTCATTTCATACATAACCACGGTGGAAAGTTATAATTTACCAACATAACTGGCCATGTACTATGAGTGCTACTTTGAAAAACAAAAGGATTCACTCCATCTGTAGATAACGCAAGACAAAGGTTTCTCGGCTTGTTTCCAAAACCAGGATACTCATGATTGATTCTCTTCCACTAATGAGAGTCTACTGGGTGACATATTTTCCCATATTTATTTCTTCTATTTGCATGCCACGTCAATTTTCCTACGGTCTCCTCACTTCCATATAGGTGCCTAAACCTTGGAATTATTGAAAAATACCATAAAAATTTTGTAGGATCAGATTCATCTTTCTTGTATCAAGAAAAACCACCCTTTGGGAATTCTCTAAGTCATTTATGGTTCTTTAGAAACAATATAAAATCATTTAGGTATGTGTGTATTCATTCAGAGATCATACCCATCAAACATAGCATTCGTTTGGCATCGTATGTTCAGATTGAGAGCTCATTATCTTCTGGGAACATGTCATTCAAGAGAGCAAGTAATTATGTAAAACTAGAATCACTCCATTCATTGCCTACTTTCAAATTATACAACTTCATTATGGTTGAAAATGCTGTATATTTAGTGCAAACACCATATAAATGCGTCTTTTCATAACTCTTTAACTACTCAAACAATTTTGGGTAATCACAAAGTTCATCTTCAAATGTCCTTTTCATTTTTTCAATAAGATCTTCATCATCATTCACATCTATAATCACGTCCTTGATACAATCTTATTCATTTTCTCCACTTGTAATCATATTATATGATCCATAAAATGCACTCTTATCCTAGCCACTAGCTAAATTCACTTTTACCCCGTGTTTATTCCAAAATTTATAACTTTGATCTATTCCATGACAGATAAAGTGTTCTTCTAACTTCTATAGACTAACTTTTCTTGAAGAACAACAACATAAACACAGACAAAGAATTTGACAAGGTTAATATGTATGATCTTTTGAAAACTTGATGAACTCTTTCAATCCATCTTCATACTCTCTTGTCAAATGATTGGCATCTATCCAGTCTTTATTCATATCTATCCTAATTGATTCGGTGATATAATTTTTAACAAAATAAATAGACAAAATGTTGATATAAAAATTAACCAAGGCTAAAAACAGTTATAGAGTTTAATTCTCCTTTGAAAAATATTTATAAAATCACAGTTGAAATCCCATAAAAAACCAACCATTTATACAAATTTCTCTTTTAAAATAACACACCCTTTTTAAAATAAACCAATTAGTTTCAAACACTCTTTCTCAAAACCCCAACTCCTTTTTTATAAAGCATTCAAGGAAACTTCATGGTACAATAATGTTAATCATTTAAAATGAGAAACAAGCCTCTATATTTTACAAATTTTCATTTAAAACTTCACACAACCCTTGTTAAAATGAAACCAGCATTACATATGCTTTCAAAACATTCACATCCCTTTATTAAATCCAATCAGGTGAGTTGAGAAGCACTTCACATGAAACCTAAGTCCATGAAAAGTGTTTAAATCATTTTAAAGTTATTTAAAACCAAAAAAGGTACGTTGAACAAATTTTTCAAACAATTTTTTTAGTGTATTCCAATAACACCTCATGGAAAGAACCACTATTTCCAAATCTAGGAAAGGATTTGGGAAGTTTATTTTATGTGTTCTCAAATTTCTAGACCCATAAGAAACCACATGACCATCATGGAATAAAAATGTTCAAATCCCAACTCCTAACACATCACAATATAAGCCATACTCATTACCCAACTCATTCATGGTTAAGATTGGTGTTTTCATCGATCTCCCATTAAGATCTTAGAAGGATCACTCATGAACATCTAAATTATCATATTGAGCTACACAAATTAGGTCAGGTCTCGTATAATTCTATGTCTATTTCAATGGTATTATCATAGATGGAGATTTAAAGTTAGTAGTTTCTCCCTATCTCATATAATTCAAATATCATCTTATAATCCTACACCATCTCACATAGAGTCTTATTTACTACCATGCCTTATCCAGACCATCAATTTAGGGAGTATAACTAGCCTATTAAAACTTAAGCATTGTTACAAAGGGTAGAGATTAAGAACCCACTCTAGACCAATCACCTGATTCCTAAAAAAATCATAACTCATTCTTATAAAAATATCCGAAAAGGAAAGTTAAAAGGGAATCAAAACCCAAATAACTCCAACATCAACACTAGTGACCCCCGATAACTCACCACATCCCATCATCCAACCATAGAACAATATGAACATCAAGAACAAAACAAAATAGGGCACTGAAAAAGGAGATATAAGAGCATCATACATGTCACGACCCATCCACCGGGGACCATTCCGTGACTAATTGGTATCAGAGGAGTCAATTATACCATAGAAAATAGGACTCTGATCTTTTTAACGACAATAGTGTTAAGTGTAGTGAGTGTGGTTATCAGTTTAGGGAATCCAGTGTTGGTGCGGCGGCCGATGTATCCATACACCAGGACCCTGACTTCTGATTTCTGACTCAGTGCACAAAAACACTAATTGTGCGTGTGTTTTTCAAGAGTTTTCTTTGTGATATATTTGAGTCATATCACTAGGTATAACTTATTGAATGTGGCACACCTGTTTCTTTTTAGGATGCCTCCACACAGACAGCCAGCTAGGGTTCCAGGTCTAGTACGCATTGTTAGCCCACCGAGCGATGAGGTCTCGGTGCAGGGCCCACTTCCAGTAGAGGAACCGGTGGAGGCACCGGCTATATAATTACCCGTTGGGCCATCGATGCCACCAGCCCCAACAACAGAGAGTGCATGCCACTTGATCACGTTGCACGAGTTCCAGCGCCAGAGACCACCTAGGTTCAGGGGTGAGACAAACCCACAAGCAACTGAGGATTGGTTGGAGGCTTTAGTGAGAGTCTTATGACTGGTAGGGACACCGGCTGGTCTCATGGTGATCCTTGCCACTAGTCTTCTATAGGAAGTAGTAGGCAGATGGTGGAGCTTGATGCTCCAGGTTCATGACGAGGTGACGCTTCTCTGGGCAGACTTCAAGAGCCTGTTTCGGGCATAGATTGTCCCAGCGACCACTAGTGCTGAAAATGTTTTTACGACGGTTATTTTTTATTTTTTACATCGTATTTTGGCCAAAGTTATTACAGGAGACATTATAAACATTTTTTTTACGTCGGTTATTTTATAACCGACGTAAAAAATGCAAATCCGAAGCATTTTTTTACGTCAGTTGATAAAAACCTGATGTGGAAAACACTTCAGAGTCATGGTTTATTACGTCGTTTATTTAATAACCGACATGGTATATACTCTTTCATGTCAGTTATTATATAACCGACATCATAAATCACTCCTCCGAATCATTTTTCACGTCGGTTATTTTCACAACCGACGTGATAAACCTGTCTGCCAAGCGGTTTCCAATGTTGGTTAAATAATAACCGAAGTGAAAACATATCTACTACGTCGGTTATAAAATAACCGATGTAAAAAACCATTCATTTCCATTTATTACATCGATTATGAAATAACCAACATAAAAATTATTTCCCATGCATTTATTACATCGGTTTCCAAATAACCGACGTTAAAACTAATCCCAATTCATTTTTTTAAATAAAACCAATAAACCACTATTATTCCCTGCCAAAAGACCTGAAAAGACCAAAAAATTACTAGAAATAGACCAAAAATAGACCAAACCCCCCTACCCCACTGGACAGCCCCCACCACCGACCAACCACTACTATGCCCTACCAAAAGACCTGAAACAGACCAAAAACATACCAAAAACAGACCAAAACCCAACCAAAAATAGACTAGAACCCCCCCCCACTGTACAGCCCCCACCACACCCATGGACACCCTGAGACCAAAAACAGACCAAAACCCTACCAAAACCCCCCCACCCCACTGGACACCCCCACCACACCCCTGGACACCCCACACCCCTAGAATGCCCCCACCCCCTGGATAGCCCCCCACACCCCTGGACAATCCCCCACCCTCCTAGACACCCCCACCCCCGGGAAAACACTCCCACACCCCCTGAACATCCCTCCCACACCCCTAGAACCCCCACCCTTCTGGACACCCCCACCCCACTGGACAACACTCCTCTTGACATCCCTCCCACACCCCTAGAACCCCCCACCCCACTGAACTGACCCCACACCCCTGGACACCCCTGGACATCCCCCCACTCGCTTGGACATCCCTCCCACCCTCCTGGACACCCTCCCACCCTCCCACCCCACTAGACAGCCCCCACCACACCCCTAGACACCCCCACCTCACTGGACACCCCCCATACCAAAAACAGACCAAAACCCGACTGAAACTAGACCAGAAACCCCCCACCCCACTGGACATCCCCCACCACACCCCTGGACACCCCCACACCCCTGGACTACCCCCACCCCCTGGAAATCCCCCCACACCCATGGACAACCCCACACCCTCCTGAACACCCCTACCCCTTGGACAACACTCCCACACCCCTGGACAGCCCTCCCACACCCCTAGAAACCCCCACCCTCCTGGAAACCCCCCAACCCACTAGATAGAACTCCCCTAGACAACCCTTACACACCCCTAGAAACCCCCTCCACCCCAATGGACTGCCCCCCACACCCCTGGACACCCCATGGACATCCCCCCACTTATCTGGACATCCCTCCCACCCTCCTAGACACCCTCCCACCCTCCCACCCCACTGGACAGCCCCCACCACACCCCTGGACACCCCCACCTCATTGGACACCCCCAGACCAAAAACAGACCAAAACCTGACTGAAACCAGACCAGAACCCCCCCCCCCCCCACTGGACAGCCCCCACCACACCCCTGGACACCCCCACACCCTTGGACTGCCCCCAACCCCTGGACAACCACCCACACCCATGGACAACCCCCCACCCTCCTGAACACCCCACCCCATGGACAACACTCCCACACCCCTGGATAGCCCTCCCACACCCCTATAAACCCCCACCCTCCTGGACCTCCCACCCCACTGGATAGAACTCCCCTGGATAGCCCTCCCACACCCCTAGAACCCCCACCCCACTGAACTACCCCCCACACCCCTGGACACCCATGGACATCCCCCCACTCACCTGTACATCTCTACCACCATATTAGACACCCTCCCACCCTCCCACCCCACTAGACAGCCCCCACCATGCCCTTGGACACTCCCACCTCACTGGACACCCCCAGATCAAAAACAGACCAAAACTCAACCAAAACCAGACCAGAACCCCCCCACCCCACTGGAAAACCCCCACCACACCCCTGGACACACCTGGACTACACCCCCACCCCTCTGGATAGCCCCTGGACAGCTGGTGTTGGGAGAGGAGGCACCACCATCCCTCGAGGGGTTGAATGCCGCTGGAAGGTACTCGTCACTCTCACATGCGAAGCTTGAGCTCTCAAAATATTTCACTAATGCTTTATTACCCTTTAAAAATCATTCATTCTATCACTTTTATTCCTGTATAACCATGGGGAAAACACCACCATGTGTGACTAAAATACCTGGATCTTGTCGGTGGTAATCTCCTGGATCTTGTGAGACTGGAAATGATGCTCCCAAGGCTGCCCATGAGACGCCTGAAACTGCCTCCACATAGCCTTGGAGCTTGTGAAGTTCACATAATCATATCCCTTATTGCACCCCATACTCAAAAAACAACATAGACATCAACTCCATCAAATAAGAAAACACTTTCATAAGTAAAAAAATCAAGGAATATATTGCTAACTTGAAGTCAATGGGCAAGTATACAAAATCAAATGATGACGGAAGATCCAAGAGATTGCCACCTCCAAGATCCAGGTATTTTAGTCACACATGACGACGTTTCCCCTGGTTATACTAGCATCAAATTGATAGAATGAATGATGTTTACAGGGTAAGAAAGCATTGGTGAAACATTTTGAGAGATCAAACTTCGCATGTGAGAGTGATGAGTACTTTCCAGCGGCGTTTAGCCCCCCGAGGGATGGTGGCGCCTCCTCTCCCACCCCTTGGAATGACCCCCCATCCTCATGGACACCCTGGAAACCCCCACCCCACTGGACAACCCTCCCACACCCCTAGAAACCCCCCTCACCCCACATGACACCCCAGACCCCTGAACACCCCTGGACAACCCCCCACTCCCCTGGACAGCCCTCCCACCCTCCTGGAAACGCTCCCACCCCCTGGACTACCCCCACTCTCATGGACACCTAGGACACCCCCATCCCACCGGACATCCCTCCCACACCCCTGGATACCCCCACCCCACTGGACACCCCCACGCCCTTGGAAACCCTCCCCCCAAACCAGAATCCATACCAGAAAAACCGTCATAAGTAGACCAAAAAAAGAAGTAGAGAAAAATTAAACATTCACATATATAAAATTCAAAATTTACAATGTCAAATTAAAAAAAACTAAATCCAACCTAAACGACTACCAAATACACAATTACAATGACAATATTCAAAATTACATTTTACACTACAAACAACTAAAATTCAATCAAACCTGTAAAATAATTTGACCATTACACTTGTAAGTGTTTGATGTCTTGAGCACTATAGGATTGAGGGCCATCAAATAGATACAAATTAAAAGGATATTAGTTAATGTGTATAATGAATAAATAAAATGAAATATTATGGCAAAGTTTAAAAGGAAATCTTACCAGGTCAAAGTTCACAACTGTTCTAATTGTTATTATTCCATGCATAAATATTAACATATAATATCCGCATTCGATGACACCTTGTTATTCATGAAAATTTTGTTTTAATGAGTGTAAATTCAATATATTATTTTTATGTAATAAATCAAAAAGTACAAATTATAAATGTATATTTATCTTTACATTTACATATTTGATCTTCACACTCCTTTTCTTTGTGTTTTTTTGAAAGTAGACCCATACCCTGTTAGAAAATAATAAGAATGGGATAAATTTAAAATTTATTATAATATATAAAACTATTGAGAAATTGAAACTTACTTTTCCAACATTTTCTTAAAATTTTCCCGCACATCTCCATGGATAGAGCATATCCAATAAAGTGTTTTCTCCCTTGGAAAAAAAAACACCTAATACCCAATGATCACTGATAAAAGAAAATTTAAGGTTAGTGGTTTTTTATGTTAAAAGATAATGAATTATTTGAGATATATGGGTTTCATACCTCTCACAAAAAGGAATCATCCAACATTGTGTGACTATATTTTGTTCAAATCTTTTAGCAATATAAAGCATTCTTTGTTCCTCATCCAATGCACGTGATTCAAGGGAAATCAAATACGGGTCCACGAATCCATATACATCTGTCCACTCATTATTCTCACAAATGTTATAAAGATACCTAATACAAAACAGACATAAGTATACATTTTTAATAAATATAATGCAAGGAAAAGGTGTTAATACTTACATGGAAAAAATTTTCACCACATTGATGCCCAACTTATCTTTAGTAACAAGCTCCATGATATCAGTTTTCACAATACCCACAGTTATTGCACGTACACAAACATGAGCTTCCATCGGAAACTCATAATGATCCGCCAACAAATTTGAATATCTTGACAATCTGTCAAGACTACTAGAATCTGTATCTGATGTCAAATCCATTTGTCTTTGTTGTTGTCTATACAATATTTCTTTACCTTTAAAGTATTCCTGTAAAAATAAATAGAAAAATATATTAGTTTTAAAATGATGAAACAAATTTAATAAAAAAATAAAATAGAATATATAACATACATACCTCTATGGTAATGAGTCGCATAAGTCTGGATGACCAAATTAAAAAATGGCCGATACTATGTCCAACTGTTGTCACCTCATCTGTAGGTAATGGTACTCGAGCTGATCTATCTATAATATCCTGTACAGTGACCCTATGATTCTCTACCTCTAATTGTTGATGATGAACTATATCTCTTATACAATATACTATCCCATATGCAACTATATGATGTTAAGGATCATCAACATACAACTCACAATAAGTAGGAAGCTGCGGCGGAGGAGTAGGATAAAAAATGGGGTCCGCAGGATGAGGTGGGAGAGTGGGAGCTACTGGAAGAGGTGGAGGATAAATAATGGGGTCTGCAGGGGGAGGTGGAGGAGTGAGACCTGTAGTCTGAAATCATCTTTGCATGTAAGAAAACATAGACTATACCGACTCTCTAATCTTTTCCTCTATTATCGCATTAATATTATGAACTTCAGCCTCCAAGGATTCTATTTTTTTATAAACACCCTCAATGTAAGAAGTTTAAGAATGTGGCAACACTTTTCTTACCGATACACCTTCCAGATATCCTCGTACACAACCATGATGTTCGGGCTTTCCCAATGATGAAGATAAAATATCTTGCCTCCCAGTAGCTGTAAATACCCCCTATGAGCTCTTCTCCTCAAGAGAATCCTATATTAATTAATTGAAAATTTCTGTAATGATTGAAATTATATGAATAATATAGTTAACTTAAATAAATAAAATAGATATCTTACAATCCTCTCAGCTACGATTCTCGAATATTCTGAAAGATGTTGTCCTTTTTTGACCATCCGAGCACTCTTCCATTTTTCATGTCTAGATGGAGGGGATGAAGGGGCCACCTATCCAGAGCTTGAAGACTCAGCTCTTAGTTTTTGTAATTTTTATACCATAATTTGTTCTTCCAATAATGTATACCCTCCCTGAGATAAACTATGAGGGTATACATTTTTAGATTGGATCTTCTGATGAGATTTCCTTGTTTACTGTAAATTAAGAATAAGAAATCATTAACAAAACATTAATAAGATCATTTATATAAGAAAGCTTATAAAAGTTTACATTTCCCTTACCAAAAATGAATCTTTTCTTCTAATTTCAACAAACTGTCTCCATGTGTCTTCATCTATTAAAGGATATACATGACATGGATTTTCATGACTCCTATGACAAAAAATGAAATCAGATGAAAGGGTTTATTTGAAATCCCTCCATCTCTTGGAAGCCATCGATAAAAATTTCTTTAAGAATCCTCCAATGTTAGGAATATCAAATATCATCTGATAAAGAAGAGGTTAAACATATTATATATACTAGAAACATTTAAATAATAGGAAAACAATAGAAAAAGATCTTACCAAAATCGTCTCCCACAACTGAGAGATTATCGCTTTGTCTACACTTCTCCAGTCATCATACAAAATGCTTACTTTGATCTTACCCTGATTTGATACAAAACTCTTAAAATATTTTGCATTTGGACCTCTAGGAATATCATCCTCATCAAACTCAATGAGTATCCTCTGATCCCGCGTACAGGCAAGTGATAATTTTGGTAAACTTGTGCACCCACGTTTACCAACTCTTGAACTCTTTGTTGTAATGGGAGTACATGAGGAAGATTGGGGAACATCAAGAGGATCATGTGAATGTTCCTCCCCAGAGTTATGACCAATATGCTCATCTCTAGAATCATATGGTTGATCAACTGATTGATCTGTCATTATCCTTAAAATCAAAAAAACAAACATTAGTTCACAAATATACAAATTCAAATATTACAATACTAATGTAAACAGAAAATAGAAAATTGTACTAAGTTACGTAATAATAAACATGGTTAATATGGTAAGCATGTTAAAAAATGGTAAAGATGGTAAAGATGGTAAAGATGGTAAAGATGGTAAACATGGTAAACATGGTAAACCTGGTAAATATGGTAAACATGGTAAAGTAATTGTCATTGAACAAAAATAATAGATATATAATTTATGTAATGGTAAACATGATAAAGTAAACTAAAAAAAATTGAAACAAACAAAAACATATACTTATTTGTTTTAATACATGTTTTAATAAAGAAAAAACTTACAATATCTAACATTTTATGAAAATAATAAATGTAAACAAGAAATAAACAAATGTTACCTATAATTTTAGGAATGTACAAATGGATTTTTTCCCAAATTCCTTCTTCGTGATCATTCCTTATGGAACAAACCATGTCTTCAACATGCTCACCATTATGTTTTGTTAATATTTCCATGGAAGTAGGGATCTCACATAAATCATCATCTTCATCAAGTCCATCCTCACCAACATATTGTTTTTCCCATGTAAAACAACATCCCACTGCATATCTGATTGATCTACTACATAGAAAATTTGTTTTTCATGTGTTGCCATTATAAAAGAATTAGTGGTGTCTTCTAATCTATTCAGATTAACAACTGTCATTCCAAATTCATCGTGTATGACACTATTGTTACCGATAAACCATTTACAGTTAAAAACAAGAAATTTAATTTTAAAGTAATCAAACTCCCATATTTCTTCAATCACTCTATAATATGCACTTGATGCATAAATTGGTTTTTTGTCTTTAGCACTCTAAAAATGCATTGCTTCTGCAAACACCAATACACCACTATTCTGAACCGCACTTCTATTGTCATGAGCTTTTGTATGAAATGTATAGCCATTAATTTCATAACTGGACCATGTTATCACATTTAAACTTGGACCACCCACTAACCATTTTAATGTCTCTGATACATCTGATCAACCAAGAAAGGTCTTTTTAAACCATGAAAAAAATGTTTTGTTGTGATCATTCAAAATCCAAATTTCTTTCTTCTTTGGATGACATTTTTTCAACTCATTAATATGAAATGTGATATATGGTTGAGCATCAGCTATGTTATTAAAGATTTATAATTCTAACTTCTTCATCTATTAACCTGACAACAATTTTACTTTCAAGCCATAAATCCCCTTTCCCTCATTATTAACTCGTTCATGGAAAGATGGAGGCAAACCTATGTGCTGTGCCACAACCAAGTAGCTCGTACAAAACTATACAACCTCCTCAAAAATATACTTTTCAATAATGGAGGCTTCAGGTCGATATGGATTATTAACATAACCCTTCAATATTTTCATATACATTTCAAAAGGATACATCCAATGAATATATACAGGTCCACAAAGCTTTATTCCTCAAACCAGATGAATCATTAAATGCACCATTATATCAAAAAAAGTTGGAGGAAAATACATTTCCAATTAAAAAAGTATACAAATTGAAAACTTTCCAAAATGTTCAAAGAATTAACATCAATCACCTTATTACAAATTGAATTGAAAAAATAACACAACTTCATTATAGTCTTTCTGACATGGATGGGAAATATTTCACGCAATGAAACTAGTATAAGTTGTTGCATCATGATGTGACAATCATGAGATTTCATACCTATCAACTTCAAGTCCTTCAATGAGATTTTTTTTTTAAATTTGAAGAATAACCTTGAGGCACTTTGATATCATGAAGACACTTAAAAAAGCTAATTTTCTCCATCTTGGATAATGTATGATAAGCCGGGGGAAGAAATGTTCGTCTTCCATTAAGAGTGGGAGATAACTCCAAACGTATTCCCATTGATAGTAAGTCTAATCTTGCATTCAAACCATATTTTTTCTTTCCTTTAATACCTAATAATGTTCCAATCAAACTATAATAAATATTCTTCTCCACGTGCATGACATCAATATTATGTTTAACTTCATGAAATCTCCAATATGGTAGCTCAAAAATTATAGACCTTTCTTCTAAATATGTCTATCATTACCGGATTTCTGTGTCTTTCCCAATGTCACATCAAGGTTTTACACCCTCTCAAAATAAAACTCAGGGGATAAAGGTTTTGGAGAAATATCAAATTCTTGCGATCCATTGAATGCCTTTTTTAGTCTTCTATAAGAGTGATCCATAGGCAAAAACTTTCGATGACCCATGTACACTATTTTCCTCCCATGATGCAATTGAAAATATAAAGTCTGTTGTTCACAAATTGGATATGCTTTATGCCCTTTAACACTGTATCCAGACAAATTTCCATATGCTGGGAAGTCATTTATAGTGAACATAAGCACTGCATGCAGTTGAAAATATTCCATTTTATAAGAATCATAAACTCTAATACCATTCTCCTATAAAAGTTTGAAATCATCAATAAATGGTGACAAGAAAACATCAATATCATTGCCGGGTTGCTTCGGACCATATATCATTATACTCAACATGAAATATTTTCGCTTCATACAAACTTTAGGAGAGAGGTTGTAAATTACTAATAAAATAGGCCATGAACTATGTGTGCTACTGAGGGTTCGGTATGGATTCATTTTATCTGTGCACAACCCTAGTCTGAGATTTCTAATTTCATTTCCAAATGTAGGATACTGCTCATCAATTTTCTTCCATTGTGTAAAATCAATTGGATGACGTATTTTTCCATCACATATCCGCTCATCAGCATTCCATCTTAACCTTTTTGCATCATGTAAATTAGCAAATAAATTTTTGAAACAATGAATTATAGGAAGATACCAAAATACCTTGGAAGGTATCTTTGTAATCTCTAAATTAGCCTATGATTTTTCTTTCACCTTATACCGTGATGTCCCACATTTAGGACACTCTGACAGAAATTCATATTCCTTCCTATATATCATACAATCATTCAGACATGCATGTATTTTCATGTATCCTAATCCCATTGGGCATAATATTTTCTTGGCCTTATAATGTGAATATGGAAGATCATTATCTTTTGGAAGAATGTCTTTAATCAATTGTAGCAGCCCTGTAAAACTTCTATCACTCCATCCATGTTTTGCCTTCAAGTTAATCAATCTTAACACCTCTGAAAAAATTGTAAAATCTGTACAACCAGGATACAATGGTTTTTTAGCATCACCATATAGACGCGCAACTGTCGGTTCTATCTAATTTTTTTCTACTGCAATATCATGAATCATTTCTTCAATTCCATCAGAGTTACCATATTGAGAATCATCATCATCAGTAGATCTAACATTCCGTCCAGTTTCACCATGCCAAATCCAAGGGCTGTAACTTGGATTAAAACCATGACAAATCAGATGATCTTTTATCTCTATACTTTTCAACTTCTTCATATTCAAACATTTCAGGCATGGATAGAAAAAAATGTGACTACTTGGAACATTTCGTTTAGCAAATTCTAAAAATGCATCAACACCTTCCTCATATTCCTTACTCATTCGATGTGTCGTAATCCAATTTTGACTCATTATTACCTATAAAAAATATCAGAATTATACATATTTTTAAGATAAGACAAATATATGTTTATATGAAAAATATCATAATTTTAATGTAAAAAATTTTGAAATATAAAACAAATCTATGCGTATTTAAAAAAATGTGCTTGAAAATGATTTTAAAAAGAAAATATAGTTAGATATAACAGTTTTAAATTCATCTTGGATCCTTTCTTCTTAAGGTTCACAAAGAATTCGTCCTGGTGCAACTGGATACCAAATTCCTCCTTCTGTAAAAAATAAATATGAAGTATAAATATTAAAATATGTATACATTCACTACTGAAAATTACACAGATCCTAACGATTTGAAACCTCTAGATAGCCCCCACCCCTCTAGACAACCCCCACCCCCTGGACACCACCCCCACCCCCTTGGACACCACCCCCACCCCCTGGACACCCCTACCCCCTTGGACAACACCCCACCCCCTTGAACACCACCCCCACCCCTTGGACACCACCCCAACCCCTTAGACACCCCCTGGACAACACCACCCCCTTGGACATCCCCCCACCCCCTGGACACCACCCCCCACCCCCTTAGACACCCCCTGGACACCACCACCACCTTGAACAACCCTCACCCCTCTGGAAAGCCCCCACCCCCTGGACAACCCCCACCCCTCTAGACAACCCCCACCCCCTTGGACACCCCACCCCTCCTGGACACCACCCCCACCCCTACCCCCTTGGACACCCCCTGGATACCCCCCAACCCTCTGGAAAACCCCCCTGGATAGCCCCCCAAACCCTCCTGGACAGGCCCCCACCCCCTTGGATAGCCCCCACCCCCATGGACCCCCCACACCCTTAGACTGCCCCCACCTCCATGGACACCTTGGATACCCCCAACCCTCTGAACAACCCCTTGAACCCTCTAGATAGCCCCCACCCCTCTAGATAGCCCCCGCACCATGGAAAGCCCCCAACCCTCTAGATATCCCCCACCCCCACCCCCTTGGACAAACCACTCACCTCCCTGGACACCACCCCCACCCCCTGGATACCCCTACCCCTTGGACAACCCCCTCACCCCCTGGACACCACCACCCCCCCGAACAGCCCCCCAAACCCTCTGGACAAGCCCTGAACTCCTTGGATAGCCCCCACCCCCTTGGACAGCCCCCACCCCCTTCGACACCACCACCCCCTTGGACCCTCCCCCCCCACACCCCTGGACTGCCCCCAACCTCCATAGACACCCTGGACACCCCCAACCCTCTAAACAGCCCCACAAAATCTCTGGACATCCCCCACCCCTCTAGACAGCCCCCACCCCCTGGACTGTCATGACCCGACCCTACCGGTCTCGAGCCGCAACTACCCCAAGCCCGCCTCCATAGGCCAGGGGCTGGAAACAAGTGCTAAAGGCATAATAATCTCGGGGAGGCCTACACACACACATCCCACTCAATGCAGAAGTGCAGAGTAAAAAGAAACCAAAGTACGGACTACAATATTCCAACCAAAAAGCACGTATTGACCTCTAAAAATAGAATAAGAAAAGTGCTGAAAAGTACTGACAAGATGACTGAACAGAAAAAGGAAAAAATACACACCCAAACTGAAAGGTGCCACAACCCAGAAACAGGTAAACAAAAGTAAACAGCTGGTGAGTCTCACACCTGAGAGTCCTACTATGACCACTGAATGAATCCCAAGCTCTTGTGTCCTCTACGCTTCTCTGTAGTCTTGATCGACCTGTCCGTCATCTGCAAGGGAACACCAAGTGTGGGAAAAGCCCAAGCAGGGGTGAGTATAAAGATACTCAGTAGGATTCCCTAAAAACTTGAGGGAGCAACAAAGGAGATACTAAAATGGTGAGTAGTAGACATAATAAAGAACAATGTGAGAGTACAATAGAGAGAGTGCAGTTCAACCCAACAGAAGGAAGGAAGTGGACTCATCCAACCAAGAGGATCTAGACATGGAAATCATGTGGCATACCCCGCACGTCTTATCCCCTCCTAGAAGGAGAGTAACTGAACCCAATGAGTGGGAACAAAAGTAGTGTGTATATATATATATTCTCAAAAAGAAACCCGAACGAGTGTGTAAGGGGATCTCTATCTCCAAGCTCAGCACAAGAAAAGTCTCCAACAGTTCTAAGGGTATCCATCACTGGTACCCAAATATCCCACATGTCAAAGATGTCTCATCACTGAACCATAAAAACAAGGGTCCCACTCCAGTAATCATAGAGATAAGTCACTGACTAGCCTCATAGAAGGGGATGCGTCTGGAAGAAGTCTTCAGGTAACCCACTACCCATCCCAGCTGGAGGGTAAACCCTAAGGTCAACAGGTAACCCACTGCCCAGACCCGCTAGAGGGTAAACCCTAAGGTCAACGGGTAACCCACTACCCATCCCTACTGGAGGGTAATCCCTAAGGTCAATGGGTAACCCACTACCCAGCCCCACTGGAGGGTAGTCCCTAAGGTCAATGGGTAACCCATTGCCTAGACCTTCTAGAGGGTAAACCCTAAGTCCAATGGGTAACCCACTGCCCAGCCCCGCTGGAGGGTAAACCCTAAGGTCAACGGGTAACCCACTACCTAGCCCCACTGGAGGGTAAACCTGGAACTGGTTCGATAACTCCGCACTGCCCATGCCATCACTGGGTGTCACAAACATCGCTACCGTGAGTTGGTTCAGAGTGTGTCAAAGGAACCTCCGACCAACGCACTTTCATGTTTCCACAATTAATGAGACCTCAAAAGAGGATCTACACACCCAAACATATTACACCGTCACAAACCTCATGGAAAAACACGCAAGATAGACTATTTACTCACCCCAAACGGTCGTCTGATGAAAAAGTCGCAGTACGTTGCACACATCTTAAAAGACAACCAGTGGGGACCACACATCAACTCTGACTTCAATGCCTGAAACCAACCTAGTCAACTCCGTCTCGATGCCAGGGTCACAGCGCCACTGACGACGCCTAAAACGGACTCCAGATGCAGAAGTTGCAACTCCCCGTGTTATGCAAACGGGGCCCTGTGGGGCCCACACCTCGACCCCGAAACGCGTCACGCAGATCATACCATTGCGTTCCTTATAGATAACCACGAGGCATAGGCTATTCATTTTCCCTGAACAGAATTATGAAGCATAAGTCGTAAAAACGCAACATACGTCCGAAAGCCGCCTCATGGGGACCATGCCTCGGGCTCGAATTTAGGTGGACGGATTGCGCCGTTGCAATCCCCTTGAAAGAACACTCAGAAACGAGTACTCAAACACCCCAAATGAATGTCGGGTGAAAAAGTGGCGTTTCACTGTAAAATGTGTGAACCAGGCCCTGTGGGGCCCGCACCTTGTCTTCAATCTGAATGCTTCAGAAAGCATCTCAAAAAGTCTACACGAGGACTGGGGTCACGTTGCCGCTGATGGCGTGTCAATCGGACATCCCAAGCAGGAGTTAGGTCCGACGCAAGAATAATTAATTAATTAAATAATTAATTAATTATTTTCATTAAGTGTTTCGTGCCACCGAGCAACAAAACCAAACTGCAAGGGTTCTGAACCAACTTTGGAAGAACTGTCTCAACTCCAGGGCCACAACACCTCTGACAGTGTGTCAAACGGACATCCGGATCACGAATACATCCATTGTAAACTTTAATAATAATTTATTATTATTAACTTAAAGTGTTTCGGGTCACCCACCTTCAGGATTAGAACTCAAAAACCCCGAAACCCATTTAAAAAATTCCGTCTCGAAGAGACGAACCCACAAATACATACGGCGCATCAAAAAAACGCGCCGTTTAAAATTTACGGCCCCTTGAACTCAAGCAGGGCCCAACTGGACCGGTCCACCCCGGCCGGCCCGGTCCAGACCACCGGCCCGCGGCCCAGCCACGGGTCTGGTCCAGCTCGCCGCGGCCTGTCCGAAAACCTTCGGACCCCTCGGGTTCGACTCCTTCAAACGGACCAGCCAGTTGGTCGGTCTTTGTTCCGCGCCGCACTAGCAGGACCCACGTACCGCGGGTCCTTGTCCACAGCACCCCCTGAGGCACTGACCTCAGGGCTCCCCCCTGACCGTGACGGCCGATGCCATCGCTCCCCTCCTATGGAGCGCACTGCTGCGACACCACCACCCGACGCTACGACCGCCTGGGCTCCCTTCTCCGCTGCCTGGGCTCGCCGCTCCGTCATCTAAGCGCACCACCCGGCACTGGCTGCCTTCACCACGACCACCTGGTCCCCCACTCCGCCGGAGCTACCCCGTCCACGCCGGCCACACTTGACACTGCACCCTCCGGCCTCTGCTCGTCTACTGGCCACCGTGCTCTGCCGCACCTCTGGCTCGACCTCCGGCCGTCGCCCCTTGCCGGAGCCCGACCTTCCGTTGGTCCCCCCGACCGCTCCTGTGGTCAGAAAAAGTATCTAAAACCAGTTTCAGAATCCTCAGGGACAAATCTTCATAGCGCCGCCCCTCGATCGTCGATCCGTCATTGTTTTGGCGCGTCTGAAATTTTGGATGAAGAACACTCAAGAATGGGATTTAGAACGAGGCTCGGACGGTGTCCGTGTTCATTCGGCCATCATCCCAATTCAAAAACAAAAATTATAGTATTTAAAACGACGAATTTGAAAAAAACTCAAGAAATTGACGAAGGAGCGGAAAATCAATCCAAATCCTACCTCGAATCGGTCGTGCGTCATTGGAGGCATGTCCACGATGCTCCTGCTTCAATCCGCCAAGGTTCTGGCAGAGGTCACTCCTTGATTCGATAAAGAACAGTTAAGAATGCTGAAGAAAAATTGAGAGAGAGAGGAAGAGAGAGAGAGAGAGAGAAGGGAGAACCCTATCTCCAAACTCTTATTTTTTTTTTCTATTTATAGAAAAATCCGATTAGCGCGGAATCTGAAACTATCGTGACCTCTCATTTTATATCGCGCCTAGGCAAAACACCCCATTTCGAATTCAACGGAAGTCTCATATTTTCATTCCAAGACTTCTTCTGAAAGTTATTAAAAAAGAACGCCAGTGATAAAAATCACTAAGTCATTATTTCAAAATGACGATTTTTCCCCTGGGTGACATCTCTCATAGTAGGCCGACGCCCGCAACTTTTACTCCTCTCTTAGGGTAAAAAAAATTCTCCAGACGCAACTGTGCCCTCGAATTTCCGATCCGAGCTACCGTTTAGAAGAAAACAGAACCCCGCCTCGTGCATAGTATAAAAACACTTAATATTTTGTATAATTTATTCTTGGCACACTGAGCCTCAGAATCGCACGCCGACTCAGCTCCTAGATCTGGAAATATTCATAGGAATATTCCAAAGTCTGACAGGGAAAAAACCTCGTCTCTACATCATTCCCTCCTTCAAGATTTTCATCCCTGAAAAGCAAAACTAGGAAAAAAACAACTCAGGATACAGAGCTCACACCTAACCCTCCCGCTCCCAAGAAAACTTGCACAACACCATACTGGCACAACACACGAACCAAAGGGATGGTTCATACTAATAAGGTCTTCTAATTTCAATGACATGTGTAGGAACACGCACGCACCTCATCAGCTATGACACATGGAAGAAGTCGTGCGCCCACTCCTACTATTGGGAGGGTAGGGAAAGACGGTATGCAACCTCTCAATCTCTTTCATGATTATTGAATGACCCAAAGAAACTCGAGGGACTTCCCCGAATGAACCTCTACTTTCCACGTCATGACCGAAATCACAGTTTGTTCATGGAACATGGTCTCGTGATTCCCTCCTTTAGAATACCCATATGGTGAAACACCCAAGGATATCCAGTCACACAAGTTTTCACAGTTGGTGCATTAAAAATGAGACTCTATTACATGCTCAAGAAGTGGATGAGTCAACAAAATCTACTGAAGAAAAGTTCCACCCTCCTGGTCCAACAGGGTCAACTGCAGGGAAGCTAACTACTACGAAACTTCCCGCACCCGATGAGTCTGGGACTTTTTGTTAAGGGAACCTGTTACAACACTGCCATTTTTCCAGAACATAGAATACCTTGAAAACATAGTCCTGTAGAAATTTCAACCAGTACTGTCATCTTAGGTTCAAGTCTCTCTGGGTGAGGATGCACCTGAGAAACTGGTGGTCTGAGCAAACTACAAAGTGCTCTCCCAAAAGATAGCGTCTCCACATTCTCAGGGAAAAGGCTACCACTACCAGCACCACATAGTGAATCGTGTAGTTCTATTTATGGGGTGTCTATCACCTTGACCTGTACTTGATAATGGTATCAATATTGACATTGAGCACACAAGGTACTAATGAACAGGGCAGGTGAGCAAACTCATCCAACTGCCAGAGTCTAGACACGAAAAGCACGTGGCATACCGCATGTGTCTTTTCCCCTCTTGGAAGGAGAGAAATCCCCAAAATAGGCACTCTTCCAAGTCCACTAGTGGCACCTCAAAGAAAGGGAGGTCAAGCAGAAAAGCCCCACTGAAAAATCCAGAACCTCCCTACCATGAATGCACATGTCAGAGGGACTCATCCACCACATCTCAATACTATATGCTTTGGGTGGTACTAAATATCCCTCACAGTTTTGATCGCATCACAAAAACGCGTCTCAGTGGGGAAATAACCCCTATTTCCCGTGCATTCAAATCTACATTGAACAACACCAACACAAGGTTACACTGATGACATGCTTCACCCTCAGTAACCCCTCGAACAAGGAGTTAGACGAAAAGAGTACCTCACACAATGTCTAAAAAGTTATACTGAGAAAAGTAGAAAAAGACGTAGAGCGTACCTCTTATCATCTCATGCGATGCAAGATTGTAGACATCCATAGCACACAGCCTCCCGCGGCCCCGTCCATCAGCTCTATGAGCCTGACATGGGCCACCTGGTGGTGGTGGAAGGACCTCTAAATATCGTCTTCCAACCACAATTCTTCCTGCTCTTCTTCCAACACCGCCTCCCTGGGGACCACCCTGTCCTCACCTGTGAGTTCTCTGATCACGACACTGCCTCTGTCGTGGCTGTGCATCTACCAACTATTTGGAAAACTTAGCACATTTGGTCGATTAGTCTCACGCCACGTGACCTCGCACATCACAATCATAACACTAGTCCTCCCTGGGCTACCTCAATGCTCTACGCTGTCCCCGACCATGTGCCTGAGTCTCATTAAGGGGAGACCTTCGGCGTCGAGGCCCTGCCAATTGACGTCCCTCTGGTAGAAATTTCTCTATCACCAGTGCCTGCTCCAACACCCTGATATGGGTGAGGATGCACAAGGGCACTATGCTGGTACGAATCTCCTCTACAGAGACCTCGCTCAAACTTTTGTGCTCGGAAGTTTCCATCATGGAACACGTCCAAGGAGTACCGAGTAAGGTCTATGAACCTTGTCACATACTCCACCACTGCCATCACTACTCACTG
Organism: Viscum album; assembly: GCA_963277665.1. NCBI lineage: Eukaryota > Viridiplantae > Streptophyta > Magnoliopsida > Santalales > Viscaceae > Viscum > Viscum album. The sequence continues at coordinate 2,037,392,233 of OY728136.1, forward strand.
AAGCTCCAAAGGCTCTTGAAACCGTATAAAGAGTAAGTAGGAGGGGTAGTATGCCTCACAAAACAGCTGCTAGAAGTCATCCCATGAGAGTACCAACTCATCCTGCATCTGAGTAACCCTGGATCTACTAACACCAAACTGTTGGGTGGAAAAAAAACTTACTGTCAAAGACACCATCTAACCTATCAGTGTCCGAACAAGAATGAAGAGGAGAACCACCAACTCTAGCAAACACTTCACTGTCTAAGGTTAGGGCTCACCATGGAACCTCAGCAGTCTCTGAAACTGAAACTCATGTAGCATGCCCGACCTGCACTAGTCATCGGCCTTCGCTGCCGGTACTATCTGCTACTCCACAGGTGGAGGTGCTACTACCTATCCTCCCGGAGAAGGGGTAATCGTATGATAGACCTTGAACTGAGGCCTTGTCACTCATGGAATTGTTGTCATGAACTGGAGCTAGTATCCTGGATGACTATCATCACAGAGACATCCTGAATCTGATCAAGGAGTACCACAGTCGAATGAGCATATATATAAAAACAATGTTGGGGAGATGACTCAAGAAGGACAGTCAAAGACTCAATCCATATATGATGCATAGACCAATGTTCCCTGTAATAAGTGTCTCAGCACACCGAGTCAACAAACGGGTAATCAAGGTCCTTGTGAATGGATACGTCGGCCACCGCACCATTACTGGACTCCCTGGCCTGAGAGCCGCTCTCAAGACACGTCGACACTATTTCCCCAAAACTCAACCAATTCCTTTTTAGGGATGTCCGAACAATTCCCCAAGGAACGAAACACCTCTGATACCACTTTGTCACGACTCGAACCTACCGGTCTCGAGCCATAACTACCCCAAGCCTGCCTCCATAGGCTAGGGGCTGGCGATAAGCACCGAAGGCGTAATAATCTCAGGGAGGCCTTTTCCTAAGTACCTATACACACACACACAACCAACTCAATGTAGAAGTACAGAGTAAAAAGAAACCAAAGTACAGACTACAATATCCCAACCAAAAAGCATGCATCGACCTCTAAAAACAGAACAAGAAAAGTGCTGAAAAGTATTGACAAGATGACTGAACAGAAAAAGGAAAAAACACACACCCAAACCGAAAGGTTCCCCAACCCAACAACAGGTAAAAAAAGTAAACAACTGGTGAGTCTCACACCTGAGAGTCCTACTACGACCACTGAATGTAGCCCAATCTCCTGTGTCCTCTATGCTTCTCCGTAGTCTCGATCGACCTATCCGTCATCTTCAAGGGCACACCAAGTGTGGGAAAATCCCAAGCAGCGGTGAGTATAAATATACTCCGTAGGATGCCTCGAGAGCTCGAGGGAGAAACAAAGGAGATACTAAAACGGTGAGCATTAGACAGAACAAAGAACAATGTGAGAGTACAATAGAGAGAGTGCAGCTCAACCCAACAGAAGGAAGGAAGTGGACTCGTCCAACAAAGAAAATCTAGACACGGAAATCACATGGAATTACCCACACGTCTTCACCCCTCCTAGAAGGAGAGTAACCGAACCCAAGGAGTGAGAACAAAATTAGGGTGTGTATATATATATGCTCAACAAGAAACCCGAAAAAGTGTGTAAGGGGATCTCTATCTCCAAGATCAGCATAGGAAAAGTCACCAACAGTTCTAAGGGTATCCATCACTGGTACCCAAATGTCCCGCATGTCAAAGCTGTCTCATCGCTAAACCGTACAACCAAGGGTCCCGCTCCAGTAATCACGGAGATAAGTCACTGACTACCCTCATAGAAGGGGCTGAGTCTGGAAGAAGTCATCGGGTAACCCATTGCCCATCCCAGCTGGAGGGTAAACCCTAAGGTCAATGGGTAACCCACTGCCCAGCCCCGCTGGAGGGTAAACCCTAAGGTCAACAGGTAACCCACTGCCCATCCCCACTGGAGGGTAATCCCTAAGGTCAACGGGTAACCCACTGCCTAGATCCACTGGAGGGTAATCCCTAAGGTCAACGGGTAACCCACTGCCCAGCCCCGCTGGAGGGTAAACCCTATGGTCAATGGGTAACCCACTGCCCAACCCCATTGGAGGGTAAACCCTAAGGTCAATAGGTAACCCACTACCTAGCCCCGCTGGAGGGTAAACATGGAACTGGTCCGATAACTCCGCACTGCCCGTGCCATCACTGGGTGTCACTAACATCGCTACCATGCATTGGTTCAGAGTGCATCATAGGAACCTCTTACCAATTATCTTTCATGTTTCCACATTTAATGAGATCTCTAAAGAGTCTCCGCACACCCAAACAGATTACACTGTCGCAAACCTCGCAAAATAACATGCAAGATAGACTATTTACTCACCCCGAACGGACGTCTGATGAAAAAGTCGTAGTACGCTGCACACAGCTTAAAAGAAGAACCGTGGGGCCCACGCCTCAACTCCAGATTCAACACCTAAAACCACCCTGGTTAACTTCGTCTCGATTCTAGGGTCACAACGCCGCTGACGACACCTAAAACGGACTCCAAATGCAGAAGATGCAATTCCCCGCGTTATGCAAACGGGGCCTTGTGGGGCCCACAAATCGAACCCAAAACACATCACGCAGATCGTACCATTGCGTTCCTTGCAGATAACCATGAGGTGTAGGCTATTCATTTTCCCTGAACGGACTTATGAAGTATAAGTTGTAAAAACGCAGCATACGTCCGAAAGCCGCCTCATGGGGCCCACGCCTCAGGCTCAAATTTCGGTGGGTGGATTGTTCCATCACAATCCCTTTGGAAGAACACTCAGAAACGAGTACTCAAACACCCCAAATGGATGTCAGGTGAAAACGTGGAATTTCCCCATAAAACATGTTAACCAGGCCCTATGGGGCTTGCACCTTATCTCCAACCTGAACGCTTCGAAAAGCATCTAAAAAATTCCACACAAGGACTGGGTCACACTACCACTGACGACGCATCAATCAGACATCCCAAGAAGGAGTCAGGTCCAATGCAAGAATAATTAATTAATTAATTAATTAATTAATTATTCGCATTAAGTGTTTCGTTCCACCGAGCAATGAAACCAAACCGCAAGGATTCCAAACCAACTTTTGAAGGACCGTCTCAACTCTAGAGCCACAATGCCTCTGATGGCACATCAAACAGACATCCGGCTCGCAAATATGACCATTGTAGACTTTAATAATAATTTATTATTATTAACTTAAAGCATTTTGGGTCACCCACCTTTGGGATTAGAACTCAAAACCCCGAAAACCATTTCAAAAAGTATGTATCAAAGAGACGAACCCAAAACTGCAGGCGACGCATCAAACAGACGCACCGTTTAAAATTTACAGCCCCTTGAACTCAAGGGGGGCCCAACTGGGCCAGTCCACCCTGGCTGGCCCGGTCCAGGCCACCGGCCCGCGGCCCAGCCGCGAGTCTGGTCCAGCTTGCCACATCCCGCTGGCCATGGCCCGTCCGAAAATTGTCGGAACCCTCGGGTCCGGATCCTTCAAATAGACCAGCCAGTTGGCCGGTCTTTGTTCTGCGCTGCACCAACAGGACCCGCGTACCGCGAGTCCTTGTCCGCAACACCCCCCTGAGGCTTTGACCTCGGGGCTCCCCCCTAGCCGCGATGGAAAACGCCGTCGCTCCCCTCCTGCGGAGCGCACCACCGCGACACCGCCACCCAATGCTGCGGCCGCCTAGGCTCCCTGCTCCGCCGCCTGGGCTCGCCGCTTCATCGACCGAGCACACCGCCCGACACCGACTGCCCATGCCATGGCCACCTGGTCCCCCGCTCTACCAGAGCTACCCCGTCCGCACCGGACACACCTGACACCGCATCCTCCGGCCTCTACTCGTCCACTGGACGCCGCGCTTTGCCGTGCCTCTGGGTTGACCTCCGACCGTCGCCCCTTGCCAGAGCTGGACCTTCTGCCGATCCCCTCGACCACTCCGGTGGTCGGAAAAAGTATCTGAAACCAGTTTCGGAATCCTCGGGGTTGGATCTTCACAGCGCCGCCCCTCACTCATCGATCCATCACAGTTTTGGCGCGTCCAAAATTTTGGATGATGAATACTCAAGAACGAGATTTAGAACGGGGCTCGGACAGTGGTCGTGTTCGTTCGACCATAGTCCCAATTCAAAAAAAAATTATAGAATTTAAAACGACAGATTTGACAAAAACTTAAGAAATTGACGATGGATCGTAAAATCAACCAAAATCCTACCTCGAATCGGTCGTGCGTCATTGGCGGCATGTCCACGATGCTCCTTCTTCGATCTACCAAGGTTCCGGCGGAGGTTTCTCCTCAACTCAGTGAAGAACGACGAAGAACACCGAAGAATAGTTGAGAGGGAGAGGAAGAGAGAGAGAGAGAGAGAGAGAGAGAGAGAGGGGAGAACCCTATCTCCAAACTCCTATTTTTTTTTCTATTTATAGAAAAATTTACTTAGCACGGAATCTGAAACTGTCGTGCCCTCTCATTTTATATCGCGCCTAGGCAAAACACCCCATTTAGAATTCAATGGAAGTCTCAGATTTCCATTTTGAGCCTTCATCTGAAAGTTATTCAAAAATAACGCCAGTGAAACAAATCACTAAGTCATTATTTCAAAATGATGATTTTGCCCCTGGGTGACATCTCTCACAGTAGGCCCGTGTCCGCAACTTTTACACCCCGCCTAGGGTAAACGACATGCTCCGAACGCAACCGTGCCCTCATATTTCTTATTTGAGATACCATTTAGGAGAAAACACAACCCCGCCTCATGCATAGTTTAAAAACACTTAATATTTTGTATAATTTATTTCAGGCACACCGGGCCTCGGAATCGCACTCCGTCTTAGCTCCTAGCTCTAGAAATATTCATAGGAATATTCCAAAGTCTAATAGGGAAAAAACCGGGTCTCTACATGGACAGCCCCCACCCCTCAAGATAGCCCCCTAGACACCCCCTACCCCCTTGGACAACCCACTCACCTCCCTGAACACCACCCCCACCACCCTGGACACCCCTATCCCCTTAGACAGCCCCCTCATCCCCCTCACCCCCTAGACACCACCCCCACCCCTTGGACAGCCCCCGCACCCCCTGGACACCACCCCCACCCCTTTGACATCCCCCACACCCCTTAGACACCCCAACCCCCTTGGACAGCCCCCAAACTCCCATGGACACCACCCCAACCCCTTTGACACCCCATGGACACCCCCACCCCACTGGAAAGCCCACCCAACCCCCCTGGACACCCCCACCCCCTTGGAAACCCCCTATACGCGCACAAAACACACAAAAATCATAAACTTGCATGATATCACTTTCATAGGTTTATTTTATCATAAAATAATTTATCATGGTATAAATGAACACTATGAAACTTACCATGATAGCAAGAACAAAGAAAAATAACATCTCAAAAAATTAGTTTAGGGCATCGTAGAAAATAAAAACTGAAAACGAGTCGTGTGAGGCTTAATTTGGTGTTGTGAGTCGACCTGATAGATCTAATGATAATAAATATGAAGAATGATGTTGGAAAAATGAGGCTGGAGGGCATGACTTTGAAGAATCATTTCAAGGTTTTTTGCGCGAGAGAGATGAGTCGCAGGTTGCCCGATTAAAGAAAACAAAATGACTGAATACGGGGTACGATAAATCATTTAAAATATTTATCACGTCAGTTATTTAATAACCGATGTGGTAAACTATTTTTTTAATTTTTATAACGTCGGTTATTTAATAACCGACGTAGAAAACAATTTATCACGCCGTTTATAAAATAAACGACGTGATAAATGTCACTTTATCACATCGGTTCTTTTGAGAACTAACATGATAAATTACTGAGATTAGCTTTATCACGTCGGTTTTTTATAACAGACATGATAAAGTGCCAATCTTTCCTTTATCATGTCGGTTATTTCATAACCGACATGATAAAGCATGCCAGATTCGATTTTCACATCGGTTATACAATAACTGACGTCAAAAAGCTAATCTCCGTATATTTTACATCGGTTATAAAATAACCGACGTAAAAAATGGATCCTAATCAATATATCAGGTCGGTTATTTTATAACCGACGTGATATATCGATTATTAAAGCTTTGCACGTCGGTTATATAGAAATGAAGTGAAAAATGCCGACATGTTAAATGTTTTTTCCACTAGTGGACTCTTCGCGCAGTGCGCATTCAGGAGCTTCTTCATCTGTAGCAGGGCAGCGTGACTGTGTCTCAGTACTTAGCGAGGTTCACTGACCTCTCATGCTACTCCACTAATATGGTGCAGGACCCATTCTTCAAGGCCCAGACCTTTGAGCAGGGACTCAGGTGAGAGATCATGGATTTGATGATTTCTCTCAACATCCTGACGTAGGCAGGGGTGTTAGTGAGAGCCCTATTAGTGGAGAGTTTCCTTGCTGAGAAGCCACCAACAGTGAGACCCACCACCAGACGTCACGTAGCGGAGTATTTTGCAGCTGACAGCAGACAGATGTCACAAAGGTCCAAGAGGACCAGACCTATAGGTGGATGATCGCATGACTCAGGATCGGTTGTGCAGGGTACCAGAGAGAGATCCAGTCATGCGAGGAACAGACAGTGTTTCACTTGTGGCGGGCAGGGTCACATGGCTCGTGACTGCCCGACCCACCATACGGATGATCAGCAGACAGTCGAGGGACCGCCCAGGCAGAGACAGAGGTTTGACCGAGGAGGTCCACAGGGAGTAGGCAGACATGGTAGAGGAGCTGTCCGTGCAGCTGGCGATGGGTGAAGATTTGAGATGTTACCGCCATCACCACTAGGTGGTCCACCTTGACCATAGGGAGCAAGCGGACAGGGGCAAGCTCATCTCCAGGCAACTAAGGCCTACGAACATGGCGCTCCAGAGATGATAGGAGGTATTATATGTGTCTACTCCACCTTAGCTGTAGTTCTTATAGACATAGGTTGTCACATACATGACATATTTTAAAGGTATTTTTCATTTATTTTCCATTTATTCTTTGTTTTTGGGGTTTCTCAAGCTTTTATGGTGGAATGGGTGAGTTTTCGTGAATTGGGCCAAACCGTGAGCCCAATTCCAGATTTAAAAATAAATTTTGTTTCTTTTATAACTTTTTCATTTTTTAATATTTTGCACCCATTCTAATTCCTAAATGGCCTCCCCTGACATATTAACACCACCATTGTAGTTTATAGCCTTTAGAAATCCATAACCAAGGTGTATATGGGTTTTTATTTAAGGGATTAGTCCTACCTGAAAGCCCAATTATAGTTTTAAAAATAATTTTTTTTAATTAATAACTTATTCAATTTTAAGGATTTTTTGGTGATTATAAGCCTCACACACACCCATTGAACCCAGAGGTACGTCCAGTATCCTCCCACCCTCTTTGGATCTCTTATTCATTGTGATCTAGGAGGTAAGTTCTTTTCATCATAACTCTCTCAATTATTACTATTTTTCCTCCATTCCAGTTCCTAAATGACCTCCTCATCCTTCTTCGAACCTCCCTTAAAGTTTTGATTGTTTTAAAATTCATCTACTAGTGTATTTGGGGAAATTATTCAAGATCCTTCAAGTAAGTGAGTCTCTTCCATTCCTCTTTCAAATTGCTTAGGGTTTCATTCTATTTGATTGGGGTTTGTTCCCTTTTCCTTGAAGTACCAAATGACCAGGAGGTAGGGTTTAAAACCTAGGGTTTAATCTTGGGTTTTCTTGGTCCAATTTTTTGGTTTTAGGTTTGTTCTAATCCTCTCTTGGTGCGGTGGTGGTGTGACTTGATTTTCGCACGTTGATTCAAGGGTTTTCATTACTTTGGTAGGTGATTCCTTTTGGTATGCAATATTTGTGACCTATCTACTGTTTTTATGGTATTTTCATGTCTATTTAATTTTAATGTTGCTACAAAAATTGGTTTTAGTGGCAATTATAAAGCAAATGAATTTTTAATGCCAATTTCATGTGAAATTTAGGGGTTTTTCGTATAAATATTTTGTTGGTTCCTTAAGGGATTACCTATAATTATTTAGTTGATTTTATTGAAATGTATTAGTTCTGAAAATAATTTTTTCAATTTTATTATCCTTTTTTTGTTGCTACGAAATTGGTTTTGGGTGACGTTTGTTAAGAAAATGATTTTTTTGTACCAATTTGGTTATGAATTGGGTGTTTTACATGGGTATTCTATGTGATGATTATTGGGATTGTTTTATAACTCATGTAATGAGTTTAAAGAAATCTTTAAGGTGTGGTGGATTCTATTTTGGTAAATGTGAGTATGCACATGGTGTTCAAGTGGGGTTTTCAAAGAGTTTTGGGTGCAAAACAAGGAATGATTTGGAGAAGTTGTTTTATTGAAACTCAATGTGTTTTGTTGTGTGTTTTAAATGGTATAAAATGTGTGTAGCTACTGTACTTATTTTATGTGACCATTAGTGGTGTTTTATTTGAAAATGGATATATGTATCATTATTAAATTGTTTGAGCACAAAGGGGGAAGCCCAGGTACCTAGGTGGGGCGAATGTGTATTAGTACGGCTAGTGGACCAGATCAGTTTTGTCCCTGTTTCACCTAGCATTTCAATAAAGAAAACTCTAACTAAACTATGTAGATTATTATTGGGGACCACTAGGTTATGGGTATGTTCCCTACTAGTGGCTCATGCATGTTAATGTATTTTACTATGGTTACTTTACACCAAGGTATGAGGTACATGGGGCCTGAGACTGTCTAGTGCCTAGGCGTGTTCCCGATTTTGTTTCTCATTGTGTTTGTGGTATTTTACCATGTATTGGGGTGTTTTTGGCAGTACTTTACAGTATCTAACATTTCTATTTAAATGTGTGAACATTATGAAAACTTTATCTTGAAAACTGTTTTCAATTGAAAGTTTCATTTCTTGGATTTTATCACTGCTTTTCTTTGCGTATTAAAACTGATTGCTTTTTCACATTATATTGCATGATATTTGAATCATTTGGTGGTATTATATTGGGCTTAGGATCACACCCTACTTACAACCCTTGGGTGTAAGTAGACTTGGTTATGTTTGACTCAGGTAAAGGAAAGGATAAGGGTGATGGTGGTTCAGGGTGTTAGTCGCCATCCTTGAGGCGAAGTTGTGGAAACGGCTTGGGGGTGATGACCCCTTGTCATGTGGAGTCCATGGGGATGTTTTGTTGCTGTTTAATTGTGTCTTTGGACATTTTTTATTGCATTTTAACTTATGTATTCAGTTCTGGATTTTTGTACAAACCTTGTTGGTATGAATTTTTTAGATTCATTTTATCAATTTTTTTTGATGTTTTATGTATACATATTAGGGTAAATCATTACCAAACCAAGATAAATGATACTTGGGAACTTGTGACAGCCCATGGGGATAGAGAACTCCTTTCGGGCCTTGTCACTGGCTGGGTTTGGTGCCGGTATTGGTGATGACCAGATTCGGTTCGTGACAAAATGGCATCAGAGGAGGTTTTTGTTTTTGGGTTATATTGGTATTTTGGGATGAGTTAGGATAGACCGAAGCTAGGACTGTCAGGGATTAGGGTTTTGGTTGTGAGTAGTGTTCCTGGCCCGCACCTCTTGTGGCAGACCTTGAGTCACCAAGGTACGTTGGAATTTATGGATTGACTTCACTTCTAGGTGAGACATGTGGGCTGCAGACCACACGTGGACATCGGGCGGAGGTGGAGTAGTTATTTATTTTATTACTGAAATGTGTTTAGATTATTTATATTTGATTTATTTGATTAAAATTTTTAGAATTGTGGCATTGATTATTGTTTCGTGACTGTTTCATTTTGTAGCAACATGCCTCCCCGGAAAGCTCCCACATGCCCACGAGAGGAAGCCTGAGAGAGTTCTCTCACATCGATCAATAAGAGGCTAGTCGAGGCTGTGGTCCAGGCTATCCAAGCTCTAGGAAAGGGACCTAATAAAACTTATATTCCTCCTAGGGAATAAGGTATGGGTCCTAGAAAATATAAAGCTCAGAAGTTTCTGAAAAACAAGCCTCCTACCTTCTGAGGCAGCTCAGAACCCCAGGAAGCAAAAGAATGGCTCGAGAAGATCGAGCGTATGTTTGAGTTCCTAGAAACACCCGAGGAGATTAGGGTGATGTGTGACTCTTTTATGTTGTAGGTTCCTTTCCATAAGTGATGGGAGTTAGTGCTTTAGGTTGGGAAGAATGAGAAAATGCATTGGGGATATTTCAAGACTGTCTTCAATGAATAGGACTGCCCTGAGGTGTTGGCTTATGCTAGGTCCAGAGAGTTCATGGAACTTGTTCAGGGGAATCTATATGTGATGGAGTACACCAACTATTTTTCTGAGTTAGTTCAGTATGCTCCAGAAATTGTCTTCAATGAGCAAAAGAAGGCCTAGAGGTTTGAGGAAGGATTGCGACCCGAGATATACTCCCAGGTGTTCTTGTTTAAGATGAGGACCTATGCTGAGGTTGTTGATTGGGAATACATGGTGGAGATTTATAGGAAAGGCAGGGCTGGTTTCTCTGGTTCAGTATCATTAGTGGTCTCTAGCAGCTCCTTAGAGAAGAAAAGGAAGTGGGAGGAACATGTGAAGAAAGGAGGTGGCAGTTCAGACCACTCTTCCAGAAAGTTTTCGTCTGTGGATTCTGATGCGAGATCGGTCATGTGCCACCAATGTGGGATGCCAGGGCACATCCAAATAACATGTCCAATTCCTATGAATCCTTGTTACTAGTGTATAGAAATGAGTTATTTACAATGCTTCTGTGGTGTGGCACGCCCACTTCCGAGTGGGGCAGGGTTAGTGGCTTCAAGAGGAGTGCCAACACAGTCTGAGCCATCGAGGACGGGGGGATCTCAATTTGGAGGATGTGGTGGTAGGGCTGGGTCATCTTCTGGGTAGAGCCAGTTCAGGGCACATACACAGACTAGCGGTCGTCCTCAGGCAGAGACCGAACATCTCTATGTGGTGGATCAAGCACCAACAGGATCAGAGGTGGGACCGTCGACAGTTCAAGGTACCATTTTGATCGTATCTTCTATAGCTGCTGCTCTTTTTGATACTGGTGCCTCTGTTTCATTTATTTCTTCCCATTTTGTGGACATTATGAATTTTCCAACTGAGTTTATGTCTTTCGTGATGGAGTTGGTGACACTGCTGGGAAAGAAGGAGCAGGGCCTCTGGTGCCCCTCGTGTGAGCTTTCCGTGTCAGGGGTTGAGATGGAGTGGGACCTCCTAGTTCTAGATATGGAAATGTTTGACATAATAATTGGCATGGATTTTATAGTACACTTCCAGGCACTCATTGATTGCTACAGGCGGCGAGTGAGTTTTACGGCATTTGATGGGAGTCGTTAGGTTTTTCAGGGAGAATGAGATCCTCGGTCGGGTCGTGCAGGACCTCCACTCTCAGAGTTGGGAAGTCTTACCATCCAGTTATCATCGATAATGCTAGAGGATAATGGTATTTCCACTGTAGGTGCACTACCTCATGTTGTGAATGAGTTTTCGGAGGTATTCCAGGATGATTTCTCAGGTTTTCCCTCGAAGCGGAATGTGGAGTTTTCGATTGATCTGGCACTGGGAACACAACCAATATCTCTTCCCTCTTATCGCATGGCCCCCACCAAGCTAAGGGAATTAAAGATACAGATGGATGACTTATAATACAAAGGATTCATTCACCTGAGCATCTCTCCTTGGGCCACTCCTGTGTTGTTCATGAAAAAGGATGACGGATCCCTCCGGTTGTGCATTGACTACCAGAAGCTGAATAAGGTAACAATTAAGAACAAATAATCTTTTCCAAGAATAGATGATTTGTTCTATTAGTTGAAGGTGGAAAAGTGGTTCTCAAAAATAGACTTACGTTCAGGCTATCATCAGCTTAGGGTGAAGGAGTCAGATATCCCAAAGACAGCCTTCCGAAGCAGGTATGTCCACTTTGAGTATTTGGTCATGCCCTTCAAATTGACCAATGCTCCGTCGGTCTTTATGGAACTCATGAATAGGGTGTTCCATCAGTATCTTGATTAATTTGTTGTGGTGTTCATGGATGATATTCTAGTATACTCTGTCTCTAAGGAGGAACATGAACATCACTTGAGGATCATCTTAGGCACTTTTCGAGATCACCGCCTCTATGAAAAGTTGTCAAAGTGCACTTTCTAGATCATGGAAGTGATATTTTTGGGGCATGTAATCTCTGAGTAGGGGGTTTTAGTGGACCCTGAGAAGATTAGTGCGGTTATGTCATGGGAGCAGCCGAAGAATGTGTTTGAGATCAAAAGTTTCCTTGGCCTGGTTGGTTATTACAGGCGATTCATTCAGGATTTCTCTCGGCTTGCTTCACCGATGAGCACGATCACCTGGAAAGGGGTGAAATTTGTATGGGGTATAGAATGTCATGCATCATTTGAGGAGCTGAAGAGGCAGTTGACTACCGCCCCTGTACTGATTTTTCCAGAGTCTGGAAAGGGATATGTGGTCTATTATGATGATTTAGGTATGGGTCTTGGGTATGTTCTTATGTAGGATGATCACGTGATGACGTATGGCTCTCACTAACTCTGGCCACATGAAAATAACTACCCGACCCATGAATTGGAGTTGGCAGTGGTGATGCATGCTTTGAATACTTGGTGTCACTACCTCTTTGGGGAGAAGTTTGTGGTCTACTCTGATCATAAAAGCTTGGCCTATATCTTCTCATAGAAGGACCTCAACTTGAGGTAGCGTCATTGAATCGAGTACTTGAAGGGGTTTGACTTTGACATTTTCTATACCCCATGCAAGGGTAATGTGGTGGCCGATGCTTTGAGCAGAAGAGTTCCAGTGCAGGCTTTGAGGAAGTCCAGTGATGAGTGGACTTTGATGGGGCTCTTTTCTCAGATGCATGTGGAGACTAGGGAAAATAGTGGAGGGGCATTCTTGGAGGGTTTCTAGTTGACTCCTTCTCTGTTGGAGTTGATTCAGTGAGAACAAACCAGTGATGATCTTTGTCCGCGGTCGAAGTGGTTTCTTCTAGGTGGGGATACATCCTATTATTGGTCGTCATCTCCCAAGGGAATCTTGTGATTCAAGGTCCGTTCAGTAGTTACATTATATCTGCAAACGGTGGTGATGGAGGACAACCACCAGTCTCAGTGGGTTGTCTATCCGGGTGCCACCAAGATTTATTATGATGTCTGTCGATAGTTCTGATGGCCTGGTATGAGATGAGACATAGCAGACTTTGTTTCGAGATGCTACACATGCCATCAGGTGAAACCAGATCATCAAAGGCCCTTTGGTCTGCTCCAGCCATTACCCATTCCTACCTGGAAGTGGGATGAGGTCACCATGGACTTTATTGTTGGATTACCTCGTACACCTCTGAGTAAGAATGCCATTTGGGTGGTAATTGACCATCTTACCAAATCATCCCACTTCATTCTGATCAGAGATACAGCTAAAGTGGATGAGTTGGGCTGTTTGCATCTTCGGGAGGTGGTGAGACTCCATGGTGTTCCATTGGAATTTGTCTCAGATAGAGACCCCCATTTCACTTTTCGGTTCTGGGAAGGCCTTTAGAAGGCCTTGGGGTCTTAGATTAAGATAAGCACGACATACCATCCTCAAAAAGATGGTTAGATAGAGTGGGTGAATCAGATTTTGGAGGACATGCTCCGTGCATGTGTCCTAGACTTCGGAGGTTCTTGGGATAGCCATTTGGGGCTGGTTGAGTTTGCTTATAATAACAGTTACCAATACTCCATTCTAATGACTCTTTTTGAGGTGCTCTATGGTCGACCTTGTCGGTCCCCCCTGTTTTGGACTAAGGTAGGTGAGACCTCACTGTTGGGGCCGAGTCTTATGCAGAAGACTTCTGAGAAAGTTAAACTGATTAGGAAATGCTTGTTGATAGCTCAGACCTGTCATAAATCTTATGCTGATTAGAGGTGTTGAGACCTAGAGTTTTCTGTGGGTGACAGAGTATTCTTGAAAGTGGCCCCTCGTCTGGGCCATCGTCAATTGGGGAAGGGAAGCTGAGGATGCGATATGTTAGCCCTTTTGAGATCACCAAGCGTATTGGAAAGGTGGAATACAGGTTTGACTTACCTTCTAAATTGACATCCATACATGACATCTTCCATGTCTCCCAGTTGAAAAAATACAACCCGGATCCGTTCCATGTGCTGAGTTGGGAAGAACTAGAGATAGAGCCTGACTTGTCAGTTTTTGAGCGGCCAGTGCAAATAGTGGATTCCCAAGAGAAGTTTCTTTGAGGGAAGTATATTCTACTGGTCCGGGTTTGTTGGCAGCATGGTAATGATACACATGAGACATGGGAGAAGAAGTCATGGGTTGAGGAAGAGTATTCGTTCCTGTTTTTTGATCAATCTTCAGGTTGACTTTCCAGGATGGAAAGTTTTCATGGTGGGGAGAATTGTCACATACATAAAATATTTTAAAGGTATTTTTTTTATTTTTTTTCCATTTATTCTTTGTTTTTGGGGTTTCTCAAGCTTTTATGGTGGAATGAGTGAGTTTTTGTGAATTAGGCCAAACCGTGAGCCCAATTCTAGATTTAAAAATAAATTGTTCTTCTTTTATAACTTTTTAATTTTTTAATATTTTGCACCCATTAAAATTCCTAAATGAACTCCCCTGACATATTACCACCACCATTGTAGTTTGGAGCCTTTAGAAATCCATAACCAAGGTGTATATGAGTTTTTATTTAAGGGGTTGGTCCTGCCCGAAATCCCAATTCCAGTTTTAAAAATAAAATTTGTTTAATTAATAACTTATTAAAATTTTAGGATTTTTTGGTGATTCCAAACCTAAAACACGACCATTGCACCCAGACGTGCTTCCAGTATCCTCCCACCCTCTTTTATGCTCTTCTTAATCTCTATTGAGTGTAGAAAATCTTAGGGTTTCTAAAATCGTCCAGATTTGAGGAGGTAAGTTATTTCCATCATAACTCTCTCAATTCTTAATTTTTTTCCTCCATTCCAATTTATAAATTACCTCCCAATCCTTATTAGAACCTCCCTTGAAGTTTTGACTATTTTAAAATTCATATACCAGTGTATTTGGGGCGATTCTTCAAGATCCCTCAAGTAAGAGAGTCTCTTCCATTCCTCTTTCAAATTGCTTAGGGTTTCATTCTATTTGATTGGGGTTTCTTCCCTTTTACTTGAAGTACCAAATTACCAGGAGGTAGAGTTTATAACCTAGGGTTTAACCTTGTATTTTCTAGGTCCAATTTTGTGGTTTTAGGTTTGTTTTAATATCCTCTTGGTGCGGTGGTGGTGCGACTTGATTTTCGCATGTTGATTCAAGGGTTTTCATTACTTTAGTAGGTGATTCCTTTTTTTATGCAATATTTGTGACCTAGATTTTGTTTTTATGGTATTTTCATGTATATTTAATTTTAATTTTGCTAAAAAAATTGGTTTTAATGGAAATTATAAATCAAATGATTTTTTAATGCCAATTTCATGTGAAATTTAGGGGTTTTTCATATAAATCTTTTGTTGGTTACTTAAGGGATGCCCTATAATTATTTAGTTGATATTATTGAACTGTATTAGATCTAAAAATATTTTTTTCAATTTTATTATCCTTTTTTTGTTGTTGCGAAATTGGTTTTGGGTGACGTTTGTTAAGAAAATGATTTTTTGTACCAATTTGGTGTTGAATTGGGTGTTTTACATGGGTATTCTATGTGATGCTTATTGGGATCGTTTTATAACTCATGTAATGAGTTTAAAGAAATGTTTAAGGTGTGGTGGATTCTGTTTTGGTAAATGTGAGTATGCACATGGTGTTCAAGTGGGGTTTTCAAAGAGTTTTGGGTGAAAAACAAGGAATGATTTGGAGAAGTTGTTTTATTGAAACTCAAAGTGTTTTATTGTGTGTTTTAAATGGTATAAATTTGTGTATATACTGTACTTATTGTATGTGAAAAATAGTGGTTTTTTATATGAAAATGGATATATGTATCATTCTGAAATTATTTGAGCACAAAGGGGGAAGCCCGGGTACCTAGGTGGGGTGGATGTGTACAAGTACGACTAGTGGACCAGATGGGTTTTGTCCCTGTTTCACCTAGAATTTGGATAAAAAAACTATAAATAAACTATGTGGATTATTATTGGGGACCACTAGGTTATGTTTATGTTCCCTACTAGTGTATCATGCACAATAATGGATTTTACTATGGTTACTTTACACCAAGGTATGAGGTACATGGGGCTCGAGACTATCTAGTGCCTAGGGGTGTTCTTGATTTTGTTGATCATTGTGTTTGTGGTATTTTACCATGTATTAGGGTGTTTTTTGCATTAATTTACAGTAGATAACATGTCTCTTTAAATATGTGAACATTCTGAAAACTTTATCTTGAAAACTGTTTTTAATTGAAAGTTGCATTTCTTTGATTTTATCACTGCTTTTCTTTGCGTATTAAAACTGCTTGCTTTTTCACATTGTATTACATGCTCTTTGAATAATTGGGTATTATCCTATTGGGATTAGGCTCACACCCTACTTACACCCCTTGGGTGTAAGTAGACTTGGTTATGTTTGACTCAGGTAAAGGAAAGGCTAAGGGTGATGGCGGTTCAGGGTGTTAGTCCCCATCCTTGGGGAGGAGTTGTGGAGACGGTTTGGGGGTGATGACCCCTTGTCATGTGAAGTCCATGGGGATGTTTTGTTGCTATTTCATTGTATCTTTGGATTTTTTCTATTGAATTTGAACTTATATATTAAGTTCTGGATTTTTGTATAAACCTTGTTGGTATGAATTTTTCAGATTCATTTTATCAGTTTTTTTGATGTTTTATGTATACATATTTGGGTAAATCATTCCAAAACCAAGATAAATGATACATGGGAACTTGTTATATCCCATGGGGATAGGGAACACCCTTTGGGCCTTATCATGGGTTGGGTTTGGTGCCATTATTGGTGATGACCAGATTCGGTTCGTGACACAGGTGCCAGTCATTCTTTTATTGCCACTGCCCTCGTTCGGAGCTCGGAGACTCCGATGGAACCGTTGGATCGATTCTTATGACTAGATACTCCTATGGGAGTAGATTCAATGATTACACACTGGTGATGGTAGTGTGAGCTTACTCTAGGAGGAGAGAGCTTTAGTTGGGATCTCCTAGTAGTGGCATCGAGGCCTTACGATGTCATCTTGGGTATGGACTGGTTATCTACAGTCCATGCTCAAATTGACTGTATTAGGCGTAAAGTGCAGTGTGTCCACACAGATGGGACCAAGTTTACCTTCACTGGTGATAATAGAGCCTTTTCATCATAGGATGGACTTACTAGAAGGAGAGTGTAGATGATCACTCATCAGTTGGTTAGACTTACCCTCAGAGCGGTTGAGGTGGAGAGTCTGAGCTATCCAGTAGTGGTGGACCAGTACACAGATGTTTTCCATGATGATGTTCTGGGTCTACCTCATCGCAGAGAGGTGGAATTTTACATTGACTTGTACCCCAAGATGTCACCGATATCTACACCAGCATATCGGATGGCTCCCGCAGAGCTTCGTGAGCTGCGGGTACAATTGGAGGACTTACAGGGGAAGGGGTTCATCTGGCCTAGTGTTTCTCCTTGGGCAGCCCTGATTTTGTTCACCAAGAAGGCAGATGGGAGCTTGAGACTTTATGTCAACTATAGGCGCCTGAACCAGGTGACTGTGAAGAACAAGTACCCACTTCCAAGGCTTGACGACCTCTTTGATCAGCTGAAGGGAGAACGGTGGTTCTCGAAGATAGACCTCAGATCAGGCTATCACTAGCTCTGATTAAGGGATAGGGATGTATAGAAGATGACTTTCAGATGTCGGTATGACCATTATGAGTTTTTGGTCATGTCATTCGGCATGACCAATGCTCCAGTAGTATTTATGGGACTCATAAACATGATATTTCAGCCATACCTTGATCACTTTGTAGTAGTCTTCATCGAAGACATTCTGATCTACTCGGATACTGAGGAGGAGTATGCATATCATTTGTAGATAGTTCTGGACACACTTTGAGAACACCAAATTTATGGTAATCTCTAGAAGTGCCAATTCTGGATCCGAGAGGTTCACTTTCTAGGATATGTTATCTTGGAGGTTGGAGTTGTGGTGGATCCAGTGAAGATTGAGGTAGTACTTGCTTGGGAGCCACCCAAGAGTGTGACGTAGGTACGGAGTTTCCTGGGTTTGGCCGGATACTACCAGTGGTTTGTGCCAGATTTCTACATAGTTGCAACACCTTTATCAGCATTGACTAAGAAGGGGAAACCCTTCGTTTGGTCAGAGAGATGCCATTGGAGTTTTTAGGAACTGAGGTAGAGGCTGACTAGTGCCCCCATATTGAGGCTACTAGAGAAGGGCTTAGGGTATGTAGTCTACTACGACACATCATGGACCGGGCTCGGATGTATCCTGATGCAGAAGTGAGCAGTGATCGTATATGGTTCTCGACAACTGAGACAACATGATCAGAACTATGATACCCATGACCTGAAGTTAGTAGTAATGGTCTTTGCCTCGAGGATGTGGCGACATTACTTGATGGGTGAACGTTTTACAGTCTACTCGGATCACAAGATTCTCAAGTATATATTATCTCAGAAGGACCTGAACCCGAGACAAAGATGTTTTCTTGAGTCCTTCCAAGACTATGACTTCGATATAGTCTATACTCCTAGGAAAGGGAACATAGTAGCAGATGCACTCAGAAGGAGATCTGGTATACAACTGCTAGGTGAGGCGATGGAGCAGCTGTCCGGTTTGCAGATATCCTTTGTGGATTGAGATTGAGCATATTTTCTTCAGTCTCTTACAGTCACTCCCCCACTTATTCAGTGAGTCAGGGAGGCGCAGCATGGGGACGCTGACTGCGAGGCTCGATGTGCTCATATACCCACAAGACATGCACCTGATGGATTTTATAAAGGTGGGGAGCACGTCATCCTCTTCAGAGGACGTACCATGGTACTAGTGTCACTTCGGGAGGAAGTGTTGAGGGAGTTCCACACATCCCCTCTAGCGGTACATCCAGGAGTGAAAAAGATGTACCGGGACCTCTGACGACAGTACTGGTGGCCGGGAATGAAGAAAACAGTTGCAGAGTTTGTCTCTCGGTGCCTCACTTATTAGCAAGTGAAGGCAGAGCATCAGGTACCAACAGGCTTGGTTCAACCTTTAAAGGTCCCAAAGTGGAAGTGGGACATGATATCCATGGACTTCATGACAGGACTTCCACATACATCCAGGGTTCATGATTCTATCTAGGTGATCGTCAAACGACTCACCAAGTCAGACCACTTCCTACCAATCAGAGAGCAGAGTTTAGTAGAGAGCTTGGGACACCTCTATGTGTAGGATATTGTGCGGCTACATAGAGTAACCTCGACGATTTTCTCCGATCGCAATGCACGTTTCACTTCCCGACTATGGAAGGGGTTATATGAGGCTTTCGGGACGCAACTTCATTTGAGCACCACCTTCCATCCTCAGACGGATGGACAGACTAAGCAGACCATTCAAACCCTCAAGGATATGCTGCATGCTTGCATTCTTGACTTCGGTCGTAGTTGGGAGGATCAATTGCCTTCGGTGGAGTTTACATACAACAACATCTATCACTCCACCATTGGGATGACACCTTTCGAAGCTTTATACGGACAACCTTGCAGATCACCTTTGTGCTGGACTGACCTAGGGGAGTCAGCACTAGTGGGACCATAGATGGTACGGGCTACCACGGAGAAGGTGCAGATCATCCAGGAGAAAATGAAGACTACACAGATCAGGCAGAAGTCTTATGCCGACATGAGATGGAGACCTCTGGAATTTGAGGATGGTGACCATGTCTTTCTACGGGTCTCACCCCGACGAGGTTTGTAGAGATTTGGCTGGGGCGACATGTTATCTTTGAGGTTCATCGGACCCTCTCAAGTCCTCAACAGAGTTGGCGATGTGTCTTACCACCTAGATCTTCCACCTCATTTGCACTGGGTGCATGACGTCTTCCACGTATCCCAGCTGAGGAGATACGTGCATGACTCATCTCACTTCATCGACCACGGAGAGCTAGACATCGACGATGGGGAGACGTTTACGGAGGTTACAGTAGAGATTAAGGATCGACATGAGCGGGTCCTTCATGGGCAGTTGATACCTCTGGTGTGCGTTCTCTGGTAGCACGGGAACCTCCAGGAGAGAACATGGGAACGGGAGGCTAAGATTTGTGCTCAATACCCCCACTTATTTTCCTAGTTTTTGTGATTAGGCTTTCGGGGATGCAAAGCCCTGAGGTGAGGAGAATGTAAAGACCCAGAAATTACATGTAATTTTTTTTAATTATATGGTAATTTTATGAGTCTGTGAAAATTGACGACGCATGATTTCGAGGCCCGGTGTGCCCAGAATGAATTTATAAACTTTTTTTAGGTACGTTCAGTAAACGTATGAGTGTGTTTTTGTAACTTTTAAACCGGTGCTCAGAATTGAATTCCAAGGGCACCATTGAAATCGCAGTGCTAGTATTCTCTTAAAGAGACCTTCACCTCGACCGCAGTAGGTCGAGGGTGAAAGATAGATTTTGTGTTTTTTGTGGAAATGAAAATAAAATAAAATAAAATTTTATTTTATTTATAATAAAACCTCCCACATGAATGTTAAAGATGTGGGGACCACCTAAACTAAAACCCCCATTTTGAAATTAAAGACGGAGACCACCCGAACCCTCTTTAATGGGAGAACCCCCTTTCAACTCCCCATTTATTTGTTGAAGTCAACTTAAATTAATTAAATGCGTCAAAATTTAATTATGCCAACATAAATTAATCCACTTAATTTAATTTATATTGTCACCTCTTTTCTTTTGAGAGGATTGGTTGGTGAAGTGTGGATAATTGGGAGAAAGATATGGAGAAATCCTACCTCTCCAACAAATAACTTCTCCAAACAAAGAATACCATCGAAGAACATTCTTCAGAATCAAGAAAGATGATGACGCATGAGCCAACTTCGAAGGTGTGATTTCGGAAGTGACGATCATTGGAACCCTCTTCGCCTTCACCGCTCTTCATCATGTGACACATCAATGAACCTTCTAGGTATGGGTTTTGTTGTTTTTTTCATGGTTTGAGTTGAATTAGTCCTCTCAATCCACCTACTACCAAACTAATGCAGAGGGTATGGGCCAAACGAACATGGCCCGATACCTCCTGTATTATTCATGGTTGTTGTATTCTTCGCAGTGGAGGAAGGAGGAGACTACCTCCCGAGCTAGTCACATGAAACCGGGGTAGTGCGCACCCGCGCCACCGGTAGAGGAAGAGAGCATGCGGAGGTCGGAGGGCGGCCAACTATTTCTGGCTACGGCGGTGGACAGAGGGCAGCCGACATTCGGTCGGCTGTAGAGGGGCAGCGCACGATGTGCTGCCATCGGAACAAGGGGCTGCGACCTTCCTGGCCGCGACAGATGGCGGAAGGTGGCCGACATTCGGATAGTTGCAAAGGGGCGGTGCAAGACGTGCCGCTGGGAGGACAAGGGATGACCGTTTCATCCAGCCGAGCTGGACCGTGCAAGACCCACTTGGGTCTTGCATGTTTCCTAGTGACCGAACGACCGAAGACGTTTGGTGATTGAGCGGGGGGCACATGACTCCCTCCTGCATGCGGCCGTGCCAGGTTGGTCTGACCTGACCCGGACCAGTTTCGACCCTATATGTTCTTTCTCCCAAAACTTAATCTACGAGCGTCCATTTGAAGAAATATATATGGCTCTAGAAACCTTGGAGCGAGACGGTCCTTTTGGTATACACAACTTGAGTTTTGAATAAAGTTGGGGTATGTTTGGGTTGGATCGAGCACGAATCCAACCGGGCCCTCAGGAATAAAAGGATAATAACTTATAGACTGAGCATCCGATTGACACACCATCTATTGCGTTGAGACTCTTTTTACATGGCCTTCCTTTAGGATACTTCTTCGCGGGATTTCATGGCAATTGGAGTATCGACCAGTAGCTTGAGGAGCAGACTCTCTTGGAGATGAGCAAGCTTAGTACATGAACCATGTGGATGGCTGTAACATAAGAAAGGGATCCTTCGTGGGTTTGACAGTGTACTAAGATCCTGTGTGGGTCTTCTGATGTACTAGGATCCTGTGTGGGTCTGACGATGTACTAGGATCCTATGTGGGTCTGACGATGTACTAAAATCCTGTGTGGGTCTGACGGTGTACTAGGATCCTATGTGGGTCTGATGATGTACTGATGGTGTACTAGGATCCTCTGTGGGTATGAGGATGCACTAGGATCTTGTGTGGGTATGACAATGTAGTAGGATCCTGTGTGGGTCTAATGCAGTACAAGGATCTTGTGTGGGTTTGACGATATACTAGGATCCTGTGTGGGTCTGATGTAGTACTAGGATCCTGTGTGGGTCTGATGATGTAGTAGGATCCTGTGTGGGTCTGATGCTGTACTAGGATCCTGTGTGGGTCTGATGATGTACTAAGATCCTGTGTGGGTCTGTGATTTAGGATCCTTTGTGGGTTTTCCTCTTAATAGAGTAAGATGATTCAGTAGTCACATCTCATCATCTCTATTACTGTATCGAAGATATACCTGGTGTGAGATGAGTTTGTACCTGTGTGGTACTTTCCTTTGTGGTAATACCTTGGTGGTATTCTTCTGTGTGGCATACCTATGTGGTACTTACCTTCGTGGTATTCCTTCCTTTGCGGAATAGTTGAGCTTTGGGCTTTTGAGTTGGACCCTGTGTTTCCTCATGATTGAGATGGATATACTTGATAACTTAGGTATATGTATGGGCATATACCTAAGTATTTTTTTCAGTTGATTTCATGTTATGTGGTTTATACTTTGTAGATTTTGTGAGACCTTTAGGGTCTCAGGTTCCCTACTGAGTATCGTTATACTCAACCCTGAACAGGATACACCCACACCTTGTTGTGTTTGGTGCAGACGACGGACATCGCTGACTGAGGACGAGAGTACCAGGACTAAAGGTAGCTCAGAGGTGGACATTAGATGAGGTGTAATGAAGAGATGGATGTTTGAGAGCTGTACCTACCCTTTAGGTAGGATCCTTGGTGGGTGATCATATGAGTTGTTTCAGTTTACTTTTACCTTTCAATTTTCTTGTACTTTCCAGTTGGACTTGTATTCTGGCCCCTTTTACTTATAGTACTCACTCTTTTTACTATTCAGCTTCCTTGTGTTCGTATCTTTCTGTGTGCTTGTTTGCATGTGTTTATAGGTTATAAAGGAAATTCATTCCCGATTTTAGGGAAATACACCTTCGGTGCTAGTCGCCAGCCCCTGGCCTATGGAAGGTGGGCTTGGGGTAGTCACGGCACGAGCCCCAGGGGACGGTTCATGACAATACACTCTCGTCTACCAGTTCATATGTAGGGTGTGAGCTAAAAATTATTTGTATTCTTTCATAAATAATTCTCTTTAAATCCCTTCATAATATAGTTCATAAAGTTCTAGTTTGAACATAAGGTATAAAATATATTTTCACATGAATTATAAAAAAAGTGTAAAAAAATAAACTTACATATTTTAAAACAACCACCCTTTTTATAATATAAAAATAAGGATGAATAAAAATTTGAAATAAAAATATCAAAAAATGGAAAGAGGGCCTTTAAAACCATATAAGATATGCCAAATCACAGTTTATCCCTCTTTTAGAACATTTTATGAAAAACTCTTTTTCATAAATAACCACAATGAAAATCCATTTTCTTAAAAATCATTTAACAAATAACCAATTTTTTCATTTTTAAATAAAATTTTTAACCATTTAAATCAACCTATTTGAAAGTAAGAAAATACACACTCAAATTGAAATAATGATCATACATAGGCACTAAGGAAACAAGGAAACATAATCCAAAAAACAACCAAACTATGGTGCCATATAATAAAAAAAACTAAGGGAATACAATCCATCCAATAAAATAAATCCTCTAAAGTGTCCTAAGAATGATGTAACCATCATGTGAAACTTTTTAAGAATCACGTATTTGGATCCCGAACTGAAGATGAGGAACCTAGATCGATGCTATTTAACATTTCATATCCAAGTCATCCTATAGAACTCACTAGGATCTATCATGATCAGGGGATCAAAAGAAACCATGGTCCCTTCTAGTAAATTCTAGGGACACTGAAACATCTCAAAAACTCACTCAATCTAACTTGCTCCTTACACTAGGTAGCACACTTCACACTAGGGATTTTACTTATCTGGATCCCTACTTGTCTCCTAGGACACCCATGGCATTTCAATAGTGGAAGTGAGAAACCAATAAAAAATAATAGATCACCACATAAATATAATTTCAATAATTTGAAATTTAACCTCACCCCACCTCATACACCCTCACAAGAAAAAAACCCTTTCACATCCTTTTATAAGCTCCATAATAAGTATAAAAATATAAATAATCTCCCATGGGGTCATGAGCCACAATAGGAACAATAAATGCATGGAGCTCAATTAAGGGTCTCTCATATTTATAAAATAACTTCCTTTAAATTACCAACTAGGATTTTACAAATGTACTTGAGAATCCAATCCATTTTCACCCTATTTTAGAACAACATTTCAAATTTCATCCAAAAACCATTTATCAAAATGCACTAGAAATCCCATTTGGAAACCCAACCATTTTCTATACATAAATTTTTAAAATAATAAACCATTTTATTTTTGAAGGAAATATATGTTAAGAACTCTTTTATTAAACTTTAATATCCATTTGAAAACATCTTAATCCACCATGAATGTTAAGGGTCTCAAAACCATTTAAATAGGTTAAAGGTCAATTCCATTTGTTTTTCAAAACATGAATTTAAAATATCGCATATTTACTTTTAATGAAAATAAAATTTATGACCAAAATTTAAAAATATTAAAATTCATATAAAAAATCCACTCGGGCCTTTTACAAAACACTTGGAATGTGACATAAGTCTATGGAAACTCTTTAAACCATTTTCAATACAATTGAAACCTAAGAAAGTCATAAAATAGGATTATAATTTGATAAGAAATCATTTAAAAACATCCAAGAAATTTATAACATGTATTACAAGGGAGTTCCAAAGAAACACCTACCCCACTCAAGCAAAATAGAAGCTAAAACTTGTCGAAATTAATGGAGAACACATAAATATTTCAAGTGACATACTACTCAACTCCAAACAACATAAATCCTCATCATTAAAAAGAAATTACACTATGATTTAGTGGCATCACACTTAAAATGCATAACCAAGTCACACATAATCAAAGAAAACAATATGAATAGGAACACCAACCAACATGCAATTCATTTAGTGCGTAAACAAGGATCACCAATGACCACAATTTTCAACAGGGCGTTTAGACTGAACAATTCATAGTATACCATCAATATAAAACTATAATTACATGTGAACAAGACGAAATAAATGACAAAGAGGAGAAAACTCACCAGTAGAGGAGAGGCGCACGGTGGAGGAGTGACACATGATGGAGGTGTGGCGCACGATGAAGGTGTGGTGCGTAGCGGAGGAGAGGCACACGATGGATAGTTCACGCATGGAGGAGGTGACTGTTAGGGTAGAGGAGACACACAACAGTGTGGCACATGATGGAGGTAATGACATATGGTGGAGGTGTGGTTCATGGTCGAGGAGAGGCGACAGGAGAGGAGGAGGAGGAGGAGGAGTTACAATGCAAGGGTCAACTTCCGCGAGAGCTTGAGGGGTGCGAGAATAAAGGAGACTATTAGGGGTTTTTTATAAAACCTGGTGAAACTTTTATCAGTGCTAGCTAAAAAGTGCTGATAAAGGTATGTTTTATCAGCACTAAAATAAAAAGCACAGATAAAACACACCTTTATCAGGGCTAAACAAGCACTGATAAAGATATTATGTTAATAATTTATTTATATTAATATATATATTTATAAAATTATATATATGATAAATATATATATATATTTATAATTATAACTATAAATAACTATAACTATATTTATATTTATAAAATTATAATTTAAATAATGATAAAATTATAAGAAATATACTTATTATATTTATAATCTTAGAATATATATAATAAATATATTAATTATATATATTTATAAGATTATATATATATACAACTATATTTATTCTAATTTTATAATTATTAATATGAATAATTATCTATTTATTATATGAATATATATTCATTTATTATATGAATATATATTTAATTATAATTATAATTATAAATGAATATTTATTTATTTATTTATTTAAACAACTATAAAAGTATAAAAAATTAATATTTTTAATTTTTATAATTTTATTAATATATATATTTAATATATTTATTATAATTTTATAATTATTTAAATATATATGTATTTATTTATAACTATAAATATACATATTTGTATTTATTTATCAATATTTTTTATATATTTATTTAATTATATATAACATTATATATGAAAATAATAATTTTTTTTTTATAAATTCACAATTATTTAAATAAATAAATAAATATTTATATTTATAACTAGTAAATAAATATATATTTATAATTTTATAAATATATATAAATATATTTATTATAATTTTTCAATTATTTAAATATATCTACATTTATTTAGAATTATATTTATAACTATTTGTATTTGTTTATAAATATTTGCATATAAATATATATAATTAATAAATTTATTATAATTTTTTAATTATTTAAATATATCTATATTCATTTAGGAATTAAAATTATGAATATTTGTATATATTTATAAATATATTTCTTTAATTTTATTATAACTTTATAAGTAGTATAATAAATATATTTATTATAATTTTATAATTATTTACATATATATAGTTATTTATAGTTATAATTATACCTATAAATAAATATATTTATAAATATTTGCATATAATATATATATATATATATATATATATATCTATATAATTATAATATATGTATTTATTATAATTTTATAATTATTTAAATATATATATAGTTGTAATTATAATTACAAATAAATATATTTAAAAAGTATTTATATATAATTAAAATTTAATAATTATAAATATAATAAGTATATTTATTATTTAAATATATTTCATTTTAATTTTATAAGTATTTTTGAGAACATAATAGTATATATGGGTAACATGAATTAATCATATACCTAGTAAATATATATAATAAAAGACGATCCATCAATGGACAACATGAATAATAAGAAAGAGTGCAATGTATAAATGGACATTATGATACATAACATATGCACACATGATCAATATATTTATTGACCAAATTCATTCGAACATATATATTTAATAATTAATATAAATATATATATTTTAAAATGTATTTATATATATAAATTATAAATAAAATAAATATATTAAATATAAAAAATATAATAAATAAAATAAAATAATAAATCTAATAATCTAATAATCTAATAAATCTAATAAATCTAATAAATCTAAAAAATATAATTAATTAATCTAATAAATCTAATAAATCTAGTAAATATATTTATTATTTAATGAAATTCATTATAATCTTATAATTATTTAAATAAATAAATAAATAAATAAATAAATAAATTTAATTATAATCTTAGAAATAATTTTTTTAAAACATTATATATATATATATATTTGAATTATTAAAAAAAATATTAATTATAAACATGCATTTTTTAGTCAATGTATCCAATTAAACATTATTTTTGAATATAAATTATTAAAAACTTTTATCAGCGCTTTCTTCTTAGCGCTGATAAAACGAGGTGCTTCCCTTGCCCTGTTTTGTGGTAGTGTGTGTGTACCCTATTATATTTATAACAATATATATAAATCATATTTAAATGTCTATGTGTGTGAGTTTGTATATGTATTTAAGTATGTGTATTTATACTTAAGTATATGTATGTGTGTGTACCATATTATATTTATAACAATATATAAACACTTATTTAAATGACTGTTGGAGAGACGGAGGGTGAGAGAGACATGTAAATATTTGTGTGTGTGTGCATGTGTGTGTGTGAAGAGAGGGTGGTGTATATATTTGTATATTTTGTATTTGAGATTCAATTTACATATACACATATATATGTGTGCGCTTATCTTAATTGTTTATGTATATATATTATTTATGTAATATTTATACAATTATCACATGTATATTGTGCGCGCACACACACGTATATACAAACATTTATATACTGTTTGTGTGTGTGTGTGTAATGATTATTGACACACACACACACACACTATTGAGTCAAAGACTCACTTTTATCCTTGGTTTTGAATATCAAAAAACATTCATATAAGAATTTGAGGCTTTGCGGAACAGAAGGTAACTGAATATATTGATTTATCTACTTTAAAGTTATTATGCATCATCTCATTTCCTTTTGAGAGATTACACTTGTAGTTGTTTTTTTGTGTGCACTAAAAAACATCATTTTGTGAGGTTTTCCTTATAGGGATCTTAGTTCTTCTTTCAATTATTTTCGTTCTTTTCAATCCAACAAGACCGAGGAACTTCCATGTTGCAGAGGATGTCCTTTTTCTGATCATGTTGATTAATGATTTTCTGACGCTAGGAAGTCATGTTCCTTCTGAACAGGTTGTTTGGAGAATTCCTTGTTAGGAATTACTATCGATTGTCTAATCGAGCAGGTTCTTGGGGTAGAACTACTTGGTAACTTCTGATGGGTTTATAGTTAAGGTCATTTCAAGACCGAAACAATGATACATTACCTCAAGTTATGAAATATCTGCCACTTTGGTTTAAAATCCAATGGTTCCTTTACTATAATTAGATATGGTATTAATATCCTTTTAGGAGTTTCCTAGATTTCTATTTAGAAATCCATGACCTGTTTTTATGATTTTATTTGTTATATTGTTTCCTTTATGATGAATACTTTCATCGGAAAGTGTATATTTTTTTATTGTATTTTCTCAACTAATTTTATTGATTACTTTGATTATTCAGTTAAGTTTTCTTAACTTTTGAAGCCTTTTTTTCCATTATACTACATTAATTTCAATTGTATGTACAATTTAGTACATTTAATCTCTAAGACTCTTAATAGATCAAATTTTATTAATTTTTAATCAATTGAACATTTGAGTGGGAGAAAAATTGATGTTCACCATTAGACAACAATTCACCCCCTTATGTAGTGTCATATCTTATATTTTTGGACCAATATATGGTATCAGTGAAAATATCTATTAAGACTGTTCTTGATCATATTTTTTGTTTATTTACCAGAGAGTATCGTAGTTCACTTAAATTAACCATGCTATAAAGAAAATATTTATTTATTTATTTTTGATATGATATGATATCTGATTAGAACTCTTGAGAGCATGAATCCTAGCCGACCACCTATTTTTGATAGAGTGAATTAGGAGTATTGATGCGATAGAATGAAATTTTTTATTATCAATACTGGAGTGGAAAAATTTCTTATGATGACCAGTTTTTATAATGTTCTAGATAAAGAGATTATTCATTTTACTAATTAAGAAAAACTCAAATTTTGGGAAAATTATAAATCCCAAGATACCTTACTGTGTTTAATGACCACAAACATATATTGTTATATTTCTTTATGCGAGACTACAAATGGAATGTGGAAATTGTTAGAATTTACTCACTTTAGAGCTTTTAATTTTCTTGAAACTCGAAGGATGATGTTAATATATGATTATCAAGACCATGGTTTTTACCTGGAAAAGCTATAATGCAAATGCATCAACAGTTCATGACCATAGTCAATGGTTTACAATTTTTGGATGATAAAGAGTTAATAAATGAGAAATTTATTGAAATAAATATGGACATACATCTATAGGAATAGTAATAAAAAAGGCTGGAAATAGATGGATCTAAAACTCTAACTAGGCTCAGTCTTTTGATCTCATTGGTACCATAATGCAATATGAGAACTGATTGAAGAGAAAATTGATAAGGAGAAAAGAAATAATGTAATTTCTTTCACTTCAACTTTTGATTCCTTACCTTATGGGGATCAACATTCTACATTTACTACAGTGAAGAAAAGGGCTAAACATCAGTCAGATGATAGCCATTCAATAGACAGTGAAGGAGACCTTTTACAATTTATAATACACATGTATAATATCATCAAAAAAGAATAATTTTAGTTATGATAGAAGAAAATATATAAAAGAAAATTTTGAGAAGAAATAATCTTCTAAAACCATTTTTTATGAATGTAAGTTTTTGGTGAATATTAGGCCAAACTATCCATGATTTAAAAATAAGAGCAGAGATAGAAAATCTTTAAAGGAATGGAAAGACTTTAGAGCTACCAATGACACCTAGAGTGCTCATGGGGATCCACCCTCTAACAATAATAATGATTCTAAATGTGATAACTATGGAAATATTATTGAATTAATCCTAAAATCCATCAAAATAATATTTTCTTAATGGGAAAGGTACAACATGATACTCTTAGTGAAATTCCTATTAATGCTAATTTTACTTTTAAATCGGAGGATGAAACTAGTTCAAATTCATTGGAAGATGAGGAGGATATTCCATCATTTAAGGAAATTATTATATATGTAACATTACTATAGATAATGAATAAAAATTTAGAGAAAGAACTTGATTCAAATAACACTAGTAGAATAAAGGCTTTTAGTGACCGCCAAAAACTGTCGCTAAAGGACTATATAGGCCTCCTAGAATCCTCCAAATGGAGGTCTCTATAGAATATTTTGGGTTAGACTATAGCGACCACCATTTGGTAGTTTCTATAAACCACATCAGAATCCACAATAGTGATCGACAAATGGCAGTCGCTATAGCTCGACCGGGTAAAAATTATAGTGATTTCCAAATGACGGTCACTATAAGGTTTTTTATTTTTTTAAAAAAATAACATCAATACTAAAAAAACCAATATATTTGAAAAATACATAAAAAAATCCAAAATATCTAAACTCATGGGCACATAAATATCTTCATTTCACCATCTTCCAACTCCACATCCATCACCAAATATAACTGTATGACAAAATTTAATAAAAAAATTAGTACATAAAAAAATATCCCAACTAATAATTGAAATGAAATAACATATTTAAATTAAATTTTAATAAAACATATTAGAGTTATTTTATTTTGAAATTATAATAATAATTTCAAATAACTTTTTAAAAATTAAAAAACCACTTATTCTATCATTCAAATCAGACTACATGTTCAATTGATATGTCCTCTACTCATACATATCAAAAATAATAATAAGTCAGTTGCCCTGTGATTTCATGTCATTCCGAGGTCGTTTTCTATGAATTTGATTGTTAAACACATGTTTTAGAGTTTTATGACACTAAAAGTGTGTTTTCCATCACTATGGTCAAACAAAACCAATGATTGATGTACCATCTACCCGAACATTTCAAAATTCACTCCACGGTTGTTTTCGTCTGATTTCATGATATTCCGAGGTTATTCGACTGGTTTTGACCACCTAACACACCTTTTTAAAGGATACTAAATCTTTAATAACCATGAATTTAGAAGTACCATACAGACCGCACATACGATTGACATGTATTCTCCTCATAAACATCACTAATAATAATTAAATGGTTTCCCTATGATTTCAAGTCATTTTGAGGTTGTTCTCTATAGATTTGATTGTTAAACATCCGTTTTGATGTTTTAAGACACAAGAATTGTGTTTTCCATCACCGCGGTCAATCGACACCTCTGATTGATGTACTGTCTACCCGACCATTTCAAAATTCACTCAACGGTTGTTGTCGTATGATTTTATGGCATTCTGATATTTTTAGCTGGTTTTGACCACCCGATACACCTTTTAAAGTTTGTTAAACCCTTAAAAACCACATATTTAGTTTTATCGCATATACCGCACATCTGATTGACATGTAGTCTCCTCATACATGTAAAAAATAATAATTATATGGATTTCTTTTGATTTCAATTCATTATGAGGATGTTTTTATGGATCTGACTGTTAAACGTTTGGTTTGGTGTTTTATAACACTGAAATTGCGTTTTCCATCACCGCGATCAAAAAACACATCCAATTGATGTAACATCTACAAAAAAATTTCAAAATTTACTACATGGTTATTTTTGTCTAATCTCATGGCATTCCAAGGTCGTTCAGGTGGTTTTGACCACCCGACACACCTTTTTAAAGGGCATCAAACCCTTAAAATCCACATATTCAGTCGTACCGTACACACTGCATGTCCAATTGACATGTAGTCTCCTCATACACACCAAAAATAATAATTATATAGATTTACTATGATTTCAAGTCATTTAGAGGTTGTTTTCTATGGATTTAACCGTTAAACATCCATTTTGGTGTCTTATGACACTAAAATTGCATTTTCCGTCACCGTGGTCAAACGACACCTCCGATTGACGTAACATTTACCAAAAAAAATTTACAATTCAATCCATGGTTGTTTTTGTCTAATTTCATGGCATTTTGAGTTCATTTGGATGGTTTTGACCACCCAACACACCTTTTTAAAGGACGTCAAACCCTTAAAAACCACATATCCAGTCGTACCGCGAACACTTCCTAT
Organism: Viscum album; assembly: GCA_963277665.1. Lineage (NCBI taxonomy): Eukaryota > Viridiplantae > Streptophyta > Magnoliopsida > Santalales > Viscaceae > Viscum > Viscum album. The sequence continues at coordinate 2,037,424,935 of OY728136.1, forward strand.
CTGATCGACGCGTCGTCTCCTCATACACATAAAAAATAATAATTATAAAGTTTTACTATGATTTCAAGTCATTATGAGGATGTTTTCTATGGATCTAATTATTAAACATTTTTTGGTGTTTTATGACACCATAATTATGTTTTCCATCACCGCGATCAAACGACACCTCCGATTGATGCACTGTCTACCTGAATATTTTAAAATTCACTCATCAGTTGTTTTTGTCTGATTTAATGGCATTCTGAGGTCATTCGGCTAGTTTTGACCACCCGATGCACCTTTTTAAACTGCACCAAACCCTTAAAAACCACATATTCAGTTGTACCATGCAGATCGCATGTCCGATTGACATTTCGTATCCATGTACACATCAAGAATAATAATTAGACAATTTTCCTATGATTTGAAGTCATTCCAAGATTGTTGTCTGTGTATATGACCATTAAACATCTATTTTAGTGTTTTACGACACCAGAATTGAATTTTCTCTCACAACAGTCAAATGATACCTACGATTGACGTACTGTCTACTTGAACATTTTACAATTCAATCCATTATTATTTTTGTTTGATTTCATGGAATTCTGAGGCTGTTCGGCTGGTTTTGATCACTTGACACAGCTTTTTAAAGGGCATTAAACCCTTAAAATCCACATATTCAATCATACCACGCATACCACACATACAATTGATGTTCCATATCCTTGTACACTTCACTAATAATAATTATACAGTTTTACTGCGATTTCAAGTCATTCTAAGGTCATTTTATATGGATCTAACCGTTAAACATTCGTTTTGGTGTTGTATGACACCAGAATTGCATTTTTCATCACCGCGATTAAGCAAAACCTCTAATTGATGTAAAGTCTACTCAAACATTTCAAAATTCACTCCATGGTTGTTGTCTTCTTATTTAATGTCATTTCGAGATTTTTTGGATAGTTTTGACCACCCAACACACCTTCTTAAAGGGTGCCAAACCCTTAAAAACCACATATTCAGTCGTACCACACACACCACATGTTTGATTGATGTTCCATATCCTTATAGATGTAAAAAATAATAATTATATGGTTTTCCTATTATTTCAAGTCATTACAAGGACGTTTTATATGGATTTGACCGTTAAACATCCGTTTTGGTGTTTTATGACACTGGAATTGCGTTTTCCATCACCACGATCAAACAACACATTTGATTGACGTACCGTCTGTCTAAACTTTTCAAAATTCACTCAAAAATTGTTTTCATATGATTTCATGGAATTCTGAAGTTTTTCGGCTAGTTTTGATCACCCAACACACCTTTTTATAGGGTTCTAAAACCTTAAAAGCCACATATTCAGTCATACCACGCACACCGCACATCTGATTGAAATGTCGTCTCCTCTTACACATTAAGAATAATAATTAAATGGTTTTAATATGATTTAAAGTCATTAAAATGTATTTTTCTATGTATATGACCATTAAATGTCTGTTTTGGTGTTTTATGACACTAAAATTGCTGAATCAACCACCTATCCCTATGGAGATGACCCAATACTAATCGGTATTTGTGATCACATTTTTTGAAACCACAAATGGGCACCATTTTCAGAGATAGGTGAAGTTGTTTCATTTTTTTATGCATTTAGTTTGAAAAAAAATACACAATAACTTCTTATAAACATTTTCAAATAGATTAGATTTTATGGAATTCCCTTTGTTGAAATCTATTTTTAAGGTCTGTTTGAGGAATTTTAAGGACCTCATTTATCCACTATAAAGCCCCTAAATTTTAAAATTGAAGGAAATCATCAAGGGGTTAAGATTCAACATTCTGAAGGCATGTAAAGAGGAGTAATACAACATGATATGTGGGTTGGAATTTGTGGACAACACCACTTCCATATGGCCAACCAGAACTAAAATTAAGATCCACCTAAGTTGCGTGAATTGGAAATACCTTAAGTGAGTGGGATTCAAACAAGAATCAATCCCTCACCAAAGTAAAGGGAATATGTTCTCAAGAACCATCAAATGAAGTCCCTTCCCAATCTTCTTTAGAGAACCAATATAATGACTACCGATTAATTATATATTTTCTGATAGAAGTTCGTTCATTCCCTATCAATGGACTTGAATTCTCAAGAGAATACCTCAAGAGGTAGAAGAGGGGTGATCATGGAATAAATTTCCCAAATTAATGTGTAATTTCATATTTCTACACTTAAATGTCAATAAAATGCATTTATTTCAAATAACCAAGAGAAGGAGCAATACTATACATTTGGAGATCTTGAGAATCACCAAAATTTGTGCAGAATCTTTGATACGATGGAAACACATTCAACCCCCTAAATTGAAGAAAATAGAATGATAAACATGGGAAATAAACCTATTAGATGTGGCACATTTTCACACCCACTTTGACCATGGTTTGTGGGAGAAACCTCATTTATTTTTGTGGGATCAAAGCAAACTCCATCTTGTTGGAATTAATGGCAATCAGGCCAATAATATATCATGATTAACAATAAAGTAAACTTTAAAAGAATTAATTAAATTAAAAAAATTAAAATGATTAAATACAAAGAGGTGTAAATAGAACTAAAGGTTCAAGAATAATTATTAATTCCTAATTCATGTATTATATTAAAATGGAAATGTAAATTACCTCATGCATGAGTTTCATCCTCATCTAGATCACCAATGAACTCATTGCAATGTCCAACAGCTATATATGGAGCCTAAAATATATATAAATATTATGTATCTTAATAATATCAATAAAATTCAATATGAGAATGGTTTATTTTCTTTTCTTACCTATGGAACCACTTGTGTACCATCAACAAAACGTTGTGTCGTCACTTCATCGATATGTGCTACCATATGTGATAATCTCTCCTCATACTCTTCATGTAAATATTGAAACCGATCATCCATATTACACTACATAGCCTGTATATAAGAATCTATCTTAGTTTGTGTACACATCCCTACATATCTTCATGCACCAATCACCTCTTCTCTAACAACTGCACGTCATGGGACACCAGTTCCATAAGTCAAAGAATAACGATGACTGTTACACCCCACGACATGCTGAAATATCTCATCTATGTGCACAGTAATACAACGTTGCTCCTCTGGAATCTCTTCTAACTCAGCATCGAACTGAGCCTGTAACATATACATAGTGAATTAATGAAAAAATATGAATAATTTCTATGAAATAAAAATAATTTTGTTACTAAATAATTTGCTTAATATAACACCAACAACATCGGGATCACCTACCCTACGAGTCCTCACCCATATGGACATCCGATCGATCATCTCACCTCACTGGTGTAACTATAATAAAGGGGTACACCAAATACCTATTTATAATAATGTTATACTAAAATATTTTTAATATATGAATGAATAGTTAATTCTAAACTTACATCATGTCTGAGCTATGAAAAGTGTCGAGTACCAAGTCTGGAAGGCGTGCCCTACATAATCGGATTATGTGAATGATGAGTGGAATCAGTCTAAATTCAATATATTCAGTTAATATACATATGAAAAATTAGTCATTTATATATTAAAAGCAATAAATTATACTATCTTCACCTCACTCGAAAAAAACATAACCAAATCCTACCACTATGTGGGAAGAATGCCTAGAGGAACTCACTGTAGAATGTATGGCACACCCGCAATGGGTATCCAATGATATATATTCACACTTCCCATACAATAATTCCATAATTTTCATCATTTTATGATACATACTGCCCGAAACTCATTTGTAAAGGATGTAAAATTATTATATAAAAAAATAGTCAGTGGCTGCGATAATAATAAAAACAATGTCATTAAAAATTAAAAATTGAATTTACCTAAACCTCCCTTCATAATCTATCAATCACATCCTGGGGGGAAAGAAGTCCAATCACGAGTCGTCATAGGGAATCTGTGCGAGTATTGTATCATATGCCCAAACTGACGAATCAATACACTTTCACCTTCTCTAACTGGATGAAATGTGTCATAAAATAACACATCCAATTGGGATCTAGAGTTCTAGGATCAAACCCCTCTACCAGGACCCTTTAATCTGGTAGAATATGCACTAGATCCTGATAAATATAAATTCATAATGAAATTAAAATATAACTTAATTTTTAACTAAAAATTAGAAAATATTAAGGAAATATACTTACAAAAAATTACCACAAATTAATTTAGAAAAATTAAAACATACATACCGAAAACATCAGGTGAACCACTCTGACCACCCTATGAAAACCTACATTAATAAAAAAATATACAGTTAAATCCAAAAAAAATTATACATATAATTCATAAATATTTTTACAAACATTAACTAGGGAAAAAAATTATAATCTTTCACTGATAATGCAAGTCTATTGTATCTCCTTCAATTGTATCTCTGACCGATTATATATCTTATTTTTATACAACTGTAGTTTTTTGGTTAAGTGTTTGATCAGGAAAGAAGACAACATCCGGTTCCTCTTGGTCAATCAGAAAAACCCCTCTTCTCAACATTTTCACCACAACTTTCCAATTAGAATCAATTTTAAAAAATTAAAATTTCTTTGCACGTGATGTTAGTATGAAGGGCTTATTGCTTACTTGGTCATCTTTATATAGCATATTGTTAAAGTTTGCTGATGTAAATTGGAAGTGATCAACTTTAGTTCCATGAACTAAATTGACCCAATCACACCTTAACAATATGTGTTTTAATACACGACCATAAATAACCTCAATATTATCCCTCAACAATCCATAATAATAACTTGCATCAATAAATGAACAACCAAAACCTCTATTCTGGGTGGATCAGTTCACGTCAGCATCATTAATATGGAATCATAATCTGTTAGCATCTGAAAACTTGTAGTGATGAGATGTAATAAATAGGACATCAGCTAGTTGGTTGAGTTTTTCTCTCATGGTATGAGTACTTAAATTATGTATCTTTTGAATCTATAAATTTCACATAATTAAATGGATAAAATATTGTGAAAATATAAAATTTTCACTATAAAAATATTAAATAAATTATTTATACATATGTGAGTCTTGAACCACTCATGAAATGCATTGAAATGATGTTTTTGGATTTGATGGTCAGTTGCACGAGGCTTTCACATTTCAACTCAGTGATATGAATCCTAAATCACAACACAATAAAATTTAAGTAATAAAATAAATATAGAAATATAATACATAATAGATGAACTATGAAACTTACTATATAAGTAGAATAAATTATGGAGTGCTGAACAACATATATCGATGATATTGAACCCACTCATCATTGTGCATATAAAACATTATCCCTTCTCTAATTTTTCCCATATAATTATAGGAGGGTTTATCTAACTTTGTTTCAACCTCATTAATATATGAAGTACAAAATATTAGTACACTCATCCATTAAATATCCCTTAGAAATTGAATCTTCTGGACGAGATTTGTTGTGCACATACTATTTCATTGTATTTAAGTATCACTCTATTGGATACATCCACCTAAATTTCATGGGACTTCCAACAACGGCTTCATCAGTTAAATTCACAATCAAGTGGACCATGACATCAAAAAAAGATGGTGGAAATAGTTTCTCTAGGTCACATAGTGAAAGCACTATCTTATTCCACTACTTTTTCAAATCACTCATACGATGATTCCTTAAATGGAGCTGTCTGAAAAAATTAGAAACTACAATCAACATCTTAACAACCTTGGTAGGTAAGCAATAACAAATTGTAATAGGGATTAACTGTTGAAGAAGAATATGATTATCATGAATTTTCAAGCCTTGTAATATCATGATCATCATATTATCATGCTTGGAAATATTAGAGAAATAACCATATGGAACCTTAACAGTCATCAAAATTGATAAAAATGTTTTCTTCTATTTTTTACACATTGTGTACTATGCAACAGGAATGTATGCCTGATTACCATCACCCATCTATAAATGTAAAGGTTTTATCAATCCCATTTCTTACAAATCATGTCAAGTATTGGCACTGTCCTTTGATTTTCCCTTGACACCTAAAATGGTGCACAATATATTATCATATACATATGTTTCAATGTGCATCACATCCAAATTATGTCTTAAAATATTATGTTTCCAATAAGTCAATTAGAAAAAAAATACTCCATTTCTTCTAATTACAGTGATGGTTCATGCTCTATATTCCCATCAAATTTCATACTATCTTTTATGAACCTATATAATGGAGAAACAAAGAATCTATGACCAAGATATTCCCAACTTCTATAGTTCTTAAGACATATAGATTTCTTACTTTTATTACAATAAGTTAAGGAGAATTATCCTTTTGTAATCCAACCTGATAAGTTAACATACATTGGGAAGTCATTAATTGTCCATAACAAAGTGGCATGGAGTCTAAACATTTCATTAGCCAGCGAGTAAAAAGTCATTACCCCATCTGCCTATAATTCTTGCAGCTCATCAATCAAAGGTTTCATATAAACATAGATTTTATAACCAGGTCCTCTTGGTCCTTCAATTAGAGTCTAAAGTAACAAAAATGGTTGCTTTATACATACCCATTGGGGATGGTTGTATGGAACCAACCCCACTAGCCACGTACTATGTGTTGCACAAACCATAGACCTAAATGGGTTAAAATCATCTGCTACCAAACCCAGTCGAACATTATGATCATCCCAGGAAAAGTCTGGGTGTCTTTGATCAAACTCTTTCCATGCCAAAGAATATTTCAAGTGAGTTAATTTATCAACCTATTTGTTTCTATCTGAATGTAAAGTCATTATTTTAGAAATTTTAACTAATATGAAGAATCTTTTCAGTCTTGGTTTCAGTGAGAAATAACACATCTTCTTAGTGAAAACTTGTTTACCTTGATTCAAGACCCTTTCGGGAAGAATCTAAATACCTTGATTAATCTCATTGGACTTACACCTAGATGAATAGAAAACAATACAAGTATTTAATTGTGAATTCTCATTTCTTAACAACATAATGTTATTGCAGCACGCATCAATGGTATCATATGTAAAACCAAGGTCATCAGTCAACTTGCGATCTTGATAGAATGACTCTGGAATATTTGCTTCAAAAAAGAGTACCTTATTCAACAATACCAACAACATGTCAAATGATATTTCTGACCACTAATTCAAGGACTTAAGGTGTAACAATTCAATTATGAATGAAAGTTTACTAAATTTATTACATCCATGATATAATTAATTATGCACATCAACAATATTTTCAAAGAATTTCAATTCTTCTCCTTCTATAGAAGAATGAGGATTACTCCATCCAACGTCATCATTTACGATATTATTGTCTTTAGGTTGAAACTGACACATCAAATCCTTGAGAATTATGTTCATCAAATAAACTATTCTAGAATTAACATCCATATGAATACTTTTTTATTGGTGACATGAAACAGACTCTTCTCCATGACGTGTCTATGTCTTATAGTTTTTCAAAAACCCATTAAAAAAAGTTCTCTAACACTATCTCATTTAAAGAGATATCTATTTTCACATTTTATTCATAGAAAACTAATCAAATCTCATTTAAATCATCTGGTGAAATCCATAAATTGCTTAATACCCTCATAATATTTAGCAGAAAACCTATCTACCATATCAATCCATCTCTTATCCATATCGATATTTAATAGAAATAAAATAATTTAAATATATTATTTAAATTCTAAAAAAACTCATATCATTAAAAATTACGAACCAATGAGTTCAAATATATTTTTAATGATAAATAAATGAATGAAAATAAAGGGATATTGGAGAAGATATTTGAATAGAAATTTTGTACATTTCAAGAAGATAATAGTTTCTATAATTTAATATGGGATATGAAAATATTTTTTGAAAGATATTTAAGCTGCATTGAATGACAATATCAAAACCAAAATTTATAGGATTTACAATATTCAAAAATAGAAATTATCCCATATTATGTTAATTGAGAATATTTAAATTATGTTTCTTTGAAGATAATGTAATAATGAGAGATTGAGAAATACCAACCCTGAATAAATTTTAAGTAATAATGAAATGGTATTCTTGAAGAAAAGAGAGTATGCCTGGTAATATGAATATGAAATATCATGATATACATTATGATCAAGATTTATTTTATTCAAGACATCTATAGACTTCATCTATGATTTAACTTTGGGATAAATGATAATATCAATCTATTAAAGAAAAAAATCCAAACTAAAAAAAAGAGTGATAGGTTTGAATATGGGAAAATCGCTAATGATGAAACCATTTATGATTTTTTAAAAAGTTCTCATTTAAATTAAATAAAACATCAAAATATTTGGAGAAAAATTAGAGGAATCCACCATGTTTAAGAATCCATTATGGTTTTTTCTTAATAGATTTGATACCAATGTTTCCCCATAAGATATTTGAGTATACTCTCTCAAGATGAACTACTAAGTACACACGATACATATGAGATAAGAAGTCCCCTTCATTTAGAAAGAAGTTCAAATAAGAGAATGACATTTCATTCAAAACAATGAGAAAACCTAAACTGAAGTATAATAAAGGATATTTTACTAGTAACTCTAAATATGATGGAGAACAAGATAAAAAGTGTTAAAAAACCATGTGTCTCATATAAAAAAATTTCAAAAAAAAAGGATAAAGATATAAAGGTAAATGTTCTTTTAAATTCTTTAATTATTGTAAAATTAAAAAATTAGAAATTAACTATCCAATGAATAAAAATATTGAAAATATTTATGATGATAAGGAATATTATTCTCAAAAAATTAAATGAAGTAAATATTTTTTAGATAAGAAAACTTCTAATAAAAAAATAGAATTTACTAAATGTAAAAAAAGTAGTTTTTTGAGTAAATAAAAAGATGAAAACACTTTAAAAATTAGTGATTTAAAGAAAAAATACTAAAAAAAATGTATTCTTATAATACGATGAAAGCATAAAAGGAGGCCTATCATCATCAAAATTACAAAATAAATAACGATATTGCACAATTAATTAAGGGCATTGAAAAACTATAAGAATATTAAGTATGGTTAAAATCACATATAGTATTTATTACCATGAATATTTTTCTTTATTTTTAAATAAATTATGGTCATTTTACATTTACAAAAGTTATACAAAATAATAATGGTAATTCACTCACACTAGCTCTATAAATGAAACCATGCACCTTGGAACTTCAAAAGGTCTCAAAAAAGGGTTGTTATTGATCAAAAAATACATTAAAATCAACTTGGAAATTTTATCATACACATAGAATATATATACATCAGAAAGAATCTCATCTTTATCATTTCGAATAAAATATCCTTTTCCCACTTTCAAAACCATAATTATTTATGAAGATTCCATTGTTTGATTTCACAGTTACTAGTTAGGCTTTCTATAACCTCAATTGACTTTTAAAAATAATTCTATTATTTATTTTCTAAGAAATTTGGTTGGCCGATAAATGTGTTTTAATGGTAGAAAAAATTTGGTTTTCCATTATTTATCCTATCATATTTGTATCAAAGTCATATTTTATAAACTAATGGTGGATTGGGTATGGATCATAGCAGGGGATGCATTTCATAGAAAACAAGTGGTGTTCATTGAGCCTTGGATAATGTTTTTTTAATTATCAAGACACTTGGGACATTTGGTTTAAATATTTCATTGTGGTCACATGGATTGGCATGGAGTGCTTGGCTCACTAATTCAAATATAGATCAGAAAAAAATCATTCATTTTCTATGAAGTTGATTAGTTGGTTACTAGTGATATAGTAAATACTGATCCCATTCATAAATTGGATAAATCCTTGAATGATAATTAAATTTATGGGAACATTTTAGGAAGATTTAGATGTGATTTGGTTGGCCATAAATCAGTAGTGCAAGCCTCATTTGGTTCAAGGGGGATTAAGGGGGTGCATTCAATAGGTCCTTTGAATATGGCCATTATTATACCCATGCCTTTATCCTATTCAGAGGCAGTGTGAGTTGGTGAGAAATCTATAAATGGGGCATTTATATAGATATAAAGTGAGGGAGATTAATATGGATGCATGATCTATGAAAATTCAATGAAATTCGCACTGGATGTGAATGGGTGCTAGGTGAATACAGTGAACAAGTAATCTCCTTAAAGGAACAAATAAATTATTAATCTAAGAAACAAATTTGATGTTCTAGAAGTAGAAGGACTAGTTCATGAAAAAATAGTTCCAGTAGGGGAAAAAATAGTCATTCCAATACCAATAATAGTTAATAACCTCACTGAAGGGAAAGTATTATCTAAGACAGTGTTTGTTTAAGATTTATTTAGTCTATTCATATTAGACAATGTAGAATAAAATAATTTCACTATAAAATACTAATGAGAATAACTTACCTGGAGGGGTCTCCATTATGGGTAAAGGGGGTGACCAGAATGGGGATCCATGAGGGGGTTCAGGGGATCAACGTTGGAGAATGATAGAGGTGGGACGACATGAAGGGGGTGGGACAACTCAACATAGGAGGGAGGGTTCGATGGGGCCAAGAGGGTTCTATGGTGGCGAGACAGGAGGGATCAATGGCGGGGTACGATGGGGTCAAGAGGGTTTGATGACGACAGAATAGGAGGGCTTGACAGTGGTGGGACAGGAGGGTTCAACGAAACTGCGTATAGGCGATGAGGGGTGGGGGGCATGGGGTCGTGGGGCTGCAGGTGGGTGAACAAGAGGGAAGATCCGAGGTCGTGATAAGGGTGAGGAAAAACTATGGAGGGGGAGTTAAAATGTACAATAAACACCATTTGGTGGTCTCTAATAATATCAATAGTGACCTCCAAATAGTGTTTTCCCGAAAACCCACCCCACAAATACTTAAATTTCTACTAGTTTAAGGTAGATAAAGCCTTAGGTGATGAAATCTAGATAGTTGATATGCAATAGGAGCACAATCAATTCGAGAGAAACAAAGTTTGGACCTTTATTGAGAGAACTAATGTTTTCGATTATATGAGTAAAATGAGTCTTTTGGAATAAATATAATGAAAATGGTATTATAATATAGGATAAATTAAGACTTATTACAAATGGATATAATCAAGAATAGGGCATAAATTATAGTGAAGTTTTTTCACCTGTAGCTAGGTTCAAATCCATCCATATATTATTATCCTTTATAGATCATTTTATCTTTAATCTTTTCTAAATGGATGTCAAAAGTTTATTTATTAATGGATATGTACATGAGATGGTTTATAGAGAATAACCACCTAGTTTTGAAAATTTACATTTTTTTGGAAAAATTTTATAAGATTAACAAAGCATTATATGGACTAAAACAACCTCCAAAGTTTGTTATGAACATTTATTTGGTTTTTTTACTTTAAAAAATATTTTTTAATGGAATGTAAGACCCAAAATTCTTTATAAAGAAAATTTTTATGGTTATTATCACATTTAAAATTTATGTATATGATATTATATTTGGATCAACTAAAAAAACTCTTGCTGAAGGTTTCTTGGAACATAAATAGCGTGAGTTTGATGTTTGCTTGATGGGTGAGATTAACTATTTTCTTGGATTTAAGACTATATTGAAGCTAGGAGGAAATATTTTAACTCATAATTAGTTTATAAAAAACTTAATTAAATGATTCTATTTCTACAATGGTTATTTTATAAGTATAATGGCAAGTACCTCTTGAAAATTAGATCGTGATGAATATGATATATCAGTAGAAGTTAGAGAAGTTTGTAAAACATTCAGGTATTATGAATTTAATCGAAAAATATAGTAAGTTTATAGAGTGTTTTATTTTAAATTTATATCAATCATAATATTCCATTCATATTTGTGTTTTTTAAAAAAGTGGAGATTGTTGAGTCAAAGATTCACTTTTATCCTTGGTTTTGAAAATTGTAATACATTTATAAGGATTTAATTTAAATTAAATTTATTTTTAAAATTTCCATTTTACAATTTTATTTCCCAATTATCTAAGTTCCAATAAACTTATTTGTAAATTCACTATTACTGGAACATACCATGAATGATTTAAGTTCCAAAGGATCAAATAAAAACTAAGAGGGGGGGGGGGGTTGAATTAGTTATTCAATTTTTATAAGCTTCAATACTTTTTAAAACTTAACCCCTATAACCTGTTAATATTTATTTCTTTATCATCTTTTTTTAAATACTCATGCATAAAAAATTAGGGAATCATGTAATGAACACAATATTTACAAAGGTTTGGCCCCATTTTGAGAACCTACATCATTATCATAGCCACTCTTGTGAGTCTATAGAAATTCACTATTATGAAGAAGTGAATACAACTTGTGCCATCTCCTATTAGACACCTTATATCTCCCGATAGGAAATATTATACTTACTCCTGTCTGTTTACAATGTTATCTTATAAAAAAATTGATCCAAATAAAATAAAAAATACTTTGTTGAAACTGCTCCACAATTTTTCAGTCCAAATCCTCAATTTGATTTGGCTGGAACTGATTTTCTTAATCTAATGATACTAGACCCGATTCACTAAATATGATGATGGTAGATCCGTTGAACTCAATTTGATGAATTCATTATCAACCTACATTACTCAAACTATGTTCAAATGCTCAATACAATATTTCTCTATTCGATCTTCTCAATATGATTTTCCTCAATATGATCATGATCAATCCAGTAAAAAAAACTTTAAACTGTCTAATCCTCATCATGAGATCTCTATCTGAAAATAACTTTCACTTAATTTTTTTAGCACTCTGCCTTTTCTAGTTATGTAAAATTTACAATGAATGAATGATCTAAGCAAGTATTTATAGGAAACCCAGACAAACAAGAGTGAGAAACTTGAAAACTTTTCTCTGCTTTATTAGATTTTAAAAACTCTAAATATCACTCACATTTAAACTTCAAATTTGACTTATTCAAACCTCCTAATATTTCTACAAGATTTATGAAAAATTTAATTTCAAGTTTTGGGTACTTCAACTCTTCACATATCTTATTCTCCGTAATCATCTTTCATGAACTTCTTATCTTTTCTTCAGTAGGATGGAACCTCCTTAGAAAATCACAATGAAACTTCATCAGATTAAAATTCCTCTACTTATTATGATTTTTCTTTCTTTATCATATCATTACAATCTTCATCTCTTTATCATCTCATTACAACCTATATTTCTTTCTCAGATCAGTAAAATCAGCCTTTTTTTCTTAGATCATTGTGATTTTCCTTTCTTCTTCATCTCTTTATGAAAAACTTCCTTAGCTTAAGCCTGATGGAATCCTCATAATGATGGAATTATCATTATAATGTAATTTACATTAAGATGGATTTTAACATTATGATGGAAATAACATTATAATCATTTTTCCTTAACGATGGAAATTATTCAATGGTGACTCCACTTAGAAAATTTGAAAAGACTTCAAGATTCATCATTCTTCTTCTTTATTAAAGATTATGCCTCTGAAGAATATCTCATAATGATGGAATCCCCATTACAATGGGTTCTTCATTACAATCAAGTGTATCCAATGATAAATCCATTAAACAGTATTGAAAAGTTTCAAACCTCCTCATATATTTCTCATTGATTTTTTTTTTCTTGATTTATGGAATCGATACAACCATTACGATTACTCCACTTTTTCAAAAGATTTTATCATGATAGTTTTCATAATTTGTGAGAAATTCTTGATCAGAAAATAATCTTATGATTTAGATTAGAATTTTTGAGAACTTTTTAACTCCTGACTTCATAATCTTTTTTCAAAACTCTTTAGTAGCAGTACAACTTATTTAGACAACAACATCTGACTTTATAACTCAACAAATTCTTTCATTATTTAATTATGTAAAAGGTAAAATTCCATAAAATAATAATTTATAGCTCATATTCTTTTGGATATGATGTTTAGAATCCAATGTAGACGGATCTTATACTCTAAGTATGGTGCTTATCAGTCCGATCCTCTATGTCTGAAAAAACAACTTTCTTAAAAATAAAAAGTTTTCACCTCATTTATTATTGGGATCAAACTTTCAGAAACTTCCAACTTTCTTAAAATTCTCATTATTATGGACTTATTCTGATTCCTGAGTAACAAAAACATTATTATACAAAAAGGTTATTTGTTAACAAATATTAAAAATTTATCAAAAGGTTCTTCAATCTCCCACTTTGGATATGTTGAAAACCCTCATTAACAACTTTTACAACTCTTAGAAATTTTTTTACAACTCAACTTTTATAAAAAAATTCATGTTTTATTAGATTTTATCAAAACATACCATTTCTCAAAAAAGAGTGTCCTAAAGCCATACTACTAGATAAAGTAATGTTTTTGAAGGAATTTTATCTTTTAGTGGTAAGAAAATATTTTGAAAATGTCAAGATAAACTATCCCTCACTTTTCTTTTTCTCTCACTTTTATTTTTCTATCCCTCATTTTATGATAACCATAGATTCAGATTCATTTAATAAAGATATGTAAAAATTTCTTACAAAGTAAAAAGTTGTTACTTTCTCTCCCCCTTTGTCAAAATTATCCAAATCATGGTGGGGGTACTTCCTTATGAGGTTTAGGAAGTCATGGGGGGAGGCTGAACATGAAATTTTAGTCTTAATTCCACAAATATTTCTTTTAGCATGACTTTTGTAAATATATCAACAATATGATACTTTGTTGAAATGTATTCCAGCAAAACATCTCCAATAAAAACTTTCTCTTTTATAAATTTAAACTTTATATCAATGTGTTTTGATCTTCAATGTTGAACAAGATTTCTAAAAAGATCAATTGCACTCTGATTATCACAATGTACCTTCAATGGTTTAGAAACTTTTTCTTTCAAATCTTCCAGATAAACTTTCATCCACAACATTTGAGTACAAGCTTGAGTAGCTGCAATGTATTCATATTACGTTATGCTTAAAGTTAATGAACTTTGTTTTTTTACTATGCCAACTCACACAACATTCAACCAAGAAAAGTGTTCCTCTTGAGGTTGATTTTATATAATTATAATATCCAGACCAATCAAAATCAGTATAAAAATGAAACATCATCTCACAATTTATTTTTTATAACAACCCATGTTAAGTTATTCCTTTTAAAAATCTCAAAATCCTATTTTCTTCCAACATATGTGATTATTTTGGATTACTTTGATACCTGGAACACAAAGTCAAAGTATAAAAAATATCAAGCCTTAAGGCTACAAGATAAAGTATACTTCCTATTAGGTTACAAAATACTTTATGATTCATACTTATTTTGTATTCATCTTTCTTCAACTTTGTGCTCATTGAAATAGGAGTAGAAACTTATTTAGATTATTCCATACCAAACATATTTAACAATTCCATGGAATAAATTTCTTGAGATAATAATTTTTTTGTTGAACTTGTAAGACATAGAAAAAAGTTAATTCTACCAACATTATCATTTCAAAATTATTTTTCATTTCTTCAGATTTTTTTTATAACTATATTCTTTATCCCCCAAAAAAAGTATTTCATCCGCATAAAAAATTACAATTATTGTTTCAGAGTCAGTATCTTTTACATACAAGTTGCTATCAATTTTTCCTTTATAAAAATTCAACTTTCATAAACAATTTTAAGGTTTTGAATACCAAGAACGTGGAGCTTGTTTCATCCCATACAAAGCTTTCTTCAGTTTAAATTTTTTTTCATACTCAATAAGTAAAAACCCCCAATGTTGTTTAATGTAAACTTCTTCCTCAATCTCACTATTTAAGAAAGTTGAATTTATATCCATCTAATAAAATTTATAATTCCAATGTGTGACCACTAAAAGAAACATTATAATAGTTTCTAATCTTACAACTGGGGAAAAATTTTCTTCAAAATACACACCTTCCACATGTACATAGACTTTACAAACAAGTATGGATTTGTTTCTTGAAACTTCTAAATGTTCATTCGAATTTTTTCTATAAAACCACTTCGTTATGATAACATTTTTATTTACTGTCCTTGGAAAAGTTCCCATGTTTCATTTTTCTCAATTTGATCCAAATATTCATTCATAGAATTCACCCATTATTTGTGTTGAATATCTTATAAAACTGATTCTAGTTCAAATTTTGAGATAAGTGATTTATGATTTTCTAATCTCAACTTTCTTCTTATCTGAACTGGATCCTTCTGATTTCTAATAATGTTTTTGGACCAACATGTTTTTTTAAGGTAGGAAATTTCAAAGTTTCTCTCCCAGCTTCACTTTCCTCATCACATTATTCATCCAAATCATGATAAGGATGTTTTGACTGAAGTTTACTATTGTTTGGAATCTCCAGTTTATTCTCCTCATCATTATCAACAATATTTGTTAAGGAATTTTTATTTTCAATTACCTTCACATCATATGAGTCCACTAACTTTTGTAAACATTTTTCCAACATTTGTAACTTCTTCTATTTGGTGAATAACCCATAAAATTTCCGTCATCATCTTTCTCATCAAACTTTCCTATATCTGTATTTTTGACTTTAAGTAAACATGGAATTCTAAAAACCTTTAAGTATTTCAATAATATTTTGTTGTTATAAAAAATTTCATAAGAATTAATGTTGGATTTTAGTCTCAACAAACATCTATTTTGAATATGTACAACAGTACTAACAAATTATTTCCAGTAAAACTTTGAAATTTTCTATTATACTAACATACTTCTTCCCATTTCCACCAAACTTATATTATTTCCTTATGCTTCTCAATTTTTTTTGTGGAGTATAGGGAGAAATTTACTAATTTTTGATACTATGTTTTCTTAGATAATCTTCAAAAGCATTTCTGGTTAATTCGGTACCATTATCTATTCTCAACTTTTTATATACAACCCCATTCTTTCTCAACTTATTTTCTAAAAAACTTGAACATTTTCACAGCCTCTGAACTATGTTTCATAAACATGATGTTTGTCATCCTAGTGAATAAAAGTGATAAATTATAAATCTCATTTTGTTTATTGATGTCTCATTAGGTCACATAAATTGAAATGAATAAGTTCAAGAGATCTGGTAGACTAAATCTCAATTCTATTATGACTTTTATTAGTCATTTTTCCTTTCTTACATGTAATACAAACATATTCTTCTCTTCTTTTAAATTCTAGAAAGTTTCCGAAAACATCAACCTTAGAAAGTTTTTTCATGATTTTCTACCAAATGTGGCTAAGTCTTTGGTTCTACAACTTTGTTTCATCTTCAACACTTAAGTAACTAGAGTTATGAAACTATCATATTTGGAAAAGATTATAACTAGTTCTTTCTCCTTTTGTGATAAATTTTATATCTTTTACACTTTTGATGATACAAGTATCTTTTCTGAAAAAAACTTATTTTCCATCATAAAAAGGTTTACTTACAACAAGTAATTTATGCTTTATCCCATCAAAAAATAAAACTTCCTTAGATTTAAAATTTTCCTCTTAAATCTCAACCATTTCAATTCCTCTTATTTTTAAGGAACTATCATTACCAAAGGCAACTTATCCTCCATTATGATTTTCAACATGTTTCATGATTTTTATATCACCTGTCATATGTGAATAAAAAACCACTATCAAGTATCCATGTTTTTTATTTTAATTTCTTTTAAAGCTATGTTGATAATGAAAGATCTTTCTTCAACTTTCTTCTTTCCAAATTCTCTTTCTTTTCTACCATAAGAAACTTGTTCTGTAAAGAGTTTCATACATTTTTTGACATGATGAAAAATATCCTAACATCTTCCACAAACTTCATCCAAACATTCAAATTAATTTTTTTGGAAGGTTTCTCACATCTTGAGATTTTATTTTTCTAACTTCCTATGGATTAAGAAAGTTATTCATTCTTGTTTCATCAATCCTTCCTCCAGAAAGAGATAAGTTATTCCAAAAATTATAATCTCTATAGACATAGATTCCACAACACTAGAAATAGCCATACAATCTTTATTTTCTATTAAATTAGGTTCTTTATTTGTAGAATCCTTGTTGAGGTTGATATTTTCTTCCTGTTTCAACATAATTTAGTTGTGGACCATATTTTCTCCTAGGAAAGTTTTCAAATTTTTTATATGTGATAGTTTTCTCACATCCTTTTTCCATAAAAACTTTCCCAATACTTTTTCTGGAACTTGAAATGTTAGAAAATTAGATGAATGTTATTTTTGGTGGGTGAGGATTTCACCTGATTCTTGATTTGATTCTTCTCAGTAACTTTAGAAGCCAAAAATTTTACTTCCAAGTCCTGTTTAAGTTTTAATTAATCTTTATCAAGGTATTTTTAGACTCAAGAAGTTTTTATTGAAACTTGAGAATTTTTTCTTATTTAGCTACCATCTTTATACTAAGATCCTTAACCTTATTTCCCTATTTAGAAATTCTATGTTTTTAAATTAATATCTTCTCCATGTATTCCCCATGCTTGATGATGTGTTTTCATCCCTCAAAAAATTCTTCAAAATATTTCTTTATTAATTTAATTTATTTCTTGAGAGTTTTGTTTTTCTCAAGACATGAAACAAGTTCGGTCCTAATTTGATACTATCTATAAGATTCTTCATCACCTTCCTCACTATATAAGGAATCTTTTGTTTTCTTAACTTTTACAATGAAGGTTCTGAATTTTTCTGAACTTTCATCTTTATAAGAATTGTTTTCATTTTAGTATGATTAAAATTTCTTACTCAACAAACTTATTTTGTTTCTACTAAACTTCTTCTTTTATTTTTTGGATGAATTTTCTTCTTTATCATTTTTTGTTCAACTTCTTCCATTGATGTTTTTCATTGGAATCATCTTGATATTATCCAACTTTCTTCTTGGGTAAATTTATATCAAAGTGTATGATTTCATCACACTCAAAAAATTTGAGAGGAGTTTTACCTCCATGTTTTCCTCTTCCTCTCTGATAGTTTTTATAGATAATAGACACAATCTTATCATTCAACTCATCATCTTCATTATCTTAAAATAGACAAGGATCAACTTCTTCAACATCTTATATTTTCATCTTTCTCATAGAGTCAAATGTAATATCATATTTCATCTTCTTTTAAATAATTGGAGCTTTCCTCATTTTATAAGTAATAATAAAGTTATGAATTTTATCAAGAGATAAATCATCCTTATCTTTTAAAGAGGAAATTTTATAATCTAATATATCTGGGAAGTTTCACATAAGTTTCTGCACAATTGTAGAATCTTACAGAATATCTATGAATCCTTTAAAATTTCAAACAATTTCATTTACTCTGGTGAAGTATTCATCAATAGTTTCTTCATATCTTATTCCCATGTCTTCATACTTACTACTTCAAATTTATAGCTTTGCTTCCTTAAATTTAGTATTCTCATCAAAAATACTTTATAGCTTGTCCCACATACTTTTTAAATTATTGATATTCATAACCTTATGATAACCATTCTATGATAAGGATATAAGGATTGAATTTCTAGCCTTTACATAAAATTCTATATTTCTCTTATAAGTAAACATTAAAGGATCACATTTCTTAATAGGTGGAAAACCAATAGTAGTATCATAAAAAACTTCTAGGACAAGAGATATGAGATAAGGAATCATCCTATTTTTCCATCTATAATAATTTTTTCCATCAAATATAGGGATTACTCTACTATTGACAAAATTAATATTATCCATGATAAGGATTCAACAAGATAAGCTTCCCTCTAATACCAATTGAAGTTCCAATAGATCGAATAACAATTTAGAAAGAGGGGTTGAATTAGTTTTTCACTTTTTATATGTTTCAATACTTTTTAAAACTTAACCCCTACAACCTATTAAGATTTATTTCCTTATCATCTTGTTGTAAGTACTCATGCATGTAAAAATAATAAATCAAGTAAAGCACACAATATTTATAAGGTTCAACCTCAGTATGATAACCTACATCCTTTACATAGCCACTTCTGTTGGTCTATATAAATTCACTATTATGAAGAAGTGAATACATCTTGTGCCAACTACCATTAGACACCTTATATCTCATGATAGAAAATATTATACTAAATCCCATCAGTTTACAATTTTTGATTATAAAAAAATTCATTCAAAAAAAAGAATAAATACTTTTTTGAAACTAATTCACAATTGATCAGTCTGAATCCTCAGCCCGACTTGGATGGATCTATTTTTCTCAATCCGATGATGCTAGATCCGATTCACTCAATACGATGATACTAGATCCGATGAACTCAGTCTGATAAATTCATTATCAATATGAATTACTCAAACTATACTCAAATGATCAATACTAACTTTTTTAGTCTGATCGACTCAATATGATTTTCCTCAATATGATCTTTCTCAATCTGGTGAACAAAATTTCAGCTGTATGATCCTCCTCACAATATCTCTACCTAAAAATAACTTTCACTTGATTTCTTTAGTGATCAATATTTTTTGTTTATGTAAAAGTCAAAATGAATGAATGATCTGAGCAAGTATTTATAGAAAACTCAGAAAAAAAAGTTCGCGAAACTTGAAAACTTTCTCCAATTCCCTAGATTTCAAAAACTCCAAAGACCACTCACATTTAAACTTCAACTTTGACTTGTTCAATCCTCCTCATATTTCTATTATATTTATACAAAATTTAATTTTAATTCTTTTCCACTTCAAATATTCACATATCTTCTTCTCTGTAATCATCCTTCTTGAACTTCTTGTTTTTTTTTCAGTATAGAGAAACCTCCACAGCTCATTATGATGAAACTTCCTCAGCATTAGAATCCTCTATTTTTTATGATCTATCTTTCTTTCTTACCTTATTATGATCTTCCTTTCTTTCTCAGCTCATTATGATACATCTTTCTTTCTTAACTCATTATGATCTTCTTGTCTTTCAAAGCTCATTATGATATTCCTTTCTTCTTCATCTTATTATGAAAAACTTCCTCAGCTTTAATATGATAGAATCCTTATAATGATGTAATTCTCTTTACTATGGAATTACCATTATGATAGATTTTCCCATTATGATGGAAATCCCATTATGATATTTTTCCATAATTATGGAAATTATTCAATGGTGAATCCACTTTGAATCTTTGAAAAGACTTCAAGCTTCACCATTATTCTTATTTCTTAAATTTTCCACCTCCAAAAAATATCTCATAATGATGGAATCCCCATTATGATGGATTAATCATTATTATCAAGTGTATCTGATGATAACTATACTTAGAAATTTTTAAAAGTTTCAAACCTCCTTAGTTATTACTCATTAACAAACTTTTTCTTGATTTTTGGAACCGATACAACCATTACAATTCCTCCATTTATTAAAAATATTTTATCATGATAGTTTTCATGATTTTTGAGAACTTATTGGTTATAAAATAATCATATGATTTTAATTAGAAAGTTTTAGAGCTTTCTAACTCTTGAATTCACAATATTTTTTCAAAACTATTCAAAAATAATACAACTTCTCCAAATAGAAACATCTAACTTTTTAACTCATCAACTTATTTATTTCTAGTATTAAAAAATAGTAAAACTTCCAAAAATCAATAATTTATGCCTATGATTATTTTGGATCTGATTATTTGAATCCAATTTAGATGGATTTGATAATCTTAGTCTGGTTCTTCTCAATCCGATACTTTACGTCCAAAAAACAACTTTCTTAAAATTAAAAACTTTTATCCCCCTTTATGCTTGGGATAAAACTTTCAACAACATCCAAATTTCATAAAAATCTCATTACTATGAACTGGTTCCAATTCCAAAAAAAAAAAAAATTCTTATACAAAAATTTTAGTTGTCAAAAAATACAAAAACATTGTTAAAACAATTTATCACGAAGGTTCTTCAATTTTATAATGGATATATAGATCTGATCAAGAGAGAGATAATTTCAATGGAACATATGATGCTTCTTCCAATACTGTTACAAACATACCCAAATACCTAAAAATATAACCATTGAAGTTTTTTTATAGTGTCATCTATAAATAGAAACTGATGCTTTGTGTAGTAGAAGATAATTGATTATACTGATTTCATTATTTCAATGTTTTTTGTATCATTTCATTTCCTTTTTATAGAATACGCATGTAGGTTTTTTAGTGTGTACTAAGAGCCATCATTTTTTTAGGTTTTCCATGTAAGGATATTAGTTATTATTTATGTTTTTTGTTCTTTTTAATCCTATTTTATTGAGGAGATTCAAGGTTTCAGGGGTTATGGTTTTTATGATCATATTGAATGAAAATAATAAAATGGTAGGAATATGTATTCTGTTTAAACATGTTGTTAAAAGAAGTCCTAGTGAAGAATTATAGTTGATCATCTGATTGAGGGGGAGCTAGGGATTAATCTACTTGATACCTTCTATGGGTTTTTATTTGATGATGTTTTAGGTTTAAAAGGGGATACTTTGGTTCAGGTTATGAACGACCAACTATTTTTTTAAAAGTGAAGGGTTCACTTTATAGAATTAGATTCAATATTATTATACTTTTTAGAGTTCTTGGATTGTTATCCATAACTCTTTGCATTGTCTCTATACTTTTCATAGTATTATTATTTCCATTATTCTGAAAACATTAATAGAAAATTGTTCATTTTTTGATTGGATTATCTCTAGTAATTTTATTTCTTACTCTCATTATTTTGTTAGGATTTCATAACTTATAAAACCTTTATTTTCCACTTTACTTCTTTAATTTATATTATTTGGAATATTTATTATTTTTAATCTTTTGGAATTTGAGTAAATCATATTCTACTAACATCTGATTAAATGAAAATTTGAGCGAGATAAAAATTTATAATCTCCTTTAAACTATAATTCACCCCCTCTTGTAGTTCTAAATATTATCCTTCTAGTACAAAACACACACATAGAGGCATAGACAAATAGATATATTATTTATATAATTTTTATATATTCATGTGTGAGTGAGATTTATTATATATATAATTATCACACACACATATAGACAAACATATAATTAGTATATGGAGATATGAATGTGTCAATGTATTTATTGAACACACCTTGTGTTTGTGTTGTATTTGTTTTCAACAAGGATCAAAGAATTAAAGGAGAGTTTTATGATTTTAATATATTGATATTAAATATATTGGAGTATTTTATGAAGTTCCAAATCATATTGATGAGAATTTGGAAGTTGGATAGATTAGAAGGAAGTTGGATGTTCCTAATAATTTTAAGAAGAACCATGGAGTTCCCAGGCAAGGTATTATAATGCAATGAATTTTGAATACTACTTGAGGTCTGATGATTTAAATCATAACTTTGAAGTGATGCAGGTTTATATCATCAATTTATTATATGGGAAATGAAATTTAAACTACCCTTATATTCACAGAGGTTTTTTATATGATGAAAAAGTTCATTGGTGACGTGAGTTTCTTTTATTATTAATATGGAAAATAATGAAGAAACTACTGGGATTTTATGTTTATAATCTACTGGGGAAGATTTTATGAGTATAATTAAGTACTAAAATTATATATTCTTGAATATACACACATTTGGAAATGGTATTTTTAAGATGTTGTTGCTTTATGGGTTATATGCATATTTGGTTTAGGCTATTTTGAATGAATGAGACTTGAAGTTCAGAAAGTATTTTGAGAAGTTATATCCTCATGGTTAACATAAGTACATGATTATATGAAGATTTAATTGGAATATTTTTGAGTGTTATATGATTATTGATGTGTTTTTCTTAATGTTAAATACTGGTACTGATTATGTGAAAGTTTTTTCTACAATGTTTGATGGAAGTAGGAAGTTTCTAACTAGTGGATGAGTTGGAATTGGATGTCATTCTTGATAAGGAATATGATAAAGAAAGTTTTAAAGAATATTCAAGTGAGAATATAATTTTTTGATGAGATTTTAAGTTCATTTGAGCTTATTGAAAAGGCTTAGAGTCAGGTTTGAGGAGTTCTTTCAATGTTTGAGTGAAGTCTAGAATTTCTATCCTGTGGAAAAAATATGGAAAATTCCTGAGTGTATGAGTTGATCTGAGCTATATATGAATTTTTCAGGATATTTAATGCTTTTATAAGTGTTTATAAGACTTTAATTGAGGATCCCATAATTCAACATGCCCTAACATATTAATTCATAAGTGATCCACACATGAAATTACAGCTAATATCGTATGTATTTGAGATTTAGAATGTGACTTTGTATCAATGCATGAGACTTAATGTTGCTGTAATAATTCATGAACAATGCATATAAATTTTATATGGGTATTAATCTACTAATTTATAAGATTTAATTCACATGAATTTCCTTATCTTAAATAATGGTTGAGTTTCAGGAATTCAAATAATTTCAAGATTGAAGAACTAAATATATCAATTCCAGGTAAGTTGTTCCTTAAATGTTTGAATTATCATGATTCCATTATTTTTTATTCTAGTATATGTGTAGAAATAAGTTGAGGAGAAATTTGGACCACAATATGAGGATCTATGATCATAGTAGGTTCACTACAAGTCCTCATGAAGTTATGAAAGATTAAACGCATATGAGTGCTATATATTAAATAAAATAAGGTGAAATTAAATTTTGAATATCACATGTAGGTTATGGGATTTTGAAATCATGTTGATTCATTACGAGATTTAAGGTGACAATAATTGAGGAGATTATATTCACACAATATTTGAATATATATATGAGAGAAAAATAAGATAACTAGTGAGAGAATAACCAGATACTAAAACATATTGAAGACATTGTGTATCAGAGAAATAGATAAAGGGATATGATAATGTATACAAAAGACTTATCTAGTTATTTGAATAAGAAGAAGAAGAAGATAATAGTTCTTGGATTTTCCTATTTCTAGTCATTACCAGGCCATGGATTTTTGAGATAGATAGTGTAATGTTTCTATATGTTGTAGAAGTTTGAAGAAATTTGAGGTAGTTAGTTTAATTTGCTAAAATTTAAATAATAAGGCCATATCTTATTCAATCTTGGAAGAGAATTATATTATCATTGCTCACCATTATTCATAAGGTAAAGGATGGACCCTATATCTCTAAAAATAGGGGTCATGAGTTGGTGCTTGATATAAAATATTATTATTACCAACATTTGTACAGGTCCAAGTCCATACAATTGTCTGATATAATTTTTATAATAATAATAAATATTTGTGCAAGTGGGAATGGTGATGTAGAAATCCATCTCAAAGGAAATTTTCTTTAGAAAACTCTAGTGTCTTGTTGTGTGCTTTTATTCCTACCATATATACATGCTAGTCAAGGGTGAGATAAAGTTATATAGATAGAGAGATTCATTCACTAAATAAGTGAGGAGGTGAAAATGTATAAATGGTTAAATGATATAAAATAATACCAATACTGATTCATCCCCATATTAGTGTTAGGATTATCCCAAATAGATTCTATAAATTTGTATTAAAGTGGGGAACACCTATATTGAATTATCATATATTTTTAAGAATCGAGTTTCTCATTTCAAAGTTTATATAATGTGAATATTTGATGAATACTATAAATTAACTATAAATTAAATTGTGTATGATATGTCTTCTAATATAATGAATAATATTAATAAAAGAGATGGATGGAAGTTGAGAAAGACATCATATAAAAAGGAATAAAATGATTACTCTTTACTAGTTGAAGGTAATCAAAGTAGAATTCATCCTAATATTTTTGTTGATAATATGACACTTAAATAAACATTTGATGAAAATATATCCCTCTTATATAAATAATATGAAAATTTAGTTTCCCCATGAAAAAATCCTAATAAAGAAAAATTAGTCATAGAAGATGAAGTTCTGGTGGTTGAATCATGACCAAGTAAATGGATGGTAGTTCTACCCCATGTAGTTTATCATCTATATATTAATAGGAGGTAATACAAATTTATTATTAAAAATGTGTAATGAGGATCCAAGAAAAAGTGGGTAAGATCATATTCATGAAGAATTTTGTGATGAGTTAATAAAGACCCTATAAAAAACTCCCAGAGATGTAGTCACTTATATTTTTGGATCTATAAAAATTATAAAGGAAGACATCACCCAACTTGAAAAATATATATAAAATATAGATAATGATTTGGAACAAAGGGTGCCGATGTGTATAAAAATCTCTAAATAGGTAGGAGCATTAAATACCATGAATTAAGTTCTTGAATAAATATTATTCTCTTTTTAGAATGAATGTATCTCTAAAATTCATGAGAGAGAATAATACAAGAAAGGTATTGAAGAAAATACCAATGCATTTAAATAAGTAATGGTTTTCATGGATGCTCAATTGGAGATCAAAACCAAGATGATTAAAGAGACTGCATATCTGCTACATGAAAAGAACAAAATGTTTGATGATGAGGATGATAAAATTAAGAAGGATAATTAAGAAAAATTGAAGATAATTGATAATGATAAATATATTCTCAATATGAAATTCTTAGAGGTTGAAGATAAAATGATGAATTTGAAAATATATCGATTCGCGTCTTCACAAAAAATTTCTAAAAGTGGATTCTTCCACATGAAATTCTAAAGAGGTTTTCTATAAAAAAGTACCATTATATGGTGGGTAAAATATCTTGATATACTCTAATGATCATTCTATAGCAACATTAAAATAATAGGTACTATGCATATTGATATCCAATGTTTGTACACAATATATTTACATGAATAATTCTAGTTTAAATAAAAAATATATACACATATGGTTGAGAATAAATTATAAAAACCCTACCACAAAGTTATTGGTGTATGAAATAATGTTTTTTAAAGTTTTCCCCCCAAAATATACCCAATCAGTGAGGGGAAATGTTTAAAATAATAAGCTACTTATTTTAGAAATTCTGGATAACATACAGTCCAAATAAGAAGACCATAGTTTATTGTTAAGTCCTAGTGTTATAAAATATTTGGGAATAAATAATTATAATGTTTCAATAATCTATGAACTGTTGAAGTTCAAATAAATCCTATAGTAAGGGAGAGAAAACTAGAGATTCTACAAAATACATAGATTAAGAGAAGAAATATGTATATCTCAAATAGAATTGAAACACTTGGTGATCTCTATGGTATTTGCAATGAGGGTTATCATAGGAGTGATACATTATTTTTTAAGCATGTTTCAAAAATATATATAGAAATAATACCATAGAATATAATTAATAAAGGAGAGACAACCTTGGGAAAAAAGTAAAATAAAGTTATAAACCAGAATAATCCCAAGAAGATTCAAAAGAAGAGTGAGTCATATTTGGGTATCAAGTAAAAGGATTGTGTAGTTTAAAGTAAATCCAAAAATATCAAGATGGTTATCCCACCAAATATAATTAGATACTTATTTTGTGAAAAAAATAGAGACATATCATATAATCATTCATCCATTCCATAGATATATTTGTTAATAAAAACAAACTAAAGGAAACAAATTAATCGGTAAAAGAAAATAATAAAGGAATGAATTAGTAAAGGAAATTCTTGCGAAGCTATGTGGAAGAACCAATAAGGATGAGCACCCAACCAAGGAATGATTGATCATTTTTATAGATATGTTGGAAAAAGAAAAAATAAATAGAGAGAGAATAATTGAAGGTTCCACATAAAGTTTAAGAACAAAAATTTCATGAGAGGAATTCAAGGGATAACAACCTAAGATCTCATGAGTTGATTCATTGATGGTGTAAGAAATATGGACACTACTCAACTGATTATTTATCAATCACACTGGTTTAAAATAAAATTCCAAAAACTATGAAGACTTCACCAAGTAAGGAAAGTACCTAGATGGATCATGTTAAAAATAAGACCCCACAAAAAGAAAAATATGATAAAGACAAAGTATCCATTTTGACCAATATTAATAAAAAATCTAGAGGTGCATCCATTTAAACTTGGAGATAAATTAGAAAAGGAAAACTGGTTAACTACAAATTCTCAATCCAACTAATCACATTTATAATAATGTAGATACACCTTATTCCCCAATTAATTTTGTGTTGTATTTATGTGCCTTATAATATAGGCAATTTAAGGTGAAGATAATTATCAAGAGGAGAGATAATAAAGGGAAGTAATATATAATAACTATTCTAGATCTGAAAAAGACACCATCCTTTTATGATTTATAAACTGTAATTATGAAGAACATTTAGTGAAAAGGGTCTACCTTGATGAAGTGATAATAGAGATCATACCTTGAGGGAGATTTTATTTTTGATAAGCTGTCAGAACATATTCTTCTTTGAAAATATAGAATTTCTAGAAAATTCATAAAATCAACCATTTAAGAGGTATGTATTGACATTATCTCATCCTTGTTATTGAAATATTAAAGTCTATTTTTAAGGGTGAGAATTTAAATTAGTCAATGAGAAGAAAATTAATAATCTTAAATGCAACACCGTATAATTTTATGAAATATATTTTTTAAATAAGTTTAATTTCATCGATAGATTACCTTACATGCGACATCATGTTTAAATAAACCACAAGATACTATTAAAATATTATTTTTTGTAGTAGTTATAATCTAGGAATTAAATTGGTGAGTATAAATAGGATTAACTATATAAAATATATTTAACTTTCTACTCAATATAAATGTATTGATAAATTCTTAGTAAATAATCATTTAATTTTTCATAAAATCATTTTATTATTAATTTTTTATAATGATTTTTGTGAGAAAATATTATGAATAATTTATGGAAATTTTGGAAATTTTATTTTATAAAATTAAAATTATTTTTTAAATCAACTTATTAAAATTATCTTAAGATGATTTTTTCAGAATTTTCTAAAAATATTGTTTTTCCAGTAAATAATGAAAAATACCAATTTTATTGGAAAATTTATGTACAAAGTTCCATTTTTTTTAAAAAATTTAAATGTAAATTTAGTTTTTATATATTTCAAATAATCCATTTAAGTTCATTGGAATCCATTTTATGTTTTAATTTTACATAAAAAAATTTTTATAGGTAAAAATTTATTTTTTTGAAAAACTATTTTTATGCACACAATGTGTTTTTATCTTAATAAATTAAATTGATAGATATTTTTGAATTATTTACCATTAATATGATATTTTTTTATGCTTAGTATAATAATAAATCTGGTTTTATTCTTAAAAACTAAGTTTTTCTAAAAAGTGATTTTCACTACGTTTTGTGCACGTATTTTTATAATTAATTTATGACACTTATAGGTATTTAATTTAATAAAATGGATTCCATATTTTGAATTAGGAGTTTCAAATTTGGTAAATAATCCCCCTTCTATGGTAATAAAATTTATCTAATAATTATTGAACTTGATTACAAAAATTGGTTTTGATCGCATGTTGACAATGATGTTTCTTTATACTGTGATAACAGGTTGCCACATGATTTTATAAATAGTGTGATATCTATAATATGATTTTTTAGCATGTTATTATACTTATAATATCATGTTTAAATTGGTAAATGACATAAATCTATATTTAATTGATAATTAATTGGCATAACAAAATTAAATTAGAGGCATATTTGTAATCCGATGTTTTTTGTAATTTGATAATGATAAAAATGATGCAATGCGTGTGTTTAATTGAAAATGTGATTTTACATATGATTAATGGAATTGATAAATAATTTGAAACATGTTTATTCTTGTTTATAATTGTAACGTCCCGGTTCCGGAAGCCACCCAGAGGCGCGCTGTACCCGGTTGGTCACATGGCCTCAAGCGCATTTCCCCAAACGCCAGAGGCTTCTAACTAGCAGTGAGGGCCTTGGGTGTGATAATGGTGAAACTATGCCCTCATTGGAAGAGTACACAGTGGAATAGATAAACATGCAATAGTGGAAGCAGTGAATAACCAACAATGATAAACAATAGAAGACTAAATCAACAAACTGGAGCACATATGTATATATAGAATGATGCAAGATACAACTCTAGGAAAGTAGCCAAACAAGTCACAATGATGAAAACACCACAGTACCAAAATAAGTACAAAATAAAAGTAAACATCTCCTCAGCATTGCAAGCCAAAGCTTGGTCCCATGCTCTCTTGCTCCAAGCAATAAAGTACCAGAAGTCGAAGGGCGCTTTCCCTTGTCTATACCTGCAACAACATAGTCTGCTTGGGCCCAAAAGCATGGCCCAAACAGGGTGTGAGATAAAATACCAATAGGCAACCACCCGAAGATCTGTGCCTAACAGTCAGTAAGTATATAGCAGGTAAAAGTACAATAAGCAGTAAACAACAAAAACAAAGCAGTAGGTAGTAAACAGTAAGCAGTAAAGTAGGATGATACACAATAATAATCAATTCACAACCAACAACAGTAGTGAAGCAAATAGCTAATAAGTAGGAAATCCTCTGGTAAGTACTCGCAGCCATCCCCTATGGTCCTATCCAAGAAGTACCACAACCCTTTAGGCAGTACACTCAGCCTAACCCCTCTGGCTTGGTTATACGAATTTATGATACTCTCCGGGGAAGCACACTCAGTCAATTCCCCTTATAGTCTAGGGTAGTCAGGGACTCTCTGAGGAAGATCACGTAGTCTAACCCTCTTAGCCCCAAGGTCTAGAGACTCTATGAGGAAGATATCTTGGTCAAATCCTCCTATAGCCTCAGGTATACCACAAACTCTCTAAGGAAGCTCACTCAGTCAATTCCTCCTCTAGCCTGGGAAGGTTCTTAAAAAGATTCAAACAAATTAAGACTCTCTAAGGAAGCTCACTCGGTCTACCCTCCTGTAGTTTATAATATCTGAAGGCACTCTGGGAAGCTTTCTCGGTCTATCCCCCATGGCCTATAATGTCTAAAACTCACTGAGGAAGCTCACTCGGTCTACCCTCCTGTAGTCTATAATGACAAAGACTCTCTGGGAAGTTCACTCGGTCTATCCCTTATAGTCTATAGCACCGGGTTCTCTCATCCCCATGCCAGTCAGTGCATAATAATGCTATAAGGCCAAAGTACACCTATAGAGCTACTTGGATAACCAAAACACACCTATAGAGCTATTTGGCTAAACAATCTACAAGGCAACAAGCATGTAATGCAAAACACTCCATCCTACAGACACAAGGCATGACAATAGTCATAACGTCCAAAGGATGACAAGACCCAAAGGTCGTAAACAGAAAAAAGCATGGAAAAACATCCAAACACAACAAAATATCCCCTAACATGATTAGTTTACCTCTACATGAGCATACAAGCAAGGCAGGAAAACAACAATGGAAAAAAGGTAAACACGCAATACCCCGTTCACGGGTATTGGTGGAATTTGCACATAAAACTCAAGGACTTTGAACGGTAAGGCACAAACCACCTACCTTGATCCTAGGAGATCGATATACTTGAAACATGATGATTTATTCTCCATTGAACGTTGTAGATTTGAGAAAACGTCCAAAACGTTCAAACCACGATATATTGAGAAGGAGGAAGAATCAAGGAATGAAACTTAAGAAGGAAGAACTCACCGCTGCGGTTTCAATGCAATCGGCGGCGGTCGAATCAGCCAACAGATGGAGGATCGAGAATCTGGAGAACTTTCACGGCTATACGAAGTCTCTCAGTCGAACTAGACCTACAAGAAGAGGTTTATGGCGATTAGGCGCGACCCCAGTCCGTTTAATGAAAAAAAAAGAAAGTACACGGTGTGTACTTTCAGAGTACATGGTGTGTACTAGGTCTTTCCATACTCCACCAAAATCGGCCTCCACGTCACCCCTACACACCGTGTGTGTGGCCCGGACACGGCCAGAACACGACTTTTAGTAGGAAAAGAGTACACAGTGTGTGCTCAGAAAGTACACGACATGTACTTCAAAAATTTCCAGAAACTCCATTTTTCTCAAAAACTCCAGAAAAAGGAAATACATACCTGAAACGAAGATCTGGGTTCTTACAATAATAATAAAAAGTATCGATATAGGAGAATGATTAGATTCTTGGAAACATGTTTAAATTAATTTCTCAATTAAATTAGTAGATTGTTATAGCTTGATGCCATAGGATTCCCATCATTGAAACCTATCAATAATGATTCAGTTAATTCAAGATAGAATAAAAACTAGTTGTTTGATAAATATAATTACTAGGTTATGAGTTTACCACTTTCTTGAGAAGTTCAAGCACCTTGAGTTTGGAGTTGTGGGAGCTCATTTGTGTGAAGGATGGATGCCTTGTTTTTAGGGCTTATATTTCCATATTGTCTATGTTTATATGTTCCTACTACTATTGTGATATTCTCTAGGCACGATACTTGTGATATGATACTAATATTATTGATACTAGGATGTATAATGTGATATGAGGTAGGGAGGCTCATATGTGATATGTCCTTGGGATGGATAAGCCTTGGATGGATGATGTTATGTAGGAACAGAGGCCCAAATATTGTGGTAGTAGTTGACTCCTATGGTGGTAGGATGTATCGATATATGAATGAGGGCATCAGGGATGGAACTAAAGCTGATCGAACATATTGATGCTGGGATTACCCATTAATGTGATGCTGACATCTGTGATGCTCTCTTATAAACTTTTTCAATGATTGATGGTCGAGTTGCTTATTTTTATCTGCATTTCTTTCTCCACTGCTTGAGGAAATATGAGGTGCTTGGTTTAATGTTTTTTATTAGTGGTATATTAGGATGGTTTTCTCAGAGTACTTAGATTATGGAATTATTCTAACAATGAATAAATAATTCTTAACCCATAGGGTTGGTAATGTTTGAATGGAAATTCTAAAATATGTTAATATTGATAAATCGAGTCCTCAGTTTGGTTTATGCCTAGAGGGAATGGACTTTACTTTGATGGTAATTAGTGTAATTCAATGTAGAATAATGTTAATATTTAATGAATTAATTAACGATAGGAAATTATAAAAAGTAAAAGAAGTAATTAATGTTGCTATTTTAAATTCTTGTTTGATTATAGGATATCTAGTCTTATAAGTGGTTGTTGGGAGTCCAAATGACATTTGTTATAGTTGAGTCTAAGACTAGTTTATACCCATTTTCTAGTTGTGAGCTATATTATATCATGTATATTCTATGATTTCATACACTACCCCACCCATATATGTTTGAGAAAATGACATCCTATGGACTCTGGGAGAGTATTTTCTATAACATATTGATGGAAGGATGAATGACTAACTACCCCCTTTAGCTCCGATCTCTTCTCTTAGTTGTTACTTGTGCTGGTATGCATGATGTTTAGTTTCACCATATATGTGTGTAGAGGGATTTAATGGATTGTGGTTATTTCACACACATGTATTACTAGGTATAGTTCCAAAGGATTATTATAGGTATGATGGGTATAGGCTGTTATAGCTTGAGGTACTTACTCGGTGTATGAGTTGTAACACTACAAAAAATGTGATTTAATGATGTTTGTTTTGCATTAGCGACATTTGTAAACGTCACTAATTCATTTACTGATATTTCTAAAAAATTTCAGTAAATGAGGTGTTGCTAAATTATCGACGTTTATAAACATCGCTAAATAAAAATTACCGATGTTTTTTGGTAACATTGTTAAATCAAATCTTATTTACCGATGTTTCTAGAAAATGTTGGTAATTTTTTAGTGACATTTATAAACTTCAGTAATTAGAGACACCTCATTTACCAACGTTTTTTTATAAACGTCGGTAAATCACACATAAATTACCCATTATTTTTTTTGAAATTCATAATTTTTTCATTTTTTCCATTTCTTTTTAAAATTATCAATTTTTCTAATCCCCGCCTCTCCCTAAATCCACTCCTTGTACCTCCTGCCTCCTGTTTCCCCCTGCTATCCCTGTCTGGTTCCCCCTCTTGCTACCCCTCCCATCTGTGTCCTGTTCCCCCTCCCACCCCCGCCTCATGTACCCTTTCCACACACCCCAGCCTCCTGTTCCCCTTCCCAGCCATACACATCTCCCCCTTCCAACCCCACTCCACACTGCCCCCACATCTCACCCCAATCCCCTACCCTCTCACCTATATATCTCTCCAGCGTAACTCGATGGTGGCTTGCCTGCATATCTCCCCACCAATCTATTGCGTACTCTCTACATCCCTCCTCAAAGGTAAAATAAGAAATACAACCTCCCTAGGATTGGATCCATAGACCTCATGCTTACCACTAAATAACACAACCTGAAATTTTGATAAAAAATGTATCATCTTGTAATTATGTATATATAGATATATTTCAATATTTAAGAAATTAATATTATATATATATTAATATATTAATATATTTATGTTTATATTTTTATATTTTATATTTTATATTCATATATACATATATATGTTTATATCATATCATATTATATATATATGTTTATATTTTACATATATGTATATATTTTTTATTATATATATATGTTTATTTATATATTTAAATTATATATATTAGTTTATATTATATATATATATATTTTATATTATATATATATAAGTGTGTGTGTGCGTGTTTATATATATATGTATATATGTATAAATATATTATATGTTTGTATTAATATATATATGTTTATATATATATATATGTTTATATGTGTGTGTATAAATATGTATGTGTATGTATACATATATTTTATTATAATTATAAATATATATATAGCCATGTTTTAAAACATATGTAAAAATGTGACTAAAATAGTCACGTTTTTTTAAAACGCACCTAAATTTAAAATATTTAATTGTATTATGTTATATATATATAAATAGATTTAAGTATTTAAAAATTAATAATATATATATTTATATGTTAATATACATATATTAATATATATATATATATATGTTTATATTTTATATTTTATATTTTTTGATTAAATAAATATATATATGTTTATATTATGTTTATATTATATTATATATATATATATTTTATATTATATATATATGTTTATTATATATATATATATGTTTATATTTTATGTTTATATATATATATATGTTTATATTTTAGATATATATATATATATGTTTATGTTTTATATTATATATATATATGTTCATATTTTATGTTTATTTATATATTTATATTATATCATACATATATGTGTTTATATTATATATATATGTTTATATATATATATATATATGTGTGTGTGTGTGTGTGTGTGTGTGTGTAAATATATATGTGTACGTATATATATATATAATTATAATTATATATATATATAAATATAATTTTCTACGTTTTAAAACCTTGGTAAAAATATCACTTAAAAAACACGTTTTCTTAAAACTGAGTATAAATTTAAAATATTTATGTGTTTATATTCATATATGTATATGTATATATATATTTATATATTATATATATATATATGTGTGTGTGTGTGTATCTGTTTATATATATATATATGTTTATATATATGTGTCTGTGTTTATACATATATCAATATATATATCTAAATATATATTTACATTGATGTGGGGAAATGAGGTATATAAATAAATATATATTTTTAGCGATGTTTTTGAGTAAATGTTGCTATTTTTGCAATGTTTTTGGGTAAACATTGCTAAGTTAGTGATGTTTTTGGGGAAATGTCACTAAATTAGTGACATTTTTGGGGAAATGTCGCTAAATTAGTGACAATTTTGGGGAATCGTCATTAAATTAGAGAGGTTTTGGGGAAATGTCACTAAATTGGTGACATTTTTGGAGAAAAATCAATAAATTAGCAACGTTTTTGGGGAAATGTCACTAAATTACCAATGTTTTTAGGAAACATTTCTAAATTAGTGATGTTTCTTAAAAAATTTCACTAAAAAAGTGTTGCTAAATTCTAGTTTTTTTATAGTGTAATGGATTGATGTATAATACCCGATGTTTGATATACATCATACGAGCTATGGCGGATCCCAAAAACTACTTTGTAACTATATGTGGATATGTGATATGGGATGATGTGGTGATGTGATGCATGAGGTGCATATTGTAATGCCTTCCCTAGGTATCTCCAGGATAACCTATTTTGGAGAGAGATGGATTAGGATGTGCAAAGTTGGGGAAGAACAAAAAACTAGTGGGGAGGTAGAAGTGGGGTACCCTTGATGTTTCATTATTATATTTTATGCTCTCATGTATATGATACTTGGTGAGAGTTATCCATGGTGAGGCTGGAAATGTAGTATACCTATTTATGTGATGAGTTAGTTTCATTGTTGTTCACTGTGCTTTATCATGATTTATTTATCTTTTTTATGAGAGGCTTCTAGAAGATTCCTAAAAAGTATATTGCTATGCTCATCCTATGTATATAAGATATTTTTTAGGTTATCCAGAGTAGGTTGGATATCTGGATGGATATTACTAGCTCATGGTTTTTAGAAGCAGTTGGGGATTCGTGGTCACTACTGTCTTTACCTTTTTTTTGGTAATTGTAGTTTCGATTTTATTTGTTTAGTAATATTTTAAATTTCATGGTTTTACTTGAGATTTATTTATATATGCACATATTTTTAAGAAGGTATTGTTTGGTGTATCCTTCTTATTTCTCTCTTCCACATGTTTCTCTTAGAGGGTAATGCCTCCCATATGTATGTTTATCAAACCATCACTACTAGTTTCCAACCCAGTACCTACTAGTTGTGAAACTTGGATAGTCACCATATCTCTCCCCTAATGCAATATATTTTTAGGTATGGGGTCATGATAGAGTGGTATAAATGGTTTAGGTTGAGGGATAGGATGAAGTTTGGAGTTAGGAAAAAGTGAGGCTGTATATGTTTGTAGGGGAATGATGCCAACTATGTCTAGTATGTGATGTAAACACATAAGACCAGACGATACATGAGTATTTAGGTTCCCTATGATCTAATGCATGAAACATTAATTTTACAAATCCTACTAAATGAAGTGACACTGGTTTCAGGGTAGATACCTAAAAATGACCATGCATCATTCTTCTTTTCGCCTGTGTTTGTAATGAGTAGACCTTAGTATAGGTTAAAACCTTAAATAAGATAATAAAATAATTAATTAATTATTATTAAGTATTCCATATTCTAGGTTTAGGAGCTCTAACATATTGTTCTTCTTGTAGGTATGTCCCCAGGTTGACATCCTTTTCAGATTCACACCAAATATGTTTAGTACGATGTACTAGAAGATCACCGCATAGTAGAGTTCAATGATGATGACACTTAGAGGAGTAAACTATGAGAGTTTTAGTTCCAGAGTCTGTATAAGTATTAAGGATACTCATTAGATGAACTTACAAAATACTATTTGGAGGAGGTTTAGATAGCTTCCAGTTTGATCTGTGCTCAAAAGGAGAACTGGGTTTTGTTGGCTGTAATGATGATGTGTGGAGCAGTGATATAGTGGTGGTTCATATTACTCAAGGATCATGAGGATTCATAAATTTTATGGGACATGTTCAAAGACCAGTTTAAAGAAGATTTTCTTTTTTTGACCACAAAGGCAGCCAGTCGCCAGGAGATGCTTACCATTTGGCAGGGGATCTCTAGTGTTAGATAGTTCAAGAACCATTTCAAGACCCTTTTGTGATATACTTTAGACCTATTTCCTGATGAGGAGGTTAGGGCTAGGCATTTTGAGGAGGATTTGTATCTAGAGATCTAGTTCCAGGTCACCCCATTTATTCTGAAGAAGTATCTCAAGGTACTGGTGAGAGAATAAGTCATATAGAGGAATATGGATAGAATCGGGTCATCATGAGAGGAGAGTTGTCAATATTTCTCATGATGTAGAGATGTGGTATAGGTTTCCTAGTTGTTAGGACATAAGATATTTTGGCCAGCCAAGGGTAGGTTCTAGCACTCATCATCTCATTTCTTTAGGGAGGCAGATCTTAGAATTATGCTAAGGGATCATATGCGTGTTTTTATTATGGAGGTTGAGGTCATTAGTGGTGAGAGTGACTAACCTTTATGAGTATCCACCATGTGCTAGGTGTTTCGCTTCAAGTTCCTCCATTGATTTAGTTTCATCCTAGGCAAAATCATCAAGGTGTTCCGGTCTAGGATCAACAGAGAGGGGATGGGGTAGGTAGAGAACAACCCTGAGATGCTCCTTATCCTTATAGAGCATATCATAATTGTGGAGGTGGTCATTAGTAGGTCCAGGGAGACTATAAAATAGGCCGTGTTCAACTTTATGCTTTAGCATATCCAACACTGGGTTAGCCATACCTTGTTCTTGGTACCATTTTCTTATTTTCTAGAAGGGTTCATGATTTGTTTGATTTTGGAGAAACACACTCCTTTATATCTCCTCCCCTTATCCATGATTTGGGAATTGAGGTAGAGAGGCTTCTAGTGCCATTGGCATTGACTATTCTATTTAGAGGTCAAGATGACCGATATGCAGTATGTAGAGACTGTTAACTAGTGATGAGGAAGCACCACTCTTGGGGAGATTTACTATTTTTATAGATACAAACATATGAAATCATCATTGAAATGGATTGGTTATATTCATTTCAAGATATCATGGATTACTTCAGGAGGCAGTTTGTGTTTTATGATGCTGATGGAGAACCAGAAGTGTTTTTTGGCGAGTGATACCCTCAGATGGGTCATAGGCATGTTCCGTACTTGTCTTCTTTTATGGATAAGTTGATTATGATCTATTTAGTGGTTCAATAGATGGTGTTTCCCAGTGTTGTGGAAGAGTACCCTAATGTATTTCTCGAGGATATTGTAGTGTTACCCCCTCGAAGAGAGATAGTGTTTGGGATCAATCTAAAACCTAGAATGTATCCTATCTCGATGTCTCTATATTGGATGATGCCTTCTGAGTTGATAGAGTTGTGAGTACAACACGATGAATTATTGTGGAACAGTTTTGTTTGGAAGAGTGTTCCACCTTGGGGTGCACCATTTTTTTTCATGAAGAAGGTTGATGGTAGTTTGCATCTTCATATCAATTATAATTTCTTGAACCAAGTGATGATGAAGAACCACCATCATATTCTATGTATTGATGATTTATTCTATTATATGAAATGTACAAGTTGGTTCTCAAAGATTGATTTTTGATCAGGATATCATCAAATGAGAGTGTAGGAAGAGGATATCCAGAATACTGATTTCCGTTGTCATTATGGGCATTATGAGTTTATTGTGATACTGTTTAGTGTGAATAATCCTCTAGCTATGTTTATGGGTTTTATGAAATTAGTGTTTAGATAGTTCCTAGATAAGTTTGTGGTGGTTTTCATTAATGACATCCTTGTGTACTCTGCATCCAAGGAGGGGCATGCACAACATTTGTATGCCATTTTGGGAGTTCTTAGTCATGAGAAGTTGCAAAGGAAGTTATCAAAGTGTGAGTTTTGGGATATCGAAGTCTGTTTCTTGGGGTATGTAGTATCCTAGAAAAGTTTAACTATTGATCCTTCAATGATAGAGGTGGTTGTTTCTTATGTATCCCCCAAGACAGTGGAATAGGTTCACATTTTCCTTAGTCTTGTAGGCTATTATAGGAGGTTCATAACCAATTTCTCTCAACTTGTGACTCCTCTAATAACTTTGACTATAAAGGATCAAGCTCCCTTGTGTAGTGACTATGGTCATAAATATTTTGAGTACCTAAAGGATAATATGGATGGAACTCCAATTTTTTTTCCAGTGGAGGGAGTTTAGTTTGAGGATTTCTATGAAACATTACATCTTGGCTTGGGATGTAATCTGAAGTAACAAAGATAAGTTGTTTCTTATGAGTATTATCAGTTACGTCACCATGAGTATAATTATTCCACCCATGATATTGATTTGGTGGATATTGTGTTTTCTTTGAAGTTTTTGTTAAATTACCTCATCGGTGAGTGTTTGTGGTATTTACCAATCATAAAAGCCTGAGATATGTCTTCACCCTATGTGACTTGAACTTGCTTCAATTAAATTGGATGAAATTATTGTAGGATTATGAATTTGAGATTTTATATACTCTAGAAAAGGAAAATATTGTAGTTTATGTGCTAAGTAGGAAGTCATGTGGTGATTCTGTACATGAATCTAGATATTCCTAGAGACTGATGTAAGTAATCTCAATAATTAATCTAGATATGGGATAGGTTTGAGGTATAGGTTGTCTTTTCCTAATGAAACTGCAGTCTTATTTGGTGAATCAGGTGTAGGAGTCCTAGTTTTTTGATTATGAGGTGGAGGTTTGGAGAGATGGAGTTATTTTTAGTGATTCTTTTGATGTTTGGTTTGAGGATAGACATCACTGGGTGTTGTTCCAGGGAATGATTTTCATTTATTTGGTGATGTGTGATATTATTCTTTAGGAGTTCCATAGTCTACCTTTTTTGGTACATATTGACATAAATAAGGGAGGCCAGTTTTGGAATCCTGGGTTGAAACAGTTTGTTGCAGAGTGTGTATCTTGATGTTCGGTATTCCAGAAGGTGAAGGTCAAGCACCGTGTTACCTGTGGTTTTCTGCAGCCATTAAATGTTTCCCATTAGAAGAGGGAGGATATATTGATGGAATTATTTATTGATTTACCTCTAGATCAGGGAGTCTATGATTCCATATGTGTGATAGTAGATCATTTTGTGAAATTATCCCACTTTATAATGATTATGGATTTGATCTCAATGGAAGTTTGGTCGAGGAAGTATTTGGAGGAAGTGGTGTGACTCCATGGAGTCATGATAATGATCATCTCTGATCAAGATTCTTGTTTTACTTCTAGGGTGTGGATATTTATTTAGTATGCTTTTGGTTCTTAGTTATTCCTTATAAATTATTTTAATTTTTAGATGAATGATCATACAAAGCAGATTATCCAGATTATTGAATATATGTTTCACTCTTATGTCCTAAATTTTAGAGCTAAGTGGATGAGGCATCTATACTTGGTAAAATGTTCTTACAATAATAGTTTCCACTCCACCATTGTCATGGTTCCATCTAAATATTTGTATGAACGACCTTTCTATTCTTCATTGTGTTGGACTAGATTTGGAGAGGCAACAATTATTAGGTTGGAATTGGTATTTAATTTGGAAGAGATGGTATAGGTAATTCTTGAGAGGATTAATTCAAAGCATGATCATCCGAAATACTATGTTGATCATAGTAGGATACCTATGGAGTTCGATGTTGGAGATCATGTGTTCCTAAAGGTGACTCCTCCTTATGTACATCGAATGTTTGGTTGTGGGAGTAAGCTTTCTACCTAGTTTATTTGGCCTTTCTAGGTGTTGGATTGTGTTGGATCCATGGAATATCAGATAGAACTTCACCACAGATGGCCCGAATACATAATGTTTTTCAGGTTTCATTACTCCATAGTTATATTTATGATCTCATGTCATAGATCGAGTTGAGATTGATGTTGAAAATGATGTAACCTTCAAGGAGTAGCTTGTAGAGATTGAGGACCACCTTTAGAAGGTATTTATTAGGAGATCTATTCCCTTGGTTCATGTCTTGTGGCAACACAGTGGAATGAAGGAGAGTACTTGGGAATTTGAGTTACAGATTAACACCCAGTACCCCAAGCTATTTTATTTTTAGATCTTCTCTTGTAATGTTATTCTCTTATATATGTGGAATTTTATGGTTTATGAGATGGTTTACTCTTGTTTCTTATTGTGTCTTGGCTCTCATTTTAGAGGTATCTCCCCATGGAGAGTGTTTAGAAGATGGCTATTTCTATTTCATGGTTTTGTGATTTTTTCCTTTGAGTGAGGTGGTTGAGCTCCTAGGAAGGGGATATCTTTTAGAGGTATCTCGCATGGTGGCTATTTGTACAACCCCTTTTCATTCCTCTATGGGTTTGGTTTTGGATTCATGAGGATGAAAATTGTTTGATCAATATCTAATTTAAGGAACTAGATCCATGTTGTCCAACCCCTTTGGTGTTTCCAAGGATCGTGGTGCTTGGAGGAGGCCTTGAGTAAGTCTATAGGGGTTTGGCTGCTAAAAACTAGAAGTTGGGATAATACAAGATGTGTAATGGGTTTTCACATCATGTATGTGAAATTCATGGATTTTTAAGGCTAGTTCATAGGGTTCTTCATGAATTGTAATAATTCAGGTTTAAAAGGTTTGAGGAAGAATTTTTTTATGATAAACGAAGCCTAACATTTACATGACGTGTAAGATTTATATTCCATGTAAATCCCTCATGCATCACATCTTTAAATAAATTAGAATCCTTATTTTTCCTCAAACCCTGCCATATCATTCTGATTCTATGTGATATATTATCCCTCACTTTAGTTCTTTTGGATTTATTTAATGGGAATCAATCCTTGGGATTCCGTCTTCGATCCGTGGGGATCCAAGGTGATTTCTACCTCCATTTCCGGCTGTTTCATCTAAATCAGTCTCATTTTTCTCCAATTATTCTTTCCATGTGATGGAACTTGATCTCCCATGTTTCTAATGTGAATTTATTATTTTTTAGTTGGTGTGGTTTTTCTACAACAACTTTGGATGGATGTAACTTCTTGTGGGAGAGGTGATCTGGATCCACAATGTTGGTCCATTCCTGTGCAAAGAATGTTGACACCTTTGAGGTATGGGATTTGTTACTTCTATTTTATTTACATGAAATCATAAATTGATCATGATTTATCCCTCTATATGGAAATTAAATTTTCCTAATAATTATTGAACCAGATTAAAGAAATTGGTTGTGATCAAATTTTGATGGTGTTGTTTATGTGTACCATGATAGCGGTTTACCTCATGATTTTCTAGATAGTGGGATATCTATGATATGATTTGTTAGAATTTTATTATGCTTGTAATAGGATTTTGAAATTTGTAAAGAACATAAATTCAGAATTAATTGATAATTAATTGGATTAAGAAATTAAATAAGAGGAATGTTTGTAA
Source organism: Viscum album (assembly GCA_963277665.1). Classification (NCBI taxonomy): domain Eukaryota; kingdom Viridiplantae; phylum Streptophyta; class Magnoliopsida; order Santalales; family Viscaceae; genus Viscum; species Viscum album. The sequence goes on from OY728136.1 coordinate 2,037,467,915, forward strand.
TCTAGTGTTTATTGTAATTTGATAATGACCAAATTGATACAATGTGCATGTTTAATTGAAAATGTGATATTTTATATGATTAATGGAATTTATAAATAACGTGAATCAAGTTTATGCATGTTTATAATAATAAAAATACATGATAAATGTGAATGGTTGGATTCTTGGAAGCATGTTTAAATTAATTTCTTAATTAATTTAGTAGCATGTTATAGATTGATGCCTTAGGTTTCCCATAGTTGGAACCTATGAATAATGAATTGGTTAATTCAAGATGGAATAAAAACTATTTATTTTATAAAGATAATTTCTAGGGACTGAGTTTCCAACTTTCTTGAGAAGGATGAGTGCCTTGAGTTTGGATATATGGGAGCTTGTTTGTGTGAAGGCTAGATGCCTTGTTTTTAGGGCCTAGATTTCTCTATTGGATTTTCATGTTTGTTCCTGTTGCTTTTATGATGTGATTTGGATATAATCTTGATACAAATGAGACTGGGATGTATGATGTAATATAGGTTAGGGAGGACCAGATGTGATATGATCCTAGGATGGCTAAGCCTATGATGGATGATGTTATGTGGGCAGGGAGGAATAGATGATGTGGTAACAGTTGATGCCTGCAGTGGTAGGATGCATCAATATATACATAAGGGTGTAGGGGATGGAACTATAGGTGATGGAATGGGTTGAATCTAGGATTACCTATTGATGTGATACTGAGAGATGAGATGCTATCTTATTAATCTTTTTAATGGAAAATGGTTGGGTTGGTTGTTTTTATCTGCATTCCTTTCCCCACTACATGAGGTAGATAGAGGTGCTTGGTTGCATGTTTCTTCTTGGTGGTAGATTAGGATGGTTTTACTAGAGTACCGATATTATGGAATTATTATAACAATGAATAAATAATTCTTAACCCATGAGGTTGGTAATGTTGCAATGAAAATGATAAAAGTCATTATCTTGATAAATTGAGTCCTCATTTTTTATTATTCCTGGAGGGTATGGACTTTACTCTGATGTTAATTAGTGTAATATAATGTGGAAAAATGTTAATAGTTAATTAATAGTTAATTAATTAATTAATTAAAGTAAATAATAAAAATTAAATAAGTAATTAATGTAGCTCTTTTAAATTCTTGTTTTCTTATATGATATTTAGTCTTAACAGTGGATGCCAAGAGTCTGAGTGACATTATATGCAGTTGAGTCTAACACTAGGTTATTTACATAGTATGTTTGTGAGATATATTATATCATGAATATTTTGTGATTTCACATTATAACCCACCCATGTAGGTTAAGGAAACTGACACCTAGTAGACTATGGGAGGGCATTTTCCCCAACATTCTGATGGGAGGATATATGACTAACTACCCCCTCTGGTCCTGCTCTCTTCTCTTGGTAGCTACTTGTGCTGGTATGCATGACAATTAGTTTCCCCATATAGATGTGTATAGATCTATAATGTATTGTTTTTATTTCACACACATGTATTACCAAATATAGTATCCAAAGGATTATTATAGGTATGTCAGGTATAGGCTGTGATGGCTTTATGTTGTTACTGGGTTTATGGGCTATAATGGATTGAGGTATAATACCATATGTTTGATATAAGTATAAAGGGATGTGGTTAATCTCAAAAACTAATTAGTTAATATACGTGGATATGTGATAAGAGATGATGAGGTGATGTGATGCATGAGGTGCATGTTCTGATTCTTTACTCATGTTTCTTCGGGCTGTCCTATTTTGGAGAGAGATGGATTAGGACATAAAATGTTGGGGTAGAGTGGAAAACCAATGGGGAATTAGGGGTGGGGTAGCCTTGATGTTTAATTATTATATTATATGCTTTATTATATACGATACTTGTTGATATTTATCCATGGTGAGGTTGGGATCTTAGTTTACCTATTTAGGTGATGAGTTAGTTTCACTATTGTTTATTATGATTTAGCATGATTTTGTTATCTTTTTCATTATAGGATCTGGGGAGGATCTTATTGAGTATAATTTTATGATCAACCTATGTATATATAATCTTTTTTTTATTTTAGTTAGATAAGGTTGGATATCGGGCTGGATATTACTAGATTGTGGTTTGGAGGAGCTGTTTGGGATCCATGGTCGCTCTCATCTTTACCTTTTTTTTGAAAATTTTAGTTTCCCTTTCAGTTGTTTAGTACTTTATGAAATTGCATGTTTTCACATGGGATATATATATATATATATATATATATATATATATATAATCAGGTGTTATTTGGTGTATCATTCTTATCTATCTCTTCCACATGTTTCTATTAGAGGGTAATTACTCCCATATGCATGTTTATCATACCCTTGATGCTAGTAACCAATCCGAGGCCTACAGAAGGTGGGACTTGGGTAGTTACCATCTTTCTCCCTTCATTTTGGTATCTTTTTGGGGAGAGTCCATGAAATTTGGTTTCTTTGGGGATATGTTTACTTTTAAATACTTTATAATGGTTTTAAAATAAAGTGTGAATTATCCTAAGAATATCCCCAGAGACTATCAAACCAGGTGTGTAGTAAGACCTATAGTCGTGTATCATGTAATGATCGAGTCAAGACCAACATACCTTTTTCGAAGTTATTACCCCTAGGTACCTGTGTACCCAAACCATGTCCACTTGTAGTATTTAGGTAGGGATGTATTTCTAGGAAAAATAAAATAATCTCTTACTTACCAAAAATTTAGGATGTTATGATATACTTATCCTCAAAGATTATCATAGATTCATGTTCCTTAATATATATTTTCCTAAATCTAATTTCTAAGATTTCTACTAAACTTACTCTGATACCAACTATAATGACCCCAACCCCAAAAGTCCAGAGATGATTCCTTAATTTATTACATTGATATAGATACAATGGGTTGAATCCCAAAGTATTGATCAATTTAGTAGTTTTGGAGAACCATATACATTCATGATTCCCAGTTTACATTGGAAAAAAATAAAACAAAATACCTAAAAAATTAAAATGCCCAGTATACTTAAAAACTCATTCATAGGATCCATATTCATAACCTAGGGAAAGGAAAAAAATAAGGGAAATATCAAATGCTTAGTAAGGGATAATTACAGTGCAATCTATCAGGAAAAATAAGGCATAACAATATAGAAAGGTAAATAACTGAACACACATGCCATTAAAGCAATAAAATGAGAATGAAATGAATCCAAAGAAAATATAATTTTGAAAACATCATGGATAATAATAACTGAATTCTGAATGAAGGAAATTCTTAAATATTGGATTTCATATTTCCTAGGCACATGATACCTTTACCATCAGGACCTTTTATAAGAAAGTTTAAAATTTACTAGGTAAAACCCATCTATTTTGGCCAAATGATTAATATTATGAGACTACTGATGCATAGAGGGGATTTATATAAATGGTCTCCAACCTATGTTATGTATGTCTAAATCATTCATCAAATATCAAATAATTAATTTAATTCCTAAATAATGTGCCTTATCATATAGTATCTGTGTTGAGTAAAGGATGCAGATTTGACAATATTTCCCCATTTAATCAAATAAAATTCAAATTAAACACCATATTTAAAAATGGTATATATTTTAGGAAATAATCATATCCATAAAATAATAACATGTATATTGAAGATAAATTTAATTCCCAATGAAAAATTATTATAATATAGTGATTGTTTCAAGATAAAGTTAACAATCACAAAAGAAAGTAATATTTCAAAATAACATTTACCACTTGGTAATTTTCAATTCAAATCCCCTTGGATGAAATAATTGAAATTTAAAATTAAAATACTATGATAAATTAAGTATTTATGATATTACATGTCAAATGATAAGTATATACACCATATAAAATAAACTAAGTGCATAATATTACAATATACCTCAATAAAATGAAATTGAGATGAAATACCTTACCTCACACTTAATTTTGGTTGGAAATTATTTAACCTATTTTATAGACATTTTAAACATGTTATTAAATTTTACCAAAACTATATTAATGATCTTATTACCCTTTCATTATTAATATTTCATTATTCCCATTTTTTCGAGTGTTAATTGCCTTATTTTCTAATTTGTGTTTTTCATGAAAGATTTGGTTCTTATGCATATTATATAGTTATATCATCTCTAAAATAATTATAATGACATAATTTTAATATTTCTAAATTAATTTTATTTTTAAATCCAATCACGAAACATGTTTATGAAAAATTAAACACATTATTATTATGGAGATGGTAGGTCGTACATATGCATGAGTAACATTTCCATTTTTCATCGATCATTATGAAAAGGTGGTAAGTAATTTTTTATTGTTACATAATGATCATAATATAATAATTATAATGTTATATAATTATATATATCATTCATTTGGTGTGGTTATTAAAATAGAGTCAGGTCACTTCAGGAAGGTAATAGTCCGTACGCACACGAATGATGTTATCATCATTACACGAGTGAAAAGGAAAGAAAGAAAATGATATAAATTTTGTTTCAAGAATGATAAATATTTCATAAATATAATAATTATTTCATTTATATCACATATAATTATTTAATTTATCTTTATCACCTTCCAGGTGAAGTGTTAGTGAAAGAAGAATCACATCGCTTCGTGAGGTGATAGTCTGCCATACACATGAGTGACATTATCATATCTTCTATGGAATGGAAGGTAAATATATATATGATATAATTACTTAAAGGTATAAATATCTTATAAATTTCATATATATTATTTATATCCATCATCATATCCAACCTTGAGAGGTCAAAATGGAAAGATAAACAATGTTTGTTCATGAGGCGGTAGTCCGCCGTACACACAAATGATGATTTCGTAACCCATTTGATGAAGGTGGATATGGTTTTAGGTTATTAATTTATTATAAAAACATCCCAATATATAATATATATTGAGGTTATTATACCATAATGGTTTAATAAAAATTTATGGAGGTGGAGAAAGAAGTAAAATAAAGACACTCGTTGATGAACATTACATCTTCTTTGGGTATCCTCCTTAGGTTTACACTAAATCCTTCATAGGATGGTTTTATTCTAAAAAATAAGGCTTATAGGATGAGTTTATGGATGTTGGGAATTTATTTGGAAATATATTGGCCGAAAAAAGTGGTTTTAAGGTGTGAAACATCATAACATGATTATTCCAATTTGGGATAATCATTATCTGGAAGAAGATGTAATGTTCACTATTGACATATATTGTAGTTGAAGAAGAAGAAAAATCACAACATGATTATTCCAATTTAGGATAATAATTATATAGAAGAAGTTAGTCACTATTTAATTCATTATAAAGACACAAATTTGATCCTAACATTAATAAAATACACTCATTTGACATTATAAGAGTAATAAAAATAATCAAATATTTATTTGGAGTTGATGTTATCTGATTTCAGAGGATTTGAAGCACATCAAAGTGGATCTTAACAATGCATCAATTTATAGATTAGGATATAAGGTACATCAATACATTAAACTGATCTAGATTATACCCACATGTTTATATACTATTAGAGAGGCCCGTATTCCTTTAAAGTTAAGAAGACATTCCATGAATCATTACACAAAGGGGAAGAAGAAAAAATTTACTTGGGTGAGGAGCGAATGATCTCAAAACATTATAAAGGTAGTGATATATGATGTAGAGTGTCCATGACCAAAATTTTATCCACTGAACAATGTTTTATAATGGATTTTTTAAAATTGATACATCATCGACATGTGCTCCTTAGATGAATCATTTTGTGGTGAACCATGTAAAATCCCAATGACTTTGTGTGTTTTATTTTTATAAATTTGTATATGTTTTTGTGAGAGTTCTATCAAGAGTGAGCTATTGAATGAGTTCCTTAAAATAAGGGAACAATATCTAATAAATGGATGGATATATTCAAGGGAAAAAATTTTAATCAGGAAACACCCTAATTCACCCCCTTCCCAGGGTGCACATATTCAACTTAGTCCTAATATAAATATTTTTTCATCTTTGTCGATTAATTTTCATGACTTTATTATATAAATGAATTTGATTATCCAAAAACATTTCATTATAAGAAGTATTTATAACTATTGATATACATATGTGGATGATTCTTGAATGCTAAAACTTAATGTTCAAATTCCATAATGAATATTAAACTATAATATGAATCATGAAATATGATTCATTATATTATAACACTTATGATATAGTCTTACAATCCATACATATCATATAATATGACATGTATTAGGTAGTGTTGTGATATGTCTTATACTAAACCTTACTATATCCTAATATAAGAAATACAACATACTTTAACACCATGTATGTCATATATCATGACATATATAATATTTCACAATTTGATATAATCAAAAATACATCTCATGTATATAATATTTAGGGAATATCTGCATAAATCCCCCACTTACACGAAATACATATAGAAATTATTCCATTTCACTATATATATTATCATAATCATAAACTTATAAAACCATATACAAAACCATTTTTGGAAATATTCTAAAATAATTTTGGAAATCTATCATAATATTCACTATTTATCAAATCATATGTAATAATTTTTTGAATATGAATCCAAAAATTATTTTTTATATACTCTAAAACAATTTTAGTGTAACTCTATGAGTTTTATAAAAATAAATCCCTATTCAATAATCCATAAAGTGTTACCCCATAAAACTTTTTAGCATTGAATAAAAATAAAATTCCTAAAATCATAAATATAAGCATAGATTAACCTCTATAAAAGAAACCATGATACCCAAGATGTAAAGGGATATTATGTGGTCCTGATCAAATATGTTTATCTTGATACATATTTCCATTAGTTATGTAATATAAATGAATTTATTTTTATTTTATTGCTTTTTACAAGGAATAAATTAATTATGGGACACAAATTATGTCAATCCAGTATGACTACTCATATGTTCTTGAATATTCAATTATTGATTTTCCAGACAAATGAATGCATCACATGTCATTCATTCCAATGGATGACCACACCAAATTCGTCTCATCCAATACACACGTAACTAATTTGTTCTTATCATAGTATCAATATACACTACTTCAATCTATCTAAATAAAGGGTCTAAATGTATACTCATTATCTGAGAGGAAAAAAAATCATATCTTTATTTAACTCAACCGATGACATGATCAATAACATACCCAACCACCACCTGATCAGATTAGCCTCGATGTTAGCATAAGAAAGTTAACAAAGTATAAAGGTTATAATGATTGGCATCTTATCCAAAAATAGGTATGGGGAAACTAAAATATGAAACATGCTCCCCTAGTATACCAAATACATAGTGGATGACACTATATGAAGTATACTTCATGGGTTATCTATCGTAAAAAACTTGTTTTGTTTATCATGAGTATATTCCATATCCTGATGTGAAATACTATCCATTATAACCATAAAATTTCATCATAAAATATTATAATTCATAATTAACATTGGATGGTGAAAAATAAAATTCATACTTTGAGAGGTAAATTATCATTTCACTTTATGTGGAAAATGTAGCCAACTTGAATAAATGTTAAAGTGGTGACTATGTTTGTATAAAATTATAAATTTTATATTCTTAAACTCATTTATGAATACTTGAAAAGAAATACATAATAATTTTTGTCATATATCATAGGAAATATAAAAAGAATACATTATTTTTTTATATTTTATGTTTTGTTAGACTCATTACATCTCAATGTAATTCATACTAAATTTCTATGTGACTATCTAATAAAACCATCACATAATACTCTTTTAATGGGTAACATCTATAAATAAAGATTATCTAACTAATGGTGAGAATAGAAACCATATTCCTAATGTTCAACTTTTTGATAAAAACTCAAGCTTCATTACTTCACATCATCCAATGTTACAATTCTAATAAATTTGGTTGTCTACTTAGAACACATTCTAATTTCATCATCATTATCCTTTTAAAATCTTTGAAAAAACATTTTTTTAGAACATTATGGTAACAAAATATAACCATTTACATTTTTACTAACATACCCTAAACTAATTTAGGATATAAAGTGACATTATCTTTAAATTTAACTAATAATTTTTAATTTTTATTTTTTATACATGAATTTATCTAAGTCCAAACATACTCCCACAAGCCTCTTAGAAACTATATTTTCTTCACACTATCTTGTTAAGATACATAAATTCCTTAATGTTTTGGAAATAATACCTATTTCCTTTATTAGAAATACTTAATAGATAAACTATTAATAGGAAAATCATATATTGAATTCTATGTTTTGAAATAAGTATTCTTAAAAGAATATTTTATTCTTTACAATATACCACTAATGGGTGGTGAGAAATCTTTTCCAACATATTTTAACAAATGTCATGGATAAACTCTTTTATTCTAGATAATTTTTTTATCCTTATATATTTTTAAAACCTTATTATAGAATTAGATAAATTCATAACCATGTGTTTCATAAGTATCATCTCCATTATTAATAAGAAAAAATTATTTTAAAATAACACCTATTATTATATAAGTTGAAGATAAGATCATAAAACAAAATCTTTATTCATAATCCTTTTCTGATTTAAATTAATCCACAATATTCAAGTCCTTGATATAGAAACCCTATTTTATAACAATTTATGACATAATTTAGGCTCTAATATATTTTTCCCCTAGGATTGATGAAACCATAATGGGGGATGGGGTGAATTAATGTGTTCCACTTTTACTAATTTAAAATATTTATTGTTTTACCTATATACCTTTTATGGTGAATGGATTTTGCCTTACATATTCTCAATTGGATTTCATTTATGTAATGATAAACAAGGAAGGTAAATGTGAAATTTTAGACCTGGGTTCAACTTAGAGGTTCCTCGATACTGGTGGGCCACATAGCTTCAAGTGCATATCTCCAAATTCTAGAGGCTACCGACAAGCAGTGAGGGCATTGGGTGTGTTTGTGGGGGGACTATTCCCTCATTACTAGAGTAGACCATAGTGGATAGGTAATAAAAGATAATATCATAAGCATATATAAAAAAATGGAATAGTATAAGAAGATATAAACATCCAAGAAATTGTAATCAAATGATAACTGAAGTCTGAATCATATACAAAATATGATAATGTCATGTCTATAAAATAGGAAAACATGAATAAAAATAGTAGGTAATAGTACTATTCAAAAAGGTAAAAAATGAAAAAAAAATATATTCCATTATCTTGAGCTTCGACCCAATCATCTACTACTATCTCCAACCTAAGTCATGCTAGAATGGACAACATCCGTAATAGTGTGCTTCTCTTTATCTACACATGCAAGCGTGAATTATTCCCAAGTGTTATAGGTGGTCTAGATAGGGTGTGAGATAAATCTCAGTAGGCCACCACTAATGAAATATATAAATATATAGTATGTGTATAAAATATGATAGTCTATAGGTATAACAATGTAAACTAGTAATAAAAACTATAAATGGGTTGGCTCTAGTTTCTGAAATAAAACCAGGCTGACACTACTTGCTTCGGTCTATACCAGAATAACTCTAAAATAATATCAAGGGTTAAAATGCCTAATATCACATTTATAAGAGATTCCATTCCTAGTATCATAGTAGTATAGGGGACACCATGCCCAATATCACAATAATATCATAAGGGACACCACACCTATATAATATCACAATATAGTGATGCCATGCCTAGTATCACAGAATAGGGATGCCATGCCCAATATCACATAATAAAGACACCATTCCCAGTATCACAAAATAGGGATTCCATGAACAGTATCACATAATAGGGACACCATTTCCAGTATCACAAAATAGGGATTCCATTCCTAGTATCACATAATATGAGGGTCTCCATGCCTATATTGATATAATATGATCAATGTTCGTTATTCCCATTTAGTATAATTACTAAGGTTCGTCGTTACTATTTAGTATAAAGAAGGGGGATGCCATATCCATTCATTTATAACATGCATAAGGGTCATAATGCCCATAATTAATAATTAAACAGGGTTTCCATGACCACACATCCTTAACAATAATATCCATTGCATTTATTATGAACCAATGCATAATTAATAATTCATTTACATTTATCATTAACCAGAGCATTACCATTGGTCAATTTAATTAGGTGACATGGGATTACCACTCACCTATAACCAATTCCATTCATTATAATTGTTTAGGGAATGATCCATGCTATGCCACTGCAATCATCCACTATCATATGGATATCATCATTTAAAAGTAAATCTAAACACTCCAATGGGTGCTTTGTTCATATATTCATAGAAGCCATTATAAATATAAGAGGGAACACCCAAAAGGGACGTATCCTTATAAGGTAGTCAAATCAATATTAATTTGGGTTCTAACAAGTCACTAGGCTCCAAGAAAGCCAACTAATTTAAAGAAATCATAATTTAGGGAAAATGCATGGTGAAAACAGTGTGTGGCACATTGAAACATATTATAAAACATAAAAACATGAGAAATAATTTATAGAACACCTAAATTATACTATTATAACTCACCAAATATGGTATCGTCCTTTAGTTTGGCTTGGATTGGAAGAAATTTTAAGAATGGATCAACACCCTAAAAATAGGGCATATGATCTTGAACCTCAATAACTTTGTTGAGGAGAAGTGGAATGAAGAACGAATAACAAGGAATAAAGATCTTACTGATGGAGATCCAATGAGATGAATGGAATCTGAAATGGAAACAAGATTATAGAGTTATCAAGAATCCTAGGTTAGTCCTTTAAAGGAGCTCTCAGAGAAGGAGGAACCCACTGCATGTTGGAAGAATAGAGAAAAACAAGAAGTAGGGTTGATCTAATTATATTTTTTTAGAAAAAGGTTAAATTCACACAAAATTTAGGGGTCCATGATTTGGCCACATGGTTAGACAAACCATGAACCAACTGTGCACCTCCTACTGTACTAAGTAGGCACCCGCAGGGTTAGGATGCACAATTAGGGAAACTATGCACCAAACGTGAAAAACACTTTTGTTAAAAATCCTATAGATTTTTCATGGGAATGAAGCCCCTAGCACCTGGTTAGGGAAAACCATGAACCTTACTTTACTCCACTATCCAAACTCATATGGTTATATGATACCATGTGGGATGGGTTTCACGATTTCTACTAAACATGCGGCCCAATGTTTTTCTCCACCAACTGGGTATCTGGGATCCAAACAAGCCCTACACACCCCCAAAACCTTTGTAACCTCAAAGGGAATACATATTAGGACTAAAATAAAGAGTTATACCAAAATTAGAAGGATCCATACCTGATATAAAAATATGTGATCTTACTGTATTTCCCCCCTAAAAGAATTCATCCTTGAGTTCACATTCTGAGGGAGGAAAAAATTTATCTGAGAATAATTCCATCCATTGAGAACATACGTCGACCTTTCATTCCCAAGTCTCATCCTATACCCAGTCATTCTACCATAGTACCCATACTGAAGGGATATAACATCCTCAGAGAACCTTTGTTCTCTGATCAAATATTCATATAATATAATCCTCAAAAGAAGCATCAACATAAAGCTCAAAATCCTTAGGATAAAAATTATGAGATTAGCCGACATGATAATAGTGAAGATATGAAACATGGAATAAGTCATGCACAAAACGACAACTATGTGGTAAAAGTAACTGATAGGCTCCCAGCCTGACTCCCTCCATAATCTCAAATGACCTAACAAAGCATGGAGAAAACTTCCCTTACCTTCTCATTCGTTTATTCTCAAGTCTAGGTAATACCCGAAATAATACATAATCCCCAACCAAAAACTCTAGAGTTCATCAATGGAGATCAAAATATAATTTCTGTCTAGACTGAGTAGTAGAAATCCTCTTCCTGATTAGCTAAACCTACTTCAAAGTCTCTTGAACAAAAAAGGACCCAGTAGCTCGGCCTCTCCTATCTCTAACCATTATAGGGGTGAACGATATAACCTAACATATATGTCCTTATAATGAGCCATATGAATCATTTACTGATGACTATTATTGTAGTCAAAGTCAGTGAGAGTGATATAATTCCCACAAGAACTATCAAAATCAAGGATTCATGCTCAGAGTATGTCCTCTAGAAGCTATATTTTCTGTTCTAACTGACCATCGGTCTGAGGGTGAAAGTACGCTCTTAGAAGCACTTGTGTACCCATAGCCTTCTAAAAACCGTACCAGAACCATGATGTAGAGAATACCTATCTAAAACAATATTATGAGGGACCCCATGCAGTTAGATAATCTCAAGGATATATAATCTTTCAAACTCATCAACTGAGAAAGTCTCTCAGATAGGAATAAAGTGTTCTACTTTCATAAATCAATCCATGACTACCCAAAATTCATGACAACCTCGAGGATACCTCAGTAAGCCAGCTAAAAAATCCCTAGAAACAATATCCCATTTCCATTTAGGAATGGGTAACATCTATAACAAGCCTACATGTAACTGGTTCTCCCCCTTAGCCTTTTGATAGGTGGACCACCGAGTGATAAAACCTGCTATTTGACACTTCATCCCTGACACCAATACTATCAGTTTATATAATGATACATCATGGAGATATCTGGGTGAATTAACCACTGAGAATTGTCTAAATCCCACATTAGATCCCCTATCATATCTGTGGGAACCTAGATATGACCATGTATATGCCGGATCATCATCAACAGTCCATTCCGAAGGTGGGTCCTTATAAGAAATTAAAACTCATAGGACCAATCCCTTTGGATTTGAAAACTTCCTCATCTTCACCTTCTCCAGAAGTGAAGTAGTCATAGATAGAGATGTGAGTACATGATATCCATGATGGTCCTAAAATTATATATGCATATTAGAAAATAGAGCCATAAGTTTCCATTCACTATTGGAATCCCCGACCATCTGTGTCCGAGTCCTCCTACCCAGAGCATCTGCAACATCATTGTATTTCCCATGCATATAGGCTAGATCGAAGTCAAAATACTATAGGTATTCAAACCATATTCACTTCCTAATAATTATGCATCATTATGTAAAAATATTCTTGAGGCTCTTGTGGACCATAAACACCACAAAAACTCTCCCAGCAGGTAATTCCCCAACGATGTAAGGAGTGTACAATAGATTCCAACTCGATATCATGCATCAGATAATTTTTCTCATGAGGCATCAACTGCTACAACCCATACACAATGACTCTATATTCCTACATCAACACCACTCTTAGGAAAATTCATGATACATCATAGAATACTGTATAAAATTTTCCTGGATCTATTAGAATGAGAATAAGTACAAAGGTAAGAATTTTTTTCATATATTAAAAGGCCTTCTCATATGATTATGACCAAAATAACTTAAAAACCTTCTTTATAAGGATAATTAGAAGTGAAAAAATGTGTGTTAAGTATTTTATAATATGCTTGTAGTAACCAGATATCCCTATTAAACTCCGTATTTCAAAGAAGTTCTTCATATTCTTCTATGAAACCACAACTGTCACCTTCTCTTAGTCAATTGAAAAACCTATCTATGAGATAATATGACAAAGGTATAGAACCTTGTTGATCCAGAAATGAAATTTACTGAGCTTAACATACAACTGGTTCTCTCTCAGTGTATTCAAAATGATCTTAGGATGAGTGGAATGATCACTCTGAGTATAATTAATACTTGTAAAATGAAATCCATATAGGGATGGAAAACCCTATTTATCAAATACATAATGATGACAGGTATGTTAGTAAGATAGAATGACATCATAAGATACTCATATAACCCGTACCGACTATGGAGATCCTTATGTGGAATATCTAAAGGTTTGAATTTAACCTGATGATATCCCGATCTTAGGCCGATCTTTGAGAACACCCTCACTCCTATGATATGGTAAAAAATACCATCTATTCAAGAAAAAAGATACTAATTTTTCATTGTAAGATGATTCAAATTCCAGTTATAAAGACCTAGAAATTTCAAGGGATTTTTTTTCTTAAATTATTTAGAATTTTACTAGTCCACAGTTTCTAATGGAACCTAATTTCGAGGCTCGGTGTGCCCGAAATCATTTTTTGAAGTTTTGTTCGGGTACGTTCAGTAAACATACGTGCAGGTTTTTCTATATTTTGAACCTATTCCCAGAATTGAAATCCGAGGACACTGATAAAATCACAGCACCGGTATTCGCTTAAGGGGACCTTTACCGCATATGCGTTTTATACAGGTTGGAAGTTATTTTAGGGGGGTTTTCTAATTAAAATAAATAAAAATATGAGTAACATATTTTTATGTAGGTGGTAGTTAAATCCACTAAAGGGAAGTTGGAGGTGGGGCCCAGACCCCACATAACCTCCCATGGGAGGATAATGTGTGGTGGGGACCACATGAACACCAAACCCCTCAACTCTCTTAAAACCGCCCATTGAAACTCTTGGAATCCCCTTTGAATTAATGAGGCCACCTATCTTTTCTTTTAAATTTTAAACCTTCCACCTTCCCTCATTAAAGTGCCAACACCTAAGATTAATTAATGCCACACTTAATTAATCTATTTGAATTATTTTGAATTTATTTTGCCAACATTAAGAGAAGATATTACATTATCTTAATTGGGTTGACATAATCTTGGTTGGGAGAACAAAGGAGATGAGAATAATTCTTGAAGGAATAATACTCTCTCCACGAAGAACGCGAAGAACATCTTCCTCTCGACAAAGAACGCTCCATGTCTCTGAAGGATGTGAAGCAACATATCCTCCACTTCTTCAACCAGATAAAGGAAAGGAGGAACCCTCTCCCACGAAATACTTTTAAGGCATCGTCTCAACATGACGTTTCGAGCTCTACTTCCTCCGACGTTGATGGAACGACGCCCGTCTTCCGCGACGCCCGTCTTTTGTGACTCGTCAACATACAATGCCGATTATGAGGTAGGGGGTTTTGTATAATTTTAAATGAATAAAATTACACCCTCATACATGATGAATGATTTGGTTCATCTTTGACCATTTTTTATTGCCTAACGCGGAGGGTGTGGGCCAAACAAACACGGCCCGATGACCCTTTGTTGATTCTTGATTGTATTAGCAATGGAGGCCGTGTACGAAGAGGCAGCGATGACCAAAGATAGCGCTGACCAGAGGCA
Source organism: Viscum album (assembly GCA_963277665.1). Lineage (NCBI taxonomy): Eukaryota > Viridiplantae > Streptophyta > Magnoliopsida > Santalales > Viscaceae > Viscum > Viscum album. The sequence goes on from OY728136.1 coordinate 2,037,483,199, forward strand.
GCGGTGATCGAAGGTAGTGGCGGCTGCGTGAAGAGACCGGAGGCCGCTTGGGCCGCTCGGTCCGCAGGACGACTAGCCGGTCAATCTGACCGGCCCGCTGGGAACCGCGACACCTGCAGGTGCCGTATGGAGGGAACCGCAGCCCGCAATCGCAGTTTTCTTTGCTAGAAGAACCGGCCGGCCGCCTGCCGACTGGGTTAGAAGACCGCGATTCCCAAAAGTGATGCACGAAGGAGAACTACGGCCCATTGTGCAGGCCGCGTGCACTGGCAGAACTGGCTGGCTACGTCCGGGCGGGAAGGAGAAGGCATCGCAACGCGGGCCGGGTTCGCAGGTGGGCCGCGCCCCACCGGGCCAGGCCGACCCCCAACCGGGTCGGACTGACCGAGATGGGTCCGTGGGTGGGCCGCACTCCACCAGGCCGACCCGACCCCCAGCTAGGTCGGACCCGACGAACCGGGTTGGGCCGACCTGCCACAGCCCACTGGGCTTGACGGGCCGAGCCCGACTTCGCTTAAATGTGAATATCTTCAAGACTGCCCGTCCGAAGGACGCGCTGTCTTCAGCACTGGGACCCTTGCGATGAGGTGGTCCTTTTGTGATAATCTAAGTGAGTTTTGTATGAATTTGGAAAATAGATGGGTTTGGATCGAGCGTAAATCCAACTGGGCCCCTGGAACGGAAAAACTAATAACTCTCAAACCAGGCATTTGATTGACGCGCCGTCTGTCGTGTTGGGGTTTTTTTTGATGAGACGGGACTTCGAGATACATCAAATTAGGACTTCATGATAGTTGATGTATCAAACACTTTTCTCGAGGAGCGTACCCTCCCAGAATTGAGCATGCTGTGTGCGGGAACCCTAGAGCATGCTACGACTGCAATGACTACGGTACTGGAATCCTATGTGGGTTCGATGATGATGACTACTGTACCAGAATCCTATGTGGGTTCGACAGTTCTGAATTATATTCCTGTATCCTATGTGGATCCGATAGAATAGCTAGTACTGTATCCTGTGTGGGTTCGACATCTTAGACGAGATAGCTGGTCCTGTATCCTGTGTGGGTCTGACAGCTTAGACGAGATAGCTGGTCCTGTATCCCGTGTGGGTCCGACAGCTTAGCTGGTCCTGTATCCTATGTGGGTCCAACAACTTAGATGATCCAGTGGCTACATCTGATCATCTATATCTCTATACTATTGTGGCATACCTATGTGAGCTGAGTCATGTCTTTCAACCATTATCATCATGGTGATTGACTTTACTTCCTTGTGGAATTGGTTTGTGCAAGGGCTCGAGAGTTGGAGCCGGACTAAGATTGGTAACTTAGGTATATGTTTGGGCATATACCTAAGTAGGGTTGGTTGATACTTTGTGATTGTATCTTTCTTCTTTTGTTTATCCTTAGTGGATATTATGATACCTCGCGGGTCTCGGGGTACCGACTGAGTATCGTTATACTCACCCCTGCACTGGCTATGCTCGCACCTCGTTGTGTTTGATGTAGATGAAGGACAGTGCTGATGGAGGCCGAGAGCACCACGACTAGATGGTACCCGGAGGTGGACCTTACGACAAGTCGGCAAACAGTGGAGACTAACAGACGTGAGTGCTGAGGTGGCCATCTGTACCTACCCTTCAGGTAGGAACCTCGGAGGACGATCCAGGAGATGCTCTTTAATTTCATCTGTTTGTCCCTTTTTACTTGTACTTGTTGTTCAATTGGGTTTGTATAATGACCCATTTACTTTACAACACACTCTTTTGTATTCATTTTTACTTAGTGTTTAATTCCTATTGCATACTCTATTGTGTTTGTTTACTTTTATAAAGGCAATGCCTTCCCAGCTTAGGGATTTACGCCTTTGGTGCTAGTCGCCAGCCCCTGGCCTATGGAATGTGGTCTTGGGGTAGTCACGACATGGGCCCCGAGGATGGGAATGACAAATTGGTATCAGAGGTATCAGTTCTACCGCAAAACTTAGACTCTGATTCTTTTAACGACAATAGTGTTAAGTGTTTTGGGTGTGGTTATCAGTTTAGGGAAACCGGTGATGGTACGGAAGCCGACGTATCCATACACTAGGACCCTGACTTCTGATTACTTACTCAGTGCACAAAAACACTGATTGTGTGTGTGTTTCCTTTTGAAAATGTTTTATTTTTGATTACTTTGTGTCAGCTCACCAGGTTTACTGTTTTAACCATGGAGCACCTGTTTCTTTTGAGGATGGCCCCACGAAGGCAGCCAGCTAGGGTTCTGAGTTTTGTACGAGATGGTAGCCCACCGAGCAATGAGGCCTCGGTGTAGGGTCCCATCACAGCAGAGGCACTATCGGTACCACTACCCGTAGGGCCACCGATACCACCAGATTCAGCAGCAGAGAGTGCACACCACCAGAGTGCACTGCACAAGTTCCAGTGCTAGAGGCCACCCAACATCTAGGGAGAGACGGACCCACATACAACTGAGGATTGGTTGGAGGCTATCATGAGAGTTTTCAGATTGGTAGGGACACCAGCCGACCTTATGGTGATCCTTGCCGCGAGTCTCCTGCATGTAGCAGCAAGTAGATGGTGGAACTTGATGCTCCAGGTGCATGACGAGGCATCACTACTCTGGGAAGACTTCGAGAGCCTATTCTGGGTAGAGTTTGTTCCAGCCACCCTTCGTGCGGTGCGGATTCAGGAGTTACTACATTTGCAGCAGGGCAGCATGGTAGTAGCTCAGTACTTAGCGAGGTTCATCGACCTCTCACGCTACTCTACAGATATGGTGCAGGACCCATTCTTCAGGGCTCAGACCTTCGAGCAGGGACTCAGGCATGATAATGGGGGCTTCGATGATTCCCCTCAGCATTCTGACGCAGGCGGGGGTACTGGAGCGAGCCCTTCTAGTAGAGAGCTTTCTCGCTGAGCAGTCACCAGCAGTGAGACCCACCACAGGGCGACACGTAGCAGAGTCTTCTGCAGCCGCCAGTAGACATATGTCACAGAGGTCCATGCAGACCAGAACATTAGGTAGGCGTTCCCAGGATACAAGTTCGTTTGTGTGGGGCACACGAGACAGAGTCAGCTATATGAGGAGCAGGCAGTGCTATGCAGGCGGCGGGCAGGGCCACATGGCTCGTGACTGCCCAAAACTCCATGCAGATGAGTAACAGACAGTAGAGGGACCTCCCAGGAAAAGGCAGAGGTTCGAACATTGTGGTCCACTGGGAGAAGGCGGACGTGGCAGAGGAGCAACCCGAGCAACTGGTGGTGGACGACGTTTGAGGCTCTTCCACCACCACTACTAGAAGGTCCACCCCGACCACAGGGAGCTGGTGGACAAAGGCGAGGTCAGCTCTAGGCAGTAAAGGCCTATGACCCGACACACCTGAGATGATTCGAGATACTATCTGTGTCTACTCCACATTTTCTATAGTACTTATAGACACAGGTGCAAGTCATTATTTTATTGCCGCTTCCCTTTTTCGGAGCTTGGAGATTCTGATGGAGCCGTTGACTCGATCCTTACGGCTAGAGACTTCTACGGGAGCAGACTCAATGATTACACACTAGTGCCGGTAGTGCGAGATTACTCTAGGAGGTGAGAGCTTTGACTGTGATCTTCTTGTAGCAGCGTCGTGGCCTTACGACGTCATCTTGGGTATGGACTAGTTATCTACAGTCCATGATCAGATCAACTGTATTAGGTGCAAAGTGTAGTGTATCCACACGGATGGGACCAGGTTCACCTTCACCAGCGATAAGGGAGCCTTTGCAGCGTAGGATGGACTTACATAGAGGAGGGGGCAGCCGATCACACATCAGTTGGCTAGTATCATCATCGGAGCGATTGATGTGCGGAGTACGAGTTTTCCTGTTGTGGTGGATTAGTACGCGGATGTTTTCCCTGATGATGTTCCAGGACTATCTCCTCATAGAGAGGTAGACTTCTACATTGACATGTACCCTATGATGGCACTGATATATACTCCAGCATATCGGATGGCTCCTGCTGAGCTTCGTGAGCTGTGGGTACAGCTGGAGGACTTACAGGGGAAGGGATTTATTTGACCCAATGTTTCACCCTGGGCATCCCTGATTTTGTTCGCCAAGAAGGCGGATGGGAGCTTGCGACTGTGTGTCAACTACCATCTCCTGAATCAGGTGACCATGAAGAATAAGCACCCACTCTCGAGGATTGAAGACCTATTTGATCATATCAAGGGAGAACGATGGTTCTCAAAGATAGACCTTAGGTCAGGCTATCATCAGCTCAGAATTCAAGACGAGGATGTGCAGAAGATAGCCTTCAAGTGTCGATATGGCCATTTCGAGTTCTTGGTTTTTCCCTTTGGCATAACCAATGCTCCAACAGTGTTCATGAGTCTCATGAACAAGATCTTCCAGCCTTACCTTGATCTCTTTGTCGTAGTATTCATCGATGACATTATGATTTACTTGACTACTGAGGAGGAGCACGCCTACCATTTTCAGGTAGTCTTGGATACACTCTAAGAGCACCAGATATATGGAAAACTCTCAAAGTGTCAATTCTGGATTCGAGAGGTTAACTTTCTAGGACATGTCATCTCAAAGGATGGATTTGCAGTGGATCCAGCAAAGATCGAGGCAGTACTTTCTTGGGAGACACCCAGGAGTGTGACGGAGGTGCGGAGTTTTCTGGGACTAGCTGGATACCATCGGAGATTTGTGCCAGACTTCTCCAGAGTTACAACACCTCTTTCATCATTGAGGAAGAATGGGAAACCCTTCATGTGGTTAGAGAGATGCCATCAGAGCTTTCAGGAGATGAGGCAGAGGTTGACCAGTGCGCCCATCTTGAGGCCACCGGAGGAGGGCATTGGGTACGTATTTTAATGTGACACATCAAGGACAAGAATTGGGTGTGTCTTGATGTAGGAGCGAGCAGTGATCGCTTATGGTTCATGACAGTTAAGACAACATGAGCAGAACTACGCTACCCATGACCTGGAGTTAGCAGCAGTGGTCTTCGCCTTGAAGATGTGGTGACACTATCTGATGAGCGAGCATTTTACAGTCTACTCTGACCACCAGAGTCTCAGGTATATCTTCTCGCAGAAGGACCTAAACCTGAGACAGTGGCGATGGATTGAGTTCCTCTAGGACTATGACTTCGAGATAGTCTATACTCCTAGGAAGGGGAACGTTGTAGCATATGCTCTTAGCAGGAGATCAGACATTCAGCTGCTAGGAGAGGCGACATAGTAGCTAGCCGCGTTACAGATATCCTTTGTGGATAGGGATGGAACAACCTTTCTGTAGTCTCTCATAGTCACTCCTCCACTTCTTCAGCAAGTCAGAGAGGCGCAGTGTGGGGACATTGACTGTGAGGCGCGACGAGCTCATATATCCTCAAGGCAGGCACCTGATGGATTTTCTGAAGGTGGGGAACACATCATACTCTTTAGAGGATGGACCATGGTACCAGTTTCACTACAGGAGGAGGTGTTGAGGAAGTTCCACACTTCCCCTCTAGTGGTACATCCAAGAGTGGAAAATATGTATCAGGACCTCAGATGACAGCACTGGTGGACGGGTATGAAGAAGGTGATAATAGAGTTTTTCTCGTGATGCCTCACTTGTCAGTAAGTGAAAGCAGAGCACTAGGTACCAGTAGGCTTAGTACAGCCCTTAGAGGTCCCAGAGTGTTAGTGGGATAAGATATCCATGTATTTTGTGACGATAATTCCACGTACATCCAGAGGACATGACTCTATCTGGGTAATTGTCGACCGACTCACCAAGTCGGCCCACTTCCTACCGATCAGAGAGCAGGGCTCAGTAGAGAGCTTGAGACACCTCTACTTATAGAAGATTGTACGGATTCATGGTCTGCCATCGATGATCATCTCCGATTGAGATGCCCGATTCACTTCCCAGCTATGGAAGGGGTTCCAAGAGGCTTTCGGGACGCATCTTCGCTTGAGCACCACCTTCCATCCTCAGATGGATGGCTAGACTAAGAGGACCATTCAGACTCTCGAGGACATGCTCCATGCATGTGTCCTTGACTTTGGTCACAGCTGGGAGGATCACTTACCCTTGGTGGAGTTTGCGTACAACAACATCTACCACTCTACCATCGGGATGACACCTTAAGAGGTACTTTACTGCCGTCCTTGCAGATCGCCTCTATGCTGGACTGACCTAGGGGAGTCAGCACTTGTAGGACCAAAGATGGTGCAGGCTACGACGGAGAAGGTGCAGATCATCCAGGAGCAGATGAAGACTACACAGAGCAGGCAGAAGTCCTACGCTGATAAAAGATGGAGACCACTAGAGTTCAAAGATAGCGACCATGTCTTTCTACGGGTCTCACCCCGATGAGGTCTACGGAGATTTGGCCGAGGCGACAAGTTTTCTCCATGATTCATCGGACATTTTCAGGTCCTCAATAGGGTAGGTGAGGTGGTTTACCACTTGGACCTTCCACCTCAGTTGCATCAGGTGCACGACGTCTTCCACGCATCACAGATGAGGAGATACGTGCATGACACATCCCACATCATCGACCACAATGAGCTGGACATCGATGACGGGGTGACTTTCACGGAGGTCCCAGTGGATATCGAGGATTGATAGGAGTAGGTCCTATGTGGATGGTCGATTCCTCTAGTGTGCATTCACTGTCTTCACGAGAACCTCCAAGAGATCACATGGGAGCGGGAGGCTCAGATGCATGCTCAGTACCCTCATTTTTTTCCCTAGTGTTTGTTGTAGCTCTACGGGGACGTAAAGCCCTGAGGTTGGGGTAATTTAAAGACCTGTAAATTTCAAGGGAATTTTTTTCTTAAATTCTTTGGAATTTTACGAGTCTGTAGTTTCTGACGGCACCTGATTCCGAGGCCTGGTGTGCCCGAAATCATTTTCTGAAGTTTTTTTCGGGAACATTCAGTAAACATATGTTCGGGTTTTTCTATCTTTTGAACCGATACCCGAAATTGAAATCCAAGGACACCGATGAACTTGCAGCGCCAGTATTTGCTTAAGGGGACCTTTACTACAGATGCATTTTATATAGGTTGGAAGTTATTTTAGGGGGGGTTTTCTAATTAAAATAAATAAAAATATGATTAACATATTTTTATATAGGTGGTTGCCGACCGGGGTTGGATTAGTGGTACCGTGTAAGGAGGCCACTCCCTGGAAACGGAACTGGTGCAGGTTCGATTCTCACCACTCTTGAATTTAGCTGGGGATGAGCGGCACACAGGTGGTGAATGGGGCCCAGAATAAGCGTGGCGTGGCAATCACCAATACCTCTTTACCCACAACTCATTTCGCCCCACCATTGGTGGTGTAGTGGTAAGGGCTTGGGGGGGGTGAGGGGCAGGTCGTGGGGTCAAGTCCCTAGGCTTGTGATTTACATGTAATTTTCTTCCTTGTGTGTGTGCCACTTTCACGGTTGTTCTTAATTTTTTTTATTTTTATATAGGTGGTGGTTAAATCCACCAAAGGGAAGTTGGAGGTGGGTCCCACACCCCACATAACCTCCCATGGGAGGATATTGTGTGGTGGGGCCCACACGAACACCAAACCCCTCAACTCCCTTAAAACCCCCCATTGAAACTCTTGGACTCCCCTTTGAATTAATGAGGCCACCTCCCTTTTCTTTTAAATTTTAAACCTTCCACCTTCCCTCGTTAAAGTGCCAACACCTAAGATTAATTAATGCCACACTTAATTAATCTATTTTAATTCTTTTGAATTTATTTTTCCAACATTAAAAGAAGAGATTACATTCTCTTAATTGGGTTGGAATAATCTTGGTTGGGAGAACAGAGGAGAGGAGAAGAATTCTTGAAGGAATAAAACTCTCTCCACAAAGAATGCAAAGAACATCTTCCTCTCGACAAAGAACGCTCCACATCTCTGAAGGATGTGAAGCAATATCTCCTCCACTTATTCAACCGGAGCAAGGAAAGGAGGCACCCTTGCCCACGAAATACACCAAAGGTGTCATCTCGACACGAAGTTTTGAGCTCTACTTCCTCTGACGTTGACGGAACGACGCCCGTCTTCCGTGATGCCCATCTTCCGAGACTCGTCAACGTACAACACCGATTATGAGGTAGGGTTTTTTTATAATTTTAAATGAATAAAATTATACCCTCATACAAGATGAAAGCTTTGGTTCATCTTTGGACATTTGTTATTGTCTAACGCGGAGGGCGCGGGCTGAAAAAACATGGCCCAACGACCCTCTATTGATTCTTGATTGTATTGGTAATGGAGGTGGTGTCGGAAGAGGCGGTGGCGACCGGAGGCGGTGGCGATCGGAGACAGCGGCGGCCGCGTGAAGAGACTAACGGCCGCTCGGGCCGCCCGGTCCGCAAAATGACCGGCCGACCAATCCAGCCAGCCCTCTGGGAGCAGTGGCACCCACAGGTGCCACACGGAGGGAACTGCGGACTGAAACCACGAGCCGCTTTTCTGGACGAACCAGCCGACTGCCTGCCGGCCGGGCATGAAGACTGCTGCACCCGTAGGTCCCACGTGAAGGATAACCACGGCCCGCTCTGCGGGTCGCATGTGTCGGTAGAACCGGCCAGTTACGGCCGGCCGAGCAGGAGAAGGCAACGCCTCTTGGCCTCACCGGGTGAGTTGAATCGGCCCACAACGCGAGCCGGGTCCGCAACGCGAGCCGGGTCCGCAGGTGGGTCGCGCCCCACCGGGCCAGGTCGACCCCCCATCTGGGTCGGACCCCCCGGGCTGGGTCCGCGGGTGGGCCGCGCTCCACCGGGCCGGGTCGACCCTCGGATGGGTCGGACCTGCCGAACCGGGTCGGGCTGACCCACCACAACCCACTGGTCTTGATGGGCCGTGCCCGACTTAGCTTAAATGCGAATATTTTCAAGACCGCGCGTCCGAACGACGCGCCGTCTGCGGAACTCGGACCCTTGAGGCGAATCAGTCCTTTTGTGATACTCTAAGTGAGTATTGGATGACTTTGGAAAATGGCCGGGTTTGGATCGATCATAAATCCAACCAATCCCCTGGAACAGAAATGCCAATAACTCTCAGACCGGGCGTCCGATTGACGCGATTTCTGTCGCGTTGGGTTTCTTTTGATGACATGGAACTTCAGGATACATCAACTCAGGACTTTGTGATAGTTGATGTATCGAACCCTTTTCTTGAGGAGCGGACCCTCCCGAAATCGAGTGTGCTGTGTGCGGGAACCCTAGAGATGGCTGCGACTGCGATGACTACTGTACTGGAATCCTCCGTGGGTTCGACGACGACAACTACTGTACCAGAATCCTATGTGGGTTCGACAGTTCTAACTTATGTTCCTGTATCCTGTGTGGGTCTGATAGAATAGTTGGTCCTATATCCTGTGTGGGTCTGATAGCTTAGACAAGATAGCTGGTCCTGTATCCTATGTGGAACCGACAACTTAGACGAGATAGTTGGTCCTGTATCCTGTGTGGGTCTGACAACTTAGCTGGTCTTGTATCCTGTGTTGGTATGGCAACTTAGATGATCCAGTGGCTACATATGATCATCTATATCTCTCTACTATTGTGGCATACCTGTGTGATCTGAGTCATGTCTTTCAACCATTATCATTGTGGTGATTGAATTTACTTCCTCGTGGAATTGGTTTGTGCTTGGGATCAAGAGTTAGAGCCGGACTGATATTGGTAACTTAGGTATATGTTTGGGAATATTCCTAAGTAGGGTTGGTTGATACTTCATGATTGTATCTTTTTTATTTTGTTTATCATTAGTGGATATTGTGATACCTCGCGGGTCTCGGGGTCCCTACTAAGTATCGTTATACTCAACCCTGCATGGGCTATGCCTGCACCTCGTTATGTTGGATGCAGATGACGGGCAACACTGACGGAGGCCGAGAGCGCCACGACTGAATAGTACCCTAAGGTGGACCTTGCGATGAGTCAGCACATGGTGGAGACTGACGAACGTGAGTGCTGAGGTGACCATATGTACCTACCCTTCAGGTAGGAACCCGAAGGACGATCCAAGAGCTGCTCTTTACTTTCAGCTTTTTTTCCCTTTTTACTTGTACTTTTTGTTCAGTTGGGTTTGTATACTGGCCCATTTACTTTCCAGTACACTATTTTGTATTCAGTTTTACTTAGTGTTTACTTCCTGTTGCGTACTCGTTGTGTTTGTTTACTTTTATAAAGGCAATGCATTCCTAGCTTAGGGATTTATGCCTTTAGTGCTAGTCGCCAGCCCCTGGCCTATGAAAGACGGGCTTGGGGTAGTCATGGAATGGGCCCCGAGGATGGATCATGACACTGGTAATCCACATAAATCCTAAGCGTTATATCCGTATTCTTGGAGAAAAGGACCGATGAACCCCAAGGATAAGTACTAGTCCGTATAAAACTGTTGGCCTCTAAACCCTCTATCTGCCTCTTGAGCTCCTACAACTCAGTTTTATCCATCATATAAGGGGGAATTCATATTAGTGTATATCTAGGAACTAGCTCAATAATAAAATCTACCTCTCTCTCAATGGGTATTTCTTAGAAGTCATTTGTGAAGAAATCCTTGAATCGAATGACTATAGGAGGAAAATCAATCTGATGTAGTCCCTGATCGTTCATGTAAATTATAGAAATATGGGTGGTAAGTCCACTAATCCCAAGATCCTCTAGTACAGCTCTAACCACTTGGAAATCCCACTCACCCATGTAAATATATGTACCACCCTCTGGTGATGTAAATGAAACCCTATTGAAATAACAGTCTAAATAGGCATGATGAGGAACTAACCAGTCCATTCTGAGAATGACGTTAAAGCCTATCATCTTGAGGATGAAGAGGTTCTATGTAAAATGATTATTTCCTACCTTAAGAGGATAATCCTTGAACTGACATATGATTTTGAATCATATACCCAAATGTGTATTTAGCACCATCATACTATAAGAGTACTCAAAATGAAGTTTGAGATTCTCCATAATAGGAAAAGATATGAAAGAGTGTGATGAACATGTATCAAATAAGATAGAAATTATAGTAGTGGTTAATAGAATTTCACCTTGAACCATAGATGGCCCATTTTACCTTGAACCATATATGGCCCATTGGTCATGAACACTCTACATCATAGATCACTACCTTTATAATGTTTTGATATCATTCACTCCACACCCAAGTTAACTTTCTCTTCTTCCTCTTTGTGTAATACTTCATGGAATTTCTTCTTAACTTTAAAGGCATACACATCTCTCTGATAGTCTATAAACATGTGGGTATAATATAAATCAATTTAAGGGATTAATGTACCTTAAATCCTAATATATAAATTTATGAATTGTTAATATCCACTTTGATTTGATTAAAATACTCTGAAATCAGATAACATCAACTCCAAATAAATATTTTATTATTTTTATTACTCTTATAATGTCAAATGAGTGTATTTTATTAATGTGAGGATCAGATTTGTGTCTTTAAAATGAATGAAATAGTGATAACTTATTCTAGATAATGACAGTAGTGGTTACTAGAATCCACTGGTCACTCTCCAAGACAACGATCACATGTCACTCAAGGCAATCAAACTCAAGCTGAAACCTGCACAAGGGCTAAAAAAAACTATAGGCGTTAGTATTAAAACTCAGTATACTAGCCTGATAATCTATTCTAAATGTACATTATTTAAAATAAAAGAAATATCAATTTCAAGTTTGAACTAAAATATTTAAAATTAAGGTTTTCTACATGATTACTCAAAATAAAGTGCAACCCATTTCCCTTATTCATTTCCAAAATTAAATTCGTTCAACTAGTGTGCCAATAATTTTTTTAAGGGTAAAGTGCTATTTACATTTTAAGATTTTTGAAAGAGGATAAAACACTTTCATTTAAAAACCATTTTAAAAATCCTTATCAAAAACAGACCACCAATTTCCAAGAAAAACGATACACAAGAAGGCATGGTAGTAATCACACAACAAGGGCAATGTAAATGTATATACAAGCATCATATTCATCACTGCAAACAACTAAAATCCAAATAGGCATGGGTGAAGCTAGGAGATAAATAATAATATAGAAGAAACCAATACATAATACCTCATCCCCTTTGACATGTCACACATGATGAAATCAAAATGCTCAATACGCTCGACCATCCTTTCTTAGATAGGCCGAGGGAAAATCCCATAGCAATAAACCCAATATATCCACCTACTGTGCGCTGCTGATCAGTATCATAACCTACCAGTGTAGTAATCATTTTTAGAATATTATCTCAATATTCCAGGTTCCCATGTATCAAGTATCGAATGGGGGTGAGCAAACCGGTTCTATCCGATCATCCAATAACAATATATATAATAATAATTCACAATAAACATCACCCCGAGTCACTCAAAGGACCGATTTCATGCCATTAATAGAAAATAACACATAGAGTTCAACCCGAGGCACTCTATTAATGGATCACAAGGATTAATCTGTAATTAAATCCCATCCATTATATACATAAAATCATGGCATGAGAAACAACCATAGGAGGTTTTCATAATAAACAATTTCACTATTTTTCACAAAGTTGCCAAACAGGCCTTTAAGCATTTCTCAAAATTAACATTCACCAAAGGTAAAAAATTTAAATTTTAATAAAGAGGTGTATAAAAACCATTTACAGTAGTAAAAAAATTTCATAAATCCCTTAAAAAATTCAGGTTACACATCCAAAGCATGACCATTTTTTAAGAATTCCAAACAGGACATTTTCCGACAACTCAGGCCGAAACATGCTTACCACCAAAAAACCATTTTTTATAAAAACAAATCTAATTTGGAAATCCATAAAAGGACCCCAAAATACCATTTTTTATGATGCAAATGTATTTTTAAATCCAAAAAAATTATTTTAAATTACTCTAGGCACATAAAAGACAACCAGATAATTTAATGAACACATGGCATGCACTTTTTATCAAAACAACTTATTTTAAGCACTTGAAAAGGGATAAAATAACATTTTCATGCCATAAATTTATTCAAGATACTAAAACATGTTCAAAATACCCAAAAACAGGTTCTAAAAATAAAAAACTAGGTGCGAAAGATAACAGAACATTTAAACAAACACTTGGTGTTCACTTTTATAAAAAAACAACATTACTTTTCACAAAACAAGGCTTAAAAAACCATTTTATATACCAAGAAAATTATCCAAAGGATGAAAAAAATACTAAACATATATATTAGGTGTAAAAAGAAATAAAAATTATGAAACCTAAATTATAAATGCATGTGAAAGGGATATCCTACCTCAAATACTTGGCGGAATGGAAACACACACCTGATATCACCATCAGAGGGTTTATAAACCCTAAACCCATGACCACCATCCCTAAAAGAATAAAACCCCCTTTAAAAATCATGGTATAATCGAACAATAGGTCTATCATGACTATGATAGAAGAAAAAACTAAGAAATGATGGAATGAGGAGGAAGAGGGAAGAGAAAGGAGAAGGAATCTCACCTTGGAAACTAGAAAACTCTTCGTCTTCCCTTATATCCACACCCTTAGAAGAGAGGGAATGGATTGAAACCCTTTGGACAGGATACTTAGGTCTTGAAGAACCAGGGAAAAAATGTTTGGGGGAAAAACAGTAAAGAAATAATGATTTATGAATGAGACAAATTACCTTTGGCAAATCTGAATGATTTGAGAAATATTGGGGACTTAGTATGGCTTCGATGAGTGCCTACCTAAGATTTGTGAACAGGCTCAACGCATCCAAGATTGACAGATTTACTGGTACTGAAGCCAACTGATTTAAAATATCATACTTTTTTCTCTAAAGTTCGACACTTCCTGGCTTGAGGTTTCTCTTTTACAGAAACTTTAGGGGTTTGAGCCTTGGACGTAGATGGTTCGACCTCTGTAACAGGGGTCGATGATGCTGCAGTCCTTTCTACATTTGGATGAACTGGTCCACCTATATACCTTGGGTGATTTGGTATTTGTTCTTCTCCTAATAGATATACCAATATAATTGGGCTTGGATTTCTTCCGATGGGGGAAAAGAAGCATTCCAGTTCTTTTTGTGTCTGTCGGAGGGTCCTTCCACAAGTTTCTGCGATGTTAACAGTTTGACTTGTGGTGTGGCCAGGAATTTGTATCCTACCACGATCATGCCTTCTAGGAAACCTCCTGCCTCAATGGCCTCTTCCTCTGTCTCTATAGTTGGGATAGAGTAATTAATGTTTGTGTACATAGTATTCATCAGATAAGGGGACCATCAATTAAATGACATTAATGGAGCCAAAGATCAATTCTTGGTCCGACACTGTTTCTGTTTGACTATCTTCTTCTGATGGTACTATTTTGTGGGGAGGTTCCCGTTGTACCATTTGATAGAGAAGTGCCTGTTGTACCATTTCTATTGTAATGAATCCCAAATGTGTCAACACTAACATTTTATTTGGTGTCAACTCATATTTTTTCTCTTGCTTTCTGCCCTTCTGGCTTTTAGAGGACTGCGGGGATGAAGAGGATGGTGGTGCTATACTAGGATCTTTTGGGGAAACATTTGGTTGTTTCAACTGTTCCTGGAGGATTCCATAGACTCGATTGAAATTATTCCAGGTCATCCAGTTGTCAAACTTTTTCTCCTTCTTACCAGTGACTATCTACCATTCCTCTTCCACTCTTGAGTTTGAGGTGGAAACACATGCCACTTGTGATGGTGGTAGGCCCAACTTGACCTGCCCATAATCCAAAAATATTTTGTAGGAGATCCTTGAAAACAATTCACTCCTGGATGGAATGTCCCAATATTCGGTGATACAGACAATAATTTGGGCAGTTGTCGAGACCTACTTCATTGTCTCGCTTTGGCATCCAAGGGGCCCCGCACGGTTCAGTGGGGGCCTTGCAACTGGAGCCAGTGCCAAGGGTGGCTTAAGTATGATAGAAACCACTTCATATTTTCCCATTATTTTCCCTGAGGCTGATAGAGATATTCAGGACTTGAGGTTGGTTCGTTGGAAGGAGTCTTCTATCCTTTGATCAATGGCAGAGAAGTCTCTAAACCCACTGGTGTACTTAACTGGGATGAGCCATGTTCATAATTCATCCTGAAGGTTATCGATGAACATGGCGAGCATCTCATCCTAGGGGAGCAGCTGGTTCAGGGAATATGTCAGGCCCTTCCATTTGTCAATGAAGTCTGAGACTCTTTCGTTCTATAACTGTTTTTAGTTCATGAGATCACTGACTGTCATCTTGGGCAGCGTCGAACTGAAATGGTAGAGAAACTGTTTCCAAAGGTCCTCCTATCCTATAATTGAATTGGATGGCAGGCTAGTATACCATACGAAAGACGAGCCCCGTAGGGTTCGTATGAAGAACCTGAGTTTTATGGATTCTTGCTGCTCTAGAGTTCCCATCATGGGATCACTATAAGAGGCTTAATGCATCAAATGCTGTTCTGGGTCCCCCGAGCCATTGAATATTGGGAATACGGGGTTTTCGAGGTTTGGTGGTGGTGGAACATTGATCACCCAATTAGGGTAGGGTTTGCACTTTGGTTGTATCAGAGCACACCTCCCCTCCATGGCTTCTAGTTGAGTCATTAGCAACTCGACGGTGTTTAAGATCCCTTGATGCATATCTTGTCGGGCTTGATCTTGAACTGGTGCGGTAGTGCCTAAGACTGGGCATGCTGATGCTGCTTGAATTTGGGGTTGATACCCAGCTGGGGGTATCATTTGTGGCTTTACCTGGATATATTCTGGTTTCCTTCCCAATGGGGGGAAGACCTAATTTCCTTCCATGGATGAGTGAAACGGTCCTCTGATATTGGCTTCATTCACAGGGATGAGTGCCTGTGGCATGGTGACCTCTTCTGGGAGAACCTGCTGACGTTCCCGAGGGGAACACATCTATCAAGATAGCTCCCTCGACGTAGCTCGACATTAATTTTCCTCAGCTCTTTCATTTCTTTCTCCTACTTGGAGAACCTTTCCTCAAGGGTGAGGGACATACACTCAGGGATAGGAGAAGGCGGGTCATAGATGAACTTGGATTTATTCTTCTCCTTATTAGGGTTTTACATGGGAGGTAATTTCGGATTGGCCGAGGGGGCACCCATATATAGGGATTCCCTTTGGTTTTGAGTATTCACCCCATCAGGCTCGGTGTGAGATGCCTCTGGGAGGGAATCATCTTCCTTCTCATCCTCTCCCCCTTTTTCATTTACTTTGAGATCTGTGGGGTTGACATTTACTATGCTCACTGAGGCATACCGCATTGGCGGTGGTGTACCTGGAGACAAATGGCTGGAAGCCTTTCTGTGACCTTTATTAGACTTTATCCTTCCATTCTGTGGTATTCTACAGGTTTCTTGGAAAAGATTGACCCAAAGGGAGCCCTGGTCTGACCTCGTAACATGTATTTTTCTCAGAGGGTGAAATCCACGAAAATGGGTGGAATGGGTAACTCCTATTTCCATCGTTCTTCTTATACGGTGGAAGAAAAACGTCCACTGTTCAGAGATTTGAGGTAAAAATGCCCCTAGCCCTGTGGGTTGGGGTTGTTCCCATTCTCTCATTGATGCGCTATGGCCTGAATTTTTTGGTCTTACAGGGGAATTTTGATGTAAAAATTCCCCTAGCCCTGTGGGATGGGGTTGTTCCCGTATCACTGTGGTAACCACTACTATTGCCACCCTTTAAATTTCATGCAATCCCATGCTGGTGTGATTAAAGTATTGAATTGGTCTTGCACAGAGTCTATGGACTTTTGAATATATGGTATCTTCTTACTGGATGGATTACCTGAGGCGGGAAGCCTACTAAATGTTCTTGGTTGCTTGACTCAGAATCTTTTCGATGGCTTGATCTCTTCGGCCCTAACACTTTTGAGACTTACTTCGGGCCAGTTTTTGTTGAGTATCCCATATTTTCTAATCAGTGATTTCATTTTATTGTTTCCTCTGGGTGATTAAATTACAGGATGTTATTTACAATGGGGCATACTGGATGAGACATGGGGTGAAGTGTATAACTCAATGTTCTCCCCATCCCTGAATGTGGACTTTAGCCAAGGCATTTCCAATGAGGCGACACAACCTATGCAGTGCATGGAGGTAGTCCAGTTCATGGTTTTTCATTCGCCTTTATGATTGTGGCTAGCTTGCAGACGGGAAGGCTTCCAGGTCAATTATACAATGAAGATCCCCTATCATGATGACATGGTCCGCATGCCCTTCCTTGGGTAGAAATTTTCCTTTTATTTTTCGAATAGTTGTCCATATATTGAGGCAAATGTCAGGCATGCATTCCCTAGACAATTCTTCTGGTACGTCAAAGTGATAAGTGGATGTAGGTTAATACATCATTGGTATATTATCCCTAGTTAGTTGTCTTCTCACAAGCAATATATCATGCTATTGTTCTTCCGAAGTCTCCTCCACTTGATATGCCCAGCTCGACTGATTCTTAATAATTTTGTTCCAAGAAGCTAGGTTGGTGGGAGCCTTATTGATTTACAGATGGCATTGGGGTGGCTCGGAAGATGACCATGGTCCAGAGCCATCCTCTAGTTGATAAAGAATATCACTCGTTATAGACAGAGTGCCTGATGTGTCTGGATCCTTTCTGAGCACCTTATCATAGGAGGGCTTTCTCATATTTGTTCTGGCAAGGGGATAAACTTCTTTCCAGCATGAATTTTGTTTGCGAGGAGGACCTTCGTAAGTGGTGTTGCAATGGTGAGGGATACCATTGCAAATTGATGCCCGACCACAAGAATTTTATTTATGGCTTATACCCTAGGGAGGACCTTCAGGGCAGGATACAGTGCGGTTATGACCTTTTTACTACTCAATGTCTCTATGGGGAGGACCTTCACAACAATCATCATTGCGGGGAGGGACTTTGCAATGACTGTCATCATGGTGAGGACTACCATAATGACTTGATACCTGGATGCAGGGAGAATTTCTACAGTGTACATCCTAGGAAGGGCCTTCAGGATGTACTGCAATGTGAGGAGGACCTTCTCATTTCTTGATGTTACTATGGGGATGACCTTCATAGTAACTGTCATTATGGGGAGGGCCTTTGAAATCACTATCATTATGGAGAGGACTACCATCATGACTTGAAATTTGACTATAGGGAGAAGAGTATCTACATCGTATACCCTAGGGAGGACCACCAGGGAAGATGAAAGAAAGGGGGGGGGGACCTTATTACTACCTAATCTTCCGGTCAAGGGGAGGGATACCCTGAGACACATCACAAGATAGGCTCTCATGATCAATCATTCTTGACCCATGAAGTAATCCCCCATGGGTGCTCTGTGGAGGACCTTCAGAGTTAATGGTAGTGATATTTTAGGGAGGAACTTCACAAATACTACTGCCACTTCCATAATTTGGTAATGTAATGAAAGGGTCTTGAGCCTTTATTGATATATGTTTGAGGGCATCAAGAACCCTATTTTCTAGAAGAGTGGGATTATGTATGTACTCTTTATTTTCCAGTTGCCTTTATCACTTTTCATTATTGGGTGCTCTCTTGTGGGTAATCGGGGCCATTTTCTATGGGTAATGGCCTTCATATTTGAGTCCCTGTCTTGTTGGGTACCGTGGTGTCATTGGGATACGCCGACAGAAATCTTGAGTTTTGGTAGGGATATATGCCTGCCCTAGAGCAGCCACCATGTTGGATCATCGTCCCCCATTTGGAACAAGTATTTGTTACCAATCCGGTTGTTTGTATGTCATAGGATATTGACTTAGACCCTCCTATAATGAATCATGGATGCATAACTACTCTGGAGTGACAAACTCATTTTGCGAGGGAGTCATTCCGTTCGAGGAAACCGGGTCATGGGCTCAATTTCTTACCTTTTCTGCTGATACAATGATATCTTGGCATGTTTGGAGGATATGGTCTGGAATCAACGTATGATATTCCATCATTTCTAGGATGTGTTGGGATACATCTTTGGCAGGAATAGGTATAAAGGCCCATTCTGATGTCGGAGCAGGAGTTAGTGCCTGCTCTGGTCCTCCATGAGTTGCCAGTAGATAATGGCAGTTCTCCTACATCGAGACAGAGGAACAAGTCTATCACTGGTTTCCACCATATTTGACTGGTGGTCTTCATATTCATGAGAAAGGATTTTCATTCACTATATTACCACTATATTTGTCTCACGGGCTTTGTATGAATCCTTAGGAATTTGACTCTTCTCTTATTTAGTTTCTGCCCTATTTGGATGGTAGGATTGATATGCATCAACACGTATTTATGCTTACATATAGCTAGTTGCTGCCCTATTTAGATGGTAGGCTTGAAATGCATCAGTAGGTTTTGTGCCTGCATGTACCTGAGTGCCGCCTATTTGGATAGAAGGCTTGTTGTGTATCGACAGATATCTGTGTCTGCCTGTAGTTTGCTACTCTATCTGCATGGTGGGATCGACGAGCACTATCAAGAATGTGTGTGTTCTTGTATTGGGCCACCCTATTTCTATGGTGGGCTTGAGTGGAGGGGGCAGAGTCATAGGTCTTCTCGTTGAATTCCACCACGTTAGTATGGTGGAGCTGCTTATTAGGAATTGGGGTGATTTAATGTTCCTAATTATATATTTTCTGCCCTTGTTGGGTAGCCCGAGGGCCGCAGGTCTTCTAGACTTGGAAGTTTCCCTCGACATAAGGTCCTTCTAAGTGGGTGGAGGTTTGGTTGTCTGGTGTCGGTGGCGATGCTCTCTGGCAGGGGCCCATGAGTAGGACCCCTGTGCAGTTGAGATGAAATTTTCAGCATCGACATCATCTACCTCCCTAAGATAAGGGAGTTACTCATTGTCATGTTCTAGGGATAGGCTCCCAAAATGATTTGAGACGACCATTGAGGCCACCTTGCACTGGGGTACTGAAAATGGTTGAAGAAGCAGCTGTCAGACCTTTGAAAAATGGTGGGCTTATCTTGGAGCCTCCAGCATGGGGAGAGTACCATTTCAGTGGTAATCATTGATCAACATATTAGATACCAAACATTGAAGATGCTGGGTAGGAGAGGGGGTCCTGCTCTTTGTTGGGGCCCTGACCGCTTGCAGGATCGCTGATGTGATTGTTTACATGGGTCGTTGGGATGTCATTTGGATCGAAGGTCACTCTAAAGGAACCTAGAATATACATATATGTCATACAGAACATAAAACATCATCAAAGTATCATTTCTTTAAACATATGCATATTTGGTGATTCATCTTGGCCCCCTTCCCCTTTTCTTTTTCTGTGGGGTGAAGGGGCCTGAGCGGGGTGAGACTGCCACCTCGGTTAAGGATTCACGTTGGGTTCACCATTTTTTTTATACCTTTTAAGTGATAGATTTTATGCATACTGGGGTGAAAAAATGGTCCGACGTGAATTTTCCTTTTGTCTTTTATCATATTCGGTAGAACTGCCACCTTGGTTAAAGATTCACATCAGGTTCACCATTTTTGTTTCACCTCTGAGGTGGAGCGTTTACGGGTGGTGTGGAAATGGTTCAATGAGGATTATCACCAGTCCCTTTTTATAAAGAGACGGGTTCTCTTCATATTTACCATTCCTTTTTTTGACCCATTCAACGTCATTATCCTTTAATGAAGGTTGAATTAACCCTGTAGGGACTGTTGGCCCCTGCGGGTGATTGCGTGGGGTTCAAGAACTCATGAAATGGGTCCTTCTCATATATAACTTCCTCAGATGGTCTCCAACGAGTTTATTAGTGGATCCAAGAAAGGCCAATGGCCACAATATCCATGATTCATGGACCTTCTTTCCAAAGGTAGGCGCTCATTGGTTGACGATTTGACCAACAAAACTTAAGGACTCCATTGGTCGAGAGTATGAAAGGTCAGGCTCACCACACCCTTCTAGGGGAGGATTGTTTTCTGTTACATGACTCTCTTATAGATTTAAGTCATGTTCATATGTTCGTGAATCCTTGGTTCTTTCCTAAAGAGTGTTTCCACGAGCTACCCTTGTTTTTCAAAATCATCATAAGCATGCATATATTTGATTCTACAAAGGTGATGCTGACTTGAGCCATATTATAAGGCACTCTATAGTTTATCATCATCCAAGGGGGATGAAAGGTGACTTGATGTTGGGATCAGGCCCATAATAAGGGATTATTACATATCTTCAGGAGAGGAATTGGAACCAATGTAGTTCAGATTGTGTGGGGGTTACACATATAAGCTTCCCATTTGATGGGACATGATTGGGTGGACCCTTTTAGATGGGAACCCTTTTGAGCTCGGGCCTTCTGGTAGGCATCCTACGTATCTTGTTTTGATCAGGAATCAAAGTTCTCGTAGTTTAGAATTATGTGGACATTGTAATCCTCCCAAGACTCTAAGCCCACATGAGTCATGATCGGTGTAAGAAACAAGAGGATGTGAAAGATTCAACAATTCACATGCCTCCTCCCCTATTAGGGGGGGGGGGGGGAGAGCCCACGATGGAAGAGGACGGGGCAACGGTGGGAGAGGGCATGGAGCAATGAACCTTTCCATGTGATATGGAATTAAAGGTCATGTAGTCTGACCTCAAAAGATTGGGGACTTACCTTAGTGGGAGGGCCCCATAACACATTCTGGGAAGGGGAGGATTTTTGTCCTCGTTAAAGTGGGGAGTGAAAAAATACCCTTCGATTGATCACTATTCCTCAATTAATGGAAAAGCAAGTGATCACCCTTATTCCTAAGAACAGGGAGGTTCACGTCGATATCCCAAGGTTGGGATTCGGGTTACTGTGGGAATATAGCCTCATAGGAATTCCCAAAGCCCGCACCTTTGTGGGGAGGGCCTTCATGACTCCGCTTATCGTGGGTATGAAGAATCAATGGGGTGCGCTGATACACCCGATGATCAGATCATATGGGTATAGTGGATTTTAAGGAGGCTTTAGCCTAATGCTGAAGGACTGGTTAGAGGAGGGACCATGGAGGACTGGACGATAGTGGAGGGGTGAGGTTGGAACTGGTGGGAACAATACCCAAAAATACCCCATTCCACATACTGACTTTTTATGCGGGATGGAGGAGGCTCCACATATCATAGTGGTATGTGATTAGAGGGACCATCCACATACTATTTTGGTAGGCGAGCATGGGTATAGGAAAATGCGTACCATAGTGGTACATGGACCATCACGCCGCTTTGGGTTTCATCTGCATACTGATGCAGTACACGGTGCCGGGTTTAGTTTTCATATCGGTATGCAACATGGAACACCATATTGAAGGGGGGTACGGGAGATCATCGTTCACGTGGAGTTCATCCGTGAGAAGCCCTTGGTTCGCAGTTCACCAGTTAGGTTCACAATTCTATTATTTTTATTCAATTACCCCATTTTTTGGTTCTCGGCTGGATATACCTACGAAGGGAGTGGTTTGCGGTTCGTGCTTTGCTGATGAAACAAGACGGAAACCAGAGTGCAACCTCTAAGTCTCCCTCAAGATTTCATCATCCGTCCTTCTCTTTTTCTATATCCCTCTCTATGTGTCTTTCTGTCCCTCCATCGTACTTCTACTGTGATCCTTTTATAGATCATCAGAGCAATCACATCTATTGGGAACATGACACCATAGGCAGATGACCATTGAAGCAATATCCTAACCGACGGAAGACTCGGTCAACTAGGGCTTATAGAGGCTTCAGTTCATGAAACCCTACTGATTCTTTTTGTCCACGAACTGATGAGTTCGTGGTATAGTACGAAGATGGTCGTCATGTGTATAAATTCTTTGGTGACTCCCTTTGCGGTTTTCCTTGCTCACTGGTCATCACCTTGTGGGCCAGCAGTTCGCAGATCATCCCGCATACCTGGAAGTTCGCAATCCATCTGCTCCACGTACCTTTCCCAGTGATGGTACACGAGGCACTTAAAAACCTTGAAAACTTGAATTCCTTCAAGTTACTTCAAATAATTCCAACTCAATTTGAGTCCATTTACCTTGCTAGACTTGTAGAAGTACTTTCTTCCTTCTGTAAAGCGTTCGTGGGGGGGGGGTATTTTCTTCCCTTGGGGGAATTTTCAAAACTCTACAATCATGAAGCTAATGAGGATGGAATAGATGAAGAGAAGTATAAATAAGACATAGCTCATGCAGGTAAAGAAGGTTTTCATAATTGAATCTAGATACATGCTTATAATTTAGGATCTCTTTTGATTGATCACCTACCACCTACTTGGAATGATTCAACCAAAGAGAAATAGAATAGTATGGCTACATCCATATCCCATCCATAACCCAAGGAATTTGAATCACATTTTTTTAATTATAGGTTTTCACATTATAAAATTGATCTAGAGGAATTGAAGTTGATGAATGATGAATTACCCAGAGGTAATATTCCTGCTAAATGTGATTTCCACTATAGAGGCCAATGTCACCCCTTAGTTTTATATTCATCTAGAAGGGGATTCTCATACAATAAGAGAATATTCTAAACAAAAAACTAGGTTATGATCTAATCCATAAGTTTATCTGAACCTGGTGACCAAGTAGTTTCAATATATTCATCTACTAGGATAGCTGATGAAATTTCAGGCATGATTCCCTAGCCCATCTTAAACTAGATATTGATATATAGAACAAGTGATCCAACTATATCTAGTTCTTCCCATATCTCCCACTTAGTCATTATACTAGGATATGTTTCCATTAAAACTCATTGACTTCATTGAGTACTTTATTGCTTGAATGTGATTTATAGTGGGGTGGAAGATTCCATTATAGCTAGAGAAGAATCGGTATCCTGAATGGGTGGATGTGACACCTCCTCTTCAAAATTTTAGGAATTTTACCTTACCCACTGTCAAAAATGTTGGAGACCCATAATATCCTATAATTCACTTTGTGACTCAATGTAGTCCCATGATTGGAACATTAGTGAAAATAGAAGTTTCCAAGGTTATATGTTTTTTTAAACCCAGGAAAGACTATCATTCATTTTGTATAACAATCTTCTAGTCGGGTCAATTTATTTTTAGAAAGATATAAAGATAATTTTTGTTTAATAATTAATTTCTAAACTATAATAGTTGGCCATTATTGAACTTGAAATTGAAAAAATGAAAAACTAGTGTGCAATGAATTTAATTTCTAGGTGGAAGGGATTGACGTACTATTTAGAAATGAAACTTCCTTAGGTGAATATATTGGATATCATCATAGAGAATCATTATGATGAAATTTATATTATATTGATTCCCTTACAGTATGAAAATGGTTTCTAAGAGTTTACAACAGTGGAATAATTATTAAATTATGAAATATATACAATAAAACCAAATCCTAGATGATTCCATCAAAAAAGGAAAGAAACTTTCTAGAGAATTGAATACAACTTTCATGCCCAAGCCAAACCCAACACCAGCTAAGGCACCTAAACTCAGAAAATATCACATGATGACTCCCCCTTTATGAAAACAGTATTAGAAACACACTCATCAGGATGAAAAGAGGGATCAACCTCACATAAAATTTTAAAATCATAGGAATATAACCTATTCATTTTGAAGAGATTATTTTCTGTGGTACTTTATAATTTCCATGGAGAAAAGTTGCTTAAATTTATATATGATAAAAATACTGATGAAATCAATCAAAATGACCACCTGAACTACTATCCATTCAATTAGATGATTTGAAAAATTATCCAAGAATTCATCATCCTTAAATAAATACCCCAAAATATGGTTGATTCTAAGTAGGTGAATTTTTTTAAACACCCAACATAGGTTACTCATATGTCTACTGATATTCTAGTAAAATAAAGAGAATGATAAAATATAACAAAGAATGTATAGAAATTTGATGCATGGAAAACATAAAAATTAGTTATCCTAGTTCATTCAATCCACATGGGACAAATAATCTATAAAGTTAGGACCCTATCTCCTCCTAAAATTATAGATAAAAAATCTTAATTAACTAAACCTTTTAAAATTCAGTATAGAAATCACTAAAAAATCATGTAATAATAGGATGAGTCATTACTAGTACCTAAGATGATCCTAAATATTTCATATTTCTTTCCACCATCCTTGGGAGGATGGGAACCATCACAAAAATTAGACAATGGGAAATGAACTATCAATTGGAATCCTCACCAGACTAGGAATCTTAATACATTTTAGTCAACATAATTCACCTAATAGACCCATTTACCAGTGAAGATGAGGATAATTATGAACTAGAACTCTCCATTTATAACTACCGAAGAGGTCATAGAGGCTAGAGAAGATGAGGTTGAAATAGACCCAAGAATTCAGGAACCATTTCTACTTAAGAAATATATTCTATAGAAACTTGAAAAAAGAAACTCTAATATGCTAAATAGGATCATAAATATGAACATGAATCATACAAGTAAATATCATACCCCCATCATACCAATGGAACAACTTATAGATATATAGTTTCCCAGTTGACATGAGATTATACGAAGGAAAGTCGATCACAATCCATGATCCATGAAAATTACCCCCTCTTGTGGTCAAGGAAAGGAGTCCCTAACATAGTTAGAAGCTAACTCAATAACTTAGGATAAGGAATCATCATAGGATAAAAATTAATGACCCTTTGTTCACAAATATGACATATTGATTCAGCAGACCATTATTCTAGTGAATCTATCTATTTTAGATATTCTACACCTCACTACATAACTCTGGGAGACCATTATTGAGGATATTTTAATATCTAAATATTTTTAGGTGAAATTATTTATATACAAGGAATACTACCTATAGATTGGACCTAATGAATATCACAAAATTATCTCCATAATAGAGTAAGATTAGGGAAAAACCATACCTAGGAACATTAGGACCTTGTATATATCTAAAAAGCTAGGTATTGTTGATATCCATTGATCCTTGATTGATAATTGTTCTAAGATCATCCTTATACCAATCCAGACCCTCTACCACTTAGGTTATGTGAGACATAACTAACTCCTTCCAACCAATAAATCTAATTATATTATAAGAGTGATAAGATGCCACTTGGGATGATCAATCTCAGGTCCTAGTTTAGTGACCTCATATCTAACCACAATCTCTTGGCGGTTTTCCAAGACACCACCTTAATAATTTAATTCTAAAGGTCAGGATTCCACATGCTTATATTGGAAAAACAATAATATATTCAATGACTCAAATACTATGTTAATGGATATATCGTGATGATACATAGTGATAATTCACTAATAAATTCCTATGATTCCTAATATATAGATATATGACTCTACTAAAGGGAGGTGAGAAACCAATTATGGATAATGTCATTAAGATTAAAGAACCCAATGGCCTGAAGGATGGCTATGTCATATCATTTATGGAACTTATCAAAGACTACGTGTTTTCCATAAATTGAATTGAGGTAATAACTCTTGATCTTAGAAGTCACGAGGTTATATGATTTCTATTTTATAACAAGATTAAGCATTTGACCACATTATTTTACAATGCTATCCTAGAGAATGTCCTTATCGATACAATGGTACCATGGAAAGAAAATGCTTTTACATAATCTAGGAATATCAAATTGGATCTAAATAATCTGTACTTCCATGTATGTTTGACTAATATTTGGTATCATTCAACACAACTAAGGCTATTTGACTTAGTGTATATAAATCATAGGAGAATAAGGAAAAATTAGAACCTAAGAACAACTTACCCTCTCCTTATGATATTAGATGTATCAACTAAATCCCACCATGGAGATGACTGATGTGGTTTGAGAAATTTTTGATAATTACCTCAATGATAATGTCCCCAAATAATCTCTTGAATATCAATAAATTGATGCATCATATACTCTAGATGATAGTGGAGTGGATGTTTATAATATCTTGGATAGCCCTGTATCATATTTAGGATCTAAATATCCACCCTATACCATCCATCATATCCCAAAAATTACCTTCATTTTACCACTCTAAAAATTTAATGATAGAGGAAGAATAATATTTTAAATATAATCCCTCTAGTATTTAAGGAAGGAATCTAAACCATTCTTGATGAACCTTGGTAAGTTAATTTGTGTAGAGAGGAAGATCCATGACCTACATTTATAAGAATTAGTATGTCTTTAGAAGAATATGAGTTATATATTTCCTTCCTCAAGCATTATTTTGATGTACTATCATGGAATTATACAGATATCCCTTGGTGGTATTCTGATGTGGTTACCCATAATTTGGGTTTTCTTGAAGACCAATATGACAATAAGTAGTAATCCAAGATAATGAATATAACCCATAACATTTAGGTAGAATCTAAATTTTATATGATCATCAAATCCAAATTTATTTTGAAAGTTCAATAAATAAAAGGGATCACCAATATTTCCCCTATCAATAAAAATAATGGAAAAATAGGTTTTCATCAACATCAAGGATCTCAACCAACATTTCCAGAAAGTTGGTTTCCTATTCCCATTCATAGAACTATTAATCAATGAAATTGAAGGTTTCCAAGCCCACTCATTTAGGTAAGGATATTAAAGATTCAACAATATCTTAATGCTCCCCGATGAGTTGGATCCCACCACCTTCAGAGTAACCCAAGGGGTATATTACTATCAAGTAATGCACATTGGATCAAATAATGTAGGTGATACCTACCAAATCATTGTGAAACATATATTCAATAACCTCATATAGAATATCATGTAATTATATGCTGACAATTTAGTGGTGAAGTATCAATTAATTTGTGATAACCTTGCTGATCCTGAGACCATTTACAACAAACTATAAAAACAACCTAATTATAAACCCCTTTAAATTTTATTTATGTTTTACACCAGGAAAATTTCTTAGTTTTATGGTGTTCCATCATGATATCAATATCTATTCAAATAATACTAGGGAAATACTTGATATTACACCTCCTCAAAATCTCAATGAGTTGAAGTGACTCCAGTGGAATATTTCCTATATCAGAAACTTCATCACCAATATCACTAGAAAATGACCACCATTCATAAAGTTAATGAATAAAAAGTATTACCTATCATTGGGGTGGGTGTTTTTAATAAGTGTTTTAAAATCTCAAGAAATACCTTTTATGCTCACCAGTGTTGATACCGCCGGTGGAGGGAAAGATTCTACTTCCTTATGTGGTTAACCTAGAGTGATAAATTAGTTCCATATTTTCCAAGAAATATAATATAGGGAAATGATAAAAATGTTTATTATCTCTACAAAATAATGTTTAATTTTGATAATTGGAACTCAAATAACAATAATAATTTCCTTGAATAGATTTACATATTACATAAGATGAGGTATTATCTATAAAATCACAAGGTCCATGTCACGACCCGTCCTCGGGGCCCGTGCCGTGACTACCCCAAGCCCGCCTTCCATAGGCCAGGGGCTGGCGACTAGCACCAAAGGCGTAAATCCCGATAACAGGGAAGGCATTGCCTTTATAAGTAACAACCACCACAGAGTCAGCAAGCGGAAAGTAACTACAAGTGCAGAAAGGTAAAGGGGGCCGGAAATACAAGCCCAACTGTAAAGTACAACTTGAAAGGGAAAAACAGCAGCTGGAAGAACGAAGCGGCTCCTGGGTCGTCCGCCTCGATTCCTACCTGAAGGGTAGGTACAGATGGCTCAGCTCCTGGATCGTCCACCACGGATCCTACCTGAAGGGTAGGTACAGATAGCTCCTCTACTCCACAGGTCCTGTCGTCTACTCCGGGTACGTCTGCCCAGTGGTCCACCTCCGGGTACCGACCTGCTCCGCAAGTCTCAACTGCGATCTGCGCTGTCCGTCGTCTGCAACCAACACAACGAAGTGCGGGCATAGCCCGTGCAGGGGTGAGTATAAGCTACTCAGTAGGGACCCCGAGACCCTTAAGGTCTCACTAAATCCAACATGGATATCCACAAAGTAAAGGCAGCAATCACGAAGTAACATCAGACTCTTCTTAGGTATACGCCCATACATATACCTAAGTCATCAAGTAACTCATCCAATCTCAAGGATACACAAAAAATCATGAAATCAACGGATAACCATCACCCAGGTATATGCCCATACATATACCTAAGTTATCAAGCGACCCATCTCAATCATGAGGAAACACAAAGGTCAAGTCTCAGCTCAAACCAGGATTTTCATTATCGAAACCGTAACTGCTGAAGAGCTCCGTCTCTAGAGTGTACAGTGGTCCTGTCACGACTCCGAGGCTGCCGCTCACTAACCTAGGACTGCTGAGGTACTCCTCCTGTCGAGTACTGCGGGTTTGCGGCCAACTACCGGGCGCTCCGTCCGCTGAGGGTCTGTCGCCAAATACCGGGCGCTACCCAGATAGCCTACTGAGGTGCTCCTCCCGTCGAGTACCGCGGGTCTGCTGCCAACTACCAGGCGCTCCGTCCGCCGTGGGTCTGCCGCCAAGTACCGGGCGCTCCGTCCACTGGGCTAGTCGACTCACTCCAAGTCGAGTCGGTCAAGCAGTCGTCAGGTCTCAGCCGGCTACACGGTCTCCGTACTCTGCACGTTCGTCTCCACCGTTGCGGGTCTGTCGCTACAACCAAGCGCACACACTCCGTAGAGTATCGCGGGTCCGCCGCTACAACCAAGCGCTCCACCGCCAAGGGTCTGCTGCTGCATCCAAGCGCACCACCACTGTCAAGTACCACGGGTCCGCTCCACGAGCTACTGGTCGATACTCCAAGTATCACAAGGTTCCGCGAAGAAGTGTCTCAAAGGTCCGCCTCGTCACAGGGGTCTCAACGCAACAGACGGCGCGTCGATCGGACGCCCGGTCTGTGAGTTATTAGCCTTTTCGTCCCAGGGGCCCGGTTGGTTTCGTGAGCGAAACCAATCCCGGCCGTATCTCAACTGTACCCCGAACTCCCATAGGGTATACTCAAAGGGACCGTTACTCAAAGTAACCACCAACGCCGCTGACGGCTCGTCAAGCGGACGTCCTGTCTGAAAGATATCAGCTTTCCCGTTCCAGGGGCCCGGTTGGATTTCGGGTACATTCCAACCCGGCCATACTCCGACTGTATCCAAAACTCGGGCGGAGTATGTCAAAAGTTCCGTCTCATCAAGAGGAAGTCAACGAAACAGACGGCGCGTCAATCGGACGCCCGGTCTGTGAGTTATTGGCATTTTTGTCTCCGGGGCCCGGTTGGTTTTTAAGGAAAAACCAACCCGACCGTACTCCACCTGCGTCCAAACCTCGGGCGGAGTATGCCAAAAGATCCGATTCACTAAGAGGAACACAACGCGACTGACGGTGCGTCAGTCGGACTTTCGTGGCTCAAGATATGAGCGTTTCCGCTCCGAAGGCCCGGTTGGTTTCGTGAACGAACCAACCCGGCCGAACTCAAAGTAACCTGAAACCTTGAGTGCGATATACCGAAACGACCGTCTCGATCCAAGGATCGCGTTGCCGCAGACGGTTCGTCATTCGGAGGTCCGAGGCTCAAGTTATGAGCGAAAAACCGAATCTGGTCCGAAAAAGGGGGGTCCGGGTCCGGGCCGACCCGGCCCGACCCCCCCCTGGGCGGCGCGGCAGCCGGCGGCGGCGGACGGCGGCGGCGGGCGGCGGCCGGTGGCGGCGCGCGGCGGCGGTGCGGCGGCCGGTGGCGGCGCGCGGCGGCGGTGCGGCGGCCGGTGGCGGCGCGCGGCGGCGGTGCGGCGGCCGGTGGCGGCGCGCGGCGGCGGTGCGGCGGCCGGTGGCGGCGCGCGGCGGCGGTGCGGCGGCCGGTGGCGGCGCGCGGCGGCGGTGCGGCGGCCGGTGGCGGCGCGCGGCGGCGCACGGAGGCGGCGGCGGCAGGCCGCGTGGCGGCGGCGGCGGGCCGCCTGGCGGCGCACGCGGGGCTCAGCCCCGCGGCTTTTGCGCGCTGCGCGGCACAAAGGGGCACGGCCCCTTTGTTTTTAAAGAAGCCCCCCCCCACGTGGGGGGCCTGCTGGAGCGAACCGAGGGGGCAGCCGGCCCCCTCCTCTTTTTTAAAAAAAAAGAACGCCCCCCCTCTTTAAGAGGGGGGTTTTTGCCAGCCGGCCGGGGAATTAATTCCCCGGTTTAACGGCGTCCGGCCGGCCAGCCGGCCGGCCGGTTATCTCCAACGGGACCGGAATTTCCGGTCCCCTCTTCGGCTTCCGACGCCGGCGGCCCGGCCGCCGGTCTTCCCTTCCGCCGCGGCCCGGAACCGGCCGCGGTCTCCTCGTCCTGCCGCGGCCCGGAACCGGCCGCGGTCTTCTCGTTCCGCCGCGGCCCGGAACCGACCGCGGCGTTCGTCATCCGGCGCGGTGCGTCGGCACCGCGCCCCTTCGCCGTGCTTCGATTCTTTTCAACGCGGCGCGACGGCGTCGCGTTCTTGAAGATTTTCCCCCGGCGTGGCGCGACGGCGCCACGTAAATTAATTGTACGATCATCCGCGTGGTGCGACGGCACCACGCTACTTGCTTCCACCCGCATGAATAAACATGAACGTTGGAGGGGGGTTCGGCCGTGTTCGTGCGGTCCGGCCCCCTCACGTTAATTTAAAAACGCAACTTAAACAATCAAGCATCAAGTTAGACATGCGAGATCCACGTTCAGGGAAAAAGAATAAAGAAATAATGAACCAACAACCCCTACCTCGGTATAAGATTCAAGGTTCGGCTACGCTCCGCGGAAGACGGCGTCGCGGAGGTCGGGCGTCGCGGTCGTCGTTCGTCAAATTCGTTGACGAAGAGTTACGTCCGATGCGACACGTTGTTGTCGGATCTTCGTTTGCCGACGAAGAAGGTCCGAAGAGGAAGCAGAGGCCCGAAGATACTAGGTCTCCGAGTCGATGATCCTTGACGAAGTGTTGTCGTTCTTCGTTGAGGATGAAGACGTTCTTCGCCGGAGAAGATGAAGAGGAGCTCTCCAAAGGCAAACAAAGAACTCCCAATAAAATAAGACCTACCTCTTATTTTATTAACACAACACAAAAGAATTTCAAAGCTTTGAAATTCAAAAAGACAAAACTCCCATAATTAAATAAGAGTAACATAAGCCAATTAATTGGGGGTTAAGAACGTTGAGAGAAAAAGAAAAGAAAAGGGGTTCGTGTGGGCCCCACCACACTTAATCCTCCCAAGGGAGGTTAAGTGGGTGTGGGTCCCACTTTCAACCTCCTCTGATAGGTTTTAAAGAATAAGATAAAATAAAAATTGTTTAACACAAATTTTATTCAACTTAACTGAAAAACCCCAAAACGTAACTTTCAACCCGCAACAAACGCAACTCCCGAAAAGGTCTCTTTAAGCGAATATCGGCGCTGCGAGTTCATCGGTGCCCTCGGATTTCAATTCCGAGCACCGGATCAAAACTTAGGAATTCCCGCTCGTTCGTTCACTGAACGTACCCGAGCCAAACTTCGGAAAATAATTCCGGGCACTCCGGGCCTCGGAATCAGGTGCCGTCTGAAACCGCGCTTTTGTAAAATTCTAAAGAAAATTAAGAAAAAAATTTTCCTTGAATTTTACGGGTCTTTACATTACTCCCACCTCAGGGCTTTACGTCCCCGTAAAGCTACATCAAAAACTAGGGAAACAAAAAGAGGATACTGAGCACGCATCTGAGCCTCCCGCTCCCATGTGCTCTCCTGGAGATTCCCGTGCCGCCATTTGTTGAGCACAAGAGGAATCGATCGTCCATGTAGGACCCGCTCCTGGATGACATGGACCTCTTTTGACGTGGCCCGGACCATCTCTGGTCCCACAAGAGCTGCAAGATTTCTTCTTTGCCGAAAAGAGAAACCTGGTCTCATCCCCTGGATGAACCACATTCTTTGCCTAAAACAGTCAATCCTAACATGGATGATACTAATCCATACCAAGGATGACGTCGTAAGGCCTCGACGCTACTACTAAGAGATCCAACCGTTACTCTCGCCTCCAAGGGTTGAGTCACACTGTCGGCATCAGTGTGTAGTAACTGGTCTCCTCCAGTAGATGTCTCACAAGTGAGGGTCAAGTCAACAGTCAACTGGAACCTCTTAGTAACATCACAAAAGAGGACAGGAAAGAAACATCACAAAGGTATGCGTCTTTTATTATTGCAGCTCATAATACAAGACGCTACACAAAAGCAACAAAGAACCAGAAGTACTAAGGACGTATCCACTAGTTCTGCTCCTGTCCGTCGGCTCCCAGAGCTCCATGATCGAAGGCCTCGGCTGCCTGAAGCTGAGCTCTCCCCTGCGGTCGGGGTGGTCCTCCTGGTGGTGGTGGTGGAAGAGCCTCAAAGCGTCGCCCACCACCAGCTGCTCGTCCAGCTCCTCTGCCTCGTCCGCCTCCTCCCTGCGGACCGCCACGGTCGAACCTCTGCCTCTGCCTGGGAGGTTCTTCACTTAACTGCTGATCATCAGCATGGCGGGTCGGACAGTCACGAGCCATGTGACCAATCCCGCCACAGGAGTAACACTGCCCACTCTCGGCACGCCTGGCTCTGACTCCACCCCGGCTTCCCCGTACAACTGAGCCTGAGTCGTGCTGTCGGCCACCGGTAGGTCTGGTCTGCCTGGAACCCTGAGTCATCTGTCGGCTACCTGCTGCAGATGACTCTGCCACATGCCGCCCTGCGGTGAGTTGCTGTGCTGGTGTAGACTCAGCAAGGAAACTCTCGATCAGAAGTGCCCGCTCCAGTACTCCTGTCTGAGTCGGTATGCTGAGGGAGATCAGCGATGCCCTGATCTCGTGTCTCAAACCCTGCTCGAAGGTCCGGGCCCTGAAGAATGGGTCCCGTACCATGTCGGTCGAGTAGCGCGAGAGATCGGTGAACCTCGCCGCGTACTGAGCGACCGTCATGCTGCTCTGCCGCAGCTGTAGAAGCTCCTGGATGCGCACCGCTCGGAGGGTGGCCGGGACGAACTCAGAGCGGAAGAGGCTCTCGAAGTCCGTCCAGAGAAGAGACGCCTCATCGTGCACCTGGAGCATCAGGCTCCACCATCGTCCTGCTGCTGCGTGTAGTAGGCTCGCAGCGAGGATCACCATGAGGTCTGCTGGTGTCCTCACTAGCCTAAACACTCGTACTACTGCCTCCAGCCAGTCCTCTGCAGCCTGGGGATCCGTCTCCCCGCGAAACCTGGGAGGTCGCTGGCGCTGAAACTCATGCAGTGCGCTGAGGCGACGCGCATCGTCAGCGGCTGCTGCTGGAAGCATCGGGGGCTCGGCGGGTAGAGCTACCGCCGGTGCCACTGCTGACAAAGGGCCCTGCACCGAAGCCTCGGCGCTCGGTGGGCTGTCGTCACGCTCGATTCTCGGAACCCTAGCTGGCTGCCGTCGTGGGGCCATCCTGAAAGAAACAACGTAACACGATCAAACGATTATACCTGGTGAGCTGACCTGGTTTGAGCTGTTTTAAGGGGAAAAACTTTTGTAAACACACACGCAATCAGCGTTTTCGTGCACAAAGTCGGAAATCAGTTGTCAGGGTCCTGGTGTATGGATACGTCGGCCGCCCGCACCAACACTGGACTCCCTGAACTAAAAACCACACTCGGTACCCTTAACACTATTGCTTCATAGAAAGAAAGATCAGAGTCTGCGGTAGAACCGACCACCTCTGATACCAATTTGTCACGACCCGTCCTCGGGGCCCGTGCCGTGACTACCCCAAGCCCGCCTTCCATAGGCCAGGGGCTGGCGACTAGCACCAAAGGCGTAAATCCCGATAACAGGGAAGGCATTGCCTTTATAAGTAACAACCACCACAGAGTCAGCAAGCGGAAAGTAACTACAAGTGCAGAAAGGTAAAGGGGGCCGGAAA
This sequence comes from Viscum album, assembly GCA_963277665.1. Taxonomy (NCBI): domain Eukaryota; kingdom Viridiplantae; phylum Streptophyta; class Magnoliopsida; order Santalales; family Viscaceae; genus Viscum; species Viscum album. The sequence continues at coordinate 2,037,518,029 of OY728136.1, forward strand.
TACAAGCCCAACTGTAAAGTACAACTTGAAAGGGAAAAACAGCAGCTGGAAGAACGAAGCGGCTCCTGGGTCGTCCGCCTCGATTCCTACCTGAAGGGTAGGTACAGATGGCTCAGCTCCTGGATCGTCCACCACGGATCCTACCTGAAGGGTAGGTACAGATAGCTCCTCTACTCCACAGGTCCTGTCGTCTACTCCGGGTACGTCTGCCCAGTGGTCCACCTCCGGGTACCGACCTGCTCCGCAAGTCTCAACTGCGATCTGCGCTGTCCGTCGTCTGCAACCAACACAACGAAGTGCGGGCATAGCCCGTGCAGGGGTGAGTATAAGCTACTCAGTAGGGACCCCGAGACCCTTAAGGTCTCACTAAATCCAACATGGATATCCACAAAGTAAAGGCAGCAATCACGAAGTAACATCAGACTCTTCTTAGGTATACGCCCATACATATACCTAAGTCATCAAGTAACTCATCCAATCTCAAGGATACACAAAAAATCATGAAATCAACGGATAACCATCACCCAGGTATATGCCCATACATATACCTAAGTTATCAAGCGACCCATCTCAATCATGAGGAAACACAAAGGTCAAGTCTCAGCTCAAACCAGGATTTTCATTATCGAAACCGTAACTGCTGAAGAGCTCCGTCTCTAGAGTGTACAGTGGTCCTGTCACGACTCCGAGGCTGCCGCTCACTAACCTAGGACTGCTGAGGTACTCCTCCTGTCGAGTACTGCGGGTTTGCGGCCAACTACCGGGCGCTCCGTCCGCTGAGGGTCTGTCGCCAAATACCGGGCGCTACCCAGATAGCCTACTGAGGTGCTCCTCCCGTCGAGTACCGCGGGTCTGCTGCCAACTACCAGGCGCTCCGTCCGCCGTGGGTCTGCCGCCAAGTACCGGGCGCTCCGTCCACTGGGCTAGTCGACTCACTCCAAGTCGAGTCGGTCAAGCAGTCGTCAGGTCTCAGCCGGCTACACGGTCTCCGTACTCTGCACGTTCGTCTCCACCGTTGCGGGTCTGTCGCTACAACCAAGCGCACACACTCCGTAGAGTATCGCGGGTCCGCCGCTACAACCAAGCGCTCCACCGCCAAGGGTCTGCTGCTGCATCCAAGCGCACCACCACTGTCAAGTACCACGGGTCCGCTCCACGAGCTACTGGTCGATACTCCAAGTATCACAAGGTTCCGCGAAGAAGTGTCTCAAAGGTCCGCCTCGTCACAGGGGTCTCAACGCAACAGACGGCGCGTCGATCGGACGCCCGGTCTGTGAGTTATTAGCCTTTTCGTCCCAGGGGCCCGGTTGGTTTCGTGAGCGAAACCAATCCCGGCCGTATCTCAACTGTACCCCGAACTCCCATAGGGTATACTCAAAGGGACCGTTACTCAAAGTAACCACCAACGCCGCTGACGGCTCGTCAAGCGGACGTCCTGTCTGAAAGATATCAGCTTTCCCGTTCCAGGGGCCCGGTTGGATTTCGGGTACATTCCAACCCGGCCATACTCCGACTGTATCCAAAACTCGGGCGGAGTATGTCAAAAGTTCCGTCTCATCAAGAGGAAGTCAACGAAACAGACGGCGCGTCAATCGGACGCCCGGTCTGTGAGTTATTGGCATTTTTGTCTCCGGGGCCCGGTTGGTTTTTAAGGAAAAACCAACCCGACCGTACTCCACCTGCGTCCAAACCTCGGGCGGAGTATGCCAAAAGATCCGATTCACTAAGAGGAACACAACGCGACTGACGGTGCGTCAGTCGGACTTTCGTGGCTCAAGATATGAGCGTTTCCGCTCCGAAGGCCCGGTTGGTTTCGTGAACGAACCAACCCGGCCGAACTCAAAGTAACCTGAAACCTTGAGTGCGATATACCGAAACGACCGTCTCGATCCAAGGATCGCGTTGCCGCAGACGGTTCGTCATTCGGAGGTCCGAGGCTCAAGTTATGAGCGAAAAACCGAATCTGGTCCGAAAAAGGGGGGTCCGGGTCCGGGCCGACCCGGCCCGACCCCCCCCTGGGCGGCGCGGCAGCCGGCGGCGGCGGACGGCGGCGGCGGGCGGCGGCCGGTGGCGGCGCGCGGCGGCGGTGCGGCGGCCGGTGGCGGCGCGCGGCGGCGGTGCGGCGGCCGGTGGCGGCGCGCGGCGGCGGTGCGGCGGCCGGTGGCGGCGCGCGGCGGCGGTGCGGCGGCCGGTGGCGGCGCGCGGCGGCGGTGCGGCGGCCGGTGGCGGCGCGCGGCGGCGGTGCGGCGGCCGGTGGCGGCGCGCGGCGGCGCACGGAGGCGGCGGCGGCAGGCCGCGTGGCGGCGGCGGCGGGCCGCCTGGCGGCGCACGCGGGGCTCAGCCCCGCGGCTTTTGCGCGCTGCGCGGCACAAAGGGGCACGGCCCCTTTGTTTTTAAAGAAGCCCCCCCCCACGTGGGGGGCCTGCTGGAGCGAACCGAGGGGGCAGCCGGCCCCCTCCTCTTTTTTAAAAAAAAAGAACGCCCCCCCTCTTTAAGAGGGGGGTTTTTGCCAGCCGGCCGGGGAATTAATTCCCCGGTTTAACGGCGTCCGGCCGGCCAGCCGGCCGGCCGGTTATCTCCAACGGGACCGGAATTTCCGGTCCCCTCTTCGGCTTCCGACGCCGGCGGCCCGGCCGCCGGTCTTCCCTTCCGCCGCGGCCCGGAACCGGCCGCGGTCTCCTCGTCCTGCCGCGGCCCGGAACCGGCCGCGGTCTTCTCGTTCCGCCGCGGCCCGGAACCGACCGCGGCGTTCGTCATCCGGCGCGGTGCGTCGGCACCGCGCCCCTTCGCCGTGCTTCGATTCTTTTCAACGCGGCGCGACGGCGTCGCGTTCTTGAAGATTTTCCCCCGGCGTGGCGCGACGGCGCCACGTAAATTAATTGTACGATCATCCGCGTGGTGCGACGGCACCACGCTACTTGCTTCCACCCGCATGAATAAACATGAACGTTGGAGGGGGGTTCGGCCGTGTTCGTGCGGTCCGGCCCCCTCACGTTAATTTAAAAACGCAACTTAAACAATCAAGCATCAAGTTAGACATGCGAGATCCACGTTCAGGGAAAAAGAATAAAGAAATAATGAACCAACAACCCCTACCTCGGTATAAGATTCAAGGTTCGGCTACGCTCCGCGGAAGACGGCGTCGCGGAGGTCGGGCGTCGCGGTCGTCGTTCGTCAAATTCGTTGACGAAGAGTTACGTCCGATGCGACACGTTGTTGTCGGATCTTCGTTTGCCGACGAAGAAGGTCCGAAGAGGAAGCAGAGGCCCGAAGATACTAGGTCTCCGAGTCGATGATCCTTGACGAAGTGTTGTCGTTCTTCGTTGAGGATGAAGACGTTCTTCGCCGGAGAAGATGAAGAGGAGCTCTCCAAAGGCAAACAAAGAACTCCCAATAAAATAAGACCTACCTCTTATTTTATTAACACAACACAAAAGAATTTCAAAGCTTTGAAATTCAAAAAGACAAAACTCCCATAATTAAATAAGAGTAACATAAGCCAATTAATTGGGGGTTAAGAACGTTGAGAGAAAAAGAAAAGAAAAGGGGTTCGTGTGGGCCCCACCACACTTAATCCTCCCAAGGGAGGTTAAGTGGGTGTGGGTCCCACTTTCAACCTCCTCTGATAGGTTTTAAAGAATAAGATAAAATAAAAATTGTTTAACACAAATTTTATTCAACTTAACTGAAAAACCCCAAAACGTAACTTTCAACCCGCAACAAACGCAACTCCCGAAAAGGTCTCTTTAAGCGAATATCGGCGCTGCGAGTTCATCGGTGCCCTCGGATTTCAATTCCGAGCACCGGATCAAAACTTAGGAATTCCCGCTCGTTCGTTCACTGAACGTACCCGAGCCAAACTTCGGAAAATAATTCCGGGCACTCCGGGCCTCGGAATCAGGTGCCGTCTGAAACCGCGCTTTTGTAAAATTCTAAAGAAAATTAAGAAAAAAATTTTCCTTGAATTTTACGGGTCTTTACAGTCCACCTTTTCACTTATATGGACCCGATCAAATATATCCTTTGAATCATAATATTAATCAATAATCTGGCACAATGGGCTGTCATTTTGATTTATTTTTAAATCCAATCCATGTCTCAAAATGAAACCAAAGGGTAGTCATTGTTTGATTTACTTATAGTACACACTGTCCTAGAGAAGTCACTGATAAATATTGAGCTCCCTGATGATGAGATTTTATTTATCCATGACACTACCTAATAATGTGATATATAATTTTATGGTTCCTCTAGAAGTCTAATATAATGAATAATTAAAAACCCTAAGAATAATTGGTTTGGCCTAGAATTTGTTCTCATTTTCCAAGAAAAGGTCATCCTTCCCTAATCATTCCTATTATAATAAAGTTATACCATCAATGAAATGGAATACTAGGCTCTAATTTTTGGCTTCAAATTGGTCTTGAATATACAAGTGAATTGATTGAATATCAATGGTGACTTGGAGTTGGTGATAAAGTAGATGAATGGATAATATCCAATCAAAAAGAATAAACTAATCAATCTTATTGATTATTCATGAGGGTTGGTGGATGAATTCCCCTTAGATCCAAAATTATACCACATATTATGTTCATATAATTCCCAAAAAAATTCTTTGGATAATGTGGCAATGTACTTGGAAAATATGAACTAGGGAAATACATTCATCTACATCACACATCATATAGCATTTTCACCATTTATAAATAGTTTCATGGAAGAAATTAACATGATAAAAAACACACCTAATCAAGGAATTAAAATATTCCCACAAATAAATAGAAAAATTTAAAGTACCCCATAATTTATTACCTTCAAAATTTAATTATTCCAATATATCATTCCAAAAATGTAATAGATTCGACATTGGGTAGCAAATTTTAGACTTTATGATGGCCTGGACACCTAAAAAGTCCATTATAAGTGATTATTTTATTGAATACTCCTATGCTGAATTAAAGGAAGAGAGACCTTAACTATCATATCAGAATTAAATGATAGTACATTTGTTTCTTATTCATCAGGATCCACATTCTTCCATAAAATCAAGATACTTAGATACTTCTATCTAGTGATGATTCAAGACTACATAGAATTCATGAATTAGTGCCATGATTTTTGATACATTACAATTTCATTCATCAACCCCTATAGATACTACATACTACCAAGTACACATGACTATTTTTCATATGGGGAATCAATTACATGGGAATATATCCCCAATTTACAACCATATAATTCAAGTACATCCTTACTTTCACTGATTTCATTTTAAAAAACGTGGCTTTATCCATTAAGGAAGTTAGGAAAAAGGTTAACATTATATTTGTGTAGAATAATATCATCACTAGATTCAGTTTCCCTCATAAAATATTAATGGACAATGACACTAATTTCTACTATTCCAAATTGAAAAGTATATATTATGAATACAATATTCAGTCCAAGAAATTATCTTTCTAAGATGCAGTGATGTAAAAAAAGATAGATATTTTCAACAAAACCCTATATAATATTGTTAAAAAGATATTGGGCATGGATAATATGGATTTTACATAATAACTATTGCATTATTTTTGACATTATCACACTAAAACCCATATGAATATATACATAGCCCCATATTTTCTTATATATACGAAAAAAGGTAGTCCTTCTAATTGAGGTTTAACTTCTCCTACTTCACATTTCAATCTTCAAATAGTTGTGTAAAGATGAGAAATCCATGATTTGACTTGATGAGTTAGAGAAACTTTAAAATAATAGGTTATGCACATTTCATAACCTTTATTCCATCAGATATTAGTGACAAGTCTATTTAATAAAGAGGATCATCTTTTGTCATTCCTATAAGAAAACTAGTGTTGGATTTGAGTACCACCGTGATACTAGGGAAGAAACCTCCAAATTTTGAGCAAAAATAAGAAGGATATTATACTATACATAAGGCTTACTCTAATGAATCCTACTCCCTACTCATAATGGATAAGGAGTGTATCATTACATCCACCAATGTAAGATTTATCAAGAAATATTTTTTCATAATTTCATGATGGGTACACCATATCCTTGAAACATGATGATAAAATGTATGGAATCGAATCCTGTCCACATGTCACTAAAATATATCGAATCATGTCCTGATAATATGATGTTAAACTAAATGGAATGAAATCATTATCACATGATAATAACTTATAGGGTGTTGTGTCCTTTTAACATGATGTTAAACTACATGATGTTATATCCTTATCATATGAAGTTAAACTACATGAAATTCCATCCTAGTTGTATGACATTAAACCCTATAGTATATTCAGTATATCTTGTAAGACCAAAAAACTACTTAGATATGTCTATTCTATGGTACCCAGACTTCTTATGTTTAAGACAGATCTAGGATAATTATTCCATAGGTCCCATCATTAATAAAACCCATCCCTTCACTAGTGTAAGAGGTAGATATTCATATGGATCATTTAATAGTAACTAAGTTTTTCTTGATTCCTAGAATCTCAGAATATGCAGTAAAACATAGAGTCCTTGAACTTGGTACATAAAAAAATCTTTTCAAATAATTCCTCTTTCCTTCCATTTTATTGTTCATCAAACTCTTATTTATTTTTGATTTATTCCAACAACCTGATATAGTGATGAAATCACATTTTCTTACACTGACATATGAGCTCAATATATATGAGTATTTTTTAGAGCTATGTGTGGCTAGATTATTATTACCATAATATATATAGTAACACATGGATCCCCTATCCTATCCCCATCAATACATCTCTAATCTACATAATAAAAAATGACCCCGCATATAAGAACTCACCCTAACTAGAATCTCTCTTTCTTCAGATATTTTAAGAATATAGTTTCATTTTTCTGCTATGGTGTTGTGTTTAAACTATCCCATGAACAAAGTAATTCCCACACATAAATTAAAACTATTTATGACTTTATTCCTATTTTTTCTAGATACATAGTGATTCTAGGATCATATATCTTGGGTCAAGATGATAATTCCAATGTTAAAAAAAACCCAACTTTGACTCAATGTTAACACCACCCCAATCTCGTTATTATTACATTAAAAGGTTAAAAAATGAAGCGAGGTTGTTTCATTTTTTAATAATTATCAATTTCAATATAAAACCTATGATATAAAGGTCTATATCCTATGAACCTAAAAGGTGAGGCACATGAAACCTAGTCATTTTAAAATAAACTATATGGCACATGGTTCACCGTGCATGTGTTGAAACTACATAGAGAGGCCCATTCTATAATAACCATATTTTCTTGTGTATGATATAGATCTATATAATACTACCATCATGTGTTTATTTAGTAATGAACCAATGAAATATAAATTGTTCCCCACTTTCAAGATATATATCTTAATGTTAATCATTCTCTATTCACGTCGAGTCTTCCTTCATGAGTGTAACACTGAGATGAAATTATTTTGTTTTGTGTATGAGTCATATCTATATAAAAAACAAATATATAGATACTCATTATATGACCTTAAATAATTTAACTCACACATAATCATCATGTGTTATTAAACTATATGACACATATTCCATCCTACAAGACCTAAAAAAACTTATATAGACATACTCTACATGGACTAATTATATTCTATGAGAGACACGTCCATATAGGTTCCCAACCATTGCATAGATACTTATCCACAATCCCATGGTGGAATTAATTCCCCCTATTTATAAAATATAATCTCAATCTTTTGATCCTTCTTAGTCATGTTGGATTTCTTATTTTAAAGTCTTGATATTTAGACATAATTATTTAACTCTCTCTAATATATGAGCTATATCTATATAAGTAATCTCTAGAATATGATTCTTTATCCATGAACCCACACTTAGAAAATTTTTCCCCTATTTAATACCCTAATCTATATAAGGATATATTATTAGAACTATGGGTGTCTTGATCCTTACAAATTTAGGATATGTAGTGATTCCACGATCTCTTATCCTAGGCCCAACCATGAATTTCAATCAACTTATTTTGTAATTCCCCAAACCTAGAATCCTAGATATAGTGCACTATTTTATTACATTGGCATGATTACAAGGAATCAAATCCTGAAGGACTGATCAGTTTAGCAGTTTTGGAAATTTAGTTTACAAACATAATACCCATATTACATTGTAAAATATAAAATAAAACATGGTACACAATAAAATGAAATAAATTGAATACTTTAATGCTTATTCAAATATATCTCCTTCATAACCAGTTTAAAGGAAACAAAATAATGGTGAGCATAAATTCTCAATAAGGGTAAGTAATGCGGAAGCAATAGTGAATTAATGATAATAAATTAACACGAAAAGGTAAATAATTGACAACCCCGTTCATTCAAATAACTAGATGAGGAATAATCAATATGGAATGGTAAGAAACTAAAAACTCATGATATTTAATTAATAAACTAATAATAAAATTTATCCATATATTTTATCATATGAAAACCTCATGGATTATAACAATGATAACTGAAATATCTATGAAGTAAATGATTAATTATTGGAATTAATTTCTCAAGAACATGAAAAACACTACCATCGTGATCTATACCCATATGGTTTAAAATTATAGGTAGAGACCTATTTAATTTGGCTAACTTATTCTTCTCATGAGAACCCATCAATGCATCAGGGGGCTATATAAAGTATGGGCCCCACCCGTCATTGCATGTCTAATGCATTCCTCATATCGAGTAATTAAATTAATTAATAAAAAATATGTCTTATAAAATATCCTTATTGAATACATAATATAGATTTATAAATAATTCCTCAGTGGTGGTTAACTAACAACAAGGTTTATTGATGTTTATTAAAGGAGATACCATTGAAATATCATTAAAACATCATTGAGGAAAATAATATTTAAGCATTCCAAAGTGTCCCATACCACTTTGAAACATTTGAATCATAATTACACATGAATTAAATGAAATTTATAATATAATGAGAATACATATATTCATTATATAACACATAAAATGGAAATATATACACCATATAAAAGTGAATTGGTGTATAAAAAAAAGTATCAATGGAATATAAATTGAGATGAAATCTATTACCTTGAGTTTCATTTCGGGTGAACATCATTTAACCTCATTTATAATGGTATTAAGAATGTTAATAAATTTTTATAGAACCATATTAATATTTATGATATCATATATGTTCCTATTACAATATCTTATTACCCATTTGTTAGTAATCTTTCATTATTTTCACTATTTTAGGTGTTAATTGCCTTGTTTCTCAAGTAAGTTTTGACTTATTATTTGTTGTTCCAATTACTTATATCATGATTTTTTCATCTCGATAATTAAAATCATGATTTAATTAGAATATATATTAGGTATATATTTATTTATAATAATCCATAATAGTTGGAGATAAGAAATGAAATACACCGTTCATGGAGACAGTAGTTCATACGTATTCATGAATGCTACTTTCATTTTTTTTCATATTAAAAGAATGAAAAGTAAATGATATATATGTATATTATAATTAAATTATAATATTTATATCATATATGTCAAATATTTTTATTAAAACTATCCTTTATACCTTCCATGTATATCATGAATGAATCACATCACTTTGGGGAGGTGGTAGTCCACACTTTCACAAACGATGTTATTGTATTCCCACAAAATGGAAAGAATAATGGTATGTGTCATATAATAATTACAAAAGAATAAAGAAATTATAAATATAATATATATATATCATATATAAACATAGTTTCTAACATAATTCTCTACCATGAAAGGTGGTAAAGTAAAAACGAACGACATCGTTATGTGAGGCGGTAGTTCACCGTACACACGAATGGTAAGTTCGTTACCCATTTAATGGAAGTGTGTGTAAGTGTAGGTATAAACCTTAATATAAAAACATATCAATATATTTATTATAATATTTTTATTATTTAATATTGTAATAATAGTATTTTATGGGGTTTAGAATGAAAATTAAAAAAATAGAGCTCGAGGAAGGATGTTACATCTTCTTTGGGTAACTCCTTTTTGATTACAACAAAGGGATTCATTGGATAGATTTATGCACAAACAGAGGATTATAAGATGAATTTAAGGATGCTGGTAGATTATATGAGAATATTTTTGGAAATAATAATGTCTTTGTGGGGTGTGATAAAGTGTTAGGTGTGGGTGCCTTTTTATAGTGGAGGAGTGGCATTCTTGCAAATTTTTGGAAATGGAATTCCACCCACATTTTTTCCATTGAAATTGGATCCAATAATGTTAAAAATTATATAAAATATATTATATGGTCTAAATTTTTCCATAAAATGGATTTTTTACAAGTTTCTAGGCCATTTTGGGCCTTAATTTTAAGGTTTAGTCTTTTGTTAAGCTAATTTTCCTCTTAATCGCTGTAATTAATTTTAATCAATTTCACTAATATTTTTGGTCAAAAAATAAGTTGACATTATTATAAATTATAAATTATTATAATTAAAAATATTGAATCCATTTTTCTAAAATCAAATCAAATAAGTGGAATAAATTAATTTAATATTAATCCCCTAGATGGGACGTCAATGCAGGTTTTTAAAATAAAAATGTTCAAAAGTTTACCATGATTTTATATCTAATTTAAAATTGAAATTGATTCAATTGACCTAAATTTTATAAATATTTTTAAAATTTATCTAATTAATATTTAAAACCAATCAAAAATTTAATTTATCCTTATATATAAATTATACAAAAAAGCAGTTTTGAATTAAAATTCCGTATTTTTCACTATTCATCAAAAAATGAAACTTTACAGAAAAATAACAAAAATTTACCCAAACCTATTTTTTTCAATTAAATTTTAAAAATGAAGTGTATTTTTTTATATTAAATTCATAAAAGTTTCAAAATTCATATTTAATGTTGGTTCACCATTAAAAGGTGGTAAAATTGCCTCTATAAAAATATGAGTTTTTATGCATAATATTGGGTCTATTCTTATCTTTTTCTTATCAAATATATTAGATGAATGTAAAAAATATTATATTGAATATATAATATATATATTACATTAATATAATGTACTAATTATAATTAATTTAATTTATTAGAATAAAACAAATTTGTGAGCATAAAAATAATTTTTTTATAAAAACATTCTCTTTATATTAAATTAGTTCTTATATTCATTTATAATTAATTTATAACTAATGAATTTGACCATAAATTTTTATAATATAGTTAATAATATTACTAAACGTAAATTTAATGTCTCAGTTGTATCTTATTATATTAAATAATATATTTTTTTGATAATATATTATTGGTCTTACGTGTTACACAAGCCATCAAGGGAAGTCAATCTTGCGTGTAACACAAGCTAACGTTAGTGTTTCATATAGAGCAAGATAATTTTTATATTGTGTGTAACATAATCTTAATATGATGTTTTATATAAATAAATCTAGGAACAAAAATTAAATTAATTGTAAATGTAATATATTCTAAATTCTTGGGGTGTTACATTCTCCCCAACTTAAATAAATTACATCATAGCAATTCAAAATTATCTTGGTAACCAAGGGATTGATATTTTAAAATAAAATATTGTTGAAAAAATTACATCATAAATAGGGTTAATAATAAATCTTCTCAATAAGAGAGAAAGGGAAGTAAAATGGTCACATAATTAGGTTCCCTAGTAGGAGAACATAGTTAGGAAATGGAAGCATGGATACAAAAAAAGATATAACAATCAAGTTCTGATGGAGGGTGATAGAGAACATGTTCAACTAAAATTTGATGATCACAAATCCTTAAACCACTATTATGTTAAAGGTCATTGATATAAAAAAATGATGATAAAATGACATCTTTTTCAATACCATTTTTCCTATAGTTGAGGAATTCTTTCACACTCTAAGAATATACAAAAATATGCGTTTCTATAAACAAAATATTTTCCTTTTATTACACATTGAAATAATTATACTTAATCTCTTAGCATAAGATTATTCATATACTTAAGCAATACATTAATATTTAAAACCTCATTCAAATATCAACTTAAACGATTTCATAAATGGTCAACATTTCCAAACCATTATGATACAACACTTTTAGAAAGAAGGTTGTTATATTTAAAAAATAAACTTATCATTATACTTTAATCAACATGAAGTATCTATTTAATCATCACATACAAAATATGTGAACAACATTATCATGTATTATATTGAAATATGGTAATATCTTGAATTAACATAAAAATTTATATGAAACATTCATTTATCCTTATTCCCTTACTAAAACACATGTTATTGGATATATTCAATAAATACAAAGGTGTTGTGAACACCATCAATGATAGCATAAAGAAGTTTTTCTACAAATAATTAATTAGTTATAAGGTAGTAAAAACTTATCCAAATCAACAATTTCTTTATCTAAACAACATTATATAAAAATTAGGAAAATATTAAGGCTTATCTTTCTCTCAAAAATGTCTTTTCCAAAAAAAATTGACTTTATATCAAATTACTTTTATTGGTACCATTCAACATATGATCTCAAATATTTAATGAAAAAATAAATCTATACAATCCTTATATATTTTATAACATCTTCAATAGAATACACTTACAACATATTTATTGGATCTAAATAAGAAATAATAGTAATCATTCTACTTAGGTAATATCAATACTATAAGCTTGGACTTCTCTCCTCGACCTCTTCTATGGTAGAACCCATTGACACTTGGGGAATTCATTGGTATAGTTCCCTATCTCCTTGCAGCTGTAACACTGAATTTCATCATTTTCATTCTTCCCTTTGTATTATTTTTCCGGGTAACCCTTTTATCCACACTTACTAAACTCCCAATATTTTAAATCATTTAACAAGATGATTATTTCCATAGTTATCACATGTGGGAAAATCATTATTTCCCTTCTTTCCTTTTTCTGTTATTTTCTCTTCCATTGTCTTCTTCTCTTTCTTCCCTTCGAAGCCATAATACTTGGAGAATTATTTATCTATATTAATATAACATAAGACTATTTCATCAAACGAATAGAAGGTTTGATACACTAGCACCCATTGGAGACTTGGTTTAAACCCTTCAAATAAGTGATCAATCTTCCACTTCGTGCTTCATATGAAATTCATAGCATACCGTGCTAACCATGTAAAGGTACATTCATAATATTTAACATTTTCTTCCTCCTTTTCCTTTAAAATAAAGAAATTTATATTTATATCAGTTTTTTTATCATAAGGGAAGTATTTATATAATAATGTATCCTTAAATGTTCTCTATTACATGAGTTCTATTTCTTCTTCCTCTTTAGTATTCTGGATCAAAAACCAATATTGATACACATCACCATTGAGAAAATACACTAAAAGTTTAACATTTTCTTATTCACCACATCCTAATTCCATAAATATATTCTCTAAAGTCTTAATCCATTACTCAACCACCATTGTATTATTAGTCCCACTATATGATGGGGGCCTTTGTCACATAAATTGATCCAACATATGAGATTCTCATTGTGGAACATGTTACTCCATTTGGGCATGGTTATTTTTCATAACCTGATTAAGATGCGCTAATATAGCTATAATTTTCTCCATTCGAATACCAGCTATATTGGTTTACTTTGTAGGAAAATCTCTAATTTTTTTCACAAATATAGATACTGTTCTTACTTCCATGCAACATTTCTAAAAAATGTCACATTCTAGATTAGTTCATAAAATTATGAACTATGTATAATTATAAACATGGAATAAAACTTAACATAAAATAAAATTTTTATGCATATCTAATATCAAAATCATAAAGATGGTTTATTTGGGGTCATATTACTTTTAAATCCCTCATAATAGTTTGTAATGAGAATATGAATTATCCTAAGTGTATCCCCTAGGTGTATCAAACCAAACGCGAAGTAAGGCCCGTTGTTGTGTACTAGGTTATGCTTGAGTCAGGCCCAATGCACCTTGCCGAAATTGTTACCCCTAGGTACATCTATTCCAGAATCACATCCGGTTTTATTGTAAATATAGGTATGTACTTCTAGGAATACCCACAAAATTCCAACCTTAAAAAATTCTAGGATGTTATTTTATACATATCCTCAAAGTCTAGTATAGGGTTTTGTTACCCAATCTATGTTTTCAAAATCTAGTTTCCAAGGTTGATTCTAAACTTCCTCTGATACCAACTGTAATGAACTGAACCTAGAATCCAAGAGATGATGCATTATTATATTATATTGGCATGATTACAAGGAATAAAATTTTAAAGGACCAATCAGTTTAGTATTTTTGGAAGACCGAATTACATACATGATATCTATATTACATTGGGAATTAGAAAATAAAAAATAATACATAATAAAATGAAATAAAATGCATCCTTGAAAGCTTATTCAAAGTTTTATTCTTTATAAATTGGGTAAATTAAATAAAATAAGGGTAATCTCAAATGCTCAATAAGGGTAAGTAAAGTGAAAATAATAATGAATAATGAGAATAAATTAACATGGAAAGGTAAATAACTGATAACACATGCCATTGAAATAACTGGATAAGGTATAATCAATATAGAAAGGCAATAAACTAAAAAATAATTCAGTTTAATTAATAAAATGAGAATGAAATTCATCCATATATTTTATCATATGAAAACCTTATGGATAATAATAATGATAACTAATATATTAATGAAGGAAATGCTTAATTATTGGATGTCATGTCTTAGATACATAAAAAACTATACTATCAAGATATATCCTCCAAAAAGTTTAAAACTACATATAGAAACCTGTTTAATTTCCTCAAATTATTCATCTCATGAGAACTTGTCGATGTATCGAGGGGCTATATAATTCTAGGCCCCACCTGTCACTCTATGTCCAAAGCATTCTTTATAATGAGTAATCAAATTTATTAACAAAAAACACGCCTTATCAAATATTTATATTGAATAAGCAATAAATATTTATCAATAATTACTTAGTGTAGGATAAATAATAATAAGGGTTGTTGATGTTGATGAACATAGATACCATTTAAAGATCATTAAAACATTCCTGAGGAAAATAATCTTTAAACATTCCAACCTATCCCATACCACTTTGAAACATTTGAATAATAATTCAACATGAATTAAATGAAAATTATAATATCACGAGAATAAGTATATTCATGATATGACATGTAAAAGGGTATTATATACATGATATAAAAGTGAATTGGTGCATAACATAAAAAATAAGCCTCAATGGAATGTAAATTGAGACGAAATCCCTTACCTTGAGTTTCCGTTTAGGTGAACGCCATTAAAAATACTATATAATGGTTTTAATAATGTTAATAAATTATTAAAGATCCATATTAATATCTATTATATCATATATTTTCCTCTTATAATATCTTATTACCCATTTATTAGTAATGATTAATTATTTTCACTATTTAAGGTGTTAATTTCCTAGTTTCTCAAGTAAGTTTTGACTTGTTATTTGTTGTTCGTATTACATAGATCATGATTTTATCATATAAATAATGTAAACCATTATTTAATTATCATATATATTCCATATATATGTATTTATAATAATCCATAATATTTTGAGATAATAAATTAAATGTGCTATTCATGGAGACAGTAGGCCGTACATACACATGAGCCCTAATTTTATTTCTTTGTCACATTAAAAGAATGAAAATTAAATTTTATATATGTATATTATAATTAAATTATCATATTTGTCACGAACCAACCCAGGTCAACCCTGAACCGGTCACCCGAGCCGATCCGCGACATGACCCGAGAGGCGTTCCCGATCCTCCCGGGCTGGCGACAAGCACCAGGGCATCAACAGTGAGCAAGTGGGAACGATTTCGCCCAGTAAAAATAAATAATTAGAGCAGCAGAAAATAAACAGAGTAAAGTAACTAACAAGAACAAAAGAAAATAAAACTAACCGAAAGAGACAACCACTATCTCCGTGTGACCTCGCGGGTCACTCTCCAACTCACGACCAAACGTCACCCAAGGCGAACGCACCCAAGTTGTAACCTGCACAAACACAAAAAACAGAAAAGCACTATAGGCGTGAGTATTAAAACTCAGTAGGCTAGCCCGATATCTATTCCCAATGCACTACCTTTAAAAGAAGAATTTACCAATTACAGGTTTGAACTAAATATACAAAATATTGGTTTTCACACACACGCACACTTTAATTTCTAAAACAAGTATCAGTCCATTGCCCTTTATAATTTTAAAACAAGTTTGATGTTTGAACGGAATAGGCATATTTCTTTTCAAATCATTTTCTGCGAACCATTTAGAAATACAAACTTCAGTTATTAGCCAAAAAAAAAAAACCACACATAATACACAACACACACCAAGGGCAATGGAAAAAGGGGTACACGAGGGTCTGCGATCGAACTAGACCTCTCAACCGTCCACCATATATAAAAAGAACACTAAAAGAAACATGGGTCGAACCTAGGAGATCGTGAACAATCCAGAACGTACTATACATCTGACTCATCCCGAAGGCATGCCCTAACTCGATGACGTCATAACGCCCTAACGCCCGGCATAACCCTGCATGGCCTAACCGAGGGGCCCAATCCCCATAGCAGCAATAATTCAGTATTCCCCTGCTATGGGGCCACTAGCCAGTGCGTAATCTAAACTAGTGCAGCAATCGTTCTCAGAAAATTCACTCAATATGCCAGGTTCCCATGTCATCACAAGCAATAAAAAGGGGGTGCGTCACAATGTAAAACAATCAGTCACGATGCACAAACATCACATAAAGCTCACAAAAACAACTCACACCAAATATCACCCCCGAGTGGGTTTTCCAAAATAATCTATTTTTATTAAAGTGCCAAACGGGTCTTCGCCAATTTTAAAGTAAAACTTCATTTCTCAAAAAGCTCAAAACACTAGTTCAGAAGAAGTCATTTATCTTTAAATCTAGAAGTACATTTGAAATGCCGTGAATTATGTTTTAAGGCCAAACATGCATTCTTTGAAAACTGGGTGTCCGCCCGTCAAGAAAATATTTCAAGAGACGTGTATAAAATAAACGGCTCTTTTTTACATTGAACAATCATTTAAAAATTTATTATCTTATATTATTTATCATTCATTAAAATTAATAAAACGACAAGCAATTAATAAATTCTCAATTTAAAAGTAAGTGCAGTGGGGGACCTACCTCAAGACCAAGGCGTGACGACGACGCAAGCTCAGAAACCAGGCACGACGACGGCGCTCACGTGGAAACAAGCGCGACGACGGCGCTCACTCGGAAGCAGGCGAGACGACGACGCTCACTCGGAGACAGGCGCGACGTCGACGCAACCTCCGAAACAAACCGCGGTGATGGCGCTCACTCAGAAACACCCCGCGCGGGTCCTAGAAAGTCAAACCGACCCAAAAACATTTAATTAATAAAAATTCTAATTCAAACAGGGTATATATATATATATCGAATAAAAAAATATCAAAAGGAGCATCAAATAAAAGGGTATACCCATCGGGGGGCTGAGACAAGATACGGGCCGCCGGAGGGCGTCGCGCCGGAACATCGGAAGGCGTGCAGCTGGACGCAGTCCGACCAGGGGTTGCGGCAAGGGCCTCCGGACAGCCGCGATGCGAGGCAGCCGATGGGAAGGGTTTGCGACCAGTCGGAGAGCACGCGACGGGTCGAAAGGCACACGACAGGAGGGTACGAGCTGGTCGGGGTTGAGCGACGGCTGATAAGAGGTATCGCTAGTCAGAGACGGCGGTCGAAGGGTGCAGGGTAGCCCAAGGCGGACAGCGGCTGGAGAGGACACAAAAGGAGGGCTGCGGTGATCAGAAGTGGAGGGTTGCTGGCTGCCGATTGGCTGGAGCAGGGAGGTCCAAGGAGGGCAGGTCGTCGGCGGGCTGCTCTAACGCAGCAAGGGGACGGGTAGTGGGTGAGCAGGACGCATAAGCAGGGGGTTGCAGAGGGCGCACAACGGGGCCACTGGCAGAGCGGGCAGGCTGCAAGCACGGAGGCCGGACAAGAGGGATGGCAGGCTGCTGGCACGCAGCTGGGGCGAGGTGTGGCTGGCGATGCGGACTAAGAGTGAGCCGGACAGGGAGCCGAGGTGGTTGGGTGTCGCATACAAGAATCCAGGAGCTAGATCACGATCTGCAGGAGGGATAGCAGGCAGGAGGTGAGCAGGGAGGACGATGTGCAGCACTAGGAGTAGGAGAGGGTGTCGGGTCGCATGCCCGGCTGCTGTGCGGCGGAAGCAGGAGACGCCCGCGGACAAGGGTGGTTGGGCGCTGCAGAGGTGCGGTGGAGAGGTTTTGGCAGAGGTGCTGCGGATCGGGCGAGCCGAGGGTGCCACGGCTGTCATGAGAGGGAGCAGGAGGCAGGTTGTAGGCGCGCTGGAGAGGGACAGAAAACAATAGCAGGGGTCGGCCGGGGAAGTTGCTGTAGGAGGAGAACCGGGTGGGGGTGCTGTACGCGGACGACGGGCAGCAGGGGCGGCGTGGTGTTGGGGGGTCGGGTTACTCCCATGTCGCAAGGGCTGGCTGCTGGTGCGCGGGAGGCTGCTGCGGTATGAGGGGCGCACATGCAGGGAGGCTGAGGGAGGAGCCGGGGCCTAGGGGTGGTGTTGCGCAAGGCAGGAGGCGGAGGGGAGAACCAGAGGAGGGGTTTCGGTCGCTGGGCTACTGTGCGGGAAGTGGATAAGGGAGCGCTGGACAGGGAGGGCAGCCCGGCTGGCCGGCGAGCAGGGCAGTGAGGCTGGCGGAGGAAAGGTGCTAGCGGAGCGAGCAGGATGCAGGTGGGGAGAAGAGAAGAGAAAAAAAAGAAGAAGAATAGAGGCAGGGGAGCCGGCTGCAGGAGAAGTTCAGCAGGGAGCGGGTCGCGCGGGAGAAGAAGAGGGGAAATAGTGGAGCGGGGGGACACCCGCGTGGAAATAACAAAGGAGAAAAAAGAAGAATAAATAAGAAGAAAGAAGAAGAAAAAAAAAAGTAAAAGTAAACAATGATAAATAATAATAATAATTTGACTAATAATAGTAATAATCTTATTAAGAATAATCATAATAATCTTAATAATAATCTTAATAATAACAATATTATAAATTATTGTTATTATTATTATTGAACATCTTATGAAACTATTTCAAATTTAATTTATTCATTTAAATTTTATTATTTATTTAATCGGTTGAGCAACCGGGCACTCACCAGGTCTGAACACATGATCGGACGGAATGCGTGGTGACCGCGCACCACCCCAGACCGAATGCGCAGCGACCGCTAGCAGTGCGGTGACTGCGCACTGGCCCGAAACCCACCGAAAACATCAACGCTTCAACGAAAATACAAACTTGGACCCGCCGCAACTCTGCCCAAAGTCGCAGGACCAAGAAAATAGTTAAAACATGAGCATCCGTGGTCGGGGTGTGACAATTCTCCCCACCACAGTCACTTTCTGCCCCCAGAAAGTCACCAAGACAACAGTTGACACAACATAATTTCATTCCTAGACAAAAATCATAGAGAACCGAGAGCTTCAGGGTGACCATTCCCAACAAACGTCACACCCGAACAATTCAAGAAAAACCACCACCCGAGATTGAGGGGAGAACATAAGAGGGTTCTCCCCACCACAAGAATTTACTAATACAGAAACCATTGAAACCTGAACAAACAACCCCTGAGTGGTGGGCAATATGGGAACTCCCAAACCAAACTCATTCATTTTTCCCACATGTACCGAACAACACACCTGAGACTTGATAAAAATCTTGTCACGGAACAATCCAGCAACTTGAGGATGAGAAATTAACTCAACACCTCCCATCAACTTTACAAAACGAACATTACCCTATTGAACACAGCTAGGACCAACTCAAAGACAGAACATGTCCATTTATTCATGGGCTCACACCATTCAAAGAGACCAAACAACTTAAAAACCACACTGAGAGCAGATAAGACCGCTTGGATTGTGGGAGAATGCACTCCTCATGCCACCACAACAAGGATAAGATTACGACAGTGATGAGAATAGAAGAAGGAAACTTTGGATATTTCCCCATTCCGAAGCCGAAGACATTATCTGGACCGAGGTTCCACACACCCTCAGCAATTCCTGACTGCGCGCGAGCTTTACCCCGAGACCTGTGGTTGGGGACCTGATGGCTGAAGCATCTCCTGCCTCGCAGTCAGGCATTTTCATCTCCTGGTTTCTAACTCCTTCTGTTCGGTGATTCCAACAACCACGATGGTCGTACATTTTCAAAGGTATGCAACAGGATGACTTAGAATGTCCGGGCAGGCCATACTGGTGGCGCACAAGAGAGCGGTCCGACGAACTAGGAGCCGGTACTGACGATGATAGTTTCTTGGGGACAGGTTCCACCGGCCCGCACTCTTTTCCAGATTAGGAACCTTCGTGGAAGCTGACTACCGTTAATCACACCCAAAACTCTAATGACAATGAGACATTTCATCTTTAATAACCCAGAACTGAACCCTAAAACAACTCTAGGGTGGTACGAACCTTAACTACCCTGGGAGTTCCCAACAACCTGAAGACACACTATCTTTCAGAACTATACAACTACCTCTAATAGACTTCGACTACCTCGATAAGCAAGAAACACACAAAAGGAACTGAGAACTGAGAATAACTTATTGACAACTTTGGGAGGCTTTCTGGGCGGCATACTCATGACTATCACGAAAAACACCATCGAAACCGGCATCAAGCCAAAACTCAATCAAATCAACAACACAAGCTAATGAAAATAGGCCCATAATCCAAACATATACAACACAAGGAGAAATCACTTTTTGAAAACCGTTATTTCTTTAAAATTTTCAAAGCTCACCTATGGCACTTTATGAACCGTCGCACGTGCATTCATTCAATCCCGCTCACATCATCTGTAAACAAGTGCCCCCACGCACTTTCCATACCCACGCACGTGTGATCCTACATAAGGAATGCCAAGGATCAAACACTTCTTTTACTTACCAAATCCAAACACATACCAAGTTTTTTTTCCAAACCGATACACCTTCTCTTTAAAAACCCACTATAGTAATTTCAAAAACAATTTGGAAGAAACACTTTTCCAAAAAAAAAACAATTTCACTTTTAACGCACACTCAAATCAACTGAGAATAAAACAAAAAAGTAGTAATAACCCACTGGAATGAGAAACTAGTGCATATGTCTGACCCAGCGACATGGTGGTGAGCCATGCCCCAGGTAAAGCATAGCACTAAGAGGACCTTGAGCCGGACACTTGGACTCCACATGGGTCACCACCCCATGTGAGTCCGCAAAGTGAACCGATTCGCCTCCATTTTCATCCCTCAATCCAAATCAACCAAAGAAAAAAAAAGACTCAAATCCCGGACTAACCCTGGTAACTCAGGTCTTGTCACAAGTGGTGGTGATCAGGCACCGACCCGTAACCTACCTCCTGAGCTCCGACAGTCCTAATCTCCTTCTACCAGACATCCCAAAATAACAAAGGGCGCTCTGAAAAGTGAGGTCCCCTAAGGGCCGACCTCCTCTGATACCATTTTGTCACGAACCAACCCAGGTCAACCCTGAACCGGTCACCCGAGCCGATCCGCGACATGACCCGAGAGGCGTTCCCGATCCTCCCGGGCTGGCGACAAGCACCAGGGCATCAACAGTGAGCAAGTGGGAACGATTTCGCCCAGTAAAAATAAATAATTAGAGCAGTAGAAAATAAACAGAGTAAAGTAACTAACAAGAACAAAAGAAAATAAAACTAACCGAAAGAGACAACCACTATCTCCGTGTGACCTCGCGGGTCACTCTCCAACTCACGACCAAACGTCACCCAAGGCGAATGCACCCAAGTTGTAACCTGCACAAACACTAAAAATAGAAAATCACTATAGGCGTGAGTATTAAAACTCAGTAGGCTAGCCCGATATCTATTCCCAATGCACTACCTTTAAAAGAAGAATTTACCAATTACAGGTTTGAACTAAATATACAAAATATTGGTTTTCACACACACGCACACTTTAATTTCTAAAACAAGTATCAGTCCATTGCCCTTTATAATTTTAAAACAAGTTTGATGTTTGAACGGAATAGGCATATTTCTTTTCAAATCATTTTCTGCGAACCATTTAGAAATACAAACTTCAGTTATTAGCCAAAAAAAAAAACCACACATAATACACAACACACACCAAGGGCAATGGAAAAAGGGGTACACGGGGGTCTGCGATCGAACTAGACCTCTCAACCGTCCACCATATATAAAAAGAACACTAAAAGAAACATGGGTCGAACCTAGGAGATCGTGAACAATCCAGAACGTACTATACATCTGACTCATCCTGAAGGCATGCCCTAACTCGATGACGTCATAACGCCCTAACGCCCGGCATAACCCTGCATGGCCTAACCGAGGGGCCCAATCCCCATAGCAGCAATAACTCAGTATTACCCTGCTATGGGGCCACTAGCCAGTGCGTAATCTAAACTAGTGCAGCAATCGTTCTCAGAAAATTCACTCAATATGCCAGGTTCCCATGTCATCACAAGCAATAAAAAGGGGGTGCGTCACAATGTAAAACAATCAGTCACGATGCACAAACATCACATAAAGCTCACAAAAACAACTCACACCAAATATCACCCCCGAGTGGGTTTTCCAAAATAATCTATTTTTATTAAAGTGCCAAACGGGTCTTCGCCAATTTTAAAGTAAAACTTCATTTCTCAAAAAGCTCAAAACACTAGTTCAGAAGAAGTCATTTATCTTTAAATCTAGAAGTACATTTGAAATGCCGTGAATTATGTTTTAAGGCCAAACATGCATTCTTTCAAAACTGGGTGTCCGCCCGTCAAGAAAATATTTCAAGAGACGTGTATAAAATAAACGGCTCTTTTTTACATTGAACAATCATTTAAAAATTTATTATCTTATATTATTTATCATTCATTAAAATTAATAAAACGACAAGCAATTAATAAATTCTCAATTTAAAAGTAAGTGCAATGGGGGACCTACCTCAAGACCAAGGCGTGACGACGACGCAAGCTCAGAAACCAGGCACGACGACGGCGCTCACGTGGAAACAAGCGCGACGACGGCGCTCACTCGGAAGCAGGCGAGACGACGACGCTCACTCGGAGACAGGCGCGACGTCGACGCAACCTCTGAAACAAACCGCGGTGATGGCGCTCACTCAGAAACACCCCGCGCGGGTCCTAGAAAGTCAAACCGACCCAAAAACATTTAATTAATAAAAATTCTAATTCAAACAGGGTATATATATATATATCGAATAAAAAAAATATCAAAAGGAGCATCAAATAAAAGGGTATACCCATCGGGGGGCTGAGACAAGATACGGGCCGCCGGAGGGCGTCGCACCGGAACAACGGAAGGCGTGCAGCTGGACGCAGTCCGACCAGGGGTTGCGGCAAGGGCCTCCGGACAGCCGCGATGCGAGGTAGCCGATGGGAAGGGTTTGCGACCAGTCGGAGAGCACGGGACGGGTCGAAAGGCACACGACAGGAGGGTACGAGCTGGTCGGGGTTGAGCGACGGCTGAGAAGAGGTCTCGCTAGTCAGAGACGGCGGTCGAAGGGTGCAGGGTAGCCCAAGGCGGACAGCGGCTGGAGAGGACACAAAAGGAGGGCCGCGGTGATCAGAAGTGGAGGGTTGCTGGCTGCCGATTGGCTGGAGCAGGGAGGTCCAAGGAGGGCAGGTCGTCGGCGGGCTGCTCTAACGCAGCAAGGGGACGGGTAGTGGGTGAGCAGGACGCATAAGCAGGGGGTTGCAGAGGGCGCACAACGGGGCCACTGGCGGAGCGGGCAGGCTGCAAGCACGGAGGCCGGACAAGAGGGATGGCAGGCTGCTGGCACGCGGCTGGGGCGAGGTGTGGCTGGCGATGCGGACTAAGAGTGAGCCGGACAGGGAGCCGAGGTGGTTGGGTGTCGCATACAAGAATCCAGGAGCTAGATCACGATCTGCAGGAGGGATAGCAGGCAGGAGGTGAGCAGGGAGGACGATGTGCAGCACCAGGAGTAGGAGAGGGTGTCGGGTCGCATGCCCAACTGCTGTGCGGCGGAAGCAGGAGACGCCCGCGGACAAGGGTGGTTGGGCGCTGCAGAGGTGCGGTGGAGAGGTTTTGGCAGAGGTGCTGCGGATCGGGCGAGCCGAGGGTGCCGCGGCTGTCATGAGAGGGAGCAGGAGGCAGGTTGTAGGCGCGCTGGAGAGGGACAGAAAACAATAGCAGGGGTCGGCCGGGGAAGTTGCTGTAGGAGGAGAACCGGGTAGGGGTGCTGTACGCGGACGACGGGCAGCAGGGGCGGCGTGGTGTTGGGGGGTCGGGTTACTCCCATGTCGCAAGGGCTGGCTGCTGGTGCGCGGGAGGCTGCTGCGGTATGAGGGGCGCACATGCAGGGAGGCTGAGGGAGGAGCCGGGGCCTAGGGGTGGTGTTGCGCAAGGCAGGAGGCGGAGGGGAGAACCAGAGGAGGGGTTTCGGTCGCTGGGCTACTGTGCGGGAAGTGGATAAGGGAGCGCTGGACAGGGAGGGCAGCCCGGCTGGCCGGCGAGCAGGGCAGTGAGGCTGGCGGAGGAAAGGTGCTAGCGGAGCGAGCAGGATGCAGGTGGGGAGAAGAGAAGAGAAAAAAAAGAAGAAGAATAGAGGCAGGGGAGCCGGCTGCAGGAGAAGTTCAGCAGGGAGCGGGTCGCGCGGGAGAAGAAGAGGGGAAATAGTGGAGTGGGGGGACACCCGCGTGGAAATAACAAAGGAGAAAAAAGAAGAATAAATAAGAAGAAAGAAGAAGAAAAAAAAAAGTAAAAGTAAGCAATGATAAATAATAATAATAATTTGACTAATAATAGTAATAATCTTATTAAGAATAATCATAATAATCTTAATAATAATCTTAATAATAACAATATTATAAATTATTTTTATTATTATTATTGAACATCTTATGAAACTATTTCAAATTTAATTTATTCATTTAAATTTTATTATTTATTTAATCGGTTGAGAAACCGGGCACTCACCAGGTCTGAACACATGATCGGACGGAATGCGTGGTGACCGCGCACCACCCCGGACCGAATGCGCAGCGACCGCTAGCAGTGCGGTGACTGCGCACTGGCCCGAAACCCACCGAAAACATCAACGCTTCAACGAAAATACAAACTTGGACCCGCCGCAACTCTGCCCAAAGTCGCAGGACCAAGAAAATAGCTAAAACATGAGCATCCGTGGTCGGGGTGTGACAATATTTATGTAATATATGTCACATATTTTTATTAAAACCATACTTTATACATTCCTTGTATAGCATGAACGGATCACATCACTTTGAGGAGGCAGTAGTCCACACTCCCACAATAGATGTTATCATATTCCCATAAAATGGAAAAAATAAAGGTATGTGTTATATAATAATTAAATAAACATAAATTAATTATAAATATAATAATTATCATATGTAAATATATTTTCCATCATATTTCTCAACCATGAAAGGTGGTAAAGTAAAAATGAACGACATCGTTTTGTGAGGATATAGTTCACCATACACACGAATGGTAAGTTCATTACCCATTTGATAGATGTGTATGTAAGTGTAGGAAGAGAAATTAATTTAAAAACATATAAATATATTTATGATACTTATATTATTATTTAATCATTGAATAATAATATTTAAGGAGGTGTAGAATGAAAATAAAATAAAAATAGCTTGAGGAAGGATGTTACCTCTTCTTTGGGTAACTCCTTTTGGTTTGAAAAAAAGGGATTACTTGGATGGATTTATAATAAAATGTAGGATTATAGGTTTAGGGGAGGGATTTTGGAATCTTATTTGATCATATTTTGGGTGAGACAAATTGATTTAGATGTGTGATGAAGTGGGAGGGGTGAGTGCCTTTTTATAGTGGAGGAGTGACATTCTTGTCAATTTTTAGAAAGGGAATTACACCCATGTTTTTTCAATTGAAAGTGGATAAAATAATGGTAAAATTATATAAATGGAGTATAGGGTCTAAATATTGTTATACAATGGATTTTGGATAATTTTATAGGTCAGTTTGGTCCTTAAGTTTAAGGTTTATTCTCTTGTTAAGCTAATTTTCCTCTTAATCAATATAATTAATTTTAATCACTTTCACTAATATATTTGCTCAAAAAATAAGATTAAATTATTATAAATTATAAATTATTATTATTAAAAATATTAAATCCATTTTATAAAATTCAAATACCAGAAGTGGTAGAAATTAATTTAAAATTAATCCCTTAGACGGGACACCAATGTGAGTTTTTAAAGTAAAAATGTTCAAAAGTTTTCTTTATTTTTATATCTAATTTAAAAGTGAAATTTATTATAATGACATAAATTGAATAAATAAATGTAAAATTGATATAATTAATATTTAAAACAAATAAAAATGTAATTTATACTTATAAATAAATTAGACAAAACAAAGTTTTGAATTAAAATTCAGTATTTTCACTGTTCATCAAAAAATGAAACTTCCCAGAAAAATACCAAAAATTTACCCTAACCTAATTTTTACATTTCGATTTAAAAAAGAAGTTTATTTTTTCATATTAAATTCATAAATTTTAAAAATTTATATTTAAAGTAGGTGCGCCATTAAAGGCGGTAAAATTATCTTTATAAATATATAGGTTTTTATGCCTAATATTGGGTTTGTTCTTATCTTATGCTTATCAAATCTATTGGATGAATTTAAAAAATATTTGGTTGAATATATAATATATATATTACATTAATATAACTCAATAATAATAATTATTTTAATTTTTTAGGATAAAATGACTTTGTGAGCATAAAAATAGTTTTTTTATATAAAAATTCCCTTTATATGAAATAGGTTCTTAAATTAATTTATAATTAATTTGTAATAATTAATTAAACCATATATTTTCATAAGTTAGTTAATCCTATTTATAAACATCAATTTAAAAGCTAGGTTTTATCTTATTATATTAAATAATAATTTTTTAATAATATATTATTGGTCTTGTGTGTTACGCAAGCCATCAAGGAAAACCAATATTTCATGTAACACAAGATAACTTAAATGATTTGTGTAGAGAAATATAAAAATTATATTGGGTATAATATAACTTAAATTGGTGATTTTTATAAATAAATCTATGAAAAAAATTAAATTTATTAAAAAAGGAAAATATTGTAATGTTTTGGGGTGTTACATTCTCCACACCTTAAATAAAATGCATCCTCATAATTAGAAATTGATCTCAATAATCAAAGGATTGATATTTTAAAATAAAATATTGTAGAAAATATCACATCATAAATAGGGTTAATAACACTTATTATTAGCAAGAGATAAAGGGAAGTATAATAGTCCTGTAATTATGTTACCTAGTAGGAGAAAACAAGTGGGAAATGGAAATATGGATAAAAAAGAAAAATATAACAGTCAAGTTCTGATGGAGAGTGATAGAGAACATGTTCAGTTGAAAGTTGATAATCACAAAGCCATAAAAAATGTTATGAAAAATGTCATTGATATCATAAAAAATGATTATAATAGGGAATTTGTTTTGTTTCAATCCCATTTTTCCTATAGTTGAGGAATTATTTCACACTCTAAGAATATAAGAAAATATAAATTTCTATAAACATAATATTTTAATTTTATTACACCGCGAACTATATCTACTTGATCACTTAACACAAGATGATTAATATAGTGTAGTAATACATTAATCTCTAAAACCTCATTCAAATACCAACTTAACCTATTTCAAAAATAGTCAACATTTACAAACAATTATGATCCAACACTTTTAGAAATAAGGTCTATGAATTTCCAAAATTAACTTATCATTAGACTTCAATCAACTTAATGTTGCTCTTTAGTCATCACATACCAAATATGTGAACACCTTCATCATGTATTCTATTGAAATATGGTAATAGATTTAATTAACATAAAAATTTATTGGAAACATGAATTCTTTCTTATTACTTAAGTAAAACACATTTTATTGTTCATATTACATAAATCCAAAAGTGTTAAAAACTACATTAATGACAACATGAACTACTTAATCTAAATATCATTAATCAGTTCCAAGGTAGTAATCACTTATCCAAATCAATAATTTATTTATAAAAACAAAAATTCCTAAAAATTAGAAACATATTAAGGATTATATTCCTTCAACCATGTGTTTTACAAAAAGTTTAACTTTCTATTGAATTAATTTTTTTGGTACCATTCAACATATGATCTAAAATCTTTAATGAAAAATCAATATAATAAAATCATTATATATTTAATAACATCATAAATTGAATAAAATTACAACATATTTCTTGGATCCAAATACACAATAATATTAATCATTCCACTTATGACATATCAATATTATAAGCTATGAATTCTTTCGTTGGACTCTTCTGTGGTAGATCCCTCCAAAGCTTAGGAAATTTATTGGAATAGTGAACTATATCATTGTATTTTTAACATTGAATATACATTTTTTCCTTGTTATATTTGAATTATTTTTCTTAGTGACCATTTTATTAACACTTATAAAAAACTCCCAATCCTTTCAAGAATCTACCAGGGTGATTTTTTTTCATAGTTATCACATGTGGGAAAATCTTTATTTCCCTTATTTTCTTTATCCGTTGTTTGCTCTTACTTTATGTTATTATCTTGCTTCTATTTTAAGCTATAAGACTTGGATAATTATTTATATATCTTGATAGTACATAAAAAAATTTAATCATATGATAAAACATTTTGAGACACCATCACCCTTCGGAGACATGGCTTTATATAGTGACCCTTTTTTTTTCTTACATGACTATTACATCATTTTAAAGATAAATAATATAATGGTGTTATTAAACTAGGATTAAAAGGTTTAGTGTCTTATTAAAATTAGTACCACACATAAAATTTACATAATAAAACATAAAAATTATTTAATTCCTTATTTTTTAGCTTCTTAGTGCTCCTTATTTACTCATTAGTATAGGTAATCACATGAGGATATACATCAAAGAAAGGGGTGAGCTAAAAAGATCAGTTTGAGGATAGATAAAAATATGTATCAATATAACTTGGGTGAGAATAATAATAATCATCATAAAATATGCATTGAATCATAATCATAGTCATGAGAGGAATCATTACATAAAGTAATGGAATTTTTTAATGCATAAAAATGAAACATCATGTCTTAGTTTTCAAATACAACACATGGTTGCGAACAAAGCTAGCATCATGTTCATGCATAACATATGTGAATAATCATAAAAAAATCATTGTAAAAAAAATATAATCATGTTCATGAATATTTCACATTATCTAATGAGATAAATCACATTACCTAATTCATTGGAGCACTATATTATTCTAGTTTCACCAATCACATCATAACACTTACATAATCATTCATGCCACAACGAAACACATAAAAATGTTTTTCATAAAATGACCCATGGAAAGGAAATGGGATTCATAAGAATTTCATAAATCATACATTCGATAAAAAGTAATAACACACTTGGTATAATAATCATCGATCCTGAGAGAAAAAGAAACAATCTCTAGAGAAGTAAAAGGTATGTTCTTAGAAAGAAGAGTTATTTTGGAAAAATATTTTTTTTATCATAAAATAAGATTGGGAAGATATATATCCCTGAAAATAAAATGTAATAACAATGAAATTATTTTTTAGAAATATTAAAATAACATCCACACTAAACTTTGGAATAAAATAGGAACAAAAAAAAAAGAAAAAGAGTTGGGTTTGATAAATCCCCTTACCTTATGCCCAAATGATTTCTTCACTTTAATATCTAGAACAATAAAATTAGATTAATTAATTCATAAAAAAATATTATACATTTATTTTATTTATTATAATTTTATTATGTTTTTTATGACCATTATGATGTGTTATAGAGTTTAATTTTATCATTTGTGTGTGTTTATTTTCTTGGTTTTCATGATTGGTTCGTTTGTATATATATATGTATGGAAGATCATGTAAAATGAGAATAATTATCTAGAATTTAAATTAAATTTTATTAGTGAAATTAAAAAAGTTTATATTATTTTTCTTCTAGATATGAGGATGATTCATTAGGTAAAATGTTAATGATAACCGTTTAGATTAATTTGTCGATTTTTCGATCATCACGAACTAGTTTTGTTTTATTATTTAATATTATGTACATATGTTAGTTTTAGAACCTAAAAAAGGTTATATAAGAAAATTTTAAATATATTTTAACCATTCTAATGGTTTTAGGACTAGAATTTTAGGTGTTAAATTAAAATGAAAACTTTTCATCCTTGAAGGCGATAAATCAACACCTCATAGATGATGTTTTCATTTTTAGAATAAAAGGGAGAGTAGAAGAGGTTTGATGATGGATTATTACATTGACATAATAAAATTATAGTATATATAATATAATGGATTTATCATGATAATTTGATAAGGGTATGTGATGAGAGAATAATAAAATAAAATAAATTGAAAAGAAATTAAAAGAAAATGTAAAAGGATTTTTTCTCTTGAATTCTTCTCCTCGAGAACCTCCTTAGGGAAATTGGTTTTGGTTATTTGTTGAGAAAAATGATCCTATACATGTTGGAGGGACATTGTAAGATTATTTGACTAAAATTTGACAAGATTAAAGGCTCTGAAGGTGTGATGAGAATATGTGATGAGAGGTGGCATTTATAGGAGAGAAGAGGGGTGTTTTTTATTATTTTATTCATTATTTTATTATTGTGGCTCAATATTATCAATAGTTTGAATATTATCACAAAATATATTAAATAATTAATTATATTTTGATATTATGAGCTCATTCATAAATCATCTATGACTCAATAATTCATGTATTTGTTAAATACCATAAATTACAGTATTTCACTATTTACCAAGAATTCAAATATTTTAGAAAAATTAAAAAAATACACCCCAATAGTTTTTTAATCTGTAGAAATAAAAAATGAACTCTATTTTATGGAAATAATTTTCTAAATATGATAAATTTAATTTTAAAATAAAGTCACCATTTAATCGAAAAATTTATATTTTAAAATTATAATTGATTTTATGATACTTTAAAAAATTAATTAAGGCATCATAAAATTATCTTATAATCATAACAAAAAAATATTAATTTATGATTATATTTAATAAATATATATTTTATTTTAAATAATTATATTTATTATTCTATTGTAGTTAAATATTTATTGCTTAGAAAAACACTAACACTTAATTTATCATTTTTAAAACATTTATTTACTTATACCAATAAATAAATATATGATATTTTCATTCATTAGATACCTAAATTTTATTT
Source organism: Viscum album (assembly GCA_963277665.1). Classification (NCBI taxonomy): domain Eukaryota; kingdom Viridiplantae; phylum Streptophyta; class Magnoliopsida; order Santalales; family Viscaceae; genus Viscum; species Viscum album. Next base: position 2,037,549,553 of record OY728136.1, read on the forward strand.
ATAATTTTAGAGGTAAGGTAACTATTCTATTATCCAAAATACTATTCATAATGGCCAAATTTCTATTCTAATGATCAATTTACTATTTATTTAGCATAAGTTGCTTAACTTCTTAAAATACCTATTATTGCATTCATTATTAATTTATAAAGTTTGTATTGTGTTCTCTATATTATTTTATGTGATTTATACTATATGAAATACTTATAAGAAGTGAATTTCCATTGAAAAAACTTTGGGTTGTCACACTTAATCCCTTTAAATAAGTGATCAATATTGCACTCCGTGTTGCATATGAAATCCGTAGCATACCATGCTAACCTTGTAAAGGTAGATTCATACTCCACAATACTTTCTTCCACATTTTGATTTAAACTAAGTAACTTTATCTTCATATCTTTTTTTGGATCATGAGGGAAGTATTTATTAAAGAATGTGTCCTTAATTTTTCTCCATTCCATGAGTTTTATTTCTTCTTCCACCCTAGTATTCTCAATCAACGACCACCATTGATCTGCATCATGATTGAGAAAATACACTAAAAGTGTAATATTTTCATTTTCACCACATCCTAATTCCATAAACATCATCTCTAAATACTTAATCCATTTCTCAACTACCATTGGATCAGTAGTCCCACTATATAATGGTGGCCTCTATCACATAAAGTGATCCAACATAAGATATTATTGATGTAGAGCATGTTACTCCATTTAGGCAAAGTTATTTGTCATAACTTGATTAAACTATCATAATATATCCATAATTTGATCTGTTATAATACCAGTTGTATTGGTTTCCTTGGTAGGTAAATATCTACATTTTCCACAAGTAGTGATACCATTATTCCTTCTAGGTCCCATTTCCAAGCAATGGCACATACTGGATTAGTTCATAAAATTAAGGAATTTGTATAATTATAAATATGGAATAACAGTTAACATAAAAGGAAAAGTTTATGTGCCTCTAATCTCAAAATCATAAACATGGTTTTTTGGGGGAATATTTACTTTTAAATTCATCATAATGGTTTGTAAAGAGAATGTGAATTATCCTAAGAGTATCCAAAAGGAGTTTCAAACTAGGTGTACAATAAGGCCCATTTTCATATACCAGGATACACTCGAGTTAGGCTCGACAAACCTTGTCAGATTTGTTAACCCTAGTTAAATATATTCTAGAAAATCATCTTGTAGTTTCCATATAGGGATATTTTATTAGAAATACCCCCAAAATATCTACCTTACCAAAATTCTAGGATGTTATTCTATATATATCCTCAAATTCCAGTATAGGGTTACGTTCCCTAATCTATGCTTTCTAAATATAGTTTCCAAGGTTATTTATAAACTTAATTTGATACCAAATACAATGACCTAACTCTAGAATCTCGGAGTTGGTGCATTATTTTATTAAATTTTCATGATTATAAGGAATCAAATTATTAAGGAATAATCAATTTATTATTTTTGGAAAACCATATTACATACATGATACTAATATTAAATTGGAAATTAAAAATAAAACATGATATATAACAATGATAACTAAAATATATATGAAGGAAATAGTTAATTATTGGAAATCTTGTCTACGGTACATGGAAACATATAATTTCAAGATCTATCCTCCATACGGTTTAAAACTATAGGTAGAAACCTATTTAATTTGGCCAACTTATTCATCTCATGAGAACCCGTCGACACATCAAGGGGTTATATAAAGTCTAGGCTGCACCTGACATGGAATGTAAAAATCATTCCTCATATCATGTAATATAATTAACTAATAAATAATATGCATTATAAAATATCCATATGGAATAAATAATACATATTTATCAATAATTCCTCAGTGGAGGATAAATAACTATAAGGGTTGTTGATGCTAATGAATGGAAATACCATTGAAATATCATTAAAACATTATTGAGGAAAATAATCATTAAACATTAGAAAGTGTCCCATACCATGCCAAAACATTTGAATCATAATTCCCCATTAATTAAATTAAAATTATAATATTTTGAGAATAAATAGATTCATGATATATCATGTCAAATAGTCGTATATACACCATATAAAAGTGAATTGGTGCATAACAAAAAAATAAGTCTCAATGGAATTTAAATTGAGATAAAATCCCTTATCCAGAGTTTCCTTTTGGGTGAATATCATTTAACCTATTGTATAATGGTTTTAATAATTTTACCAACTTATTTTAAAACCATATTAATATTTATTATTGTCACAACCTGAACATATTGGAGCTCGGGCCGAAACTCCCCAAGACTGCCTCCAATAGGCTAGGGGTAGACGACTGGCTCTGAGTAGACATATCACACAGATGTGAGTCCTTTTCCTAATGGAAATATACTCATGAACCCAAAAAACACCTCAATTCAATAGTGTAGAGATATAAAAAGTTGTAAACTAAATGCATGTATACAACTACTCCAAACTAGAGTACAATACATGCAAGAAAATCCCGTGTAGGGGTGAGTATAAAAATACTCAGTAGGTTCCCCAAAAACCCCAAAATAAAATGTAGAAACTAAAAATAAACTGTTCACTCAACCTATCCAGAGGAAACCCACTCAAGAAAGAAACTCCATCTCAAACCATCCTCAACTATACATGATAAGTTAGCTTAGTCCACAATGGGTGTCAACCCAAATATGTGACAACACCACAAGGACTCCCAAAAATCACCTAGATATACTCATACCATTATCTAATTATCATGATGTTATAACATAATATAGAATTATAGGATTCTACGCAAATTGATAAAGGTAACACAAAACTAGTAGAACACACTCCATGAGCTTAGCCATCCCAAATGGCAACTGTCTGAGAGATACACTCCATTGGAAACATCTCACCCAATTTAGCTCTGGTTCCGAACACCATAGGTCCTTCTGTAACTACATTATACCTAGTAAAAGCTAATGAAAACCAAGCATAGGGACCTACAACTCGCCTATGACTCACAGTAAAGGGATTAATATCTCCTAAAAAACCCTCAAAACCTATATTATTATTTTATAGATTGGTCCGCAACTCAAACCATCAAGGGAGAACTAACTCCTAACTAGGTATCACATGTAATTAGTAGATGGGATATCTAATTATAACTATACTCAATATATTAGGGATATCCAACTATAATGGAGGACCCCCTACTCAATACTACTCATAGAAGAGAGATTACTACTCCATATGTGAGGACCCAAACCCTAGTATGATAGGGGAGCACCACTCAATGTCTAGAAGACCTGTACCCTAGTATGAAAAGGGACTACCACTATACCAGATCATTTTACTACGAGAGACCTACACCCTGACACCATCAGGGAGTACTGAACCCATGCTAAATGACTCAATACCTAGTATAACAGGGGAGTACCAACTCTAATGGAACAACAAGTATGGAGGAACCACTCCCTAGAACGATAGGGGAGTTTCAAATCCAAGGATAGAGGACCCACACCCTAACATAAGCGATCAGTACCAAATCTATCTATAAGTCACATATGTGGGAACCCACTCCCTAATCCATCATGGGAGTACAAACCCTAAAAAAACTACCCAAAGGTAAATGAACCTGTGCACATGATGTGGGGAGTCCCATCTCTACAAAAGTAGAGAGGTAAGGGAGACTCGTGCCCTGATGCCATAGGGGAGTACCAGTATTATCATCTCTTTTTATGAACCACACTGATCTACTAGCCCAAAGAATCATGGGGACCCACATCCTAAAGTGAAAGAGAAGCGTACCTACCCTGAAGTCAACCCAATGATACACCCCAATCACTACCCAAGGTTAGGCACCACTACACAAGATTCATTATTGAAGAATTTCACTTAGTATCTCATGGGCTGAAACAGAGGCCACAATCATTTTCTAAGTGAAACAATACTTAGGATAGGCTACCCACAAGCCTAAATCCGAGTTTTAGATAAGGAGATACAGAATAGGTTAGATCTCAAGAATATCTCAAAGGAGTACATGGTGTGCACTATGGTCCACATGACATGTGAACCCACCTGAGCACCAAGAAGTGTATCTTTTATACACAGTTTTCTAACCCATGTAGGGGTACATGACATGTATGGACTATAAATGATGTGTTCCGCTTCACCCATCCCCTAGAAATGCTCCTCTCCTACATGACCTGACAAGCTGTTCCCCTTACATGTTGAGAATCCCATACTACACAAGATGTTCAGGATAAACGAACACCTAACTATGTAGTTTTTATATGCCCTTTTCTAAGATCCTGTGTACATGTAACATGGACTTATATTTGTACATGACCATGTACTTTTAAAAGGATAGCCTATCCATGTCCTCAGGACACAGAACATGGGGTCACTACACGGTGTGTAACTCTAGTACACGACGTGTAGACCACAAAAGTTATTCCCCAAATAGGAAGATATAAACAGCATGTAAACTAGACTATACGCCATATATATGGTAATTTTAGTTGGTAATTGCCTTTGAATTAGCCCAATTCACCCTGGTTTACCCTGAAACCTATGAATCAACCTAGAACTGATCTATAGCATTCATAATAGAGCTCTAAAAACCATAAAAAAGGAAAAAGGGTATCGAGATCAAAACTCAAAACTTCCTTCCCAATGGATGAAATACTGAAGATTCAAGTATATAATGATGCCTGAATCATACTGCACCTCGATCTAATGATGATCAATGCCAAGAACTGAGATCGGTAACACCTCATTTCATTGATTTGGCTCTGTTTTCATCCATAAATGAGGATAGGAGAGGAGTATCTCTCCTTTGGTTGTGCACACCCAATGTGAGGGGGAGGGGGATTTAGGTTATAAAATTAATTAAATTTTCATTTAATTAATAATTCCACCTCATAATGCCCTGTCAACTCACCTATAACCAAAAATCCCAGTGAAGAAAACTTTATGTCATTCCTAGGGTAAACACGATGTTATGATCTCAACCATAGTCTCAAAAATATGATATGTAATTTTCTCAAGAGTTATTCCACGTTTCAATAGAAACTTCATGAATGTGACAAAATATATTTAATATTTTTAAAATCACTGCATGGAATCTCTCTAGGAATCAGAATCCCATGTCAAATCATCTCCTGACTTTAGAAATATTCTTAGGAATATTCCAATGTCTTATAGGCCAAACACAAGTCTCCACATTATCCCCACCTTCAGGGATTTTTATCCCCAAAAAGTGAAATCATAGGCATGAGGGGAGAAGCTGAGCTCTCTACTAGAATTCCCATGCCAGTGATCTCACTAGGGGTTCCTCTACTACTTCCAAGCACACATTCAGTGGAACCACCCAAGACAAACCACTCTCACATCTAGCTCTAACTAGGACAACATAGTTAAATAGATCGGTACATGTATCCTAAACTGTGATAGGTGGAAAATCAATAATCACTAAACCCCACAGTTCACATCCACCCATGGATGAACTGCACTACAACCTCCTAAAGCATCTTTCATTCAAGGTTGACACTGAGCATGTGAGGGTACCAATATAAAATGAAAGAGAGTAGAACCATCCAACCTTGAGAAGCTATACAAGGAAAGCACATCGCATACCCCACACATATTCTTCTCTTGTGGAAGGAGAGTTACCCAAAACAGAAACACTTCCACAACTACTAATGGAATCCCAACTGAGTATAGATGGTAATAAACTTGTACACACAATGAAAAAATCATAGGTTCTAACTCTTCCACTAAGAAATGGTTCAAAGAAAGGATCTCACTTCATAAGGGCTTCTAAGAAAATAGGGTCAAGAAGAAAAAATCCACTAGAAATGTTAGGACCTTCTCCAAAAATCCAAAACAAAACCTCACACCGAACACACAAGTATAAGGAACTCATCTACCACACCTTGAAACTATAAGATTTGGGTGGAATTAAATTTACTGTATGGTTTTTATCGCATCACAAAAACACTTCTTGGTGGGGAAAACATCCCTCTTTCTCGTGATTCCAAAGCTACACCAAACCATGCCACATCCTCGTTGAGTGTCTCACATAAAAAGATGATGCCAAGATCATGAGGGAACTATCAAACAAAAAAGGGCTACCCAAACACTAAAAGTAGGTCTTATCGATCCCTCTTTCCATGAACCACCAACACATCACCTGACCATAAGCACACAATCCAAAGGGACTCATCCAACACACCTTGATACTATCCACATTGGGTGGCACTGACTTTACCTTACTCTTTTACTCACATAAAAAAACACATCATGGTGGGGGAAGGAACCCTCTTCCTATTTCATTGAAAGCCACATTGAACAATAACAACAAAATGTTACACCAACACCCTGTATCAACTATATAGATTCTAGGTCAATGGAATATATGGCCTACAAATATCCTCACCCACATTCTCCAAATCCCTAAGCTTGGTGTGGACCACCTGGGGGTGGTGGTGAAAACAACTCGAACCGCCTTCCACCAACAACTGCTCTACCAACTACTCCGCCGCATCCTCCATATTGTAGAACTCCCTAATAAAAATTCTTCTTTTATTAAGGATGACCATGGACCATATAATTATTAGTATCATGAGGGGTCCTATGATATTTAGTAAGATATCCCAGACCATTTCAAGTGGAACTGCACCACTCATGATGCTGACCTGATACCCACCACAGCTCCTGCCCCACATTCCCACACGACTGAGTCTTGGAATGGGTATGCCTCCTATGTTGTAGTACTATTATCTACAATTTTTATGATTTTATAGATGCTTTAGCCTCATTACCACCACAATAATAAAAATCTACCTGTACCTCCACCAAGAAGATCTCTACAACTAGATCTCACTTTAGTATCCCAACATTAGAGGGAAGACACAAGGAGACCACACCTACTGTGACGTCTCTGCAGAGACTCTGCTCAAAGATCTGAGCTTTGAATAATGGGTCTTTAACCACATCCATATAGTAAAATGATAGGTCTTTGAACCTCACCGAAAACTCCACCACAATCATGCTACCTTACTGAAGCTGCAGAAGCTCCTAGATATGCACTAATTTCAACATGGTTGGTTAAAACTATTCCCTGAAGAGTTTTTAAAACTCCACCAATGTGAGAATATCCTCATCTTGAGACTGTATCACTAAACCCCATCATAATATAGCTAAACCCTATATAAGGATCAACTTTGGGACCAACAACTGATCAGGAGGTGTCCTCACTAGGTGGAAAACATGCAAGACCACCTCGAGCCAGTCGTCATCTACCTAAACATTTGGATCACCACAAAACATCATTGGTTGCTGCCTTTGGAACTCATGTAGTGAACTCATCCAATGGAAATCCTCAGCCTGCACTACCAGGAAAAACTACTACTCGACAGGTGGTGGATCAACTGGAAAACCATCTAGAGGTCCAGACATCAAACTAGTTCCCTGTATTGAAGCCTCTTCACTTGGAGGACTATCACCAAAATCCCGTCATGTAACCCTACCTATATATATTTTCATAGGAATATTGAAATAGAATCAAGATTCACCATGATCAAAGTGTATATCTGGGGCTCTTACTCAAGTAAAGGAAAACAAAACCTAGTCTTATCTGATGCATGTATAATTTATTTCCTTGTGAAAAGTTTAATAATGTACTGAGTTGAAAATTAGGTTATCAGGGTTCTAGTGAATGGATACATTGGATACCACACCCAAATTGGAGTCCCTATCCTCAAATTGAAACTAGAAACATCCTAAAACTATTGCAATGAAATCCAAACTAAGCTCACGACACTGTGGTCGAAAAGTAGAACCCTCTCTAATACCACTCTATCACGAACCGACCCGATAGAGCCTAGGATGCAACTCCCCAAGCCTGACTCCAATAGTTCAGGGGCGGGAAACTAGCATTGAGTAGGCATATCACACATATGAGTGTAATTTTCCTAAGGAACTTTTATGTATGAACCCACAAACACCTCGATGAAATAGTGCAAATTTATAAAAATCTAGAAACAAAATGCATGCGTAAAACTCTCCCAAACCTAAGTAAAATAGAAGTATTAAAAGATAAAAAGGGGAAAACACACACCCAATAAAATAAAACTATAAAAAAATATAACCTGCTTAGAAGGAGGGGATATCTGTCAGATGTAACTGCCAAAAATCTCCTCAACCCATCTCTGGTAAACACCTTGGTCGGTCCGCCTTAGTAAGTTCTGCCTGCCTCGAGTCCTCTGGGGACTCTATTAAAAGGCATGTGGTCTACACAAGACACACCATGTGTGAGAAAATACTATGCAAGGGTGGGTATAAAAATACTCGATAGGTTCCCCAAAAAATCCAAAAGAAAAGGGAGAAACTGAAAGGAAATATTCTGCTCGACCTAGCCAGAGGAAATCCAATCAAGAGAAAAAATCCATCTCAAACCATGCTCAGCTATAAATAACAATTCAGCTCAGTACATAAGGGTTTTAAACCTAGACACATGAAAAAATCTCAAGGAATCCTATAAATCAACCAGATATACTCATCTCAGACTCCAATTATCATGAGATTCTAACCTCATAACCAACAATAAGATTCTACATGAAGCGGTAAGGAAAACAAAAAACCAAGAGAACACACTCCATTAGATTAGCCATCCTATATGACACTCATACGAGAGATAAGATATATCAGAAACAACTCACCAGGTCTAACTCTAGTGCCTAGAACTAGAGGTCCTATAATCATTACCTTTCACCCAATGGAAACTAAAGAAACCCAAGCAAAGTGGCCTGTACCTTGCCAATGCCTCATAGTCGAGAGAGTACTAGATCCTAATAAACCCATGAAACCTATTTCAATCCTGTATGGAGTGGATTGCACCTAAAATTATCAAGGTATAAATAAATCCTAATTAGGAATGATACATAACAAAAAGAGGGGGCCACTCCTTGTAACTATACACAATAGATGATGGAGTTCCAACTCTAATAGAGGACCCACTCCCTACTAGTACTTAGATACGGGGAAGTACTACTCTGTAGGTGAGGACCTGCACCCTAGTATGACAGGGTAGTACCACCCAGTGGCTAGAAGACCCTCACCTTGGTATGATAGTGGAGTACCACTCTATCAGCTCATTTTACTATTGGGGACCTCACCCTGACACCATAGGGGAGTAACAACCCTAGTATAGAGGACCCTCCCCCCAATATTATAGGGGTTTACTAACTCTTCCAGAACAATAAATATAGTAGACCCACACCCTGGAACAACAGGGGTGTTCTAACTCTAAGGATAGATGACACACACCCTAACACAATAGGGGAGTGCCAACTCTATCTATACATCACATCTGAGGGAACCTGTATCCTAATACATCATGGGATTACCAAACCAGAAGAAATACCTAAAGTTAAAAGAACCTGAAACCAAGATGTGAGGAGTCCCGTAGCTACCAAAGAAGATAGGTATGGGAGACCCGAGCCTTAATTCCACATGGCAGTACCATTCCCAATATCTCTTTTTACAAACCACACTGATCTACCATACCAAAGAGTCCAGGGGACCCACACCCTAAAGTAAAAATAAGGGTACCGACCCCAACATCAACACAATGATACACCACGATCACTGCCTAAGGTTAATCATTACTACATAAGAGTCATTCTCAAAAGATGACACTTCATATCTCATAGAAAGAAATAGATTCCGCCATCGTCTTATACACAAAAAAAATTCATAGGATAGGTTAGTCATAAGCCTAAATTTGAGTTCTAGAGAAGGAGATACAAAATACAAAATATCTCAAGAATATCTCAAAGGAGTACAAAACATGAACTAGGGTCTATGACCATGTACTTTTACATGACTAGTATGGCCATGTTCTTAGCCCACATGACATGGGTTCACTACACAATGTGTAACTCCGGTACATAGTGTGTAGACCCCAAAGTTATTCTTCCCCAAATAAGAAGGTATACATGGTGTATCCACTAGAGTAAAAACCATGTATAAGGTAATTATAGCTGGTAATTACCTTAAAATTCTCTTGATTCACCCCTGGTTTACCTTGAAACCTACAGATCGACCTAGAAAGGATATCTAGTATTTGTAATAGGGCTCTAAAAAACTTAAAACAATGAAAAATGAAGGGTATAAGGACCAAAAATAAAAAAATACTACCTCAAGGGAGAAAATATGAATCTTTGGGTATAGAAGGACCCCTAGATTGTGCTGGTCCTCAATCTGATAACAATTGACGCTAAGAACTGAGATTGGCAGCTCCTCATTGAATTGATTTGGATAAGTTTTCATATGTTACTGAGGAGAGGAGATGAGCTGATATTATTTGGTTGTGTGAACACAACATGATTATTAGGGGGGATTAGGTTAGGAAATTAATTAAATTTTCATTTAATTAATAATTCCACCTCATAACTCCTCACCAACTCATCTTCGACCAAAACTCCAGGCACAAACAACTTTATGTCATGCCTAGGGTAAAACAATGTTATGAACTCAACTATGGTATCAAAAATACAATATGAGACTATATTCAGGATTTATTCTACATTTCAATATAAATTCTGTGTGCATGACAAAATATATTTAATATTTTTTAAATTATCACACTGAGGCTCTCTATGCTCTAAAATCCCATGACGAATCAATGCTTGGATTTAGAATTTTTTTAAGAATATTCCAAAGTATTACTGGTAAAACCTGAGTCACCAAAATGATATAATATATGTTTATCACATAATATCTTATTACCCTTTTGTTAGTAATCTTTCATTATTTTCAATATTTCAGGTGTTAATATCCTAGTTTCTCGAGTAAGTTTTGACTTGTTTTTTGTCGATCCTATTACTTAGATCATGATTTCATCATCTAAAAAATGTAAAAAGTGTTGTAATTATCATATATATTCAGTATATATCTATTTATAATAATCTATAGTACTTGTAGAGAATAAATTCAATGTACCGTTCACAGAGACAATAGGTCGTACGCACAATGAACACCACTTTCATTTATTTGTCGTATTAAAAGAATTAAAAGTAAATGATATATATGTATATTATATTTAAAATATCATATTTATTTCATTTATTTCACATATTTTTATAAAACCATCCTTTATATATTCCATGTATAGCATGAACGAATCACATCCTTTTGAGGAGGTGGTAGTCCACACTTCCACAAACGATGCAATCGTATTCCCCCAAAATAGAAAGCATAAAGTTATGTGTTATATAATAATTATAGAATAATAAAGAAATTATAAATATCATAAATATCATATATAAATACAGTGTTCATCACAATTCCCAACCATGAAAGGTGGTAAAATGAAAAATGAACAACATCGTTTCTTGAGGCAGTAGTTCACTGTACACACGAACGGTAAGTTCGTTACCCATTTGATGTAAGTGTGTGTAAGTTTAGTTAGAAACATTAATATAAAATCATATAATTATATATTTATTATACTGATTTTTTTGTCTAATAGTGTAATTATAATATTTTAGGGGGTGGAGAATGAAAATAAAATAAAAACAACTTGAGTAAGGATGTTACCTCTTCTTTGGGAAACTCATTTTGGTTTGCACCAAAGGGATTCCTTGGATGGATTTTAGATAAAATGGAGGATTCTAGGTTTAGGGTATATATATTAGGAGATTATTTAATTATATTTTGGGTGATACAAATGGATTTATAGGTGTGATGAAGTGGGAGGTGTGAGTACCTTTTTATAGTAGTGGATGAGTGGCATTCTTGTAAATTTTTGGAAAGGGAATTCCACCCACATTTTTTCCATTGAAATTGGATCCAATAATAGTAAAGATTATAGAAAATGGAGTATAAGGTATAAAAAATTTCCAAAAAATGGATTTTGGATAAGTTTATAGGTTATTTTGGGGCTTAAGTATAAGGTTTACTCTCTTATTAAGCTAATTTTCCTCTAAATAGTTATAATTAATTTTAATCACTTCCATTAATATTTTTATTCAAAAAATAATTTGACCATATTATAAATTAAAAATAATAAATATTCCAAATATTGAATCCATTTTTTCAAATTAAAATCACTTAATTGGTAGAAATTAATTTAAAATTAATCCTGTTGATGGGACGTCAATGCGGGTTTTTAACGTAAGAATGTTTGAAAGTTTTCTATGTTTTTATATCCAATTTAAAAGTGAAGTTGATTAAATTGAACTAAATTATATAAATAGATGTAAAATTGATTTAATTAATAATTATAAACAATTAAAAATGTAATTTAACCTTGTTATTAATTTAGAATAAAAATTAGTTTTGAATTAAAATTCAGTATTTTTCATTATTCATAAAAAAATTAAACTTTATAGAAAAATACCAAAAATTAAACCGAATGTAATTTTGAAATTTATATTAAAAAAATAAGTTTATTTTTTCATATTAAATTCATAATTTTTTCAAAATTCATATTTAAATTAGGCGTTCCATTAAAAGTCGGTAAAATTTACTTTATAAAAATACAGGGTTTTATGCATAATATTGAGTTTGTTCTTATCTTTTTCTTATAAAATATATTGGATAAATTTCAAAAAAAATTATTTAATATATAAAATATATGTTTCATTAATATCACCCACTAATTTTAATTAATTTAATTTATTAGGGTTAAAATAAATTTGCGAGAAAAAGAATATTTTTTTATAAAAACATTCCCTTTATATTAAATTGGTTCTTATATTCATTTATAATTAATTTTTAACCAATGAATTTGACCATATATTTTTATAATTTAGTTAATCCTATTAATTAACATTAATTTAATGTCTAGGTTGTATCTTATTATATTAAATAATAATTTGTTTAAAAATATATTATTGGTCTTGTGTGTTACACAAGCCATCAAGGAAAGTCAGACTTGCATGTAACACAGGATAACCTTGGTATTCTGTGTAAAGAAAGCTAAATTTTATGTTATGTGTACCATAATATTAACTTTGTGTTTCATATAAATCAATCTAGGAAAAAAATTAAATTTATTCTAAAAGGAAAATATTTTAAAGTCTTAGGGTGTTACATATTTAACCTTCCATCTTAGTGACCAGGGCCTCTCCATTCACACCAGGTTCGCCCCAAGGGCCCATAAACTAGGACTATATTTTATTAAGAGACATGTGTGACTTTATTCTTGTTGTTTATAGATATGTGGTAACATAAAAACTACTATTACTAACCAAAAATACCATATAGACCCTGAATTTTACTTGGTGACCCTCATGCATTCACAAAGCGATAAGATAAGGTCATCTTTCTAAGAACATGAGAAAAATTTGTGAAAACCCCCATATATACTGACTACATGATATTAAAATGTATGGTACATGACCTTACTATATAATCATAAACTATTTAACATATTTGTTTTCATCACATTTTTTTAAAATACATTAAATTTGTTCTATCCTATACTAAATTAAACTATTTTGAGCATCCAACTCCACATTTATTAATTCCCTTACATGAGTAAAAAATATTTGAAAGGGAGAATTAAAGAGGAGAACCTACACTATGATAAGAAGTTCCACATGGTCCCTAATAATCCTGGTGTTTAGGGTATACAAATTTAACTTTGGATATGAACCAATTCAATAACATAGATTCAATCATGGGGTTATCTTATTTTATGTACCATAAAAAGATACAAATATGCCTACCCCTTCCATTTGAGATAGATAAATTTAGAGTATATTCTTTATAAGGTATAAATATAGATTGATTTGTGGATATGTGATTGATGTTTGAACAATATATATTAGATCCATCTAGGAACCATTATCTAGACTCATTCCATCCATCATCCCAAAATAGAATAGTTATGATCATCTTAGGGGCTTACTTATTCTTAGAATCTTGTGAATAATCCATTACCATGAATCACATTTCATACCTCATGTATTTTTAATCTCTGAAAACATTTTATATCTATCAATAATGAGTGAATTTGATGCAAAGGGACACATCTTTTTGGTAATTTTCATTCATCCACATTCAACACTACCGACTAGAGGAATTTTCATCATAAGGGAAATGTCTGATAATCTCCATACACCTTAAAAACAAAAAAGAAGAACCATTCATTCAAATAAGGTTCATTATTATCCCCTACTTATAATTACCATAGAATCATTTCTTAATTAAAATACCTAGGTTCATGATTTACATCATCATAATTCCCTACTTAAGAGTTGTTGGGTGCTTTTAATTTCTAAGCCCCATTTGGTTAGTGCATTACACCACCCTTATCACTGGTACGAGCACCCTGACCTTAAACCACGTTGAAACCTCCATAATATGGTATATATAATCATGGGTTCCATCATTAACACTGAGTTTATATATCCTCTTCTACAAAGGCTATATCACATTTAGTATGGTTTAATCATTATGACTATAAACCATGTGTTCCCCCTTTCGAGATTGTCTATATTAGTGTTGGGTCCCTTATTCACATTGTGTTTCACCATGGTCTTTGTAGTTATCATACCTCATATTTTGGTCAATTATGTGTTACCTTAAACTCTACCCCTTAATTATTTTAATTAAAATACTCTTAAATTAAAAAAAGATACATGAGGGCTGTTAGGTAGAAAAAGAGTAAATGAAATCTTGGGTAAGATTCAGGCCACCTATCTCTAGGTTATCCATTTCAATGGAATATATAGAAGATAAATAAATGGATAGAAAATAAAAATGCTTATGGGGCCCACCATATAAATGTAGAAAATGTTAAATAGTTATCTTTGGACCCATTTATCTAAAAAAAAGTTAGAATGATTTCATTTCATACCTCTTCACATCAAATTTGTGATCAGTACATGGTGGAATTACATTTTATGATGCACAATCCCTTCTTGAATACCCTTCTCTCCAAAAACCTACTTTATTAATTAATTATTTGAATATTTTTAAACCATTAATTATCCATTAGAAATAAGTTTGTTTGAATCTAGGGAAACATCTTCTTGGGAATATTTGAGCCACTGTATTTAGTACTACCAACCAGAGGAATCTATGTCCTAAGGGGAAGGTCCTCTACTCTTTTCACCCCCAACAACATAATAACAGAAACCATAATTTGAATGTGGTATATGGTCATCCCCAGAGTACCTAACCTATAAAATTATATTCTATTTAAAATATTTCATGTTATAATTTATATATATCACAATATAAATATTCAAATGGATTTGAATACCCTCAATGTTACACATTTATGAATCATACCCACGATCAATGTAACACCCCTAGTTTTCATGGATTTTTTTGAATTAATTTATATTTATTAATTTCATTCATTTAAATAATTCATATATTCCTTTCACATGGAACCGACTTGGCTTGCACTACGCGCAACACTGACTTAGCGTGCGTTATACACAACACTAAGTTTCTACAAAACATCATTTTATTGTTATAATTATTTAAATGAGATAATTATAACCTAGACGTTAAACATAGTAATATAAATAATAACAAATAATTTTCATATATTTTTGTTTCACATAAATAAAAAATATTTATAATGAAATATATAATTTTTGGTAAAGTCTTTATAAGTTTTAAAATAATATTTTCTTAAAGAAACTTATTTTTATATCCTTATGTGAACAATAATAAAATTATTTTTTGACAATAATAGAAATTGATTTTGAAAAAATGAAATTTATTTTTGAATTTAGAACAATGAAATTATCTTAGGTTGATTTTTTTTAATTTTCTGAGAAACTTCATTATTAGATGAATAGTAAAAAATTACTACAATTTAGTTAAAAACAACCTTTTCATTTAAATAATGATTAGCATTAAACTTAATTTTACCACTTCTATGATTTGAAATTTTAAAAAGGAAATAAAATATTGTAATCAATATGATATTTTTAGTCCAATAATATAAAATTAATTTTTTGACCAAAAAGATTAGTGAAAGTGATTAAAATTAATTAGAGTGATTAAGGTAAGATTAAGCTTAATTAAGGACTAAACCATAATCATAAGGAACAAAATGACCCAGAAACTTGTATAAAATAAATTTTATTAAAATAATTAGTCCAAATACCATCTTAGTCCAAATGTTATGGGTTATTAGGATATTATTAAATGGAATTTACCTATATAAAAGGTTAAGTATGGAAAAAGACAAAAATGGAACTTTCTTTATCTTTAACATCTATAAAACTTTGATAAATGTATAAAACATCATATTTTAAGTTATACATATCCTTATAAAATAAAAATGGGTTATTTTTATCATAATAATCTATCAATAATTTTTAGATATGATTTAGTTACTTAAAATTCTTAAGAAACGCAAATGTAGTGATTATTTAGTTAATAATTAACTGAAATAAATAATACTAAAAATGTTAAAAGTGAAGTGAATTTATTGAATTATTATATTTAATTATTTTTTAAGATTAATATATCATTTTAAAAATCTATAAACATAAATTATTTTAATTTAAATATTTGTTTAATATTTTAAAATTAAAATTAAATAAATAATATCAAAATTGACATTATTGTTATGTAATAATAAATTATATTTCATTAAATGATTTAAAATTAATTAAAATAATATATTAAGAAAATTTATTTTTAAGGGTTAAAAAATATTAAATATGGCCTATTAATGGACCAAATAATCTTTTATAATTAACATATTGACCCATATATTCTAAAAAAATTGTTTTCGTGGTATGGGTTTTAGTAGTGTTTTACACGTCACATGCACTTGTTTTAAAAATTAATTTTAAAAAAACATGATATTTTTATTTTATAAATTAGGTATCAAATTTATAATTAAGTGGATCTATATTTTATTATAAATCTCACTTTATTTTAATATTAATGGTTAAATTACTTAGGTTAGAAAACTAGATTCTTTAATAAAAATCAAAATAATGAAATTGAGGAATCATAGAAGTTAAGGAACCAAATTATTGAAATGAACATATTATTTTGTGGTATAGATTATTTTGACCATAAAATCATATTAATCCATTTTTTTTACATTTTTGAGTCACATTTGGTAAAGGAGAACTTCCATTATTGAATACCTTTTGGTATTTAAAAGAGTGCCAATCCCCCTCCATTATAAAAACAAAAGCACCCTACCTATTCTTCACACATATAAAACCACTTAAGTTCAGCCAAAATCTACCCAATAAAATTTTAAAAATCCCTAAATTCCTCCTAGAATCCTCCCCTTTAGAATAATTCTATCAAAGGAATCATTTTTGTGGAAACCAAAATGAGTTACCCGATTAAGAGGTAGCAACTTCTCTCAAGCTCCTTTATTTTATTTCCTTTCTCCACCCCTCCACTATATTTATTACATGATTTTATAACAAAAACAGTATCTTAAATATACTATGATGTTTTTATGCTATTTTTTTACCTAAAATTACACACACCTTCATATAATGGGTAACGAACATACAGTTTATGTTTACGGCGAACAACCACCTCACAAAATGATGATTGTTCATTTTTCATTTACCGCCTATCATGGTGGAAATTATGATGGAAAATATGTTTATATATGTTATATATTATATTTATTATTTATTTAAACTTATTTAATTATTTTAAAACATAGTTATTTAAACTTTCCATTTTGTGTTTATACGATAATTGCGTCCGAGGAACTGTGGACTACCACCCACTCAAAGTGATGTGATTTGTTCATGCACTACATAGAATGTATTAAAGATGCTTTTTGTGAATATATTTGAAATATAAATGATATAATAAATCTAATTTAAAAATTATATATATATAAATATATATACATATAATTCTTTTAATTTCTTTCTTTCAACATGACAATTAAACAGAAATAACGTTCATGCGTGCATACGACTTACCGTCTCTATGAACGGTGTATTCCATTTAATACTTATATATTATATGGATTATTATAATAAAAATATAATTAATATAAAATATATTTAAATCATGGTTTACATTTTTTAAATCCTGATATAAGTATAAGTATCAAAGTTATAACAAATTAAGACCCATGTGAAAAATAAACCAGACGTTACCCATAGTGAAACCTAGACATAGAATTGTTAAAAAGAGGGTAATATAAATCCATAATAAAAAACTATATGGTATTATAATTAAGAATATTATATTTAGATAGATTTATAATAGATTTATAATTATTATACATGAGGTTTTAATGAGTACGAAGATATTCACAACACAAGGTAAAAGGATTTCATCTCACTTTTTATTTACATGAGATACATGATTTATTCACCACACATTCCTTTTGTGTAGTACGTATAATAACAATGGATTTAATTAATGATTATTATAGTTAAATTTATGGTTATTTAAATATCCATTATATGAACTTTATTTCTGGGATTTTAAGTTTCAAAAGTTACCAAATCGGTAAATTAATTTTGTCTCAATTTTCCTTCTTTGAGACACATGCCATGTTATACGCACATATTTTTATATATGGGGTATAAAATTCCTATAGAGACCCCAAACCTGACGTACATGGACATTAAATTACTTTTTCAGAATACTTAATACATAACAAAAACCAACACTCAAGGATCATAATAGTTTAGTGTCTTTGGAAACTTGGAATATAATCTTTTAATCTTGGTGAAAGATATTCAACATCTCTCATAAAGATCTTCCCTTTTTTTCTTACCTAAAACCTTTCTTTATACCCTGGGGAAATTAAAACATATAAAGGGTGAGTTCAAATGCTCATTAATGGTATGCATGGAGAAAATAAAACAAACCATATACATTTGAACTTCAAAACATGAACATAATGTTTAGACATCAAAATCTTGAGTTGTGAAATAAATCTTGGCAGTACGTAAGGCATAGGTCATAAGGGAACATCAATCATGATAAAATAGTATGGGAATAAAAAATTTAATTGTGTAAAAGAATTAATCACATGATATGATTTCCATAGTAGCCAAGGCATTGCTGCCAAGACCATCTTAGTGGACAAAGTCCCTTTCCGAATCGAGTTCACTCCTCATTCCAGTCCTGTATCACTAAACCAGATTAACTTACCGTTCCATCCATGTCTATCTCATGAGATATAAATATTTACCCAATGTATTGGAGGGAGATATAAGTCCCACCCATATCATATTTAAATAATTCTTACGTGTGCCAAAATATAAACATAAATCATTCATCATAACCCAAAGAATAAAATGAGCTTCATAAACATCATCCCATCATAACATAATCCATATAAAACAAATGGATATCATTTCATCATAAGAAATGTTGAACCATGTAAATCGAAGAGAAATTATACATGAAACATACACATATGAAATAATGTAATCTTGGATGGAAAATGGTTTTGATAAAACACTTGGAAATGAATTCTTGAGGAAAATATCATTTCTTCTTCAAAATCATTTTTTTCACAAAATGCCATGCAATTTTAAAAGAAAAGGATTTTGTTGAAAATAATCATGAAATCTTGTAGATGAATCTTCATGAAAATAAGGCATTATGAAACCATAAAAATCCGTTCATGTCATATAAGTTAAAAAAACATTCTTCTCGTACTTTTGCTGGAAAAGTCAGAAAGTACCTCATATGGTAAAAAAAAAGAAAGATTCCTTACATACCATGTAGTAAAATTAAAAAATGGGTAAAAAGGACTTTAAACATACATGAAACCATTTTTAGAAAATATGGACATGGATGATAAATGTTACCCCAGTAAATACTTACGAATAAACAATCTCATATAAAAATGAGATTTGAAAAGTTATCCCTTACCTTATGTCCAATATGCTTAGTATGTATCCAAACCTCCTCTTCTTCGACGCACCTCCTTTAAGATTCCTCTTAAGGGACTAGAGTTAGTCTTTTGAGAAGACCAAAACCTCTAGTATGTTTCTAGGGAAGTGGAGAAAAGAAATGGGCAGGGGTTGGCCGAGCTTGAAGGCTCAAAATTGTGTAAAGAGAAGAGGGAGGAGGTACCCTTTTATAAGGGAGGAGAGGGGCACTTTAGAAAAAACTTAAAATATTATTTTATAATAAAGTCATATTTGGTTTATAATGGCTCCAAAGTGACTTATTTCAAAGATAAAGTGGGTATGTATGGAAATCATATCAACCAATAGGTTTTAGACATGTTTAGGTTACCATTTTAACCTTATCATTTAGATTTAACTCTAAGTTAAATAATTTAACTTTTTCCGTGTCTTCAGGTTTTCTTACACTATATGGTTAATAAACTTACTATAAACTGCCAATCGAACCCCAATTGGTTCATTAATTTCATATATATTATTATATAAGTCTTTTGGCCGAACCTTAGATTTTTAGAAATAGAATATAAATTAATAATATAATATTTTTTTTAAAAACTATTTTATGTCAATTTTGACACTATTTGGTAATTGATTTTTGTAAAAATCATAACAACCTGATTAGTTCGAAAAAAGTTAATTAAATAAATAATAATATGTCATATTAACCTAAAAAATTATTTTAATTTATAAAAAGTCTCAAATTACATTTATTTGGGTATTTATAACATCAATTATATTAATATTTCATTAATAAGGTAATTACTGCATCATCATTATGTCATAAATAAATTAAATTATTTAATGTCTAAAAAGTATAAATAAAATACCATTATGTAGGAAATATTTTTATATTTATAATTAATATTTATAGTCGAATTTATCTTATGTATAACCATATATTAAAAATGATTTAGTTATTAAACCTTGATTTTAACTATTTTAACTCTTCTTTAAATAAAATAATAATAAATGTCCTAATCTAATCCATGTGGACCTAAATGATAAAATTATATTCCTAAGGTTGTTTTTGGTTGAATTATACTTATATAATAGAATTAGGACATGTGTTAGGGTAAAAATAATATCATTTTTACCTTTAATTACCCTATTTACTTTTAACCGTGGTAAATAAAAGTAAAAAGTTACTATTCACACAAATTTTTTTTTATTTTATTGAACCAAATTTTACTCCTTGATATTAATCGTATCTTTCGGATTTTCTAAATTCCACTCATAGAAGCGGTAAAATTAATTTTTATGTAAATTTTCAAATTCTCCTAGGAGGTGGGTAAAAGATGGTGAAAAGTTCAATAAATTTTTATATATCTAAAATTATTATAAAATGACTCCAATAAATTAAATTGAACTTATATAGGTATTATATATCAATTTTGACCTAAAATAAATTTATATAAAATAAATAATTATTTAAATAAATTGTCGGTTTTTAAATAGTAACCTAGTGTTTTCACTATACATCAAAAATTGAAAGTTTTCAGAAAAATACCAAAAACTCACCCTAGGATAATTTCGATATTCCAAATCCAAAAATGAAGTCCATTTTGAAAGATACAATATAAAAAAATTTAAAAGTGGGTATTACTATTCATAACAGCTAGTTTATATAATATTTTAATAACATATCATTGTTTAGTGAAACTCGATATTACGTACAACACACGCTATCGTGGAAGGTCGTGATTGTGTGTAATGAAATCCAAGTCAGGGTTGTATGTAGTGAAAGATTCATTTGTTGTTGCGTATAATAAAATCCAACCATATTTCATTTATACATTGAATATATATATATATACACACACACTCAATGTTGCGTAAAATAACTTCTATCAAATGAACTTGAAATTATGTGTAACACGATCCAAGATTAGTGTTGTGTATACTGCAAGCTAATACGGTGTTGCGTATAGCGCAATATAATCTTGGTGTAGCGTACAACAGAAGATATGAAAGAAATTAAAAAGAATATATCTTATAAAATCTTGAGGTGTTACAATTCCTTTGAAATGTTATATATGGAATCTCATTATTTTCATGATATTTTAAGATCCATGTAATTTCATTTTCATATATGTGGAGTTTGATTCAAAATTAAAATGTGGTAAGAGTTTATAAAAAAAATCTCATAGTTTATTGAGATTGTTTATGATCACGTTGTCATTAATGAAATATTATAATCCATATTTCAAGAAAAATTATGACTTTTTCTACTCATATGGTTAGTATTTATATCTTATTTTATTTGTATCATTTTTCCACTCTTTGGTAATTAATACAAATAAAAAAATGATTCTAAGAAAATAAGACCTTACCTCTCTCTTCAGTCATAAATCTATGTTCATTCAAAACCATGTTTTATAAAAAGGGTTTACAAGAATATTCTACTAACATCCTATTATAATTAAAATAAATTTTTATTCTATTTTTATTTTACCAATTTTTTCAAAGGAATCTTATTGTCACTTTCTGAATGAGAATTTTTTTAACCTTTTTACTGTAAAAAATGAATGCTCTTTTTACCTCATACAACATGTATGGATTTAATCACCATCAATTATTTGAAGATTTATTTATTTTTATGTGTAAAGGTTGATTTTTAATAAAATTTTTTAAAAATTATTTTCAAATAAATGGTTTAAAAAACGTTTTCAAACTTTCTTTATTAGTTTTCAATGTTATTTCCAAAGAAATGGTTTACAAAATGTTTTCAAGTTTTCTTTATATGATTTCAAATTATTTTCAATGAAATGGTTTTCAAAATGTTTTCAAGATTTATTTATAACTTATAAAAGTGTTTTCAAATAATTTTTTTTAAAATTATTTGAAGATTATTTTATAAAATTTTCAATGAAAAAGGTTTACAAAATGATTTTATGTTTATTTTGTAAGTTTTTAGGGAATTTTTTTTCAAAATGTTTTCCATCTTATTTTATAAGTTTTAAAGGAAAATGGTTTTAAAAATTATTTCAAGTCTTATTTATAATTTTAAAGGTATTTTATAAGAAAATTATTTTTAAATGGTTTTATGCAATGAAAATCCTTTTTCAAATAAGAAAGTATATTTTACTCAAGAAATATTTTTGAAATATATTTAGAAGTTATTTTTCATCTAAGATTACATCCATTGAAGTTACTCAAGCCCTTATAGGAAATGATCTAAATGTTCCGTTCATATTATTTCAATGAATGGGTTATTCTTAATGTCATGGTCTTTATGAAACCCATTTATCTATCACGAGTTATATGTTTATGAAATATGTTTCCCTTTTATGGGTTATATGTTTATGAAATCCATTTCACTTTCATAGGTTATGATTTTGATGAAATTATTATGAAACTTGTATTTTTTCCCACAGGTTATGATATGATTACATTTTTATGATACACATTTTATTTCACAGTTTATGATATTATTGTTTATAATATTGTGGCACATGTATGTATGATTTTTTTATGAGATGTTTGATACCTATATCTATATCCAATTCATTGGGTAAAGACTTATATCTCATGATATAGAAATTGCTGGAATGAGAAATAAATTCAGTTCATTATTACAGGGCTAGAATGAGAAATGAACTCGATTCTGTAATATAGGGCTGGAATGAGGAGTGAACTTGGTTAAGTAATATAGGGATGTAACGAGGAGTAAAATTGGTCTAGTAATACATGGATGGAATGGGTTGTGAACCCAATTTAGTAAAGTTCTTTGTCAACTAAGATGGTCTTGGAAGTGATACCTTGACTACTATGGGAATCATTATATATGCTTATGTGTCTTCCATAATTTGATATTTTATTCATAAGTTATACTTTCATGGATTATGTTATTCATTTATGTATGATTCATATCATATTAACTACTATGTTTCATGCCATGATTCATGTATATGATCTTTGATATGTAGGGTAAGATATTCTATTTTCATGATCATGTTCTCATACCATTATGCTAATAATTATGCTTACAAATATCCATAATTTACCCTTACTAAGCATTTGAACTCACCCCTTTTTATGTTTCCATCCAAAGGTTATGAAGATATGTATTATGTTTGATGTGTTTAAGAAGGGTGATATTCAAGAAGAATCTAGTGTGAGATGATGTTGCTCATTTATGTACTAGTGTTTATGTTTCCATGTTTCCAAAGGCACTAAAATATTACAATATTTGGGCATCTGTTTGTTTAATGTTGTAAGTATTCCACAAATGTTATATAATGTTAATGTATAAAAGGTGAGGGTCTATGTAGTCAGTATCAGAGAAAATTTTTAGTTATCCTTTGGATTCTAGGATGAAAAAAACTTAGTTAGAACCCTAAGGACATGCCTAAGGATAATTCTAATGATAAAGAAAGGTATAGGAAAATGTCTTGGAATTTTGGTAAAGGATAGAGTGAGTGTTTTCCAGGAAATACATCCCTATCTAGATATTATAAGTGGATGTATCTTTATAACAAATGTAACTATGGGTAACAAAATCGACAAGATGTTCTGGGACTAACTTGGGGTAATTTGGTACACGAAAACGAGCCTTGCATCACTCCTAGTCTGACACTCCCGGGGGATATGATTTAGGAATTCACAAAATCTCTAGGAACCATCACAAAGGATTTAAATAGAAGTTTACTATGAATAACCCAGGATAAACCTAATGTGTCATATATTAAGTAAGGTTTTATAATTTAGACATCCTATAAGTAATTCATTTCATGGATATGTGATTTTATTCTATGGTGAGTAATGATATTGCTATGCTTTCTGGTTTTAGTCAATGGAGAGAAATAAAAGGAACATAGTTAACATTTAATGTTTCAAAATTTTGAAGTATGGGAGTTTTGAGAACCAATTTTCCAAGTGGAAATATCATAAATAGAATTAGGAAGGTAGTACGAGTATGGGTTATACTTCTAAAGATAAAGAGACCACAAATGACATGCGAAAGGTATGCGATGATCTTCTCATATTGTTTACATTAAACATAATAAGCATGATTATATTGAGGTTTAGGAACCTTAACAGACGATTTATATTTCATATTCTAAGAAATAGGGATTAAGGAATAAGTTGATGAATATGGAGTAATGGTTTAAGAATAATGTTGGTTGAATGAAGAATTTATGTTTTTTAATTCAAATAACATTTTATATGAATCATGAAATATGTAATTATTTTTAGTATAATTTTTTATTAATGATTGAAAATGAAATTGTTAAAGGAGATGAAGACATAGAAATGTGATTTTATGGAAAGGTGTTATTTTTATTAGGGGAAGGAAACCCTTAATTAATTCCTGACATAGAGATAATGATGTTTGGATAAAGATATGCTGGATATGAATAAGTAAACTGGACAGTACAGATTACCCTAGAAATGATTATTAAAAATGTGTTCTATGTCATCAAGGATAATGTTTAAAAATTATTTTTTTAAAGAATATATGTAGTAATCATTGTAATAGGAAAGAATTCATGTTTTCCAAAAGGATTTATGGTAATTAAGGTTGTTACCATGTTTCAAGGGAATATACGATGAGGGTATTCACATGTTTGGAATGTGACAACCAAGTGGTACTTTGTGATATACGGGAGATCAATGTTAAGATGATTTCATGAAATTATTTCCAAATCTTTGAATTTTTAGATTTTATAAGGGTTATAAGGTTAACAATTTAGGTAAAGTTTAAGTTAAACTTTAGATGAAGTTAGTAATATTAATTTGTTATCTCTCTATATTAGGATTTATGCATATTAATAGCCTGTTCAAACTACTTATTGTTAATGATAACTGATGAGAAATGGGATGGAATATCACAGATCTCATGATATGTTAGTACTTAGGTAATGAAAAAGTCACCTTCCTTTTTAGATAAAGAGGTTAAGTGGATCAAAAAATAAAAAAGGGTGATGTTATCCTGAAATCATGCAAGTATATATTTTCATGAAAATCATTAAAATTTATGAAAAAGGATCTTGAAACCAAAAATATTATCCTATAACCTTTGCTTCTAGTGGATTAGATGGTCCCTTAGATAATCTCAGATTTATGGATTTGTGATTGTTAACTTTCCCTTGACCAAGTTATCTTTCACTCTTCTCTAGAACATGATAGTTAATTGTCTATTTCATGTCCATGTTTTTACTTTCCAGCTATGTTATCCAATGTGGAAACCCAACTATGTGTTACTCTGGGTATTTATTATGGTTCCAATTTTTTAAAAGGATGTTTTAGTGTTCATTTTTACGATGTGGTTTTATTTTAAAGGAACTTAAAAGTATTAAACCTTTTTTAACCCAAATGAATTTCAAGGGTGAAACTCATTTTAATGGGGTAGAATTTAACACCCCTAGTTTTTATGGACCATTTTTTTTCGAATGAATTTATATTCATTGATGTATTTAATTTTAATAATTCAAATATTCCTTTAACATGGAACCAACATGGATTTCTCTACATGAAAAACCGACTTGGCATGCGTTATACACCAACACCAAGTTTCTATGAAATATCATTTTATTATTATAATTATTTAAATGAGAGAATTATAACCTAGACGTTAAAAATATTAATATGAATAGTAATAAATAATATTAATATACTATTGTTTCACATAAATAAAACATATTGATAATGAAATTTTTGGTAAATTATTTATATGTTTTTAAATAATATTTTCTTAAAGGAACTTCTTTTTATGTCCTTCTTTGAACAATAATAAAATTAATTTCAGACACTAATAAAAATTTAATTTGATAAAACGATCTTTAATTTTGAATTAATAATTTTGAAATTATATTAGGGTGATTTTTTGGTATTTTTCTAAGAAACTTCATTTTTGGGTGAGTAGTAAACAATTACTCCAATTTAGTTAAAAAGAACCTTTTTTTAAATAATTATTAGTGTTAAATTATATTTTAAATTATTTTTAAAGTAAAAATATATCAATTTTAAATATATTAATCTAATTTAGGTCAAGAGAATAATTTTTATATTGAAATATGATATAAAAACTTATTGAACTTTTGAATGTTTTTACTTTAAAAACCCACTTTCTCGCCATATTTGTGGGATTAGCATTAAACTTAATTTTACCACTTCTGTGATTTTATTTTTTAAAAAATAAATTTTTTTTTTAATAAATTTGATTTTTATAATCTAATTAGATCAACTTAATTTTTTTACAAATAATATTAGTGAAAGTGATTAAAATTAATCACAATGATTAAGGTAATATTGAGCTTAATTAAGAACTAAACCTCAATCTTAAGGACCAAAATGACAAAGAAACTTATTAAAAATATATAGGATTACAATAATTATACTATATAACCTCTTGGTTATAATTTTATGGGTTATTGGGATATTATTAAATGGAAGTTCCCTATATAAAATGTTAAGTAAGGAAAAAGGCCAAAAGGGAACTTTCCTTACCTTTAACACTTATAAAACTATGAGATATGTAAAAAACATCATATTTTCAGTTATATATATAATTTAGTAAATAAAGTGGGTTATTTTTATCATAGTAATTTGTGAATAATTTTTATATATGATTTAGTTTCTTAAAATACTAATGAAATGCCAACATAGTGATTATTTAGATAATAAATAACTAAAATAAATAATACTAAAAATGTTAAAGGTGAAGTGAATTGATTTAATTTATATATTTAATTATTTTTTAAGATTAATATATAATTTTACATTTCTTTAAAATTAATTTAATTTATTTTAATTTTTTTGGTATTTTATAATTATAATTAAATAAATAATGTCAAAATTGACATTATTGATATTACAATAAATGATATTTCATTAAATGATTTAAAATTAATAAAAAATATGATATTCTTCCAAGTGATTTTTAAGGGTTAATAAATATTAAATATGGTCTATTAATGGACCAATTTATATTTTATAATTAACATATTGACCCACAAATTGTAAAAACATTGTTAGCACAGTTCGGGTTTTAAGAGTGTTCTGCGCGTCACATGCACTTGTTTTAAAAATTAATTTAAAAAACACATAATATTTTTATTTTGAAATTATTTATAATATTTATAATTAATTAGATCTATATTTTATAAAAAATATCACTTTTTTTTAATATTAATGGTTAAATAAATTATGTTAGAAAATTAGATTCTTTAATAAAACCAAAATAATGAAATTGAGGAATCTTATAAGTTAAGGAACAAAATTATTAAAATGAGAATATTTTTGTGTGTTGTAGATTTTTTAGACCATAATTTATCATTAATCCATTATTTTTCCATTTTGGAAACACATTAGGGAAAGTAGACCTTCCATTATTGAATACCTATTGGTATTTACAAGTGTGCCACTCTCCCTCCACTATAAAAAGGAAACCACTATACCCCTTCTTCACACCTCTCAACCCACTTAGGTTTGAAAAATATCTACCCAATATAATTTAAAAAATCCATCACCTACTGATATAATCCCCCCTTTGATATAAATCAATCCAAGGAAGCCTTTTGGCACAAAACAAATGGAGTTACCCAATTAAGAGGCAATGACTTCTTTTAAGCTCCTTTCTTTTATTTTCTTTCTCCACCCACTCCAATGTCTTTATTACATGATTTTATAAAAAACCAGTATATTAAATATACTATTATGTTTTTATTATAAGGTTTCTACCTAAACTTATACATACCTCCATCTAACGGGTAACAAACATACTGTTTATGTTTACGACGAACTACCACCTTATAAAATGATGATTGTTCAATTTTACTTTACCATATATCATGGTGACCATTATGATGGAAACTATATTTATATATGTTATATATTAAATTTTTTATTTATTTAATATTATTTAATTATTTTATAACACTTTTATTTATACTTTCCATTTTTTAATACGATAATTTCATTTGAGGAAGTGTGGACTACCGTCCCCTCAAAGTGATGTGATTCATTCATACACTACCTGGAATTTATTAAGGATGGATTTAGTAAATATATATAATATATCTATAATATAATAAATCTATTTTAATAATGATATATATACATATATTTCTTTTACTTTATTTCTTTCAACACGATATATAAACAGAAATAACGTTCATGCGTACGCACGACCTACCGTATCCATTAACGGTGTATTCCGTTTCAACTTATATATTCTATGGATTATTATAATAAAAATATAATGAATATAAAAAATATTTAAATCATTTTTTTCATTCTATAAATCATGATATAATTCTAAGGACCAAATATATAACAAATTAAGACACAGGCAAAAAACAACACAGATATTACCCGAAGTGAAACCTTAACATAAAATTGTTAACAAGCGAGTAATATAAAGCCATACTAAAACCATATATGGTATTAAAAGTAATAATATGGTTATGTTATAGATTTATAATAAATTTTTATTTATTATAAAAGAGTTTTTAATGAGTACGACGAGAGTCAATACACAAGGTAAGGGGATTTCATCTCACTTTTTATTTACGTGAGATACATGCTTTATTCACCACCCATTACTTTTGTGTGGTGAGTATACTACCCCTTGATGAAATAAATGATTATTATCGTTAAATTTATGTTTATTTACATATCCATTATATAAAATTTATTTCATGGGGTTTAATTTTAAAAAGTTACCAAAATTTTAAATTAATTTTGTCTCAATTTTCCTTCTTTGAGACACATGCCATGTTATACACCTATTTTTTTTACATGAGGGGCATAAAATGAAATTGAAATGTTATATATTTAATATAATTCTTTTAATTATATTTTATGCTCTATTTAATTTCATTTTCCTATATGATGAGTATTATTCAAAGTTACCATGTTGTAAGAGTTTATTGAAACAATCTCACAATTTATCAAGATTTTTTATGATCATGTTTTCATTAATGAAATATTATGATACATATTTCAAGAAAAATAATGAATTATTATTCTCCTATAGTTAGTCTTGATGTGTTATTGTATTAGTACCATTTTTTTACTCTTTGTTATTTAATATAATTAATAATTTTTTAAATAAAATATGAACTTACCTCTCTCTTCGATCAGAAATTTGTGTTCTTTTAAAACTATGTTTTCTAAAAAGGATTTCCAAGAATATTATACTAATAGTCTTTTATAATTAAAATATTTTTT
Organism: Viscum album; assembly: GCA_963277665.1. Taxonomy (NCBI): domain Eukaryota; kingdom Viridiplantae; phylum Streptophyta; class Magnoliopsida; order Santalales; family Viscaceae; genus Viscum; species Viscum album. Next base: position 2,037,579,605 of record OY728136.1, read on the forward strand.
ACCCTTTTTGTCTTTTAATTTTTTTTCAAAAGAATTATCTTTTCTCTTTCCAAATGAGGCATTTCTTTAACCTTTTTTATTGTGAAAAAGGAATGTTATTTTTACCTTGTACAAAATGCATGGATTCACCCACCATAAATTATTTGAATATTTATTTTTTATGTTTAGAGGTTGATTTTTAAGAATTTTTTAGCATTATTTTTAAATAAATGGTTTTCAAAACATTTTATGTTTTCTTTATATGTTTTAAATGTTATTTTTAAAGAAATGGTTTTCAAAATTTTTTCAAGTTTTTTTATAAGTTTTCAAAGTATTTTCAATGAAAATGTTTTTAAAACATTTTCAATCTATATTTATAAGTTTTAAAAGTGTTTCAAAGAAAAAGGGTTTTAAAATTGTTTGAATCTTATTTTATAATTTTTTTAAGGAAAAATGTTTACAAAATTTTTTCAATCTTATTTTATAAGTATTCAAGGAAAATGGTTTTCAAAATGTTTTCATGATTATTTTATAATTTTTCAAGGAAAAGTTTTTGAAAATTATTTCAAGCCTTATTTATATTTTTTAAAAGTATTTTCTAAGAAAAATATTTTTAAATGGTTTTATGTGTTAAAAATCCTTTTTAAAATAATAAAACATATTTTCCTCAAGAAATTTTTTTAAATATATTTTGAAATTATTTTATATCTATGATGACATCCGTTTATGTTACTCACGCCCTTCTAGGAAATGATCTAATGGTTCCATACATATTATTTTTATGAATGGTTTATTCTTAATGTCATGGTCTTTATGAAATATGCTTATATTTTAGGGGTTATATATTTATGAAATATGTTTCCCTTTCATGGGTTATATGTTTATGAATTACATTTTTTTTGTGGATTATGATTTTGATAAAATGATTATGAAACCTGTATCTTTTTCTATATTTTATGATGTGATTACATGTTTATAATACCCATTTCATTTTATGAGTTATGATATGATTGTTTATGATTTTATGGAACATGTATGTATTATTTCATTATAAGATGGGTGGGACATATATATCCCTTAAATGCATTGGGTAAAGATTTATATCTCATGATATAGACATGGATGGAATGAGAAATGAACTCGGTTCAATATTATAGGGCTGGAATAAGAAATGAACTTATTTTTGAAATATAGGGCTAGAACGAGGAGTGAAGTCAGTTTAGTAATACACATATGGAATGAGGAGTGAACTTGATTCAATAATATAGGGTTTGAATGATGTGTGAACCCATTTTAGTAAAGGACTTTATCCACTAATATGGCCTTGGAAACAATATCTTGACTACTATGGGAATAATTATATATGCCTATGTGCCAAAAAAAATTCTATGTTTTATTGATATGTTATACTTTCTTGGAATATTTTATTTATTTTCTTATGATTTATGTCTTATTAACTAACAAGATTTAATCCACAATTAATTTATGTGATCCTTGATATGCAGGGTATGATCTTTTATTTTCACGATCATGTTCTCACACCCTTATTCTCTTAATTATTCTTACAAATATCCCTTATTTACCCTTACTGAGAATTTGATCTCACAATTTTTAGGTTTCCTTACCCAAGTTATGAAGACATGTATTATTTTTGATGTGTCTAAGAAGGGTTTTAGTCAAGAAGAACCTAGTGGGAGATGATGTAGCTCATTTATGTACTAGTGTTTTTGTTTCCATGTTTACAAACGCATTAGACTATTACAGTCTTTGGGTGTCTGTTTGTGTAATTTTTTGTCTATTCCAAAAATATTATGTAATTTTAATGTATGAAAGGATAGGTTTTATATAATCAAAGTAAGAATATGACATCCTATTCTTGAATCATTACCAGTCTTTGTCACATGACCCTAAATAGTGTGATATGGTTTTCAAAGCATCATGGAATTAAATTATGTTCCCCTATTTTCTTGGTGGTCTATAATAGTATTAGACCCTCATTCATGATGAGTTGTTATCCTATCCTTAATACATAATATATTCCTTATTTTGTTCAAAGCAATGTGATCTTAAATACCATCTTCTATAAATAATGACAAAAATAAATGTTCATCTATCAGTGATGCTATCTACACCAGTGGAATGTGTGTCTCACTAAAATCATCATTTCCTATCCAATATAGTTATATGATCTAGATAATCAATTTATTAAAATATGTTTGATCTAAAAAATTATTTATATTGGTTTGAATTGTATTAAATTAAACATATTAACAGATGATATACAATACTAGATAGGATAAAAATCTTGTAAGGTAATCCAAATAACAACTTGAGTCTTCATTTTCCAAGCATGAAACTTGTGTAACATGGTAAAAATTAATCATTTAAAAAGAAAAAATAGGAGATAACTTTTCAGGTTGAAAACCTATATAGGATGGCCTAAAAAAATATGATTCCCAAGTTTCTAAGTATCCCCCATTTTAGGATTAAGAAAATTTTAGGGATAAAATAAAAGAGATACAAAGATTTTTAAGTCCAATATATAATCCCAAAAATAGTCAAGTTATTCTTTTTAGGTCCATTGACCTATAAAAATCAAGACACCATTCTATTCCCTTCATGCATCGGTTTAGATCACCATTTTGAAATTCATGAGGATATATTTTGATGATTTATGAGACCTATTTAATGTTTTAATCCTAATTTAAAATTTATCCTTCATGATACTCATCATATTAATTAATCATCCCAATATACAAATGGAAAAAATTAAATTTTAAAATGGAGGTACATAGTCTTATACTCATCCATGAGAATTCACCCTAGAGGAAGTCATATCCGTATCTAAATAAACCTAATATAGTATAACAATGATGGTATATATGCCCAAAACTATCCATAAGAACATGTTGAGTAGTAAATCATCTTTATATTGAAGTTGACTAACTATAGTGTTACAATGATGTTACATATTCCTACATCCATCCATTATAATATGCACATGAGAAGATATCTATATCTCAACTGTTTGGGAACCGTGGTTGAATTAACCTACTCAAGTTTGATGTTAAGTTGGATTCGAGTTATCTTGATATTACACTTTGATGGTTTATAGGTTATCATGAAATAATAATTAGATTGGGATAAGGGAAATATAATTAACGATGACTGGGAAAAGGATCTATTTTAAGTCATTACCAAAATACTTAATAGGAGCATCTATAAATTGGATCCTCTCTTCAAAATTGTGTCATATTATAAAATGCACTTATAGAGAGAAAAGAGTTCGATAACCATGAAAAATAAAAAACTTTTGTTTTTCTTTGAAATTCAGATAAATAGGGGGCGACATCCACAAGTTAGATACTCTCCTAAGTCTCAAAAAAGTGAGATAATAATAAAATAAATATTATAAGAACTGGTTGGATGAGCACTAAAAATTAAAAAACCATTAGTGAGAGGAGCTAATTGACTGTAAAAGGTTCGCTCACCATATGGATTAGGCATCAACTAAAGGATAAACCTCCTCAATTAGTGTGGACAATTTATGATTTATATACTAGTTAGACTTATGATTGATAGTGGACTTTGATAATTGAATTCTTATTCTTACTATATGAGCCTCATGTTCTTAAATCTCTATAGTTAGAGTGTCCTTGAATTCAAAAATAGAATCCACTTCATTATTTTTCTATTTTAGAACCAGTTAGCTCAGTCGATGGATTCTCCTCATAAATTAGGGATTTTAAAAGATCCAATACCCCTTTCTTGGAATTCTAGATATTCTTAGTCTTCCAGGATTTGGTAAATGATAACATATAAATATTCTTAGTAAAAACCATCAGTCCCTAGGAATAATAATAACCCAAGGATCCAAGCTACTTTACTTCCCATTACAACAAGTGTGGTTTGGGTGATAAAATAATTAACATTCTACCATTACCTCTCATACATGAGTTAGTTCATGGAAACAACTAATACAATAATACTGGCCTAATACATCAGAATTAGGATGTATTCCAAGACAATTCCCCTTATGGTTAATTTTAATGTAACCAATGAGGATGAAATCCAGAATCGGTTTAGGACACCCATGTTATGAGGGACTTGTTCCAGGGAGGTCTATCCAATAGGGATCTTGTGGACATAAAAGGACACTAACACCTCCATAGATACTATATAAACATTTTATTTTAAAGAATTTAATTATATAATACCTTTTTTATCTATATAAGTCTCCCCTTGAACAGTTTTGGAATATTGATCGATGAAGTAATAACTCTACTCTACCTCCTATCAATCCCCTCCTTGAGTCTGGATGGATGTTCTACATGTTTACAGAGTTACTTCTCTCAAAACATCACTGATGTAGCATTCATTAAATGATTGAGAATAAGCCCAATATAAATTTATGGGTTATTTTTTCAATAGTAGGGTGATTAGTTATCTACTATACATGGATATTAGTTTTCTCAAGTGTTAGCATTGGATTGTCAAAGGCTTCTCCTGAAGAACTTTTTTGGAGGGAGAACATTTCACCACTTGTAAAGAGTGAAACTGTCACCAATTCTAGGAAGATGTTTAGGGAAAATAGATAGATATTTCATCAACCATTTTTATATATGATCCATATTGTATAAAAATTATATATGAGTACCTAACAAATGGGTAATTGATATCGGTTCCCAATATGTTGATGGGAGATTCATAGGGGTTATAAATGAACTAAAAATGATCCCCTAGGAGGATTTACATGGTTTATACATTGGTGTTTATTGTTTGTATAACCATAATGTTGAAAATTGTGGGTATACATCAAGTTAAAGAGCCAAGATTTTATTCCTCAGGACATAACTTCTATGAGGAACCTCTATTTATCCATATAAAACTTATATTGGGATGCAAGTCTGACAAAGGGTCTTTCATGGTTGAACTTGGACCCAAACATAATAAAACATCTCCAAGGTGGGAATGATAGGATTCCCTAGTACTCCTAAGGATAGTTGTGTAGTAATCATAAATGTTGTGGTCCTAACCCTAGTTTGAGCATCTCAAGATGGTGATATCCCTATTCTAAGAAACATGGCTAGATATCCCACCAATTAATGGTTTAATCTCATTTATAACCTAAATTGATAAATCCATTCTATATTATAGTCATCATCAAAGATAAAATATTAATTATTTTAGGACCCACTGGAATGATGAGTAGGGAAGCCCCCTCTCATTTCCCCTTTGTTTCTGACTCATGAGGGTGTAAGAATATCCTAAACCATGAGCATAAGGGGATATTAATAGACATGTAACTTTATTTATATAGATCTTCCTTGAACATAATTACCAAGTCCTTTTTTAGGATGGGGTTTCACTTGACGTCATCCATGGTTTCATGTGGCAAGAAAAATTCATCATACATGTCACCCATAATGGGGGTTCCCTAAATGTTATCGATATAACAGTGGATCATACCCACTTCTCTCAATACTAACAAAAAATTCTTTTCACATTGCTAAAAATGATCATCGTCAGCACTTAAAAGCACTAACAATATAAGAGATATTAAAAGTCCACAGACTTTATCAGTGCTAGAAAGAGCACTAACAAGTGTTCATTTTACCAGTGCTTCCAAAAATCATTGATTAAGGTATCCCTTATCAACAATTTTTTGAAGATATAATTAAGGGAAACTTTATCAGTATTTTTTGAAAGCACTGATAAAATTTACCTTTATCAAAACTAGATGAAATGTTGATAAAGGGACACTTTATCAGTGCTTTGTCTAGTAATTATAAAGGAGATTTTAGATTCTACATAGCTACAACCCTAAAATAGTCATGGAATAAACCTATAAAATACAACCCAATTATAATAAGAAATAAATAGAAATATATGGTAAATAGGATTGGAAAACCAATAACAAAATGAACTATGATTTCAATTCCCAATCTACATAAAAAATATTTACATTAATTTATTGTTTACAATTAACCAAAAAATTAAACCCATATAAAATATCAAAACTAGAAGACTTGTTTCAAATATTGGCCTCTATATAAAATTATTTCCCTAAAATAAAACCAATTTATTTTAGTAAAATTAAATAAAAAATAAAAAAATAAAAATTTTAATGGTATATAATCCACATATGATAAATTATATTTTTAATTACTATATATTAATGATATGATCAGTTAATCATGTGTCATATTAACATGCAATAGTTTCCTGAACCACACAAATATATTATGGATCATTTTTCAAATGTTTAGAAATAATTTGATTTTGTTTTCTCAGCCTTGGCTATGTGAGGTGCATTTTTAACTAAAATGAAACTTATATTGATAATATCCAATTCTAGTCATACCGACCACATCATGTGTTGTATTGATGTACAATTTATTCCTACTTGTTAAAAATGAATAATGGATCATTTTACGAATGTTTAAAAAAAATCAAGGATTATTTTCTCAGCTTCGATTATGTGATACATGTTTTAAACTAAAATGACACTTTTATATTGAAAATATGAACTTTGAGTCATACCGACCACATCTTCTGTCATATTGACTCAAAATAAATTACTACATGTCACAAATTAATTATGGATCATAGTAATAAATTTTAAAAACAATTTGAACATGTTTTATCGATCATGACTATGTGAGGCACGTTTTAATCTAAAATAAAAATTATATTGAAAACATGAACTTGGAGTCATTTCGACCACATCATTTTTCATATTGAATTTTGGTTGATTCATACATGTTATAAATATATTTTGGGTCATTTTATTAATTTTTAAAACAATTATCACTGATTTTATCAGTTTTGATTATATGATATGTGTTCTAAAATAAAATGACACTTCTATATTGAAAACACAAACTTTAAGTCATACTGACCACATAAGGTGTCAAATTGATGTGTAGTCAATTTTTATATATAAAAAATATATTATGGATAACTTTTATAAAATTTAAATCAATACAAGTTCATTTTCTTAGTTTTGGCTATGTGAGGTTCCTTTAAAACTAAAATGACCCTTATATTGAAAATATGAATTTTGAGTCATATCAATCACATCGTGTGTCAGATTAACATGTGGTCAATTCCTACATGTAAAAATTATATTATAAATAGTATAATAATTTTTTTTAGAACAATTCAGTACATTTCCTCAGTTTTGGATATGTGATATGTGTTTTGAACTAAAATGACACTTCTATATTGAAAACATGCACTTTGAGTCATACAGACCACATTATGGGTCAGATTTTAATGGGGTCAATTCTTAAAAATTAGAAATATATTATGGATAATTTTCCTAAAATTTTAAAACAATTTGATATTATTTATTTATTTTTTCTATGCGATATGTGTTTTAAACTAAAATTAAATTTTATATATAAAACACACACTTTGAGTCATAACAACCACATCATGTATCTGATTGTTGTGTGGTCAATTCTTGCTTGTCATAAATATATTATGAATCATTTTCATAAATTCTGAAAATAATTAGAACTATTTTATCTATTTTGGCTACGTGATATGTGTTTGAAACTTAAATGACACTTCTATATAGAAAACACAGACTCTGAGTCATACCGACCACAACATGTGTTGGATTTTCATTCAATAAGTTCATACATGTGAAAAATATATTATGGATCATTTTCTTAAAATTTGAAAACAATAAAAGATTATTATTTTTAGTTTTGACTATTTGAGTCCCATTTTTAACTAAAATGAAACTTATATTGAAAACACATATTGAGTCATATCGACCACATCATGTTTCAGATTGGCATTTGGTAAATTCATACACATTATAAATATATTATGTATCATTTTACTAATGTTGTAAAACAATAAGTGATCATTTTATTGGTGTTGTCTATGGTAAATGTGTTTTAATCTAAAATGAAACTTCTATATTGAAAAAAAAACACTTTGAGTTATACCAAACACTTCATGTGTTAGATTGGAATGCAGTTAATTACTACTTGTCATAAATATATTATGGATCGTTGTCTTAAAATTTAAAAATAATATAAGATTTTTTTCTTGGTTTTGGCTATGTGACACACTTTTTAAACTAAAATGACACTTTATATTAAAAACAAACACTTTAATTCATATTGACCACATATTGTGTCAAATTGATGTACGATCAATTACTACATGTTAAAAATATATTATGTATCATTTTCCTAAAGTTTGAAAACAATCTGGTCTTGTTTTATTGGTTTTGGATATGTGATAGACTTTTTAAACTAAAATAAAACTTCTCTATTGAAAACATTCACTTTGAATCATACCGACCACATCATGTTTCATATTGACATGAAGTTGATTCTTTCACATAATAAATATATTATGAGTCATTTTCCTAATATTTGAAAAAAACCGAATATTGTTTTCTCATTTTTGGTTATTTGATGGGTGTTTTAAACTAAAATTGCACTTTTGTGTTGAAATAATGCACTTTTGGTCATATTGATCACATAATGTGTTATATTTTTGTGTTATCAATTCCTACACATGAAAAATGAATTATAGACCATTTTCCTAAAGTTTGATAATTATCAGAGATTTTTTTATCAGTTTTAACTACTTAAAGTGTGATTTAAACTAAAATGATAGTTTTGTATTCAAAACATTTAATTCATGTCATATCAATCCAATTAGATGTCAAATTGACATGTGGTAAATTCTTACACAAGAAAAATGAATTATGGATTGTTTTACTAAAGTTCTGAAAATAATCCGAGCTCATTTTCTTGGTTTTATATTTATGTCATCCATTTTTAAATAAATAAATCATTTATATTGAAAAACACATACTTTAGGTCATACTGAACATATCATGAGTTATATTGGTGTGTGTTCAATTCTTAAATGTGACAAATGGATTAGGGATAATTTTCCTAATGTTTGAAAAAAATTCGAGCACCTTTGTTTGGTTTTGAGAATTTGAAGTGTGTTTTGAACTAATGTGTAAATTTAAAAATATAAGTATCAAATAAAAATAATAATGAAATAGATTTAAAAAGTAGATAAAATTATGATAAAATTAACTAAATAAGTAGAAAAAAATCACCTCTTCATTATGCATGTACAAATTCTAACACCATCTATTCTACCCATTCATTTATAAATAAATTTATTTCCTCCATTATAATTATACTTGAGAAACAGATCGAAAATAATATATAATCATTCTGATTATAATGATTCAGAACCAAAATATTTTTCTAAGGCCATATCCTGTACTAGATAAAAAAATAGCAGGTAAACACCTAAATTTGATATTGGAAAACATTATAAAACCATATACGCTAACCAATCATCTCTAAGAAAATTTACTTCTTTTAAGTATGTAGATTTTCAAAAATCTTGGTAGTAATGAGAAAATATAAAAAAATGATTAAGAAATATTTTTAAGGAAATATTAATTACCTTTGGAAATGACCAACTTGGGGATGCTAGTCTTTTGATTGTTTTTGATATCTTTCATAATTTTTCATAAATAACATTCACAATTATTGTGGTTATATTACTTCAAAAACTACATAAAAATTGACCAAAATATGAAAATTCTTTCAAAATATGTTTTTATAGTTAAATATTTATATATATACCTCAATTTGTTTCTATATCAAATAATCTATAGGATTCTTATATTCAGTCACCGAGTTCATACCATCATTTATCCTATATTTAGTGATCGCCATATCATATATTTTTTAAAACACAGACTGAAACATATATTTAAAATTATATATATAAAATGTTGATTGAAGTGCATTAAATATTGACATGACACATCATGTTTGATTGGTTTGATGGATATCCATGCATTGAATCCAAATAAATATTTGGGGTATCTAGAGTTGATCCTTATATAGGGTTTAGCTATATTATGATGGGGTTTAGTGATACAGTCCCAAGATGAGGATATTCTCACATTGGTGGAGTTTTAAAAACTCTTCAGGGAATAGTTTTAACCAACCATGTTGAGGTTAGTGCATATCTAGGAGCTTCTGCAGCTTCAGTAAGGTTGCATGATTGTGGTGGAGTTTTCGGTGAGGTTCAAAGACCTACCATTTTACTATATGGATGTGGTTAAAGACCCATTATTCAAAGATCAGATCTTTGCGCAGAGTCTCTGCAGAGACGTCACAGTAGGTGTGGTCTCCTTGTGTCTTCCCTCTAATGTTGGGGTACTGAAGTGAGATCTAGTTGTAGAGAGCTTCTTGGTGGAGGTACAGGTAGATTTTTATTATTGTGGTGGTAATGAGGCTAAAGCATCTATAAAATCATAAAAATTGTAGATAATAGTACTACAACATAGGAGGCATACCCATTCCAAGACTCAGTCGTGTGGGAATGTGGGGCAGAAGCTGTGGTGGGTATCAGGTCAGCATCATGAGTGGTGCAGTTCCACTTGAAATGGTCTGGGATATCTTACTAAATATCATAGGACCCCTCATGCTACTAATAATTATATGGTCGATGGTCCTCCTTAATAAAGGAAGAATTTTTATTAGGGAGTTCTACAATATGGAGGATGCGGCAGAGTAGTTGGTAGAGCAGTTGTTGGTGGAAGGCGGTTCGAGTTGTTTTCACCACCACCCCCAGGTGGTCCACACTAAGCTTAGGGATTTGGAGAATGTGGGTATCAGGTCAGCATCATGAGTGGTGCAGTTCCATTTGAAATGGTCTGGGATATCTTACTAAATATTATAGGACCCCTCATGCTACTAATAATTATATGGTCGATGGTCCTCCTTAATAAAGGAATAATTTTTATTAGGGAGTTTTACAATATGGAGGATGCGGCAGAGTAGTTGGTAGAGCAGTTGTTGGTGGAAGGCGGTTCGAGTTGTTTTCACCACCACCCCCAGGTGGTCCACACCAAGCTTAGGGATTAGATTGTAGGGTTTTACCTGTATATTATAGGAATAAAAAAATTCTATCTTATATTATTTTATTCTCAAATAAATTTTTTACCTCATATTTTATTGTTTTAATTTTTTTTAAATCCAATTTAATTTCATCCATAAAAATGATATAGGGATTAATGTATCCAAATCAGGATTCATAGTGTTTTACTTTTATATAATAGTAATATAAACTTATGTGAAAAATATAAATAGTTATTAACTTTAATAAAAATATTAGATCATTTTTGGATAGGTGTATTATGAAAATTTATCTTATATATGTATTCACAATTGAGACTCCAAACCATTCAAATTTGACCGACCATGTTTTCAATGATAGTTCCAAACATTTCTTCTTCATATATAATGTATGACATATCAAAATCTTTTAATGTGGTGTCTACATGAATTTTTTAATTATAATATATCCTGCCGTGGAATTGGTGGGGAGAAGGTACTCCAAAAAGGTCATTTTTTTCTTGGTTGATTCATTATATTGTCTTGATCTCACCTTACATTTCCCCATTACTTTATCCATTTGCAATGGAATACATCACTTAAAACTTTTTTCATTAATTTTTATAGGTTTTTGATTTGAAAAACTTTGTTAAAGACACACCTCATGTATCTTTATAGGATTAGATGACCATGTTATGAAAGATCTAACAGCATTATTGACTGTTGTAATATCTGAATCATCAAGTGAAACAAGAAAATCAGTGCTCACCTATTGAGCTACCTCAATCCCCAATCTCATGATAACTTTTGGGAATTCATTGTTTATTTCATATCTCTCGAGATATTATACATTTTATCCCTCACAACAAGGAGTTTCATAGGTGTTTATAGATATAAATCACATACAAATTTACAATGTAGAATTTTAGTAATATAAAGTTATCAAAAGTTGTTTGATACACATTAATAAGAAATATTAATGAAAAAACTAATTTCATTGGGTTAGTTATTCAATTGAGGGGAATGAGTATCCTAAAATCTAGCGGGGTCATTTGGTTGTTCATGTAATAATCTTTGTTCCACCACCATTTCACTTTGATCCTTTTGAATATATTGGTATTACAAAACATACTAGACAATAATAACATAAAAAGAATATTTGTATTCCTAAAATCCTCTAATCATTCAATATGTATCTTCTTGTTGGTTTTTCTTCTCGAAATATATTCGTGGAGACAATCCAAAACCTATACCTCTAATGCGACCATATTGTTCTAGCCACTTCAAAGCTACTGAAAATAGTTTTCCTTCCGATATAGTAACTGTTGATTCTTGTGTCTAAAATATATAAAAAACTTATGAACATAAATAGATATTTTTTTATGTAATACTATTATAAATCATAAAAAATTACTATTATTTCATACTTACACATGTTTCTCATACTATTTTTTTTGTTTTCATCAACTAGTTTACCCTCTTTATTTATGTGGGACTATTTATATAGCACATGGAATGGGATGAAAGTGTATCTAGATTTTTATTCATAAATCTACATATAAATAAAGGAATATATATTGTTTCATATCATATAAACCTTTTACTTTTTATTTAAAATAAACACCAATTTATTCTCTAGTGAAGCGTACCCCATCCTTGCTTTGCGATAGGGGTACATTGGCTTAGATGAACACTATTTATTTGCAGCACTCATTTTCTATTTCATAAATTAAAAAATTTGAATCAAATTGGATAAAATAAATAATTCAAAATCACATATTATCAACTATAATGTACCTAAAATAATTTTTCATCATGATTATTGAAGAAATCATTCCATGTTTTCTACTTTATAGTTTATTCATAAGTAATTGGTAGGTGGGGATTTACTTTCCCCTCAACTTCCCTAAGATGAAACTTTCTAAGAATATTCTAGATGCCTCTATAGTTTTTTCTAGCTACTATTAAGTCATATTTCTTATAGAAAGTTTCTAAAATAAATGAACTCTTCTAGGTATAATGAAAATTAAATCAATGTTTCATTATATAATTTTTTATTAAAATAGAGAAATTATATCATAACATTACCATTATATTTTCCCAAATGGTTTCCTTCATTATAGGCTAGAAATGAAAAAATGAATATATATAAATTGGAACATTCATCCTAATTGTGTCCCCAATATAACTAATGAACATTGACTTGTTGGGATTAACTGGTTGGACACATTGATTCCATGCAACCATATATTTTATACCCATAATTATTTCCTTAATAATTTTAGTTGGAAACTGTGTTACTGCATCATTATTATTTTTTTCATCAACATTCTATTAACCCCATAATATTTTTGCAGTTTCAGTATTAAAAACCTTTTCTTCACCAAGATTAGTAACATAATCATGTACAGAAGGCATTATCTACATGAGTAGGTAAGCTTTTAATTTATATTATGTTTATATAGTAGAGAACACATAATATTATGAGAAAGAGCATAGCATAGTTAAAACAATTAACCTACTCATTGGACAATCTTTATCTTTTTTAAAGGTTGAAGTTATTTGGATTCTATATTAGTAATACAAATCCACTCTTTTGGTCTGCTCTAACATATAATAAATTATCTACATTGGGACTACTATGAAATGACAATGACATCCCAATTAAAGGGCCATACTTGATTGAATTTTAATTTAATCCTATATTCCTTTTAGTTTCTAGTATTAAAATTGACTATTTTTTTTCTTGATCTAAGATATAAAATACTTGAACTACTTATGATGAAATTATTAATGGATCATCCTTCTCCCCTTCCACACCGAAATTCACCTTCATGATGCCCATTTCATCAAATTTCAATATACTCCTATTGTTAACCCATTTATAATGTAAAATTGGAATTTAAAATGTTGAGTAATCTAACTCATATATCTATTCAACAATGTCAAAATATGACATATTCTTATACATTAGGCTTTTATCCTTGGAAATAGATATGTGCATCACTTCCTCCAAAATCATAACTCCACTATTTCGAATTGTACAATAGTAATCGTGTTCCTTTTTAGATAATTTATAAACATTGATTACAAAACCAGGGTACGATATAACATTTTTGTTTGGTCCATTGGCTAGCCATCAAAGTCATTCAACAATTGAATTTTTATTTTATGATAACTTCTTATAAATATGATCTAAGAACCATACTATAAACTATTGATTATATATATTTGATATCCATACTTGAACCCTTGATGGATTTAAATATCTAATAATTTTATTGTGGGATTCAATGTATGGATCAAAATCTTTAATATTATGTAAAATGTAAAGGTGGACTTTCTATTGATCTACGATGGTATTTGTAACATCATCTCTTCTAAAAATCCATTCACCTGTAAGGTGTCAAATGTGATGTTAATTTTGGAGACTTATTTTATCAACATATGATAGGTAATTAGTTCATAATTCAATATATTATTCAACAATATATCATTCTTCAATAAAACCTTCTATCTGTCTTTGATTCTAGACATACCCTTTCAAAATATTCAGATACTGTTCAATGGGTCACATCCATCTATAATAGTCATGACTAAATAGTTGAACCTCTCTAACCAAGTGAACCATTTTGTGGAACATTATATCAAATAATGATGTTGGGAAGAACATATATAATTCATGTAATATTACTACAACTTCCTTATTCACGATTGGAAACTTCACCAGGTCTATAACCTTACTACATATGGATTTGAAAAAGAGGAAAAGTCTAGTTTATTTATTCCATACTTTTTTAGGAATAATGTAACATAAAGAGATAGACCTAAAATATTGTTTCAAAATATGATAGTTATGTGATTTTACACCATGTAAGTTCAAATTATTCATTTAAATGACATTATTGATTTTTTTTTAATACCCCTATAGAACTTTTACACCATTAAGGAAAATGAAAAATTTCAATTTTTCCTATCTGTATAAAGTGTAAGATGCTGGAGGAAGAAAAGTACATTAGTTACCCTTCACCGGTGTAGACTCTTTCCTTATCCCCATGTCAATCATGTCCAACCTAGCCTTGATTCCATTTTTTTCAAGGAACATTTAGTAACACAAAAATAACACTATCAAATACATGTTTTTTCTACATAAATGCCATCAAGAAATTTTTTGATGAAAAAACAATTCTAATACATTAATTCAAATAAAATTGATCACTTTTTTCCAACCCGATTTCATATGGGTTTTTGAAAATGGTTTACTAAAAATAGTTTCAATATATTTTACTTTATCGAATAGTTGATCACCCATTAGTGGTGATGGTGTTATACATTGTTCGGTATTCCCATAAAAAGTTTTAATCCAGGATCGATATTATTTTTGTCAAGGTAAAAATTTCTAATGTCCTAAAAACATAGTCTTTAAGGAATTTTCCAGCTAAACTGAGTGTTTGTATTCTTTAAAAATGGGACACCCAACATTACTTTAATGATATAGCTTGAAAAATTTTTATACGTAGGGAAGTCATTTATCGGCACGTACAATATGGAACTCAATGCAAATTATTCAATTCTATGAGAATCATACATTTCAACACCCATATCCCATATTAATTTCAGTTCTTTGATCAATGGATCCAAATAGATATCAAAATCATTACTAGGTTTTTTGGTACAGATATAAGTAGATAAAATATAATGTATTTGTGCTTCATTCATAACCATGGAGGAAAGTTACCAACATGACATTCCATGTACTATGAGTAAAACTGTATACACCAAAAGGATTTATCCTATTTGTAGATAACTCAAGACAAAAGTTTCTCGGCTCATTTCCAATTTTAGGATACTCATAATCAATTTTATTCTAATTAGATGAGTTAGTTGGATTACATAGTTTGAAATATTTAATTATTTTATTTGAATTCCATGTCAATTGTATCATGGTTTCCTGACATCCATATAGTCTTGGAAACCATGAAATGATAAGAAATTTATATACATATTTCAAAAGTTGTGATTCATCTTTCTTGTATCAATCTGTTCCACACTTAGGGAATTTTATGAGTAATTCATGGTCCTCAAAAAACAATATGAAATAATTTGGACAAGCATGATTTTTTTAGATATCACACCCATTGAATGTATCATTCATCTATAATTATATTTTCATCAAGTAAGTTCATTTTCTTCTAGTAACATATCATTTAGGATACTAAATAGTTCTGTAAAGAAGTTGTCACTCCATCTGAGGCTATTTTTCAAATTATATAACTTCTATATGGCTGACAATGTTGTGTATTTACTAAAAATGGTACATAATGATCTCCTAGAAAAACTATATAATGTCTTAAACAACTTTGGACAATCAAGAAGGTCATATTCAATTTCCATTTTCATTTGTTCAATAAGATTCCCACTATTATTTACACTGGTATACATATCAAATGATTAATAAAAAATAATATAAACCCAATTAGTGTGTATGTTTATTTTTCCCCATTTTTAGTCCAACATCTATAGGTCTGATCTATTCCAGGAAATATAGAATTCTCTTACAAATATTCCAAACTAATTTTTCATGAATAAAAAAATGTAAACAAATACAAAGGATTTTAGAAGGGTCTTATGCATGATTTATTGAAAAATTGATGAAATATTTAACTTCATATTCATACTATTTTTTCATATGATTAGAATGTATCCATTTTTGATTCATATCCATCCATTTAGGTTTATAAATTTCTTATTTTTCAAAAAAAAATAAATAAACACACATAAGATATTCACAATTAAAAGATAAAGTTATAGATGATTCTAATAAGGGGAACCCAAAATTTGAATGTTATCAGTTATGATTCCTGAAAAGTTATCATTTTACACAAGGGTGACATGAAAATAAACAACCTGGGGTAAACATGTGGTTGTTGGTAAAGGTTATGATTTTGAAGTTTTGTGAAGCAAAAAGGTGGTAATTCTAGGATGGTTTCTATAAGAAATCTAGGTGGGAGTCTAATATGTGGGATTATTTAATGTTTATTAATTTCTCCACTTGGTATGTGGTGGGACAGGTGGTGTTTCATTGAAAGTCTGAGGGGATATTTAAAGGAGTGTAAAATTTTAGGTGACCATCACCTATTAGTTGAAAAATGTCATGTAAAATTAATTTGATGATCTTGAAAAACTAGAGAGAAATTTAAATCATACAGTACATTTGACCACTGAAAAGTATTGATCAATGTTTTATCCTTCTCTCCTTTAATTATGATATCTTAACATCTATAGGTAGACACTTAAAGAATAAATGTTTTTTCTATTTATTACAATTTACCATGTTTTGATACAACTGACATCGTAAATAAAGGGATTTTAAATCATTATTTAGTATATAATTACAATGTATATTATTAAAAATGTTAATAAAATAGATTTATTATTCAACTAAATCAATTAGAGACATATATAAATAAAATAACAAGTAATGTAAATTTTGGAATTATTTATTTATTTATTATTGTTTGGAATACTTACATTGGAAATTATTGTATCTTTATTTCCATTTAATTGATATGTGGATTTCATAATTTTTGTAAAAATATCATTCCTTGAGACCTAAAAGGTCATGTAATCACTGGATTTTGACATAGGGTCAAGGAGCATGGAATTTCATGAAACCAATGGATGAAACTATTATTGATGATAGAATTGAAGTTATATTCCTTATTTCTCTATTTTTTTGTATATTATTCAATAACATGAATTATAAAAATACCAAAAATTATATTTGTAATATAACACACTAACTTCTAGTTCTTTATCATAGTCAAAAAAATTCATATAACGATTGAAAATATTTTTTTTTGTTTCTATTTATATCCTTTGGCATTGTTAATATATATAATATTAATTATTCATGTATCAATATGAATGATATTTCTTTTTTCATTAACCATAAAATTTCTAGGAAGATAATATTTTCCATTCTATTCACACATTATTCAACCCTTTTATAAATTTATAATATTGATATTTTCATAAATATTTTTACGGTCCTAACTATATTGGTCATTTTTTATGGAAAATGATCTACATATCCTAGATAATTTTTTATATCTTTTCATTTATATTTTTCATCTATTTTTGTTTGATTTTATTCCTTATATATATTTATACATCTTTATGTACCTTTTTTTATTGAAAAATGTTCCATACCTTTCTAAAACTATTATAATATTATGTTATAACCGAGGTGGTTATATATATCTTAAAATATCATGAATTTTTTTTTATTTTTAGACAAAATGTATAAATATTAAAAAAATTACATATCTTTACTAGTTTTATTCCTCTATACACAACTGTGATTTGCTTGTTTGTTTTTGTAGATTACATTCTAAACATCATATAGTAAATATAATGTGTTTATACATCCAATTAATGTGATATAATTCCTTTAATGGTTTACCAATATCTATTTTAATTTAAATCTTCCAATGAAATTTTACTATCCATGAATCTATATCTTATTGAAAGGATACTTCATTAGTAGTTGACTATATAACCCTTAATATTTTTTCTAATTAGTTAATGGATTTAATCAATAAATATTATTTCATTCACTATAATTTCTTCATTATAATGTCTTATTAATAATTTTTATTTAAATATCTAAAAAATTTAATGTTAACCCACAATGTATTTTAAAAAGGTTTACTACTCAAAATGGGTAGCTATATCCTTAGAATGATTAGATGAAACCCATGTTCACATTGTACAATAAAATCACTATATATATTAAAAGTGAGTAGTGATTATCCATCATCTCTTCTAAAATAATATGTTTCCTAACCTATGTAATTTTATCCTTCATAATCACTGATATATATTTTAAACTTTAATAAAAAGTGAGTCTTCACCAAGCCTAGAATTCCATCATGATATTTTCTTGCACTCTCCTTATCTTCCAAAACTTATTATACCTATAAATCATCTTAATTATATCCTTTATCTATAGTTATCTACTATTTCACTAATGAAATTTTATCACAACACTATCATAGAAAAAGAGTCAAGTGGGAGGGGGTGATTGAGTGATTTAAAATGTTTTTAAAAATAATAACTCTCTTCTTTATATTGGTTTAGTTTCATCCGTTATCTTTTATTTAGATTCTAAATGAAATAAAATATAAATAAATATTTGTGACAAAAGTAGTTTCTATGTTGGTTCATTGCAATAAATAACATCCCCTAGTAAACTCCATTAACACCTTATGTAGTCTTAATGATATTTATCTAGATCATTTTCTATGTGATATCACAACCGACTATAAGAAGTTGAAACTATCTACAAGGTTACAAGATATTTTATGATGATATCCATTATAAAGATTATAAATGTCTTTTTTATACATTTCCTAGGGATCTAAAAGCTGAGTAACATAAACTTAAACATAATCACTTACACTTTGTACTAGATGTGAGCACTTGAAATAAAAATAAAAAACTATATTGAAAGTTTAATATAGTTGAAAACACATAGTTGAATCCTTAATTTTTAGATTATTATTCTTATCCAATAGAATATTTATGTATTAAAAGAGAATGTCTAGAAAATTTATCAATAGAACCATCAATGTTCACAGTAGTAATAAGCTTCATTATTATTTATTCTCCCTTCACTTCCTGTTGAAAAGTTATATTGAAATTTAGAAGTTTAAAAATAATCATGTTAATAATTATTTTTTAATCCATTATAGATTTTATCGAATGACCCAAAATTCATATGTTTAACTTAAAAATAATTATGAATATTCAAGTCACCCTTCATTAAAAATAAATTATGTTAACGTAATTCATAAATTTGACCTTGAATGTAGGAAATACTTGAATTAATTCACATTATGATTTTCCTAAAAATATTTATTTTAATATATATATATATATATATATATATGACAGAAAAATTTTAGAAATAAATCTCAAAAAAAAAACTAAGAAAAGAAAAATTTATAAATCTAAAACCATCTTTTTTAAAATCACCACATAAAATTACCCATAAAGTCAAAAAATCATATCATATAGACATGAAACATCAAAAAATATTTAATTTTAAAATACATATATTTAATCAATATAAAATATGTAATGGTAAAACTTTTCTACTTGAAGGATAGATAAAATTATCTTCCTTGAATATGTAAAGGTAAATATTATTCTTTGAGTGCTAGTAGATAGCAATAAACATGTTAGGGAAATGCGGTGTAAGATAGAATATATGAAATATTTATTAAAATATATTTCAACCTTAATAAATACAAAGTAGATATGCTCTTCTAGTGTGAGGTAGTGGTCAGGTTATACTGTAGCAAGCCTGGGCAGCTGAGAAGTGGAAAAGAACCAATATGAGGTTTTGCAAGAGAGATATATGAATGGAGTGACACTAAGACTAGGAGGAATCCAATGGTCATGGAGTGGGTTTGGAACACAAAAAAAAACATCACATGAAACGAGCATGACCCATGCGAGCCACAATGTGGTAAAATTAGGAATGCAGAGACCCGAAAACAAGGAACCGCCAAAGGAGGATGAACAATGGTCGTGAATTCACCGATGAATCTCATAAATGTGGAACCATGAGACCACTGAGCCAAAATAACACCACACTATCTCACACTACTGAACCCAAACAAGAAAGACAAGAGAGAGGAGGATGAGAAATTAATATACCATAAAATTGAGGCTTGATTCTTCTGAGAGAAGGTCGAGGGGGAGCGATAGAAGCACTTGACTTCTGTGGGAGATTGAAAGGTGTGAATAAAATCAATGTGGTTAGGTTTATTTTTAAATGATTTGGGACTATTTTATCAGCAAATCCAAAAAAATAATAGATAAAGAGAGGTTTTATCAATGCTAAAATAATAAGCGTTGAGAAAATACCTCTTTATTATCACTTGTTTAGCGTTGATAAAGATTGCTTTTGTCAGTTCTTGTTTTGAACAGATAAATATTTATATTTATAATTATAAATAAATACATTTTTAAATATATTTGTAAATATATTTATAAATATTTCTATATAATTATAATTTTTTATGTTATTATATATATTTATATAATTATAAATATGTTTAATAAATATATATAAATATAAAATATAAATATGTTAAATATAATAATTATTTAAATATATTTATTCTAATTTTATAATTATATAATAAAATAGTAATTTTTTTATAATCATATAAATACTCTTTAAAAAAACTATATATATTTAATTTTAATTATAATTATAGAAAATATACATTTATAGATAAATATATCTGTAAATATATTTAGGAATTTGGGTCATAATGAACCTTTGGGTCATGGTCTTCATGCCATATATTAAATAAATAAGGCTTGATAGGTGGGTTATCCCCTCAGGGGGGGATATGGTTTTCCTTTTCAACTATTGTGTGTGGTGTGTGTGAGTGTGTGTTTGAATTCATTTATATCCCAAAACACCAAATATATATATATATATTATAATTTTATAATTATAAATATATTTATTATAATTTTATAATTATAAATATATTAATACCATTATATATACTAATTTCATTATATATATTTATATAGTTATATACATATATTTAACAAATAAATATAAATATAAATATAGATATAAATATAAATATATTAAATATATTCATTATTAAAATATATTTATTATAATTTTATAATTATTTTAAAACAAATTATTTATTAATAATTATATAAATAATTTTTAAATTATATATATATATTTATAATTATTAATATATAATTTTATAAATATAGTAAATATACATTTATAAATAAATGTATCTGTAAATATAGTTATAATTAATTAATTATAATTATAATTATATTTATATCATTATATATATTCATATAATTATATATATATATTTAATAAATATATATAAATATAAATATACATATAGTAAAGATATTCTTTATTTAAATATATTTCTTATAATTTATAATTATAAATATTTTTATATAATTATATTAATTTATATCACTATATAGATTTATATCATTATATATATTTATATAATTATATACATACATTTAATTTTTTTAAAAGGTAGAGGGGAAAACCCCCTTTATTGAAATAGAAAGAACTCCTTTTGAAGATAGGAAAAAAGGAGGAACCCATTACAAATACCAAATAAAAAACATCATAAACAATAGGGAACAAGGCCATATAGGGAACTAAATTCCAAAAAAGAAACAAGCATCTTAACAAGAACTAGCCAGAAGTCTCTTTTCCCCCTCTGTCTGAAAATACAACAACGAATTCTGACAAAGATGATGCGTCACCCCCTCTACCAAGAATTGCATCATGATTGAAACATAATCAAGGGAAAAAAGTCTTCTATATCACACTAAAATATGAGAGGAGTACTGGATGATAGATTCCCACACACCTATATCTCTTTCGAGCTGCCCACCCGATGTTGCAAGCGAGGAACTCACTGCACAATCAACCTGATGCACTGCAACATATGCCAGAAAACATCACGTAGAAATCAAACAGGGTGCCCATTCATCCAAAAAGAGATGAATTATGGATGAATGATGTGTATCAGAACACCCATCCATCTTTTGAGGTCTCCCACATGACAAAATCTGCAAGAAATAGATACATGCCAACCAAATGCAAAGAGACAAAAATCCAATTCCCACCACGATATCTGCACCTCATCAATATTCATATAAAAAATGCAGATGAATACATATTGGAAATTTTAAAACATAGTAAATAAATATGTATAAATAAATATTTGAAAAATATTAAATTTGAAAACGTAAAAAGTAAAAAATATTAAAAATGAATAAATAATACTAACTTTGATAAAAATAAAAAAAATTTACCGATTAAAAACATAATATATTAAATATATTATGTCACTAAATGAAATTCTAAAATGAATATTAAAATTTGAATAAATTATAGAAAAATTAGTTGTATTTGTTTCTATATAAGATTTCACCAATTACGTAAATATTTGTGTGTGTTAAATTAATGTATATATATACAAGTTTGATATATGTTAAAATTGAACAAAGACATATAATATGTAACATTTATTAATGAAATAAATAATAATAAGAATGAATAAATTTCAAAAATGAATAACTGTTATTAGTTATGTATATAATTTTAATTAAATTAAAAATGAATATATATATATATATATATTAGGTGTTTGAGTGTACAATTACATTAAAACACACACACACACACTTCATACACAAGATGAAAAGGCAGACCATAGCCCCCAGAGGTATCCTACCCCTGAATCCTTATTTATTCCATACATCGCCCATAGGTCTAGTAGGCATGAAACCCATTAAATGGCCCAATGACCCATTAATTGGCCTAAAGGCCTAGTGCAACATCATTTTTACATCATACTGCCTGTTTAATGTTTGCATCCCCATGTTCCCATGTCATGTCTGCATCATGACATGTATAGTACTATAATAATACTTGTATTGATCATGGATTGTACCCAAGCCCTCCTGGATATGGAGGCCAGTGATTGAGTACCACTCATCCACGACACTGGCCACATGAATATTTATATATGTTAATGAATACATATTAATTATATAAAAATTCCATATTAAAAACATTAAATGATAACGAATAAAAATGTATAAATAAATATTGAAATATGGATAAAATTAAAAACACATTGGACAATGAAAATTGAAAATGAATAAAATACAAATTTTTTTTAAAAAAAATTAATATTATTAATGAATAAATAATATTAAAAATATATAAATTCAAAAAAATATTAAAAATAATCAATAGTATACATTAAATAAAAATATAAAAGATGATAAAATTTACTAACTAGAAATATAGTATATATTAAATATATTATTTTAATAAATATAATTCTGGAATGAATATTAAAAATTGAATAAATTTCAGAAATATTATGCGTGTGTGCGTTGTATATAAAAATGAATTAATTACGTATATGTATGTGCAAAATCAATGTAACACATGTTTGGTATATGTAAAATTGAAAAATCAAACAACATTCAATTAAATGTCCAGTACTCACACAATTAGTCAATATATTTAATTAATATTATGTTTTTAATTATAAACCATTTTCACTAAATATATGTCTTATTTAATGTAAGCATAAATATTTTGTATCATATAAATCATATTTTATGAAATATTATTTATACCGATATGTATATATATGAATATATTTCTATATTAAAAATATTAAATATATTAATGAGTAATTATGTATAAAAACCATTAAAAAAGAATAATATATAAATATGTTTTTAATTATTAAATTTTATTTATTTTCTATATTTTTATTTAATATATCTTATTTATTAATATTTATAATTAATATATATTTGTTTTAAATATATTATTTTTTATTAATAATTGTTTCATTAACAATTTTTTAATAATTTTACAACTTATTCATTATATATATATAGTTACTATATACTATTTATTAATATTTATAATATATATATTAAAATTATTAATAAATATTTAATAAATGTTTTTCTAATTTATTCATTTTTAATTTTCATTTGTTTAATTATTTAATTATTCAATTATTTTAATATTTTTAATACTTTTTTTTAATTTTATTGGTTTTTTTTTAAAAAATGGGGCTATGGGTGGGTCAGGCCATGTATAGGCCAGGATGAGGGGACAATGATTGACTGGGTCATCATATATGTGTATGGGATAAATCTCACATGAATCCTAGGGTGGGACAATGCCTAAACATGCCCATGGGCCCATATGGATGTGTGTGTAAAGTGACTGCAGAAGCCCATCATCGCAATAGGCTTTAGAGTTTGCAATGCAGCAGAATTGTATATAAAGAAGCATCTATACATCTGCTATTTCGATATGGGAATTGTATTCAAAATCAGGACCTTTATAAATGCTAGAAAATGTGCTAATAAAGGTTACAATTTATCAACACTACAAATAAAGTGATGATAAAGGTACCCTTTATCAGTGATAAAAAACTAATGATAAAGGTAATCCTTTATCAGTGATAAAAAAAGCACTGATAAAGGGTAACCTTTATCAATGCTACTTTTTTAACACTGATAAAATGTACGCTTTATGATGGATTTATTTATAACTGATAAAGGATACATTTATCTACGCTCTTTGTTAGTGCTGATAATGGTTAACGTTGTATATTGCACATTTTATAATAGTTTTTGTGCAATATGCACAAATTGGTAGTCTTTTGGTGCTAATGGATAACTAATTCCAAAGTTATATTAGGGTGATTTTATAATGAGAATTGGGAACTCTGTATATATATGTTAATCTTGATACCCCCTTGAACTTGATGTAGCTTTGGTTCACCCAATACGATCCTAAACACTTTTTAGAGAATTTACTTCTAGAGAGAAGGTCCCATTGGATTATAAATACTTTCCTATAAGTCAGTATATAATACTACATAATGGTCAAGTATTATTTGGTTTCAAAACTCAAAACTACTTGTCATTGACCAAGAAATGTGACAACCCACCGATTGTCTCTTGGATAATTTGTTCATTGAGTGAGATGTTTTCCCTAATGATTCCATGAGCTAAGAAAATTTTTATAGTAGAAAGGTCCACATTAGTTTTTGAAATTGGAACATCTGTTGAAAAGATTAATACATATAGTGTAAATATATGTGATAGGGGTAGTTGAATAAGGATAGTTTGAGAAGGATTGTTAAGTAATTATGGTGTGATATGCTGATGTTATACAAGTTGATTCCAAAATCATTAATCATTTCGTTGATATGAGAAGTAGCTTCCACATCAAAAAATTGATTGAAGAACTTAACATAATATTCCTATAAAATAAGGTTAAAAAATTAATCAATAGGAAAAATCTGATGAATTTAAAATATGTTAATTACATCAAGGTAGAGGAAAATAGAGCATCAAAACAACCAGTCAAAATTTTGACAAATTAAATTTTTTTCCACATGTATACTTTTCCGAGAGTGTTTTTCTGAAGTGTCCTCACATGATTTTTTCCTAGGTTTTGTTTTATTGGTAAAGTTTTATGCTACCTATGAATAGAAAAATACACTAAGGTTGATGAAAATTGGAGACCCACTCTCACCTTTATTAGTGAGAATGACTAGAGTGAATAGAGAGCTTGAAGATACATGGAAACTGAAGTAAAATAATGCATGGAAATGGTGGTTGGGAATTTATTCAGAGATGAGTTGTGTTGTGATCTTAGGAAATGGTGTTTATCATGTTCTTAGGTTTTATCATGATCCATACTCTCATATACCAGTGTGAATCTTGTTCTATACCATGATATAGACTCCACAAACCCTCAAAAAACATCATGCTCATTCCAAAATCACATCTACCTTAGAATTTTATCCTCTTTATTCAAATTAGATCTAATTATGGGGTTGTAATTTTTATGGTTTTCCCTTTTTCAATGATCATTGAATAAAATAAATTTTAAAAATAGGATAATAAAATGTTACCAATTAAAGTTACCTGGTATACTTCACCCAACCAATGTGTGCACTAAGAACAACTTAGTTGAGCATTGTGCACACCCTAGTTGACCACCCTACTAACTATCATGAGGCCTCACCACTGTGCCTGTGCTATGTGCCCTAGTTACTTTTCCTAACAAAATTTGCACCAAACATTTATGAATCCAAGTTCTATAATTTGATTATAAATAGAACCCAAGGGGTCCATATTTGATTCACTTAGAAACTTGAAGAGGGACACCCTAATAGAACGATCCTTCACGCACCCCAGTCTCCAAAACCCATTTATATAGATTAATTAGGCCTAAATCCGAAGAGAATTAACCAAAAATTCTATCACTTATATCACTCAAAGGGTTAATATATCTAAAACCTGTATGGAATACCACTTTTTTGCTAATCCTATTACACTAGGGTGAAGTTGAACTCCCATGAGAGCCATTCCAAGTCACTACATGAATAAATCACCTTGGGAGTACAAAAATTTCCTGACCACTTCCCTTACCTTGCACTAGGGTAAAAATTCACCCTAGTCCTAAAATTGTGAATCCCATTAAAATAATAATTTCATCCAGGATACACTTTTCCCTAGACCCTCACTTTAGAGACAATTCTCCCTAGTCCTTCACTTGGGATCCCAATTATCCATACCATTTAACTATAGCTCCACATTCACCCAACCTTTATGAGGGAAACCTATTTAATCTAGTACCCACTAAGGTAACCACTTCACATGATCATCCTCACTAGGGAACCACTTGCCTAGACTCTTGGTTGAGGCTCCCAAAAAATGATCCAATGAACCAAGTTCATCAATTTTCAAACACTTAATTTCCTAGATCAATTAATTAACAGACAATACTCCTTCATGCCCCAAATATAACCTTCTGAATTACATGATAGGGATTTATAAAACAGAATTCACCCCATCGAACATGTATACCATGAATTTTTTTACTGCTTATCCTTCCCAATTTATAGAGCCCTTATGGGTTTTTAAATAATGTATCCCCTTAATAATGAGGGTCCTTATTATGAGAAAATATATAAAACCACCACTGAAATAGGACACTTATCTTGGCTATTGTAGTGTTGATTTGGATAACTTGGTCCAATCAATGATCCATGAGGGAATTGGCTTCCTCTTTTGGTATAAATCTCAACCATGCTCCCATTTATGATTTTATCTTAATGATTCATATATATGATATGTAAATATATATAAGGGAATAACATGCATAAGACATGACCACCTTCTGATGGGGATATATTCCCCATTCATCTAGTTATCTCTCTATCCAACCCTCAAATGGTAGGAGGTAGAGAAACCAATATATAATATATGGGTAAGCACTATACATATCCTTATCACATCCAAGCATAGTATGGATAGCCCATGAATAATCCCCAAATAATTCACATGAGCCCCTCTCCTCCACGAAACCTATCTCAATGGTCCATATTAACAATAATCCATCTAACTCAAAGGGATATATTACCTATGAGTCATCCTATTAAAAGGGACATATTCACTATGATCCATCCTTCTCAATGGTCTATATTCCTTATAATCCATTCTACTCAAAGAGCCATATTCCCCACAAGAAATTTTCTCCAAGGGTACCTATGATCCCATCCTAATCAAAGGGCCATATTACCTCATAGGCATCCTACTTAGAGGGCCAAATTCCTTGTGATCCATACTTATCAAATGTATATATTCTCCATCATCCCATCCCACTCAAAGAACTATATTCCCTATGATCCATCATACTCAAATAAATATAATCTATATGATTTATTCTAATCAAAGGTCCATGTTATTAATGAACCGTCACAATTTAAGGGATATATTCTCTATAATCTATCCAACTCAAAGAAAAATATTCCAAATGATCCATCAATCTCAAAGGGTTATATTTATTACAGTTCATCCTTCTCAATGAAACATATTCACTACAAGAATCCTTCTCAATGATACATATTCCTTAAGATCCATCCTAATGAAAGAGATATATTCTCTATGAGCCACTATACACAAAGGTCTATATTTACTAAGATCTATCATACATAATGAAACATATTCCCTCTGATACATCATAATACAAAGGGAATATTCCCTATAAGCTATCCTACACAAAAGACCATATTCCATAAAATCCATCATACATAGAGGGCCACATTCCTTATGAGTCATCCTAATATATGAGACATATTCCCTATGATCCATCTTACTTGAAGAGCTGTATTCCTTATGTTCCATGCTACACAAAGGTACATATTCCCTATGATCCATCTCACTCAAAGGTCCATATTTTCTATGAGCCATTATACTCAAATGATATATTTCACATGATCCATAATTCTCGAAGGAACATATTCTCTACAAGCCCATCACACTAAAAAGGCCATATTCTATAGGATTCATCCCACTCAAAGGTCCATATTCCTTGAAATCCATTATTCTCAAAGGTACATATTCCATGTGATCCCAGTATACTCAATGGGTTGTATCCCTATGAGTCATCCTACTTAATAAACCATATTTCGCATGATCAATCAGAATAAAAGTTTAATATTCCATGTATTACATACTTATGAAAGGTCTACATTGTATAGGATCCTTTTTTCTCAAAGTTTACTATTACCCATGATTTTTCCTTCTCGAATGGATATATCTACTTTGAGATATCCTTCTCAAAGGTCTATATTCCATATGAACCATCCTTATCAAAGAGACATATCCCCTTCGATCCATCACTTACTCTCCTATTACATTAGAAAATAACAAGATGAACCATAATGGTATGTTCACACATAAGTAAAAAACCAAGCATTTATAGGCCCCTTATACAAAGTTATCAACCTTGTTACATGATATAAAAATTAAATATAATATTCTTTCCTCATGATGTTAAACTACATGGTATGGTCTTGAAACTTGACCTTAAACTTTGGAAATCAAACTACATGAGCTATGTTTCCTATGAATTAGAATATATTGGACACCTATGAAAGGTTCAATCCAAAAAATTGTAGGTTATAGATTCATGAAGTTAAAAGAAACTATAATATTCCTTATAAAATGAACTTAAAATCTATGAAATTTCCTATTAAGTGGTGATTATCAATGTGTGTTTTTATTCCCTTCATAGATGAGACATCCCCAGACTTTCACTCCTAAATCGAGTGATAAAAATATAATCTTTTCATTTTTTGGATTTTAAATAAATAAATGTGACCCAATTTCTTCCATCCAAAAATTAAAAAGTCAAAAGGAAATATGGTATCACTTAAATACAGAATGATTTTTTAGTTTTAGAGTTATAGATAATTAGGAAAACTTCTTACATAATAATACCCATGTATTTAAGTGATCATTATTCCAACTTTTCCCAACATATCTTTTTTTCATATTAAGCCTTTTTAACTATTCCCACTCATCATTAAACCATATGAAAAACATTTAAAAATTTTTTATGAGAAAGAAAGACTAGTAAGGAGAATATAAAAGAATAAGAAACAATTTAGTTCTTTTAAAAACCATGAAATCATAAAATTGAGTTTTCCTTTAATATAATAAATTTTGAGATCAATTAATCGAATACTTAAACATGAAATTAGCTTTACTACTCAACAATTTTCATAAAACACTTTATAATAATACATAAAATAAATGTCAAAATTATGAGGGTTTCTTAGAAAATATGAGAACCCATGAATGTATTTTTCTTAAAAATATACCTCTTTAAACTAAGTGGGAATAATCATTCATTTTAAAAAAATTGATTTTATTACCTTTATTTAAACCAAACAATTTCCATGAAAAATAATTACTAATAATAGAAAAGTAATATAGTTTCTTTGGGATATAATCTTCATAAAAACCTTAAAATAACCCTTAAAAACCCCTATAAGTTATAAAACCAATACAACTTTCAATATAATTATTTGGAGAACATAATCATTACCAAATTCATTAGAGAGATATACTGGGATCACCCCATTGTTAATAATTTATAAGGACCATAACATGTATAAAAAACATAGAATATTTATTTTCCATCATCAAAATCATATAAGTATTCTTTTTAACCCATATAAAAAACATTTTTTAGATATTTATATATCTCTTTACTTTAAAACCTATTTTTCAAAACTAAAATACCCAAAACAAAGGGATAGAGGGGTTTTATTTGAATAAAACATGGATGATTACAAATAATTCCAAAGATAAAATAATTTTTTGTGATAATAGAAATATCCATCAATTCTATATACGTTAAAATATGATATTCTTCTTTTCATTTTGTAAATAATGTCAAATAATTCCATATAAAATATATAAAAATATTTCTTTTAAAAAACATTGCATAAAAGTAAAAAACTGGACATAAAATTTACTTTATAATTAATTTATGTCCATATAAATACATATAAAAGGGATTTTATGACTATGAACTTGTATGAAAAATATTTTTAAAATAAATCTTTAAACAATTAAAAATGAGGTTTTTAAAGTAAAGTGTTTCTTTACCTCGAGTCTGAATAATCACGTATGTTATTTATATTAATTAATAATAAACTTAGGTTTTTTTACTTAATTTTTTTTAAAGTTCATTATTAAATTTTTATTTGTTATAATGTTATCTTTAATTATTTAATCAATTAAGTTCACATTGGATTTTTTGATGATATTCAGCTCGTATGTCCAAAATGACCTCGATAGGCTGATAATTGTCAAACGGGTAATTATTAAATATTATATATAATAATAATACTTATATAATTATAATTTTATACATCAATTATAATTTTAAAATCAACCATGATATATGGTTATGAAAAATGAACTACGTTGCAATCACGAAGAAGGTAGGTTGTACATATACATGAGTAATGTCTCTATTTTTCAAAGAAAATTATGGAAAGAAGGTGATTATTAATTTATATTTAAAAATGATTATTATATAATAAATATCATATCATTTCTTTAAATAAAAATATATTTATAATCCTTGTTATTTGATTATGAAAAACAAATCACATCACTTCGTGGAAATGGTAATCCAAACGTACGCGTGAACGGCATTATCATTTTTAAATAGATGGAAAAGAAAAGAAATAGATGATATTTTATATTTATATAATTATAATTATAATTATTTACTAAATATCACACACACACAAAAACACACACACATATATATATTAAATCCAAAATTATTACCATTCATGAAAAGTGGTGATGGAAAAAAAGTTACAGCAGTTCAAGAGGTGGTAGTCTACCACACACACGATCAATAATTTCATTTAACATTGGATGGAATATTATATGGATATAGGTTTTAAAATTAATATAAAAATATATGAGTATATGGAATATAATGGTTATATTATTTCATTATGTTTTAATAATATTTTAATGAGGTAGAAGATGAAATATAACTAAAACATTTAGTTAAAATATATACCTCTATTTCAAAAACCTCCTTTTATTTACTCCTTAAGACCTATAAGGTTAGTAATATGACAAAAATAAGACATATATAATGTGTGGTGGGATTCTTTGAATTTATTTGGGTAGATATTGGATGAACTAACATGATATTTAATTGTGTATAAGAGAGGATAGGGGTGGGGGAGGGTTCTATTTTATAAATAAGAGGAGGGACACTCTTTGAATTACTTAAATTATCAAATTATTATAAATTAATTTTTATGAAAAATCAATAAAAATTGATATAATTAAAATATTGGATGATTATTAGTCTAAATGGTCTCATAAAATATAATTTGGATAAGTTTAGGTGATGTTTTTACACTTATTTCTATGTTTTAATCCCATATTAAACCTTTTAAGAATTACTATGATATTAATGTTTGTCACTCTATAGTGGTCAAGAAAGTTACTATAAAAGCATAAGTGACCAAAAAATGGACCATAATTTATATTTTGGACCATATCTTATTCAATTTCCCAAATATAGGATTTTCATGAATTTTAAATCAATTTTAAAATATTATTTATGATATAATATCATTAATATCATTTGTGAAAATAAATTGAAATTCTATAATATATTATGTGTCTAAATCTTGTAAAAATGTTAAAAATGAAATCAATTGAAATATAAATTGGATATTATCTTAAAATAATCACAAAATAAAATTTATATTAGTTTAGATATAATTTTATACCTTATCTTTTGGTTTAACTTCTTGGTTAACAAATTTTAACCTTAACCGTGGTAATGATTTTTTCAATATTAAATGGTTATAATTTTACTTATAAGGTTAAAATTGGATCATAAATGATAATGGGATGAAATTTTAAACCATTTGAATCATAATATTCTTATTTAAATATTTTTATGGTTTTTTATAATCCAATAAAATATTTTTTTAACATTAAATTTTATTATGTTCATTTTTAAAACAATTCATTTTGTTTGACTTTAAAGTTAAGAATATAGTAATAGATTTGGAATATAAACATTGAAAAAATACATAATAGTTTATATTGAACTGTTAAATTATTGGAACACTATAAATAACCCAAAAACATAACTTTTGTATTTTTTAAAATCATTTACTTGATTTTTCTATAACTTTTACAAGATCTCTGTCTATGTTTCCTAAGTATTGAAGGTAACTATTTTATCAATAAAAAAAAATAAATTACCATGAGAAATTTGTTTTTATTTTAAATAATAATTTATAACCTAACATATTTTTTTATCCATTTCAAAATATATTATTAATATTAAAATAAAGAATGTGTTTTTTTTAAAATTTACCTTTAATTATTATTTTATAAAGTTAAAAATCAAATCTAAATGGAACAAAAGGTTATATTTTTGAATTTTGGATTATTATGGATGAAATAAACTCATATAATGAAATTAAACAATATTTTTAATAAATTTTAAGACTTACTACGTTATTATTAATGCTAACTAACTAATTTTATCTTTACCATGATAACAAATATTTACTATAGTTACTATTCATAATGAAAAAATAAAAGGGAACTATTTAAAAAATTAGGAATTCATGATTAAAAATATAGTATTAATATTTCAAGATTAAATTTCTATAATTGTTTGTAATTAATTTGAAATAAAAATAAAAAACCCAATGAGAACTATTTTTTTGAAAAATATATTTTTAAGCAAAAAATGAACTTATACCAAAATACAATATAATAATTATTAAATTTTAATTAATAGAATATATTAAACTAAATAATAATTATGTTAATTTGATATTAGTTTCAAATCATAACAATACTTTTAAATTACTTCATTTATTGAAAATAAATGATTGTTTTACAAAAATCGGGTTTTTACACTATTCACTGAAAAATTAATATTATAATCAAAAACCTAAAAATTTAACTTAAGATAAATATGAAATTATGAATTCAAAACTGATATAATTTATCAAATATAATTTTTAATTCTTTCAAAAATTTATTATAGTATTCTCTCACCAAAACCTATAAAAATCATTTTTTGTAGAAAACGTTTTTTTGAAGTATAAAATGACTTTACTAAAAAATGAGATATTAATTCCTAAGAATTTATCAATAAATTTTTAATGATTAGGATATATATATATATATATATATCATAATGTGGTTACTACTATTTATACCCACTAATTCAATGTATGGGTTACAACTGTAATAAAATAATAAAATTTTGGGGTTCGTTTAAGCTTAGTGTTGTGTATTGTATACATTATCAAGCATAGTGTTATTTTAAAATATTGAAATATTAAACTCTACCCCTTTAATAATTTTATTCCATGAAATTTTAATTTTATCTCATTAATTAGGGGTTTGACATTTCATAATTCCTTTATTGAAACCCACATCATAAAAAGGGTTAATAAAAAATCCTCTTGAAAAAGGGAAAGGTAAATAAAAAGGTCCCCTGGAATAACACATAATTAGGTTTCTAAATAGGATAATATTTGTGGGAAGTAAAAACAATGACATTGAGGAAAAAAATAATGACGAAATAATTATAGAGAGTGATATAGAACATTGATCATATGAAAGTAAAAGGTCATGAGAAAGTCAATGACCAAAAAATAGTAAACCAATGAGGTGTAGAAAATACCATCGATTTATTGGAAATATAGGTAATAGGATAATATTTTTTATTTTAAGATCATTTTCATATATTTGATGAATTACTTTACTATCTATAGTAATAACATAAGGAAATATACTAACTTAATTTTCATCAAATCCATAAACAAAATTCTCATCATTTGGTTGCATATTTCAGTTAGTTTTGACATTGATCTCATATTTTACTCTAAATTATGATCATTAATTATGAATATTTCATTCTTAAATCACTAAAATTAACTTTTAATGGATCAAATAACTTTAAAAAATGATAACAATCTTTTCCTACTTTCTTTAAACATTAACAAAAACCAAAATGGTTAGTATATGGTATGATACTTCCTAAAATAAACAAAAATTGATATGAAGAAATAAAAAATTAATTACCAAAGCATCAAAAACAACATTAAAAGATCAAATTAGATCATTAAGTAAATAATCTACATTAAATTTTTTCTAAATATCCCCGTCGAAGTTCAAAACCCAAAAATACTAGGGATTTGATCACATATTCTTTCAATATTAAGTTTACAATTATCTCCAACAAAAATTAGTCACCAATAAATTCATATACCCAAAATTTATATTCCCTATATCATATAGTATCCAAAATATTTTAATGATTTTATAAATAAATCAAATCACCATAACGCCAAAATAAAATCATATATACTTCTAAAAGATAATTCAACCTTTATTCCTCAAATAAAAATATGATCTTATCTAAAAGAATTTATATTTACTTAATAATATATTTTCCCCAAAATAGTGAACATCTTTAAAAATAACATTAATGACATAGTCACCAAGTCACTTTCCAATCCAATAGTTATCTATGTGTTTAATCATATATCCTAAAAATGTCATAAACCTAATATCATGATTAACTATAATTACCTCAACATCAGAGACCATATCAACCCTAAAGTTTATCAAGAAGTTTCAGAATATTTTCATATAATATAGAAACATTATTCCTAAAATAAAAATTTCACTAAAACACATACTAAACCTATGGACTATATTACCAAAAATGTCTCCCAAAATACTTTTAATTGTCTTAAACTCCAACCACCTAAAACTTAAAAGGGGTTCCTATGCCTATAGAATTTTGATCATCCCTAAAATTATAAAACCATTATGGTATCAATAACTCTTAAGATAACCTCACATGAAAATATCTTTATAAAGACACCTGTTTTTTCATATTATGAAATTTGATTTTATTTCCTTTTGGTGATCATTAGGGCTAAAATTGTCATTTATGTCTAGAAGATGAACTTTTATAATTTTTATGACCACTTTATTGGTCCTAGAATAGGGTTTTTAGCCTATAATGGGAGTTTGATGGATTTTTGAGTAGTTTAAATTTTGGGGGAATATTTAATCTTTAATTAATTTAATATTAAATTATTCATGTGGGTTCAGGTGGATATATATTTTGAATAGAGTTTCATCTTGATATTCTGATTCCATAGTTGAGTCTATAATGGAGAGTTTTTCTTAAGTGATTTTTAAACAAGGTTTGGGTTCTGGTAATTAGAGCGTCTATTTTAAATGGGAAATTAACTAATTAATTAATTAGATTTGATTAGATTAATTAAAACACCCCACCATTCATTTGGATTTATATGTATGGAAGGAAGGGGGATATGAATTCTACATTGTTCAATGTCCTAACCAATAGTGAAGGGGGAAGGATGTGCCATAGGACTTAATCCATAGT
The DNA here is from genome assembly GCA_963277665.1 of Viscum album. NCBI lineage: Eukaryota > Viridiplantae > Streptophyta > Magnoliopsida > Santalales > Viscaceae > Viscum > Viscum album. The sequence continues at coordinate 2,037,615,932 of OY728136.1, forward strand.
GGAAATCAAGACCTAATTGTAGTGTAGTGGATTTCAGGCATAGATTTGGCCTCAAATCTTCCACATTTTTTCCTTGAAGTATGTTGGTCTTTGGGTTTGTTTCCCAATCCCCCTAGATGTGTTGGTTTTAATTTTTAAAGAATTTTTTGAGTGCTAAGGACACCATAGGGGTGTATTTGTACCTAATTAGGAAAAAATAGTGGGTTTTGGGAGGTTTTTAGGGATTTCCATTTGAAAGTACCATTCACATAAAATGTGGTTCAGAAAAACATGCCATTTTTTCTTAACATTTGGGAAAGATAAAGTTTTTGAAAGTTGACACCTTTTAATTGGAGTATATTCTATATAGTGGTACATGGAAATGTGGCCGAGTACTTGGGAAGATGAAATTTTTGAATTAAATGTTGTGTAGTAGAGGTACACGACATATATAGGGACACGACCCTATAGTCAAGGATCTAGATAATCACCCCATATAGAGGGGGACATGGTTATGTGGAAGTACATGACTAGATCCCATGTATGACCTATCCATTTATTATTAAATAACCATACCCTAGTTGTACATAGGACATGAAAAAATACATGGCCAGGTTGTAGGTTAGAGAGTACACACTGTGTACTTGGGGTACACGCCATGTACTGCCTCTTTGTTACCCTTTTGAATATTTTATCTTATTTTTTACCCCATAGTTAGAATTGGACTTAAAAGGAGTCCATTTTGATCATTTTTTGCATATAAATTTATGGTGGAGCCCTTGGAGTGTTTTGGGGACTTCTAAGAGGAATTTTGGGAGAGTAAGTTATGGATGATATGTTTTGATCTAATAATTGAATTCAGTGGTCTTTTAAGAGCGAGACATGTGGTGAGACCCAAGAGAGTGTTATGAAAATAATTGGATTACATAGAAATGGGTCATTGGATTTTTTGATTTGTGTTGGAATGGGATTGTTATTAGGTAGTGGTGCTATCTTGCAAATCGAGGTGATAGATATGTTGGGTGTGTTAGATAATCTAGAGTGTCTTGAAAATGGGATGGGAAGGAGTCTATATCCCTTGTAAGGTTTATTACTTTATCTTTTAAGGCCATGATATTTTAGAGACTAGGCTATGATATGTGTGACCTAGAAGATATGGGTTTTGGATGAAGAGATTAATTATGACTAAGGATTATAAGAGGGATGCCTCTTTTTATGTGTTAAAATTGAGGTCCACAGGGGTGCCCAACTGATAGAATAACCCTGAGTGTGTGCATCAATTTAGTTATTAATGGTTGAGGGTGTTACCTTGGGACACAAATCTTTGTGTGAGATAATGAGGATGAGATGTTGATGATGGGAAATGGTGTCTGACAATCCCTAGTGATTTTATCTATTGTTTGTTAGTTTGATACTTGGTTTATACCCATAGGGAAGTCTTAATATGATATGGGTTTCCATTGTTGAGGGAGTTAGAAATAATGTTCCAGAGGCATGGTTGTAGATATATGACATGATGTTACACATCCAAGGCATAGGGAGTTGGAATGATGTTCCTTAGGTAGGTTTTGGATGTCTTAAATGATACTCCACATACGAGGTTTATAGATTTGGACATGACGCTCCATTCTCATGGGTTATGATGTTGGAAATGTCTATCCATATGAGAACCAATATTTTTATTTATGGTTTGGGTTTTGGATTGAGGTTCCATGTATTTTTTATTTTTATTTAACTAATAATGTGGGATATGGAGATCCATATATGTTTTTGAGATGCTGAACTGAGGATTTGGGTATGGATAGTGAGGGAATACCATATGGAATAGGATGATAGATTGATTCTTTAGGAACTTTTGTTTTGATAAATGGGTTAGTTGTAGGACTAATGTTTTGGCTACTGGTTGTACTCTATCATTTTATGAGTATCAACAACTGATGCATCTAGGTACCAAGAATGAGACACAAATGGAGCTGTGAAGACATGGTAGGGGATGGTGGATATTAGAAACCCAAATGGAAAGACTACTTTGGGAAAGGTCCCTAGGGTTAAAGAGATTCGTTGGTACTAATTTGGATGTAGATCCCATAGGTTATTTGGGATGGAAAATCATCAAGACATACTTAGGGATACTCTAACACTTTATAAGGTTGATATGGTTGATCGAGGTCATAGACCTAAGGTTCGATGCTAGTTTTATTTTTCTCTATTTATTTCAATTGTCTTTTTCGGATAGGTTGATCATATAGAATGATAATGAACCTATGAAAGTAGATTATTAGTTCACCATTAGGGATGGACTACTAAGATTTATTTATCACCCTCTATACATTCATCTCAGTGTTCTCATAGACCATATTTCTACTTTTAGTTTGAGAACAAATGTATGATGGATAGGGAGGAGGCCCTAAATTGCATGATTGGGTGGAGCCACTCATATTGAGTATGATGATCAAAATGGTCAACTTGATAGGGTTATAAAGATTGGGTATATGGAATGGATCATAGTTTTTTATAGAAACCGATGTATTTAGTTTTCAGTTTTTTATTTTGTATATGGGATTAACCTAGTGGGAGATCAGTGTTTTATATATGGAATGGATGTTTAGGCCTTTATTATATTTGATAATAGTGAAACATTATTCTGTTTCATCGTACATTAACACGCATGATGCTTGGTTACTTATTTATAGTTTGACACTCTGATATGGGGGCATAGTCTACTCATAGTGGAATATTAATCCCCTATTTTAATTGGAAGCCTCTATCATATGAGGAGGTGTGATTGAGGTCTTACGGTGAACCAGATCTGGGAACTGGTTTAGTGGAATCTAGGTCCAGATGTTAGAAAGTGGTATTAGATCCATTAATTTCCTATAATTTTATTATTTAGGATATGGTTGAATAGAGATATATGAATGTGTTGGACCCTATAATGGATACCGGACTAGTACGTCTTGAGCACCTATTTCGATATGAAGTACAGGTTACCATGGTTGGGATTGCAATTTTTATTTATGATGTCACAGTTCTATTTAGTTTTTTGATTTGAGTGATGAACATGTGTTTAATAGTTTATGATTTATTAAAGATTGTTGGACCTTTTCCCATTGGTAAGAGGTTAGTGACTGGGTTTTGACTCTTGGATCATAGAGGTAAGAGGAATATCATGCATCATGATAGGAATGTTGTATCCTAATGTTATAGGCCCACTAGTGTGTTATTTTTTTGATTATTGAAGAAAAATTATTTAAAATGATAAAATATGACCATACATCATTTTTTTGGTATAAGTACTTGGTGGAATTCTACTCTGCTGGGTAAACTTTTATTTGGATGTCTTTATTATGGAAAGTTATGTGGATCTATGATGAGATGATCAATGATTGGAACATTGATTAGGTCCTCATGAATAGTAGGTGCAGTGACCCCGGTGGGTCAACATGGTATTGGTATATTAAAATTGGAACTCGTGTGGGTGGTTATTTTTTGGATTCAAGCACATTAATATGTACTAATGTATATAGATTGGTCCTCTAGGGAGTAGTCAAATGTGAAGAAGCTTGGAGAGGATGGGTTTCCCTATTGTGGGTTCTTGATTTGGAAAATGAAGTCTTTTGTATGTGAGGCCTAGAGATGGGTGTTTTGAAATGATGATTTCATGTGATATTTGGATGAGAGTTCTCTTGGTGCCCTGTGAGTGGTGAAATTATACGAGTTGGACTAGAACTAGGTGGTTGGACATAGTGAATTATCGCAGGAGTTGACTGATAGGGCTAGGTGGGAGATCCTAGTGACTTTCATGACATGACTCTAGTATGGGAAGTTGGTTCCATGCGACCTTCGAGGGTGACCCATGGGATGGTTCAACTGATTTATGCTTGAATTTGGGTGTGTGTGAGTCATAGGTGGATGACTTTAACTTTTTATGGCGGTGGATGAAGGGTGCATCATTATATTAGGTTTAGGTGCATTGGATAATTTTTTTTTGTTTTGAGGGGGAGTACTTGTGATCCAGTGCTTCAGACTTGTGGTTGGTATCAAGAGGGGCATGTTCGTTCGGGTACCTATCCTAGGTAATGATTATGTAGACTGGTTTTTCCTAGTGGTTACAGGATAAATCATTAGAAAATGAGGTTCTCAAGTGTATGTTGTTAATGCTTGTGAGTTGAGTTTTTATGGATATAACTCACCAGAGTTAGAGAAGGTTTTTTTGGTTATGAAAGAGTGTGTATCCATAAAGCGTTAATGTAATATTAGAGACATGAGAAATGGTGTCACACTGTGTCATTTTTTAGGTGGATCAGTTGTTATAGAGCATACACCTGAGGTGCAAGATTTGAGCAGGCACATGTGAGTAGGTTGAGAGACGATGGGGGTGTGATGAGAGGCTTATGTTGTAGGAGGCCCGATATGCTTAGGATATATTCATAATGGTTTTAGAATGGATAAGTTAGTGGTTATTTATCATATATGAAATATTAATGTAATCCCAGTGTAGGAATATCATTACAAATATCATAAAATTGTCCTGAGTATGCTAAGAGAGGATTGAATATATGATAAACTATCTAAAATTCACTTCTAGTTTGATAAAGGGCCTCATGTGAGGTTGTGATCATGGAGTGGTGTATGTTAAGTTGAATGGTATAAAGTGATCCATTAGTCAAATATGAGTGAGTTCCACATTATGGATTAGATGTTAGTGAATACCATGGGTTCCTAGCTTAAATGTTGGGAATGTGAGGTAATTGACATTTTGTTTAGTTTCTCAGGTGAGAGTGAGATGACCAAATCTAGTTATGAGATTCTGTAGTGATGGTATCATGGGTCACAAAGTTTCTATTTTTTTTGAAGGTGATAATAAGTATACTATAATGGTTGGTAGTATCATATCAATCATGATTATGTGACCCTTGTGTGGGTAGGGTCTAGGATGCAACATGAACCACATCGACCAGATCAGTGGACTGCTAAGGATGTGTTTCAATAGGCAACTCAGACACTAGGTTGTGGATTGGAATTTTCCATTGTAAGATGAGTTTATAATGGGTAAAACCATGAGTAAATTATAAATTTTGGATGCTATTATGATTTAAATATATGTATAGGTGCAGTCAGGTACTATCCTGGTAGTTTCTGGTGGTGGAAAAAAGTGGATTGTCTTTGATGGGTTGTATACTTCATATTTATTTTTATAAAGGGGAATTAAATTTTCATCTTGGAGTAAAACAAAATAATTTTATCATGAATTTATGGTAAAGTAGGTTCTATATATGTGTTAGGAAGATAATTGAGTCTTCTTAAGGATGAAAAGTTTTTTAGTGGGGAGGTTGTAAAGACCTTTTTTTTTTTTCAGATTTTGAAATTTGAGTAGAAATTTTATTTTTCTCTGTAAAGTGATTATGATGGGTAAAATGGTCATTTTTCACAATAATATGATCATGTATAATTTTTATAATTTATCCATTGGCCATCAAAAATGGTTTTTACCCTATAGAAGAAGTTTAGTGGATTTCCGATTAGTTTTAATTTTGGCGGAATATGTAATATTTAATTTATTAAATATTAAATTATTTTTGAGGGTTTGGGTGGTGATATCTTTTTATTTGAGTATAAGATTGAGATCTCAACTCAATGGATGATTCTGTAAGTGGGGGTTTTGATTAGGCAATGTGTAAACCTGCCTCAAGTTTTGAGACATAGGACATGAATTTTAAATGGGAAACTAAAAAATTTGATTAATGAAAACACCCCACCTCAATTTGGATTCCTATGCATGGTAGGAAGGAGTATCAAGATTGTCCCTTGTATGATGTAAGGAACAATATTGAACGGGGAAAGAGGTTACACATGACTTCATCCATGGTGGTGATCAAGATTGTATTGAGGTGCCGCAACTTCCAAGTGTAGATTTGGACCAACATCCTGATTGTTCTTTCTATGAGGTAGGATGATTAATGAGTTTTATTACCCTCTCCCCATAGATGTGTTACTTTTATGTTTTAAATCCCCTTTGTGACTGATAAGAACCCAATGGGATCTGATCTATACCTAATTGTGGAAAAATGAGAGTTTCAGAAGGTTTTTAAGGATTTCCCATTTATAAATCAAGATCATATAAATTGTGGTTTAGAAACACACAATATGTGTTCTTCATATTTTTAGAAGAGGATTTTTTTGGAAGTGAAAATTGTGTACTTGGATTACACATCATTTATTCATACATGTCCATGTGGCTATGTACTTTGAAAGATAAAATCTTGGAACTACACACCATTTAGTAAAGGTAAACCCCATGTAGAGGGAGATGGCCATGTGGTTAAGGACATGGGAAGAAACCCCATGTATGGGGGAATGGCCGTGTGGAAGTACACAACTATATCCCATGTATGCCTTGGTATTATAGTAGCACATTGTATGGAATTTAACTTAAAAATTACATATTCTAGTGTCTTTATACTAGAATTATTTTTATTTGATTCCAATATAACTTTTAGGTTTAGTGTTCTAAAAAATTAGGTTATAACTCTTACATAACAATCCTATATTTTATAAAGTGAAAACTTCTAATTAGTATCCATGTTTCCCATAATATAAAACCTTTAAAGTAAAAAATGATTTCCTTTCATGAAAAATCTTCATGACTTTCAACTTAAATTCTTATTTTCCATAAAACATCATTAAACCATGGGATTTGTTTTAAAAAATGTGATGAGCATAAAAAGCTCAGTAAGTACATAAAATAATAAATAAACCCATTAGTCTATTTTAAAACCACAAGATCATAAAAAAAATTACCTTTAAAATAAATAAAATTTGAACTCAAATAATCATTTACATACTCATAAATCATCTTGACTACCCAAAATTTTTTAGAAGAAACTTTAGAAGAAAATAATCATAAAGGAAAAATCATAACCATGAGGGTCTCATGGAAAACATGAGAACCCAAGAAAATTTTTTTCTTAAAAACAAAGAAAATAGTATAATAATTACATTAAAATAATTATATTTATCTTAAAATTTGAAATAAATTATTTCTATAAAACTTGTAATCATGTATAGAATGTTCATGTAAGTACCTTGGGATATCATCTTTGTAGAACCCTTATAAACTGGAAAAACCATATGGTGGACTTCAAATAATACCCTATGCAATGAATCACTATCTTGGATCACCCATTATATAAGATATATTAGGTTTATAATTTATCATAAACAATTTCCAAGAACCATATATTGAATAAAATATTTTAGTCCTTCACCATTTCATCATAAAACCCATTATTTTTTTTACCCCATATAAAAAACCTTTTCAGATATCAAAAAACCATTTCATTTAAAAAACCCATTTTCATAACTAAAACTTCCAAAAAAAGGTAAGGATGGTTTTTATTTCAAAAGAATAAGAAATATTATAATGGAATCCAAATATAAAATAACAGTTACAATGGTCAGAAAATTCATCATTATCATATACATTAAAATAAGGAATTTATATTTTCTTTTTGTAAAGAAAGTCAAAACATTCTATAAAAAGATTAATTTTTAAAAACTACAAAAGGAGTTAAAATGATGCATAAAATTTATTTTATAATTAATTTATGTACATATAAAAAAATCCTTAAAATAAATTTAAAAATATGGACATACAAGAAAAAGTTTTTGAAGGGGAACCTTAAAGGAAATTTTTAAAAGCAATTCCATTACCCCGAGTCCGACTCATCACATATTTATTTGTATTCATGAATAATAAAATTATGTTAATAATTTACATGTTTGAGAAATTTTTTCATGTTTATTATTATTTTTATTTCAATTATTACCATGTTATATAAAATTACTTAATGAATTAATTTCACATCATATGTTTTGACTATATTCCGCTCATATGTCCAAAATGACTTCGGTAGGTTGACTATGGTCAAAGAGGTCATTATTACATCATATCTAGAATAATAATCAAGAAATTATTATTATTTTCATATATAAATTATACTTACTAAACCAACTATGAGAGATTGTTATTAAAAATGAACTACATTACAATCATGGATACGGTAGGTTGTTTTTAGGCATGAGTAACATTTCTATTTTATAATGATCATTATCAAAATAAGGTAAGTATTATTTTACCATTTCATAATGATAATCATATCATAAATAACATATTATTTCATTAAATATTCATATATATATATATATATATATATATATATATATAATCCATGTGATGTGGTGATGAAAAATGAATCATGTCACTTCGTAGAGTTGGTATTCTACACGTACACATGAATGACATTGTCAATTTTCAGTGAATAAAAAAGTAATAAAATAGGTTCCATATTATATATTAAAAAGATAAATATTTAATTATTATCATATATATAAATTAAATCTATCATTATAACCATGCACGAGAGGCGGTGATGGAAAAAAAATTACTTTCGATCGCGAGGCAATAGTCTGTCATACACACGGACGATAGATTCCTTTCCCATTTGATGGAGGTTAGAGATGAATATAGGTAATTACATTAGCATAATAACATATATTTATATGGAAGATATTTATTTTCTTATTTCATAATGGTTAATGAAGATTTTAAGGAGGAGGAAGAAGAAATAAAATAGAAACCCTAGGTTAAGAATGTTACCTCTTATTTGAATGACCTCTTAAATTTTACACCAATAAGCTTCCTAGACTGATTTCATGATAAAAAAGGATTATAGGATGTGAAAATGGATGTAATTAAGGTATTTTGGTATATAGTTTTCTAAATAAATGGTCCATTAAGTGTAAAAAAATGATAAGAATAAGTGACATTTTATAAGAGTTGGGAGGGGAAATCTTTGATTTTGTTAAAATATTAAATTAATATATATTATTTTTGATGTCCAATAGAATAAAAATAGATAATATTAAAATATAATATGAGTATGAGTTGAAATAATATCATGAAATAACATTTTCACATATTTGTATTACATTTTGTACCCTTATCATTTTTAATCCTCCATTTACTCTTTTGATAATTTATAAACACTTTTCATAATTAAGGGGTTAATATAGTTACAATAAAAGAAAAAACGGCCAATAAATGGATTATGTTTTATTTCATAAACCATATACCTTTAAATTGGTCAAATATAATATTTTTATGAATTTTAAATTATTTAATAAAATTTTATTAATTATAAAATATCATCAATATCAATTTTAGAACTATTAATTAACATTGAATTTATTTATATCTATATAATCAATGAATTATAATGTAATCAATTAAAAATTATCTATAATATTATATAATAAAACAAATTCATGGATCTCAGTAAATATTTCATATTATATTAATTTTAATAATTTTAATATCATTTAATTCATTTTATTATGAATTTAAAAACTACACCATTAGTGTTGCGTAAGCTTTTAAGGTATTTATTTCATCCATAAATATTATAAATAAATTACAATGATGAACAAAATAATTTATATTTAAAATTATTATTTTTAACTAAACATATCCTTTATTTATACCAATTTTAAAAATATTATAGTTATTAAAAAAAGCATGAAACATTTTTAGATTTATATTTAGTTACATATTATAAAGGTCAAAATCATGGAAAAAAGAAGAAAAGGTAATATATTAGACATTTTTATGTTTATGAATGACATATACTCATTAAATAAAATTATGGAAAGGGTTAGGGTCATTTTTTAGTTGTTATCATATTTTTTAACCTTAACTACCCTATTTAGCCTTTATCATTGTAACTGAAATTAAAATAGTTACTATTTATAATGTCCTTAAAATAAAAGAGAACTATTTAAATTTTTTTGACCCACTAGTTCCAAATATGGAATCCATTTTTGAAAATTCAAAAAATAGAAGTGGTAATATTTAATTTTAAATTAAAATGAAAAAATGTGGTAAAAAAAGTTTTTAATAAAAATGTATTTTTAAGTATAAAATGTATTTATACTAAATTAAAGTGTAAAATTTATTTTAAAAAATAATTTCATTATTATAAATAAATATGAACTAATGAAACTTTGAGACTAATCTAAAATATAATTTTACTTTATAAATACTTTAATAGAAAATATAGTTTTTAATAAAAATATCTATTTTATACTATTCTTGAAAAATCCATCTTTCTAGAAAAATATCAAATTTAACTGTAAGATAATTTTTTATTATAATTGAAAAAATATTATAAATTTTATAAAATAAAATTTCTCGAAGTTACAAAATCAATAAAAACCATTTTTAAGGAAATATATTTTTGAAGAACAAAATGAATTTACTAAAAATCGAGTTCTTATTTCCTAAGAATTAATAAATACATTCATATTTATTATGATCTTTATATATATTTAATAATTTGGTTAATCCTATTCATACCCTCTAATTTAACAGTTAGGTTATAATATTCATATTTAAATAATGAATTTTCCTGTTTTTTTAATCTTGGTGTTGCATATTTTTTATACTATCAAACATAATCTTTCTTTTAAGATTTCATATATTAAATTCTCAAACCTTTAATAAATTACATCCTCACAATTTGAATATTTTATCATTAATTAATGGTTTGAAATTTTAAAATTCAAATTTTGAAATCAGACATCATAAAAAATTGTTAATTGAATTTCCTCTTAAAAAGAGTGCAAGGGAAGTTGAAGGTCATCTGAAGTAACCCAAAACCAGGTTACCAAATGGGAAAAAATTAGTGGGAAGAGAACATATAGAATTGAAATAAAATCATAAATCCCAAATAATTTTTGATAATTATTGAGATTATTGATCACAAGAATGTGAATTTTCATGTGAAAGTTAATGACCACAAAACCATAAACCAAAGTGGTTTGAAAACAACAATCAATTTATCAGAAATGAAGGTAATAGGATAAAGTGTTTTTTTCAAGATCTTTTTAATAGATTTGAGGAATTACATTAATATATATATATAAAGTAAATAAGGAAATACACTTGTTTAGAATAATTTCATCCTTTAATCCATTTCCACCCATCTCATATTTTTCTCCAAAAAATGAGTATTAAAGATGATTTTTTATGTCTGTAGCATTAAGGTAAACTTTTAATATATCACATACTTCAATAAAATGATAAAAATATATTCCTATTATCTTTATAAATTTAAATAATAGTTAATACAAGGTAATATAATTACAAAAAAATGAATAAACCATTATATGAATAAATAATACATTACACTCCAAAATTCAATAGTAACACAAAATAGTTTAAACTAATTATCTATATAGATAAACATCCTTAAAATTAATTAATATATTTCTGAATGTTATTAAAACCCAAAGATTAGAAATATTTGATCACATATTCTTCCATGATAACTTTAACATTTATCTCAAAATAACATCAATCACTCTTAATGTTTTTTTACCAAAAATGTGCATGAAATATTCCTATAATATCTAAGATATGTTAATTATTTATTTAAATGATTAGAATCACATTAAAGATACATTAAAATAATATATTCACCCAAAATATAATTCAACTTTAATCCTAAAATAAAATCCCATAATATTATGTTTAACTTAACTATATAATGTTCCCAAAAAATATAGTGATATTTTTTCTGAAATAACATTAATAACTTAATCATCAAATCCATTTTTATCCCATAGTTATCAATAAGATAAAAAATATGTTCCCAAAAAAAATTATTTCTATTTTTGATGTCATACTGACTAGAACATCACATAGGATAGTGGTAGGTGATGTAACCTTATCAACCTTTGATTGTGGGTTCAAGTCCTAAGGCTTTGCTAGATGCAATAAGTTATTTTTTGACCTACATGTTTTCCTTTTAGTAAAACTATATTACTATAATTATTATAACATTCCAAAAATTTTGATGATCATCATAAAAAAATAATTAATCATCAAATCACTTTTAACCTCGAAGGATTTATATATTTATCATATTTACTAAAAATAAAATAATCTTAATTGAATATCATAAAGCACATATTAACCCAGAGGTTTATTTATCCCTTTATCATCTATCCATAAATGAGAATCTCAAAAAATTATCACCTTTTTTCCTACACCAATTTCCAAAATTATCTATTTCTCTAACTTAGGTTTCCAAATTTTGAAATTTTTTTTACTATTGAATATTTCACAAATCCCATAATATTTAGAATATATCAGAATATCATTGATAAACATATCCTTCATTAAAATTCTTTATTAAACCTTTAACCATGATTTAACATATTATTCAATGATATTAAACATTTCTTTATGATTCATCAATATCAAGTCATTAATGATTCATACATAGATCATACAAAAATAATTCATACCACAGGTCAAGATATCAGGGTCTTAATTTATACTATTAATATCCCCTTTATCTTACAGTATGAAGTCCATATCTCCAAAAAAGAAACTTTCAACTACTTTATGGTATTTACCTTTCCTAATGAAAAGTATTAGTTGAGATTTTAAATAAAATAAAATATATTATCACAACCTGTCCCAGTGGTGCCTGTTCTGTTACTCCCCTAGCCCGCCTCTAGTAGGCCAAGGGATGGTGACTAGCACCGAGTAGGAATATCACTATCATGGTAGGAATTTCCTATGTACTTGTATGCACCCACATCTCCAAGACCACAAAATTATGAAATGTAAAAACCACTAAGTAAATAATTCATGCATACCACTATATCGCACAAACAGAGTACGATGGAAAGTATAGCAAAGTAATGTAATGTAAACATGGACAAATTACAAGACAACAAAAAAGAGTCAGTAACCACAAGTCCAAGCTATAAGAAAAAGGTATTGTAACTGATGTCTGTAGATGTAAGAACACACCTCAGTCTGTCCAGTATCACAAAGTACTGTCTGGTCATGGTATGCCTAAAACTTTGTCAAAAGGTCTAATGTTTTCATAATACATGACATGTGCAGGCAAATCTTGTATAGGGTTGAGTATAATAATACTCAGTAAGATACATTAATCTCTACAAAAGTATATGTCTACTAAAAACCTAATAAGAATATCCATATATACTCAACCAAGACACATAGTCTAGATGTAAGGCACAACCACTACACACTAGCCCTAAGAATTTAGCACAAAGATTCCACAAAGCACTCATCTGGGAGAACACACTTTTAATTTTGATAGCGCTGATAACATCCATCTGATAGGTACTACTCATCGAGTATTTTCATGAGAAAGATAAACTGATAGATCTAAAGAGTGATTTGATACAACAGATTAGGATAACAGCTAGGACCATGGGGTGATACCAACAACTCAATCCAGATTACCCCTCCAAGTAGAGGATTAGGAACCATATTGTGTTGGTTATGTTGATACTAAGAAATCCACCTTGGGAACAAAGAATGAACATAAGATCCTACTCTGAGCCTCTCAGTGGATTTAAACAATTCTATCCAGGAAGTCCTGTTGAAGGGATCATTGTCCAATGAGTAGTAAATGATTCATACCTACCTTAGGGGAAATTATAATGGGAACAAATACTAATGAAAATTGTCTAATATACGAAGGAAAAGAGAATAAAGCCATGTAGAAAGGGGTACACGACATGTAGTAGGGTCACACACTATGTCCCTTGACCCCATGTACTATCCATGTACAATGGATTATGTCTTTAGAACATGTTGTGTAGAAGATGGGTATATGGCATGTAGAAGGAGTGACATGCTGTGTCTGTCCATCTAGGGCCCTCCTTTGTGATCTTTCCTTGTGCCAGAACATGTAATCTTCCCATGTATTCCTATTCGTGTACCAGTACATGTGGTATCCCATGTAATTAGTCTAGGCCATGCTGTGTGGGGGATTACATGCTGTGTAGGTAACCCTTATACTCCACCCCGCGTCCATGTACTTCCCATATACACACTGAGTGGTCCAACAATGAACACATTCCATGTAGGCTGGACTACACACTGTGTGTATCGGGTTTTCTAGAACCTATCTTCTTCCACCTACTCACCTTGAGCGATCTCCAGGGTTTCGCTCCAGTGCTTGGTTATTCTTGAAACTCAAGACAGAAAGTCTTTTGGTCACTCTAACACAGAATTGATAGGAATATGACCCTCAAACGTATTGGAAAATGTGGTCTTAGGTGTTCTTCATCATTGCCAAAGAATTAAGATTCTGTACCCACCATCGTTCAATCCACCACCACACCCACTGTTGCACCTCCATCAAGTATTCCTGATGCCGTATCTCCAGTTTTGGATCATTGCGCCAAGAATGAAAGGTGCAATGATCAATTATTCAATGTTTGGGGGAAGAATGAAGAATTTGTGTTAGTAAAGCTAGAAATTGGAGGAGAAAAATGCACAAGGAAAAATATCAAGGAATAAACCTTAGATTTTTTTCATTCTAGACTCAATCTATTACTATAATAAGGACAAAAAAAGCAATAAAAAATCACTATAAACAAAATCACAATAAACCCTGCAAATATCATTCCATCCCGCAAGTATGATCAATGTGAGGAATAATTTGTTCATGGATTAGGCCAAATTAATTGTAGGAATCCATAATGAGAAATAAGAATAAAAATAAATAATCCTATCTAGATTTTGGATCACTTGTTGGTGAATATCGGTCACTGCGCCATCACAATTGGTGATATATACCAAGAATGATGTTCACTGATCTATGATATGAAGCTTTTTCATCACCTACTAAGAGGATTCTCTAGATCTCACTCTCTCAGGCCTCCAGAGGATTCCAAGGTTATGATACTTACCCTAGATCTCTAAAAAAGGGTTTATTTAAAATAAACCCATTGCTGCATCACTGTGTCGATGAAATAAATATAAAATAAACTTTTATCACTTTATTTTATTCATTTAAAATTCCATGATGACTTTCCACAATCAACCCGTGATGACTATTTTTACGGTGTGTGTAGGGTAAATCTACTATTCTAAATGCAATGATTTCCTCATATTTTTGATCTGGACACCCATTTAGAAGTTATTACACCTTTTTAGGAAAATTGTGCACAAGTGATATTTAATATTTTTCAAACAATTGTTTTGGGAATATCGGGTCTCGAAATTGCACACCGTCTCGGCACCTAGTCTCAAATTTAATCCATATAATATTTATAAATAATACATAGAAAATATGGGATATTACATTCTCCCCACCTTGGGTATTTGGGTCCCCAAAAAGGAAAAATAAAAACTACTAAAAAAGATGTGGGTATTGAGCATGAATTTGAGCCTCCCACTCCCAAGTGCTCTCCTAGAGATTCCCATGATGAAATCATACAAACACTAAAATAATTGATCATCCATGAAGGATACTCTCCCTCCAATCCTCAATATCCACTTGGTACTCAACAAAAGTCTCTCCATCCTTGATTTCCAACATGCCCCAATAGATGAAGTGTGATGGGTCATGCACATAACTCATCATCCGTGACATGCGGAAGAAGTCATGTACTTAGTATAACTGTAGCGATAGAGATAAGTAGTACACCACCTCACCAACTCTACCTAGTATTTGAAAATGGTCGATAAACCTTAGAGATAAATTTTCACCTCGACAAAATCTTTATAATCCATGTTGTGGTGAAAACCAAATGAATACTTGGTCTCCTTAATTGAACTCCAAAGGCCTATGTCACCTATCAGAATAATACTTATGATGGATCTATATAATCCTCATCCACTTCTAGATTATCTTCACCTTCTCGGTTGTATCTCACACCAACTCCATTCCCATGAGTGATGACTCTCCTAGGTCAGTCCAACAAAGTGGTAACTTACAGGTTCACCCCTATAATGCGTCAAATGGTGCCATAATAATGGTAGAATTGTAGCTGTTTTTTTATTTAAACTCCACCAGTGTTAGGTGATCCTTCTAAATATGATAGAAGTATAACACATAAGCTCGTAGCATGTCCTCCAGAATTTGAATGTTTCTCTCAGTCTAGACATCCATTTGTGGGTGAAGTGATGTGCTCAAGCACAAATGGATCCCAAATTCCTTATGTAATCCATTCCACAACCAAGATTTAATGAGATCATAAATATATAAAACAATCATCTATGTAACTCCATGAAGTCTAATTATCTTCTGCATATAGAGGTGACCCAATCTATCTAATGAACTCTACTCTCAGATAGCTAGGAAGTGGGACAACTGGGTGAGTTAGTCAACGATCACCCATAGGGAATCATGTCCCTAGGATGTATGTGGTAAACCCATCATGAAGTCCATATATATATCTCACCCCAATTCCATTTAGGAATCTCAAGGGGTTTAGATAAACCCATTGGAACTTGGTGCTCAACCTTCACTTATTGATAAGTAAGACATCTATAAAAAAACTCTACCACTATCTTCATCATCCTTGGTCACCAAAACTAACAATGAAGGTCCTGGTACATTTTCTCCACAATAAGATGCACCACCAAAGGGGATGTATGAGTTTCCCTCAAAACCTCCTACCAAAACATCGCTGGTACTACTGTGTGTCCTCTGAAAAGAATATTGTGCTCCCCACCTTTTGAATATCCATCATGAGAACACTCTATAAATATATGATCACGTAGGGTCTCACATTCGATATCCCAAATCCATGCCTTCCTGACCCACTATAAGAGTAGAGGGGTAACAACCATCCATTGGAGGTAAGGTTCTATATCTCCATCCATAAAGGATAACTCCAAAAAGGCCAACTGATTTGACACCTCATTCAAAAACTGTTAACTAGATCTCCTACTAATAGAATCTTCTACCATGTTATGCTTCCCATGTGTATAGAAAATATCAAAGTCATAGTCCTGGAGGAAATATATCCATCACATCTATCTCAAGTTTATATCCTTCTGAAAAATATATACTTGAGGATATTTTGATTGGAGTATATGATAAACCTCTCATCCATTAGGTAGTGTCTCCACATATTCAACATGAAGAACACCACTGCTAACTCAAGATCAGGGGTTGTGTAGTTTTTATCATGTGGTATCAACTGGTGAAAACCATATAAAATCATCATTTTCATCTGCATCTAGAAAAAAACAATCCCAATTCTCGATGCATCATAGAAAACTATGTACTATACACCCTCCTCCGGCAATATCAAGATCAGATCACTCGTCAAACTCTACCTTAGCTACTGAAAATATTAATGTAAGTTATCTTTCCACATGAAAGGATTTACCTTTTGAGTATAAGTGTCCCTAGGTGTTGATATCCTGGATAAATTAGGTATGAATCTATGATAATAGCCTGCTAACATGATGAAGTTTTGCACCTCCATCATGTTCTTAGGTGGCTCCCATGATAACACTATCTTGAACTTGGATAGGTCCATTGCTACTCCATCTGTTGAGATAACATGTACCAAAAATTAGACCGCCTATATCTAGAATTGGAACTTCAAGAGTTTCCCATAATGATGGTGCTCTCAGAGTACATCCAGAATCATCCATAAGTGTCTCATGTGTTCCTCCTTGGACTCCGAGTAAACAAGGATATCTTCGATGAAGAATACCACAAACCTATCTAAGTAATGCTAAATGATATGGTTTATGAGTCCCATGAACACTACTGGGGCGTTCATCACACTAATGGGATTCGCCAAGTACTCATAGTGACTGTTATGAAATCTGAAGGATGTCTTTAGTATACCCTCATCTTGTACTTGTAGTTAGTGATAACCTAATCTAAGGTCAACCTTCGGAAACCATCAGGCCCCTTTTAACTGATCAAATAGGTCATCAATCCTTGGTAGTGGACAATTGTTTTTAAAAAACACATGGTTCAACTTCCAATAGTCCACACACAACCTAAATCTCCTGTCTTATTTTTTGGAAAACAAAACTTAGCCTTCCCAGGGTGAAACACAGGGTCTCACAAAGTCCTTCCTATGTAAGTCCTCCAACTGCACCCTCAAATTGCGAAGCTCAACGAGATCCATCAGATATGATGGTGTAAATATTGGTTCCATCTGGTGGTGTAAATAAATTTATAAGTCTATATACCATAGGGGAGGTAAACCTAGAACATATTCAAGAAATATGTCCTCACAATCCACCACTAATATAGGAAACTGGAAACTCAAAACATCCACTACACTGAGGGTTAGGCTAGTCAATTAATTTGTAATCAGCTACACCCTCCTATGCATGAGTCTATGCCATGTTACCTGGGCTTCCTTTTGACCAGCAATGTTAAACCTCATTACATCACTACGGACACACCACACCCTTCACCTAAAATAATCAATCTGGGCATGGACTATAGATAAACCATCCATTCCAAGAATAACATCATATGGCCTCAACACTGCCACCAAGAGGTTCCAACCAAAACTCTTGCCTCCAAGGGTTATGTCACACTATTGGCATAAGTGTTTAATAACTAAGTCTCCTCCTATAGGTGTTTCTAAGCATATGGTTCAAGTTAACAATTTAACTAGAATTTGTAGGTCTCTAAATAGATATGTGGAGAGAAAGGAATGACTATCACCAATGTATATCACTATATAAAACAAATTAGAAAAGACACAGATCATACCTTGAATCATTCATGGAGACCCTGAGTCATATGCCTCGACCGCATGTAGCTATCCCCTCCCCTATCCTCCAACTCCCCGAGCCTGGCATGGACCACTTGGGGGTGGTGGTGGTAGCATGTCGAAACGTCGACCACCTCATGCTGCTCTTCCATATACTCTGGAACATACACCACCCTATAGATCTATCTTCCCATGTTGCTATCTCTAGATCGATGGTCTATCCAAAGTTTCCCTATTAGCAGTATGAAGAGTCAGACAATATTGAGCAAGATTTACCCTACCATCACATGAATAGCATATCCACTCTCTTGGATGATTAGACCCACCATGTGATCCCTGAACTATAGATCCTCTATCTTGGGACCTGAAATGCATGGCCTATTGTTGCCTATCGACCGGTCAAAGTTCCGGTGCTCTGCTAATGTGTATAGCAGCACTCGGGTCGAATCCTCAGCGATGATACTTTGTAATAGTCGTTTGTTTTTAGTTGATTGTATTTTGATTAGGGGGTTTGTTTCCAGAGCTTAATTGAAATGATTTATTGGCTATAATTGATTTAAAAAATTGATATATATTGGGGTGAGTTCATTATTTTGGAGTTATGCTTGTGATATCCTTGAGATTTTCTTTATATTGCATTTAAATTAACACCCACTTCACAAGTTGACATCGATTAGAATTCCTAAGTGTTAAAGCTTTAATCGAAGCCTTAACTTAACTAGGATTCTAATCTCAATCAGTACTTGTATATGTTAGTGTATTTATGGTTCCAATAATCCATGGAAACCACATAATAAACAAAATATGTCATTAATCCATGACATATTAAGTCCAACATACACAATGTTAAATTAACGAATACTCATCGAGCAAATACTCTCAATCACTTAACATCCATAAATTATGACTCAACCCAAAGAGATATTTACTCATCCATTTGGGTGTCTAATAATCTGGTTATAATTATTATGATTATAATTTAATAATAGAAGAAAAATAAAGGGATAATAAATAGTAGTGCGTCAGACACACACACACACACGAACAATGATGATAATTAAAAAAAAACGGACTTTCGATTGAATGAGGAAGAAAAAGAAGGGAAGGGGATTCAACTGAATTTAAAATATTTTAAGAAAATTAATATTAAACTACATAATGTGTATGAGAATAAGAGATATTTAAGAAGTAACTTGCATTAAAACAAAATTACAAAGAAAGAGACTTACAAGATTACAAAAATGAAGAACACGAAAGTAAGTGAAAACAAAGAGAGTAGGAAAGGTATCTCAAGTAAAAACTTGAGTATTGAAGGTCCTACCAAACCTTTGTAAAGTTTTTGTTCGTGCCAATATGTTATCATCTCTTCTGAAATGCCAACCCCTCTCAAGGAGAGAATGGGAGAGTATTTATAGCCCAAGGAATGAACTGTTTGCATTCCCAATCTGTCCCTCCATTTGCATCACCTAGTTGGCTATTCAGACTGCCGAATCTATAGATATTTCCTTCTTCTAAGTTTTATATAATAAAGTTTTCCGACCTCTCTCAAAATTTGGAGTCATTTGGACATATTTAGCCAAAGTTATGGATGGATGATTAATCAATTTTAATCTGTCCATTTCAATCCAGTCTTTTTGATGTCCAAAATGTGAAAGAGTTTTTGAATATGTATATGACTTCAAAACCGAATTATTTATTCAACAAAGTCTACCACCTATATCCTCTATTTCACATAGAAAAATATAAGATTTATTGGATGCTTACTTCATGAGATATGTCATTAATACTATACTGATTGTATTTCTTGGCCAGAATGGTGGGATGGACTTCAAAGCATATGTTGGGCCCCTTGTGTTTGGAGTTGAGCCTTGAAATATTTATCTAGGACTACTTACATTGTACCCCGAATGATGGTGGAGAATAATAGAATTTGAACTTTTGTATTTAGCCCAAAAATTAAAAATTCATGGCTGGTCCAGTTTCATCACAGATTCGGCAGGTCATCTTGTGTGGTAAATATGATCCTTCAAATGGCAGAATTGTCCCATGATCCCTTCTAATGAAATATTTTATATTGAATTAGAAATCCTAAAAAACAATAACCACACAATTTGAATCAGTAAGGGGATAGTTATTAATAAAATAGTAAACTGAATCAATTGGAGTACTTCTAAAAATTCTCAAAAATTATACTTAGTATTAAAACATTAATATTTCACATAAATTATGCACATTTTATATAAAATCAGTGAAGGGAGTATTTAATAAGTCATAAAAATATTAACAACATCAACTCCCACAAACTTAGTCTTGTGCATGTCCTCATGTGCAAAAAATATAAAAACATAACAAAATCATTTTCACTCACCAATAAATATTAAAATTTTGTTTTCTTCAATCAGGGGAGGTTTAGAATATTTCACTCATCCATTTTGAATTCCACCAAATTTTTTTATAGAAACAATGTTACAAAACTAATTAATTTTTTTCATGCTCAAATTTTGAAATGGAAAATGTGGACACTCAAAACTCACACCTCTCAAGATGATAAAATTCATTTGTGGAGGTTCACTCATTCACCAAACAAAAGTGAAAATCTTAGAGTTTGAAAGGAGCTCTAATATTTCAATCCCTATCCAAAGTGAACAAGAATCAAGAGGTATTTATAAGTGGTTTTACTGTGTCTATGGGATGGTAGGAATATATTGTCCAAGAGAGAGAAGAAGAGGGTTAAAACACCAACATAGAAAAAGAAATGCACATTTTTTTTGAAATAAAACATGGAAGGAAATGAAAACACGTATTTACAAGGGAATGATTGTGTGAAGAAAGAAACAATAGAGGAAGAAAATTTGAATGGTATGAGAATATGAAGTATTTACAAACCACAAACTTCTCCCAATAAGAATATAATACAAGTGTTCTTTTTTTTCTTTTTTCCTTTGTTTTTTCGAAAGTTGACCTTGAAATAGATCTCACACTCATATCCCAACCCATGTTGGATATCCTCAAAACACTAATTGTAATAGTTATAACAAGATCAAAGGTTGAGGAAGAGTAATTTTTGACCTACCCAAGACACAACTCATTTTTTCAATTTTTTTTGATTTTTCCATCATTTTTTGACTTTTTTGAACATTTGTCAATAACATTTACAAAATTAAATAAATGGGAGTACATTACATTACCCAAAACAAACTGAATGACAACATCTCCCCCACACTGAAATGGATGCTTTCCCTCAAGCAGATGATAACTCGTTAAAAATCAATAATAGGGTACCCAAACAATGAAATCCATTCCCCCACACTTAAATTTCAAAAAAATATGCAACAAAAATCCTTGTTGATATTGGGTGGGAAAAGGTATTGAGCTTGTAATGTGTCTATCAAAGAAAAGGTTTTCATAGGCTCGAATGGGCTTTCAAAAGGAGGATTAATGTAAGATAAATGGGAGGCTATTTGGCTATTGTGATTCTCATGTGGTTCAGAAAATTCCTCTATCATATTAATGCACACTAAAGTAGGAAATTCATCTCGAAGGTCCATAATCTCAAGACTCACAAATGGGAGTGAAAACACATATTTTAAAAATATGGCCATAGGTGGCCTTGGAATGAAAGCAAATGTTGTTCCTCATAGGCGGGGAAAATCATTTTCTATATAAAAAATTGAGCATTCAAAATGTGTTGGTTTTGACACAAAATTCTTTATCCAAATTCATGATGAAAATACAAAATTTTTGAGCTGAAAACATTCCTGTTGACTCCCCAAAAAGCTTGGACAAAATTTCAAAACTCAATGGTGAGTAAGCATGACTCTTGATTTTTTTTATTATACTTTTTTTGTTATGATTTTTTTTGTTTGTTTCTTTTGGGTTTTAATAAAGAAACACTCACACAAAATAAAAAGAGAAAAATAAAGGGTTTAAAAAAAAAGTGGTAAAAAAAATGAAAAACGTAGGAAGAAGAAGAAATAGGTAGAGGGAGGAAGAGATAAAGAGAGAGTTAAAGGGAAAGAGGTTCCCCTGGTTTGGATTTGGTGGGTTTCCATCTCCATCTAGTGGTAGGTCAACTACAGAGGTTGGATATCCAGTGGAAGTTGATATGGTTCTAGGATTGTGGAATGTTACCTGAAAAATAAAAATCACTATTAATATAATGAAAAACTAAAATGAAATTAAAATTTCATAAAGGTAAAATAAAACATGGGTTTCCTACCAAGAAGCACTGCATTTATCTGTCTACAGCTGGATAGTTGCAGTGGACTACCCATAGTCTGAAGGTGGCCATCATATTTTCTCAACTTTAGTATGCTTCCAGAAAAACTTCTCCTTTAGGATGCCTGATTCTTCATTGGATAATTTATCCCCTTACTTGATTGAGTTCTCAGAATTCAACATGGGTGGAAGGAGCATAGAAGTATCCCCCCTTTGGTCTTCAACGTGAGGAATTATTTTATCCACAAATTTATGGTTTTCTATGCTTGGAAATTCTAGAATATGTCTCAATTCTAATGATTCATTTATGTAAGGATCAGATAACACAAAAACAAAGTATGAGATCCCAATTGTTTTTGAATCATTTATTTCATCACCTATCGATATAGAGTAATGAGGATCAGTGGAGTCATAAGACTGAATAAAAATTTTAATATCCTTTATTTCAATGTTGTTTGCCAAAGAATGGTCAATTTCAACCTCACCAGTGATCACTTTATTAATTATTGAACAAATATCACAAACATCACTACCATCGGGAAAATATAAACACATTGGTTCAGGGTTCACCTCACATATAACAGAATTTTTAGAATCATGGATAGGAAATGATGAATGTTGGATAATCAGATTTGATTCAACAAATGAACATTCTAGTTCATTTTCTTTATTACCATCCATGTTGGAGCATTGGAGGTCAGAGGTGAGATGAGATTCCAAAGAGTTTTCAAGATCCTTTAGATCAATGGAGTTTGAATTTGTAATGTCAACATCAACTTCTCCATTAATCACTTGGTTAATGAGGATGCAATATTCACAAAATCTTCTATTACAAGAATAGGAAGAACATGATGGATTGGGATTAAACACACTCTTAGAGAGACTTTTAGACGAATGGATAGATAATGCAGATTCATTCTTTGATGGGTGTCACATGGATTGAAAAATATTGAATTTGACCAGTTGGTCACCAAATTCCATGGATAAGATGCCAGCATGGAAATCAATCTTAGTTCTAGAAGTCATGAGGAATGGTCTTACTAGAATTAGTGGAGATCGAGAAGAGTTTGTCTCACCTTCCATGTCAAGGACATAGAAATCAACAGGGAAGATAAGATCATTGACTCGGACAAGGACATCCTCAATTATTCCCTCAGGACTAGATGTGCTTTGATTGGCTAATTGAATGACAACACCCGTTGGATGTAAGGGACCTAGACCAAGGTTGTAGAAGATAGATTTGGGCATGACATTAATTGAGGCTCATAGGTCTATGAGTGCATCATCAAAGTTAGAACTTCCAATTTGGCGTGGAACCGTAATGGACCCTGGATCTTTTCACTTAATGGGTATGGAATCTTGGGTTGAAACATTTTTGAAGGTCCTAAGTTTCCTCTTGTGGGTACACAACTCCTTGAGAAACATGGCATACTTAGAAATTTATTTTATGGAATCTAAGAGAGGAATGTTGACTTCAAAACATCTAAACATGTCGAGCATTTCAGAATCAGGTTCAAAGGAATTATTTGGCTTAGAGATAGCTTGTGGAAAAGGAATTGGGTTCCTAAGTGGAATTGAAGGAGGTGGGGGAATAGTTTCAGGCTCCTTTTCAAATTTCTTTTTCTTTTCATTTTCTAGGTCAACTTTCAAAGGAGGGTTGGAGGACTTATCTTGAAGCATAGAAATTTTCTTTCTCGATCTAAGTGAAATTGCACATACATTACCCTTGGGGTTGGGTAATGGTTGAGCTAGGAGTTGGGATTAATTGGATGGTTGCTGCTAAATAACGTGGGATGCAAGTTGACCAATTTGGGTTTCAATGTTTTTGAGACTAGAACAGGTGAAAGAGGAAAGATCTTCCACTGCAATTTCCCATGGTTTCTTAGAAGAAGAGGCTTGTCCCGTATTGGGATTACCTAGATTTTGTTTCTTGGGAAAGTGATTGTATTGGTTTTGGAATTGGGAAGGCTCACTAGGATAGTGGAATCCAGGAGGAGGAAGAGGATGATTGATCCTTTGAGGTTGAGGGACAAAAGGGTATGGTTGTTGGAAGTTACCAACACCTTGACCATATTGAAACTGGTTTAGGTTTTGAGAGGGGAATTGAGGGGGATGAGATATGGGATTACCATACCTAAGGCCTTGGTTATAGGAATAAGCGAAGGGCTCAAAGTGAGGTTGGTTGAAGCTCTAACAAACTGACCTGATAGTTGAGGGTTGGTGTTCCACTGAGCATATGCTGCATTGAGCTCCATTGGTCCAGATAAATCAGATTGATCCTCTTGAAGTTGTGGTCATGTGTCATTTGGATGAGATGGAGAGTTTTAGATTCCATAGTTTTTGACAGATCTAGGAAACATTGATTGTGAAGAAGACGAGGTTGGAGATTTTGTAGCCACATCTAGTTGTAGCACAAGACCTGTAAGTTCACTCATCCACTTGGTCATCTTGTTCGGATCAATTGATTGATTATCTTGGGATTTCATGACTTGATCATGTTCTCGAGTATGGAATTGTTGTGTGTTTGCAGCCATGTTATTTATGAGATCTCTTGCTGTTGCAGGAGTTTTATCAGCAAGAGCACCGCCACTTGCGGCATATATGAGAGTTCTCTCCATAGACAATAACCCCTCATAGAAGTATTGGATCAAGAGTTGGTCAGGGATTTGGTGGTGTGGGAAAGTTTCAACAAGGTTTTTGAACCTCTCCTAGTTCTCATGGAGTGATTCACTTGGGAATTAACATATATGGCTTACTTCCTTTCGAATAGAAGCAGTACGAGAAGCAAGAAAGAATTTCTCTAAGAAGAGTCGCTTCATGTCATTCCATGTGGTTATGGAACCAAGAGGTAGGTAGTAAAGCCATAAATTAGTAGTGTCAGCTTGGGAGGAAGGGAATGCTCGAAGTTTGATTTGTTCTTCAGAAACCCCTTGCGGCTTCATGGTAGAGCCCACTACTTTGAACTCTTTAAGGTGGAGATGTGGATCCTCACCAGCTAGCCCATGGAAATGAGGAAGAAGATGAATCAAACCTGATTTGAGTTAAAAGTTAGCCTCTATGTTTGGATATTGAATAACAAGAGGTTGGTAATTCATATCAGGGGCAACAAGTTATTTAAGGCTTTGTTCCCTTGGATTGGCCATTTCAAATTCAACTGGTTGGATGGGGACTGGTTCTTGAATGAGTTTATTATCTCTTATGTTCCTCCTAAGTTGGTGAAGTGTTCGCTCAATTTCAGGGTCAAAAAAATCCGAGGGATTGTTTGGGAGGCTACGAGGCATTTATAGAGATGTTGGAAGAAAGAGAAATATGGGTTTTTATTTGTATTTTTTTTTCAGTTTATGTTTTTTATGAGAAGATGGGTTTTTCTTTGTGTTATTTTTCAATTTTTTTTAAAATTTTGTTTTTTTAGGTTTTTTTACAATCACAAGAAACTAATGACTACTCAAGGAAACATCCCTAGAAGTGGTTCCATTTGAAACGCACGTCCGATTGTCTCCTATCGACCGGTCAAAGTTCTGGTGCTCTACTCATGTGTATAGCAGCACTCGGGTCGAATCCCTGGCGATGATACTTTGTAATTGTCATTTGTTTATAGTTGATTGTATTTTGATTAGGGGGTTTGTTTGCAGAAATTAATTGAAATGATTAATTGGATAGAATTGATTTAAAAAATTGATAAAGATTGGGGTGAGTTCATTATTATGGAGTTAAGCTTGTGATATCCTTGATCTTTTTTTTATATTGCATTTAAATTAACACCCACTTTACAAGTTGACATCAATTAGAATTCCTAAGTGTTAAATCTTTAATCCAAGCCTTAACTTAACTAGAATTATAATCTCAATCAGTAATTGTTTATGGTAGTGTATTTATGGTTCCAATAATCCATGGAAACCACATGCTAAACAAAATATGTCATTAATCCATGACATATTAAGTCCAACATACACAATGTTAAATTAACGAATAATCATCGAGAAAATACTCTCAATCACTTAACATCCCTAAATTTTGACTCACACAAATGAGATATTTACTCAGAAATTTGGGTGGTTAATAATATGGTTATAATTATTATGATTATAATTTAAGATGATAAGAAAAAGTAATGGATAACAAAAGAGTGGTGCGTCAGACACACACACACGAACAATGATGATAATTAAAATAATAGTCTTTCGATTGAATGAGGAAGCAAAAGAAGGGAAGGGTATTCAAATAAATTTAAACTATTTTAAGAACATTAATATGAAACTACAGAAGGTGTATGAGAATAAGAGATATTGAAGAAGTAACTTGCATTAAAACAGAATTACAAAGAAAGAGACTTACAAGATTACAAAAATGAAGAACACAAAAGTAAGTGAAAACAAAGAGAGGAGGAAAGGTCTCTCAAGTGAAAACTTGAGTACGGAAGGTCCTACCAAACCTTTGGAAGGGATTTGTTCATGCCAATATGTTCTCCTCTCTTCTGAAATTCCAACCCCTCTCAAAGATATAAGGGGAGAGTATTTATATCCCAAGGAATGGACTGTTTGCATTCCCAATCTATCCCTCCACTTGAATCACCAAGTTGGATATTCAGACAGCCAAATCTCGAGATATATCCTTCTTTAAAGTTGTAGATAATAAATTTGGATGACCTCTATCAAAATTTGGAGTTATTTGGACCTATTTAGCCAAAGTTATGGCCGGATGATTAAAGAATTTTAATCTGTCCATTTCAATCTAGTCTTTTTGATGTCCAAAATGTGAAAGAGTTTTTGAATAGGAATATGCCTTCAAAACCAAATGATTTATTCAAAAATGTTGGCCGCCTATATCTTCTATTTCACACTGAAATATATAAGCTTTATTGGATTCTTACTTCATGAGATATGTCATGAATGCTGTACTGATTGTATTTCTCGTCCAGAATGGTGGGCTGGACTTCAAAGCATATGTTGGGCCACTTGTGTTCGGAGTTGGGCCTTGAAATTTTTATCCAGGATTCCTTACACTTTTCCCATAACTATGGTGGAGAATAATGGAATTTGGACTTCGGTATTTATCCCATCAATTAAATCTTCACGGCTGGTCCAGTTTCATCATAGATTCGGTATGTCATCTTGTGTGTCAAATGTGATCCTTCAAATGGTAGAATTGGCCCATGATCCCTTCTAATGAAATGTTTTATATTGAATTAGAAATCCTAAAAAACAATAACCACAAAATTTGAATCTATATGGTGAAAGTTATTAATAAAATATTAAACTGACTCAATTGGAATACTTCTAAAATGCTCAAAAATTATACTTAGTATTAAAACATTAATATTTCACATAAATTATGCACATTTTATATAAAATCAGTGAAGGGGGTATTTAATAAGTCATAAAAATATTAATAACATCAGGACCTCCTCTTGAAACATATCCTATGTCTAGGTCCTTGGGACTGACATCATCTCCCTACAACTAAGTTCCGTACTAATACTTGTCCACTACAAACTATCATCAGCTGTATCTGCTCATCCAAGAAGCTTTCAACCACCAAAGCTCGCTCAAGCACCCAAAAATTAGTAAAAATACATAGAGGGATAACAGTGGCTCAAATTTATCTATGTAGACCTCACTTGAAGGTCCGATCCCTGAAGTATTGATCTCAAACAATATTCATCAACTACCTAGAAAGTTTGGTAAACCTCGATGAATAATCATCCATTGCCATACTTCCCTATTGGAGCTGAAGTAGCTTCTGTATATGAACAAATCTTAGTATAAATGGTGAGAAATCCTCTCTAAAGAGGAATTCAAACTCTTTCCGTGAAATAGTCACCTCATCATGAGTATGGATATCCAAACTCCACCATCGTCCTATTGAGAATGAAGAAGGATCTTCATTAGAACCACCATCTGATCTGCTGGTTTCCTGACTAGATGGAAAAATAAGGTCACCACCCCAAGCTAGTCCTCAGCTGCCTATGGGCCAGGATTGAATCCAAACCTGAGGGGTATTTTTCTCTAAAACTCATTTAGTGCTCTTAGCCTCTACTACTCATCCACTGGTATTGGGGGTACCACATGCTGCTCTATAGGTTGAAGTATGGATAGTGCACCACCTGGAGGTGACATTGGGGAAACTGGTCCCCATATTGAAGCCACATCACTGAGAGGGTCATACTCAAGATCAAGCAACTAAATCCTATCTGGTGTGCAGCACAGATGCATCTTGTAAGAAAATAAGACATACTAGGTTAATGAGTATATCTGGAGAGCTAACTCAAGAAGGAAATTGAAACCACAAACCATTCCTATATGAAGCATGTAAAATTATTTTCCCCGCAACTAGGATTTTCAAGCACCAAGTCAAAACATAGGTTATCAAAGTCTTGGTGTATGGATACGTTAGGCGCCACAACAAAATTGGAGTCCCTGACCTAAAAACCAAAATCGAAACACTTAACACTGTTTCCCCAAACCAATCTCATAGACACTGGGTATTAAAGTAGGTCTGACCACCTCTGATACCACTCTATCATGAATCATCCCAGTGGGTCCCATGACACAACTTTCCAATACTACCTCGAATAGTCCAATGGCTGGTGACTAGCACCGAGTTGGCATATCATTAATATGGGAGGCATTTCTTATATACCTATACTCACGCACACATCTCCAAGACCACAAAATAGTGAAATATAAGAACCACTAAGTAAAAAATGTATGCATACCACTATATCCCACAACCAGTGTATGATAGGAAGTAAATTAAAGTAAATTAATGTAAACAAGGCAAGAATAAAATCCCAACAAAAAGAGTCTGTAACCACAAGTCCAATTTTAATAAAAAGGTACTGGGATTGCTGTCTGTAGCTGTAGGAACACACCTCAATCTGTCCAGTATCACAAAGAACCATTTGGTCCTGGTCTGCCTATGACTCCATCAAAAGGGTGATAATATTCTTAATACACTACTTGTGTAGGAAAAACCCATATATTGATGAGTATAAAAATACTCAATAGGACACCCCAAAACCTCAAAGTAATACAAAAAAGGAAAGATACAATCAACCCTACACATATATATATCTACTGAACAGATAACAAGAATATCCAAATATACTCGACCAAGACACGTAGTCTAGATGCAAGTCACAACCACTACATACCAACCCTAGGAATTTAGATCGAAGACTCCACAAAGAACTCATCTGGGAGAACACACTCCTAAGTCCAATAGTGCTGATGAAGTCCATCCGACAGGTACTTCTCATCAAGTATTTCCATGAGAAAAATACACTGAGATATTTGAATAGAGATATGAGAAAAAAGAGGATAATCATAGCTAGGGACATGGGGTGATACCAAAAAATCAATATGGATTAACCTACCAAGTATAGGATCATCTCCCACATAGTGTTGGACATGTCGATACCAAGAACTCCACCTAGGCCACAAAGAAAGAATAGAGTATCCTACTCTAGGCCTCTCAAGGGATTCCAAAAACTCCATCCTGTAATTCCTATTGAAGGGATCATAGACCTATGAGTAGGAAATAATTTGTACCCACCTTCATAGAAATAATAAAGGGAATAAACCCTAATGAATCTTGTCCAAGATACAAAGGATAAGAGAATCAAGTCATGTAGAAAGGGGTACACAGAGTGTAGTAGGGTCACACACCATGTCCCTTGACCCTGGTTACTTCTCATGTAAAACGACCTATGTCATTTGAACATGTCATGTAGAAGATGGGTACATGGAATGTGGAAGGAGTTATACATCATGTCTGTCTATCCGGGGTCTGCCTGTGTGCTCTGACCGTGTACCGGTACACGACGTTATCCCGTGTATTCTTTCCCATGTACCGGTACATGGGGTATCCCATGTACTTGGTCCAAACCATGCTATGTGGGGAAGTACACACTATGTAGTAAACCTATGTTAGTGTACTTACCATATACACACTGAGTGGTCTAATGATAAACACACTCTGTGTAGAGAGGACTACACACTATGTGTATTAGGTTTTCCAGAACCCATCTTTTTCCTCCTGCTCTCCTTGTCCAATCTCCAAGGTTCTTTTTTGGTGCTTGTTTCTCCATGGAACTAAATATATAAGGTCATTGAATCACACTAAAAATGAATCGATGATATTTGGCCCCTCAAATGGTTCAGAAAACATGATCATAAGTGTTATTTATTATTATGGAAGAATGATAATTCGACACCCACCATTAATCGATCCACCACTGCGCCCACCATCACACCTCCCTTGAGTTTTCTCGATGTCAAATCTCTAGTTTTGGATGGTTGCGCCATGAATCGAAGGAACAACGATTGATTATTCAATGTTTGGGGGAATAATGAAGAAAGTGTATCAAGAAAACCATAAATTGGGGGATAAAAATGCACAAGGAAAAATCCTGAGAAACAAACCTTGGCCATTGTTAATTCTAACCTCAATCTATTCCTGTAAAAAAGATAAATGATTCAAGAACAAATCTCTAGAATCAAAATCCCAATAGACCCTGTAAATCCCATCCTATCTCGCAAGTATTATCGATATGCAGGCCAATATATTCATGGATTAGTCAGAATTCATCGTAAAAATTAAGAATGGAAAAGAATAATCAAAATAAAACAACCTACTTGGATTTTGGATCACTTACTGATGAATATTGGTCGCCGCATTGTCACTGTTGGTGAGATTTACAAATAATTGTGTTTATCGATCTCTGATCCGATGTTCTTTCATCACTCACCGAGAGGAGTCTCTAGATATCTCTCTCCAGGGTCCCTATAGGATTCCAGGGTTATGAGCCTAACCATAGATCTCTTCTTAAGGGTTTATTTAAAATAAACCCATTACTGCATCAATGAAATAAAAATAAAATAATTTTTTATCACTTTATTTTATTCATTTAAAACACCCATGATGAATTTCCACAGTTGACCCACACCGACCATTGTTATGTTGTGCCTATAGTAAATTTGTTAATCTGAATGCAACAGTTTCCTCAAATTTCTAATTTGGGAACCTATTTATAAGTTATTCAACTATTTTAGAAAAATTTCACACACATGCTATTTAATATTTGATTATTTTTCAAACATTTATTCTGGGCACACCAGTCCTCAGAATCACACGCCGTCTTAGTGA
Source organism: Viscum album (assembly GCA_963277665.1). Lineage (NCBI taxonomy): Eukaryota > Viridiplantae > Streptophyta > Magnoliopsida > Santalales > Viscaceae > Viscum > Viscum album. Next base: position 2,037,647,870 of record OY728136.1, read on the forward strand.
CTGGTCTAAAATTTAATCCATATAATATTTAAAAATATAACATAGAAAATATGAGACATTACATAGATTATATTATCAATGTAGATATTAAATAAATGAAAATGTCCTGAATAGATCAAATAGTATCTTACAGCTGATTTTTATGTTCAAATAGCATTCAAAATAATTTGAGAAATATTTTTAATTTATAGTGATGATTAAATCATATGTAAGTGAAAATAAGGTTGTGTGAGATTCTTTTATTTTCATCTTGACAAGATATCTTTAATTGGTATAGAATAAAATTATTAAAATATGAAATGAATTATTTTATGTCCAAATGAGAATCATTATCATAAAGAAAATACCCTTATAAATTATGTAATAATTTAACCTAAAAAATTCTAAAAAATAAACTTAATAAATTTACAATTAAATAAAATTTTACCCTCAATGATTGTATCAAACCTTTCCACTTATATCTCCAAAATGTAAGAGCATTCTTCTGAAATAAACATTAATGTTGAACCTAAGGGTTTCATATAGTTCAACCTTATAAAAAACTCCCAAAATATCTTTAATCAATTTAAAATCACATCAATTTAAACATAAAATGGGGTTTCTAAGACATTAAAAATTTGATCAACCTTAAAATTTTAAACCCATGAGGACATACAAAACTATTAAGTTAACCTTACATGAAGGAATCATAATCTCCAAAGTTGTCTAAACCCTGCTGTGATACCAACTATAAGGATATGACCTTTTACATTATATAATATAATGTCTTTCATCTAGATTATTTTTAATTCCTAATAATTTTTATGGTTTAGGGTTTTTTAGAAGTAGTTCATAACTCTTAAATAATAATCCCACATTTTAAAAATTGGATACTTCTACTTAGTATTTATTTTTCACACAATATAAAACTTTTAAACTAAAATATGATTTCTTTTCATATAAATTCATCATGACTTTAAAATTGAATTTTTATTTTTCTTTAACCATACTTAAAATCTATGAAAATAATTTTAAAATATGGGATGAACACAAAAATCTTAGAAAAGGACATAAAAATAACAAAGAAACCCGTTAGTCTATTTTAAAACCAAGAGATCATAGAAAGAGTTTTCCTTTAAAATAAATAAACTTTGATCTCAAATAATCATATAATTACTCATGAAATAATATTAAATTCCAAAATATTTTCATAAAATACTTTATAAGAAAACATTTATAAAGGAAAAATCATATTAGTGTGGGTTTCATAGAAAAAATTAGATCCCATGAAAGACATTTTCTTAAAAACACACCTTTTAATCCGAAAGGGTATAATCATTGACTAAAAAATGATTTTTCAGCTTACCTTTAGAAATAAATTTTTTACATGAAAACAAATAATCAAGAATAGAAAATTAATGTCAATAACTTTGGTAATTATATCCATATAACCCTTATAAATCCCTTAAAAACCCATACGTATTTGAATAACCATATGGTTGACTTTGAATATTACCTAATGCATTGGATCACTATCTGGGAGCACCCATTGTATGAGCTATATCAGACTCAACCATTATTATAAAAAATTTATAAGGACCATATAATTAATAAAACATTTTAGTCTTGCACTTTTTAATCATAAAACCCTTAATTTTTTTGAACCCATACGAAAAACATTTTCACATTTCAAAATACCATTTCCTTTTAAAAAACAATTTTCAAAACTAAAATTACCCAGAACAAGGGAAGTAGGGTTTTTATTTGAATAAAAAATGTAATATTATAATGGAATCAAAATATTGAAGAACAATTATGATGGTGGGAAAAGATATTTTCACCATATATATTAAAATAAAACATTCCTTTTGTCTTTAATAGAGAAATTAAAATAATACCATATTTTTTTAAATAATTTAAAATAAAGAAAGAAAATATATATAATATCTTTTATATATCATTTATGTACATATAAAAACATCTATAAAATAAATTTAATAATATGGACATGGAAGAAAAAGTACTGGAAGGTAAACTTTAAAAGAGTTTTTTTAAAATAATGTCCCTTACCTCGAGTCCGACTCATCATGTATATTCTATATATTAAGGAATAGTAAACTTATTTTAATTATTTACTTTCTTGAGAAAAATATTAATGTTTATAATTATTTTTACTTCAATTATTACCATGTTATATACAATTACATAATCAATTAATTTCATGTAGTATGTTTTGACTATATTCGGCTCATATATGCAAAATGATTTCGGTATGTTGACTATGATCAAATAGGTCATTATTAAATCATATAAAGAATAATAATAATTAAATTATTATCATTTTTATACATTTATTATACTTATAAAGAAAATAATATTATATGATTATGTAAAATAAACTACATTACAATCATGAAGACGATAGATGGTACATACACATGAGTAATATTTCCACTATACAACGATCATTATGGAAAGAAGGAAAGTATTATTTTATCCTTATAGAGTGATAATAATTACATATATTCCATTTTATTTATCTAAATATACTTATATATATATAATTCACGTGACAAGGTGATGGAAAACAAATCACATCGCTTCCTAGAAGAGGTAGTCCACACGTATGCAAAAAACAATGTTATCATTTTTAAGTGAAAGGAAAGGTAAGAAAATAGGTGTCATTTTATATTTAATGAATGATAAATATGTAATTACTATCATATATATACATTAAATACATAATTATAATAATCAATGAATTGTGGTGATGAAAAATGAATTTCATCAGTTCGTGGGGTGGTAGTCCGCCATAAACACGAACGATGGATTCCATTGCCATTTGATGGAGGTTGTTGGTGTATATAGGTTATTCAATTAACATAATAAAATATTAGCATATTTAGTATAATTATGTTATTATATCATCATGGTGAAGTAATATTTTTTGGATTCGGAATAATAAATAAAACAAAAACGCTAGGTTAAGAAGGATACCTCTTACATGAACAACCACTTAATGTTTTCACCAAAAGTATTCCTAGGTTGGTATTGTGCTAAAAAAGGACTCTAATATGTGATTAGTTATTTATGTAAGGGATTTGGGGAGGTATTTACTAAAGTAAATTTTTCTTTAATTGTAAATAAATGGGAATAATATGTTCCCTTTTATATGAGAGGACAGGGGCACTCTTGGAATTTTATAAAATATTAAATTTATTTAAATTTATTTTTATATCCAAAAGAATAAAAATTGATATGATTAAAATATAAGATGAGGATGAAACAAAATAATATCATCCAATTAAAAATTATAAAATTTTATGACACATTTTTACCTTTATTATTTTTTAACCCTCCATTAACCCTTTTAGCAATTATAATGATATAAACATTTTCACTCTTAAGGGAATAATAAACTTAACATAAAAATAAAAACGGACCATAAGCAGACCATGGTTGATGTAATAAAAAATATTACATTCAATTGGATGAATATAACATTTTTAGTATTTTAAATAATTTTATATCGTTTAATAAAATATTATTTATTTTAAAATATCATTAATGTCAATTTTAGAACTATTTATCTACTTCAAGTTTAATAACTTCAAGATAAAAAAAGTTTGAATATAGTGAATTAAAACATTAATAAAATTTTATATTTATTCAAAAAATATATTTATAACAATAATTATTCCACATTATATTAATTTTAATATTTTGAATTTTATATAGTTTTATTTTCTATAAATTTAATAATTACTCAGTCATCGTTGCGTAAAATTTTAAAGTAATTATTTAAAACCTAAAAATTATAAATAAATCACCATGATGAAAAATTTATTTATATTTAAAATTAATATTAATAACGAAACATATCCAATATTTATCCACATGTTAAACATATTATAGTTCTTAAAATCAAGAGAATGATATTATTGGATTTATATTCACATAAATATTATAAAGGTCAAAAGCATGGTAAAATGAACAAAAAGTTAATATATTCAACATTTGGATGTTTATTGGAGAGATATAATAATCCAATAAAAGTAAGGTAAATGTTAGGGTCATTTAATAGTCCTTATAATTTTGTTTTTAACCTAAATTATCCTTTACCATGGTAACAAAAGTTACTAATGTTTCTATTAATATTCCAAAACATAATAGGGCCTATTTAAAAATTTTATACCCACTAATTACAAATATTAAATTAATATTTTAAGATTAAAATGATATAATTTTTATAATTTAATTTAAAATTAAATTGAAAAAATTTGATGAAAATAGTTCTTTAGAAAAATTACCTTTTTAATTACAATATGTTTTTATAATAAATTCAAATATGAAATTCCTCTAAAAATCCATAATTGGAAATTTTTAAATAAATAAGAACTAATTAAACTTTAAAAATAATCCAAAATATAATTTTAAATTATAAATATGTTAATAGAAAATACAATTTTCAATAAAAATCAAATGTTTTCACTGTTCATTGAAAAATCAACCTTTTTAGGATAATATCAAAATTTTAACATATTATAATTTTGGTTTGTTGATTTTAAAATTGATATAATCTTATCATATAAAATTTCAAAAATATCTAGAAGTTATAAAAACCATTTTCAAAGAAATCCTATTGTTGAAGAACAACATGACTTTACTAAAAACTGAGTGCTTATTTCCTAAGAATTAATCAATACATTTTTTTGATGAGGAACTATAAATATATTTTATAATTTAGATAATCCTATTCATACCTTATAATTTAATGTCTAGGTTATAATGGTTAAATTTAAATAATTATTTTCATTGTTTGTCTAATTATGGCGTTGCATATTTTGTAAGCTATTGAACATAATTTTTTCTATAAAATATTAGAATATTATATACATGGGCATCACCCAAGTGTACCTGAACTATGTATAAGTACATTTACAAGTTGGAGTTCTAATATTACATGCTGTTTACTTCCCCTTTGTTACTATTTTGATGATTTTATGTGATTTTATCCCCCCAAATTTAGAATCAAACATAAGAGTAGTACATTTTGAGAAATTTTCTACATAAAATGTGATAGTGGAGCCCTAGGGTGTCTTAAGGGCCTCTAATATATGGTTTGGAGAGTTTAAATTATAATGGATATGTTTTACTCTAGTAATTAAATATAGAGATCTCTTAAGAGAGATACATGAGATGTGACACAAGAGAGGGACATGAGAATAATTGGAGGTTATGGAATGGGTTCGATGAGTTTTTGATTTATTTTAGAATGGGACTAACCATAGGTAGTGTGAATGGGTTTCAAATTGAGTATATATATAGGTTGGTAATATGAAAAAACCTAGAGTTTTTTGAAAAGGGGATGAAAAGGATGCCATCTCCCTTACGAGGTTTATCCCATTGGCCTGTGTGACTGTGATATACTAAAGACTGGTTTTTGGTATGTATGAACTCTAAGAGATGGTAGTTGGCTTAAGAGAGTAGTTGTGAACAAAAATTATAAGTGGTATGCCTATGTTTATGTGTTGTCCGAGAGGGCCAGGTGGGTGCCTGATTAATAGACTGAACCTGAGCGGATTCATGTGCTTGGGTAGTAATGGTTTTAGGTGTCCCCTTACAACCCAAATGATGTGTGAGCAGACAGGGATGAGATGTTGATGAAAAGAATGGTTTTCTAACTAGACCTTGATATGTTTTATCTTATTTTTTTGGTTGAGGTATGGTTTACACCCATAGGGATATTGTAATATGATATGGGTTTCCATCATCGAGATAATTGGAAATGATATTCCACTAGAATGGTTCTAGATTTCTGACATGACATTCCACATCCGAGGCTTAGAGAGTGGAAGGATTCTCCATAGGCATGGTACCATATGTAAAACATGATGCTTCACATATGAGGTTTTTAGAGTTGGATATGATGCTCTACATATATGGGTTATGATGTTGGACACGATTCTATATAGTGGTACCAATAGTTTTTTTCATGGTTTGGGTATTGTACAAAGGTTACAAGAATGTTTTATTATTGATATAGTTGATAATGGGGGATATGATAACCCACATATGTTATTGAGATTAAAGAATAAGGCCCCGGGTATGGAATGTTATAGAATACCATATAGAATTGGATGTTGGATTGATGCTATGGGAATTTTTTTTTGATAAATAGTTTGGGAATCAAATTAAGGTTTTCGGGATTGGTTGTAATCAAGAATTTCATGAGTATCATGGACTGATTCTTCCTAGTACCAAGAATTATATAACAAATGGATTCATGCAGAGAAGGTAGGGGATGCATGTGATTAGGAATCAAAATGGTAAGAAAACCATTGGAAAGTCCCCCAAGGTGGAGAGAATTATTTGAGGCTTCCATGAATGTGAATACCATTGGTTACTTGGGATGCATGGTCACCGAGATGTGCTAAAAAACACTATAGAACATTCCGAGGTAGGTACGGTCGATTGAGGTCCCCTACCTAAGGGTCGATGATGGTTTATTTGGATTTATTTTTAGTTGTATTTTATCTAGGGTTAGAATATGGAATGAGCATGAAATTATGATAGAATATTATTGGTTCACCATTTGGGGTGGCCTATTGGGATTTATTTCTCATACCCTGTACATACAGTTCAGTGTGCATGATAACATTTTGTCTAATTTTAGGCTGATCACAAATTTATTATATATGGGGTAGAGTTTTTGGAATGAATGATCGAGTGAAGCCACTCATGTGGAGTCTGATGATTAGGTTGGATCAACTCAACATGGTTTCAGTGATTGGGTATGTGGCATGGATGAGAGATGGTCCAAGAGTTTGAGGTATTTATTTTTCAATTGTTTATTTTTTACGTGTGATCAATCTATTGGGGGTATTAGAGTAGTATGTATGTAATGGATATTTGGGCCTTTATTTTAATTAATTTTATTAAAAAATTCTTATATTTTTTTATTCTTTTAGTGTACTCCATTTTGTATGATTCTTGGTTACATATTTTTGGTTAAACACTATAATTTGGGGGTATAGTCTTATCATATTACCATATTAGACACCCAATTATAGTCAGGATACTCTATAATTTTAGGAGACATGATTGAGTACATGTGGTGAACCAAATATGGTAACTGGTTCAGTGGCATCTAGGCCAGGATGTTATGATCCTAATTTCCAATGTCATTTAAACCATGCTCTGATACCAACCGAGACAACCATAGCCCCACACTCCTGAATCTGTTGCTAAAAATGTAAACGTTGAATTTCTATATTTGATAATGATAAATTTTACTAAATTCCAACCATACCAAAAATAAAACATCAAAATTAAATATGGGATCACTTTTATACCCAATTAAATTTTTGTTTTATAGTTTTAGATAATTAGGGAAAAATATTAAATAAAAATACCCAAGTATTTTTGTGATCATTATTCCTTGTATACCCTAATTTTATTTTTTCCATATTAAGACTTCATCACTATTTCTAATCATCCTTAAACCCCATGAAAAACATTTAAAAATGTCATATTATCAAAAAAACCTAGTAAATTACAAATAAAATAAGAAATAAACATGTTATTCCTTTTCAAAACAAATAAATAACAAAATAAATCATGACATTAACATAATAACCTCTGATCACAAATAATCATTTATTCAAACATGAAATAATCTTTTCTACACAATTTTATTTATTAAATACTTAATAAGAAACTATATAATCAAAATCATAATAAGGACGGTGCCTAAGAAAACATGAGAACCCATGAATTTTTTTTTCTTAAAAACATATCTCTTTACACTAAAAGGGAATAATAATTCCATTAAATAAATATATCATTATATTACCTTTTCAAAATAAAACGATTTTGATGAAAAATCATTATATATTAAAGAAAATTCATTTAGGTTCCTTGGGACATCATCTTCATAGAACCCATATAGAACCCATACAAGTGGAATAACAAATATCATCAACTTCAACATAATTCTGAAGAAAACATAATCATTACCCAATTAATTGGAGAGATATATCTATCTCAATTGATCATAAATAATTTCTATACACTATAGCATGTATAAATTACATAAAATCTTGAATCTACATCATCAAACTCATAAAAATATCCATTTTAACCCATATGTAAATCATTTTTCTGATATTTATATACCCCTTTCCATTAAATCCAATTTTCAAAAATAAAGTACCCATAAAAAACAAAATAAGGATTTTATTTTAAGAAAAAAAGGAAGATTATAATGGAATGAAAATACAATATAATGGTTCTGGCATCAGAAAAATCCATTGACACCGTATATGTTATAAAAGAACATTCATTTTGTTATTTCATAAAGAAAATCAAATGATTTTGTATAAAATATGTAAAAATATTCCTTTTAAAAACAATTTAAATAAAGTAAAAAGATATATAAAATGAACTTTATAAAATATTTTTGTCCACATAAATAAATATAAAAACTATTTTTAAGAGTGTGTTTAGGAAAGAAAAATATTTAGAAAGTAAATCTTTAAAACATTTAATATGAGGTTTTTAAAGTAGGTACCCCTTACATTGAGTCAGACTCATCACATATGTTCTCTATATTATTGAATAATAAAATTATGTTAATTATTTAAATTATTAATAACCCCCTTTAGGTTTATTATTCCTTTTATTATATTTATTAAAATTTTATATTTAGTTATATAATCAATTAATTTCATGTCAGAGGTTTTGATGATATCCTGCTTATATGTCCAAAATGACTTCTGTAGGTTGACTATTATAAAAGGGGTCATTATTACATAATATCCAAAATAAAATCCATACATAATTATAATTTTTATATATCAATTATACTTTTGAAACCATCCATGAAATATGGTTATGAGAAATTAAGTATATTACGATTATAGAGATGGTAGGTCATACGTACGCATGAGTAACATATCCATTTTTGAACAAAAATGATATAAGGAAGATAAATATTATTTTATCTCTTAGAAATTATGATTATATAATAAATATCATGTCATTTCTTTATATACTTATATATATAGTAGCTATGTGATGTGATAATGTAAAATGAATCACATCACTTCACAGAGGTGGTAATCCACATGTACACGCGAACGATGATATAATTATTCAATGGAATGAAAGGTAAGAAAACAGATGATATATTATTTTCAAGTTTGATAATTATTTCATTAAAATAATATATATACATTAAATCCATAATTATAACCATCTGTGAGAGGCGGTTATGGAAAATAAATTAAATCAGTTTACAAGGCGGTAGTCTGCTGTACACACGAATGAAATTTTTATTTACCATTTGATTGAATAGAAGGTGTATATAGATTATGAAATTAACATAAAATAATATAAATATATATTAGATAATTGTGTTGTTATTCCTATATGTTTGAGAAAATTTTTATGTTGGTATAATAAGAAATAAAACTAAAATATCAGGTTAAAATCTATACCTCTTCTATGGATAACCTCCTTTTATTTACACCTTAATCCCTATAATGTTGGTATTACACAAAAAATAAGACCTAAGAAATATTTTTAGGGATCTTTTTAATGAATTTGGGTAGTTATTGGCTGAAAAAATGGATATTTATGTGTGTATAAGAGAAGATAAGGGGTACCCTTTTATAAATGAAGGGTGATATACTTTTGGAATTACTTAAAGTATTAAATTAATATAAATTTATTTTCATAAAAAATTCCTTGAAATTGATTTAATTATATTATAGGATTATTATTACTCTAAATATTCTCATGAAATTTAATTTGAAAAAATTTAGATGATGTTTTCACCCTTATCTCTTTGTTTTAATCCACGTTAACCCTTTTGACAATTACCGTGATATCAATGTTTTTCACAATTTAGTGGTCAAGAAAGTTAATATTAAGGGAAAAGTGACTAATAAATTGAACATAGATGATATTTTAAACCATATATAATTCATTTTTCTGATGATTTAATTTTTATGAATTTTAAATCATTTTATAAAATATTGTTTATTATAAAATATCATTAATTTTATTTTTGGAAATACTTTTTAACTATTATCAAATAATATGCACATAACTCATGTAAAATGGTTCTAGAATGAAATTTATTCAAATATAATGAGAAAATGGTCTTAATATAATCATAAAATAAAATTTATACTGGTTTAGATAACATTTTAAACCTTATATTTTGGTTTAACACCTTGGTAAACCATTTTTAAACATAAGAATGGTAATGAATTTTTCAATATTAAAGGGTTATACCTTTACTTATAAGGTAAAAATAGGATCATAAATGGAAAATGGATGAAATTTAAAACCTTTTTTTATTTCTAATATTCCAATCTCAGGAATTATATTATTTTTAACAATTTAATAAACTATTACTTATCATAGTATATCGTTAATGTCATTTTTGAGAATATTCATTTAGTTTGACTTTAAAGACTAGAATAATGTAATGAATTTATAATATAAAACTTTATTATATCCATAATATTTTATATTGATATATGAAATTTGTGGGATACTATAACTCACTCAAAAAATATTTCTTTTATAATTTTTAAAAGCATTTACTAAATTTTTCTAGTGCTTTCAGTAGCACTGTATCGATGTTTCATAAGAATTTAATGTAATATTTCATCACTAAAAGTTAAAAATAAATTAAAATGATAAAAAATAATTTCAATTTAAAATAAATATTTATAAATAATAAATATTTTGTTTTTATTTATTTATAAAAATAGTATAAATATTAAAATCAAGAAAGTGACATTTTTTAGTTTTGATTTACTTAAAATATTATAATGGTCAAGACCAATGAAAAATTGGAAAAATGATGTGTTTTATAATTTTGGATGATTATATATAAAATATACTCTCCAATAAAATAATATAAAGTTTTTGAATAAATTTTAATCCTTATTAAATTAATTTTATCACTAATTAACACATTTTTACCTTTATTATGGTAACACAAATTTACTATGGTTACGATTTATAATAATAATAATAAAATTGAAATGTTTACGAAATTTAGACCTCTTGATTCAAAATATGGAATTCATTTTTAAATATTTTACTTATATAAGTGGATGAAATTAATTTTAAGTACTAACACATAATATAATGAAAATAAGTTTTTTAGAAATAAGTTTTCATGCCAAAAAATGAACTTGTATAAAAATTAGGTATAATGATTATTAAAATGAAATTATTTATATTAAATATAACTAAATAATATATATTTTTTACTTTTAGATCAATTTATAATCATAATAATTCTTTTATGTTGTTTTATTTAATGAAAAGAAATGATAGTTTTATGAAAATCGATATTTTTCACTATTAAATGAAAAATAATTATGTTCAAAAAATACAAAAAATTCATATTAAGAAATTTTTTACATGTTTATTAAAAAATTATATCCATTTTATGAAATAAAAACATCTAAAATTTTCTGAAATTAATTATAGTTTTCTCTCATAGAAAGAATAAAATCATTTTTGAAGAAAATATTTTTTAAAGAATAAAATGACTACTAAACAAATGAGTTCTTATTTTCTTAGTATTTATCAATAATTTTTTTATCAGGACCTATATATTTATATATTTCATAATTTGGTTACTAGTTTTCATACTTGTTAATTCAATTATTGGGTTACAACAATCATAAAATAATAATATATCATGGTTCGTTGTTGCATGTCTTATACACTATCGAAAATAATGTTATTTTAAAATATTGGGATATTATAATAAAGATACATAGTAATCCCATACCGTGGGCCTGATCCCAACTCCACTACACCTACCATATCCATAAAATAAAAATAATCATGTTATCATGAAAATTAATTTGAAAATACATATCTATAATAACCTGACATCATGAGAAGTATATAAAGCATGAATGAGTCACTTTTCACTTATCAATCATTTACTCTAGTTCATTATATTTTATCGTTTAATCCTATCCATAAATCTATTGAAAATATAGTCATGATAATTTTAAAATTTTATTTAAATAAAATCCATAAGTCATGAATCTCCTACTATGATAGAATCTTTTAAGAACATAGTACTAGAATGGAGAATAATTGAAGCTTAACCTGAACTAAAATTAAAGGAATCTACTAAACATGTAGTCACATAAAAAACCTATAAAATATAGAACAATTAATTTCTTAAATAATTAAAATATACTGATATAGTATCATTAAGAAGAAATGTAAATAATTAATAGAGGAAAAGAGGATAAGAAATCACCTTACTTCAAAAGGTGTCGATCAATCTAAGATGAGGGACGTGAACCCACAATGGAATGAATAAGAGCCTCCAAAATAGTGCCCAAGAACCCGTATGTTTTAAATAAAGATAAATTAATTGAATATAATTTTTGTGGTTTCCAAAATTTATTTTTAAAATTATGAAATATAGGATCACAACATGATGGTTATTGTCACACAAAAAAGGTGGTCTGATAAAAAAACCATGGCATGATGCTCCCTAAATATCAAAAATTTAAACCATACAAATTTAATGTAACTAAAGAATTTCATTGTGAAACTAGGTCCTTCACACTACAAAACTTGAATCATTGAGGATTAAAACCCAATCCTCACCCTTCTTCCTCAAACATTATTTACCTCAAATGACCACCATAGTGTAAGGATCATAACTCAGGTGCTACTAAACAAAAAATGGAGGAACCAAAAAAATTAACCACCAATGATTCAATGGTTCAATACCCTTCACCACACCATAATAGAATCCACATAGTATGACCTATAAGAACCCTAATAATATTGATTCCACAATCTAAATAGTCATTATGCAACATATAATGACCAATTAACTTGAGGCACACCAAAATCTCACATCCAAAACCCCATGCTGAAATACACCTCCCCACACCAAAACCTCAATATACATGAAAAAAAAACTATACTATAATGACCCATCCTCTATAAGAAACCAACCACACTACATTGAATATGGTCAATGGAAAATCCAGATTCTCAATTTAAATTTTAGATAAATTTTCTCATATATACCCAAAAATTTCCATCGACACCTCCAACACTTGAAAAAAGAAAATTAAAGGTCTAGTAAATTCTAGACCATTACATTAGACACATATCAAATTATTATCATCCTTGAGAATTATAACCAAATAATATGAAGTAAACTCCTACAAAAAATATAAGGGAGATAACTCTCAATACAGACTGACACCTTTCATAGGAAGTACTCTCTAAACCAACAAAATAAATAAACTTATCAAAGAAAATATAATCTAATTATTATGGATTACTACTCTCAAAATATACATTTATTATACACTAAACACCATCATTTTAAAAACATTACTAAAACACCACCGCTTCTTTGATATGATATTTCTTAAATCCGCACTACTACACTAGAGGCCTCTAAAAATGCAATTTTACTATAAAAATGAGATCAATGTGACAAAGAATTATAGAGGAATACATTAACCATTTAAACCAAAAACTCAACCATATTCTCAAGGCTTACTCATTTAATAATGGAAATACATATTTAAAATATTATGTTTTCAAAATAGTTCATTCAAAAAACCACTAAATGTAAACCCTTAAAACTTTCATACAATTAAAAAACCATCTAATAATAAATTATACACTAAAACCACTTTATGTTACCTTTTTATCCTTTGAAATAAGTCAATTTTAAGTTAATATTCCCATTAAAACAAAATTAAAACTGAATTTTGAAACCACATTACAAGAATATACCAAATAAAATTTAAACAAAAATTCTAAATTTCATTTAAAAGAGTTTATTATTAAAGTAATGAGGTCACTAACTCAAAAAATATGAACTCTTAAATTTTCAAAACCAAACCTAATATATCATAACATAAAACCCAACCATACCACTAGAAAAAACACATTACCTAAACCAAGGAGAAAATGGATTATAGGGAATTGATACTTCTATATTTTTATCGTATTATAATGAAAACATATCATCTCACCCAACCATGGTCACCTAAAGAAAATCAAACCTAAATCTCAAATAAATTCTCAAAATCTATAACAATACCTCATTCTCTACCATTACCTTCCACAGGACCCACAACTCATTATTTTTATTCAAATTTCAAAACATTATAGATAAAAACAACTTATATCATGTCATTACGATCCCTAAACTCTATCTAGGACTTTAATCACAAACATGTCACCAACTATCGAATATGTGGGCCTAAATAAAGATAAAAAAAACACACTTCCAAATCATCATCAATTATGATATCTAAAAATTTGGATGTAAAATCCCATAAGTTAATCACTAGGTCATATACATATGATCATCATTGATGAAACCCCAAAATAACCTTCTTACATTCATCTCTCTAGACCATTGAAATAAACTTCTTAACAATTAAAAGGTACTCATTCTAAGAAAACCTCTCCATTTGAATATGGTTATCTTCAACTACATTTGGGACAATCCTCAAAGAAAACCCACTATTATGGAAACTCAAAATTTATTTTTATTCCAAATCACTTTAAAGGAAATATTAACCTCTTCTAACCACTCCTTAACTTAAAATACCCACACTACACCAAATGAATTTAGAATTAGTTTCTATTGTACACTCAATATCACTTTATCCCATGACTCTTAATTCTATTATCGAGTATAATGGATTGAAAATTATTTAATGAAATTCCTTAAAAAAAATACCAAAATAAAAATGGTTAATTCAAAAAATTAAAATACAAAAAATTGAAAACCTAAACACTTAAAAAAATCATATTCAACTCCACACCTCTAAATTTCTAAATTAAATTGTGCTCTCTAAAAAATATCATAATTCTCCTATATCAACATCACCAACCCTCTAATAATGTAATCACATTATAGGTCACACACCACCATCCATCTAACTAATAAGAAATAAAAATATCCTAATTACACTCCATACCAATCATGTGAAACATGTAACAACCAAAAATATCCTATCTAGAAATAACCTCAAAAATAGATCAAAAGAAAACAACAACTCACTTTGTACAAATTTAAACACATTAAAGAATGTTTTTGAATGAAATGTCAGATATAAAATATTAATTAAAAATAAAAAAAAATATTCCCCAAGAATCATATGCTCAAATTTTTTGATTTTTGAATAACTAAACGATTTCCCTTTAAAAATTATTTATAAAAAAGTACATTTAAAATATTAATTTTTAAATATTTCTTTAAGTAATATTAACAAAAAAAAAACATTTGTAAAAATAATCCTATTTTTTTTACAAACCAACTTTAAAATATGTAAAAATTTCCTTAAAATAATAGAGATCAACCTCATTCTATATTTATTTTAAAATATTAATAATTAAGAATTTTATCATTTAAATAATTCATGTAAGAATTCATAATAAAAATTAGAAATTTTATAACACAATATGGAAAGATTTCTAAAAATCACCTTGTTTAAATATATTCTTTTAAAAATATATTATTACTAGGTAATAAAGATTGATTACACCATAAATTAGAAAATATAACTTATTATGAAAAAAAAGAATATTAAAAAATAAAGAATTACTACATTAATATTAAACATGTATTGTATTTTATCACGATTTCTAACAATTAACATAATCATATTAAGAAATATAGAACATACTGAAACATATCGACTAACATATCATGTTAAAAATGACTAATTAATAAATTTCCTATTTTTAAATTGAAATTTTAATATATGTATATTTAATATATTCTAATTCAAATCATACAATAGCTAACATGAACTCTGTTTAGTCAATATCATCATGCTTAGCTTCTTATCAAATGAATTTTTAGTAACACATGACATGCTATATAATTTATTAAAATTCAAATCATAAAATAATACATCATAGATAACTCTAAGGTCCTTTAGATTACCAATATATCATTAATTTCAATGTCACACAAATGTAAACACACAAATTATGAATTTGAAAAAAAACTTTAAGAAGCATGTAATCAGTTTCAACACTGTTAAGGATTATATTTTTTCTATGACTAATCACATTTAATAAAATTCATTAACTTTTATATTTAAACATTTATACCAATTAAATAATACTTTAAAAAATTATGATATCATGAAAATAATTTCCATATCAAAATTAGTTTCATTATATTTACAAATCAATGTATACAACATATAGATAACTATACCAGCTACATCATATAACATATCAAAACATATATAAGCCTTATAAATGAGAATCCTAATAATCCTTTTTATATAACTAAAACCTCAAATTATTTTATAATCATTAAAAAATACATAATCCCCAAACATGAATCTATTTTAATTAATTTATTTACAAATTATTCACTTAATTATCCATAGACTCATCCAAATTAAAACATAGGTGAAAACAATAAAGATATGTGCTCCCAATTTTGGTTTATACCCTATAAGAAACATAATCTCCCCTAGAATATTTAGAAAACTTAATGTACTTTTGTTAGATCACATGGGGTCCTTAAATTTATATGACCTAGAAAATTTCCTTTACTACATCACATGATAAGAACCATTAACATTGTTTCACTATCAAATACATGCATTCCTCACTAGTTCTTGACTCCAATATTTACTATAACTATATCTATATATCTAAATCCAATTTGTAATTTTACACTCCAAATGGTGCCTATTTGAGGATGATGGTGAAAATGAGAGTGACTCTTGAATCCTACCTCTAACAGGACATGAGTTGAAGAATAACACTGAGGGTATAAAATAACACATATGTGGACCATTACCTATGAAATCCTAGGAACATAAATAAAAAAAAACCTATAAAATCCTTATGATATAAATTTAAATACAATTCATAATTTTTGCAATATCATACAAAAAAAGTCTCTAATATAAATACCAAAATGAAAATATTATTGCATCCACTCCAAAAATCCCAATAATCACCATGATATAGTAAATTATATATTAATCACAAATTCCCTCATGGAAAACTATATATATATATATACAATATAGATATAGAGAGACATATAGAGAGAGAATATATTATGAGAGATTAAAATTATATTAATTGAATAAAGTGAGACAAAAAAAATTACTTAGTCATGAAAAACTCAATCATTACTGGATCCTTCAATAAAAAATTTAGTGGGAAAATTTAAAGCAGGTTAGATATTAAAAGATCCTTAGATGATGCTCCATGTAAATTAGGCTTAATTATTATTTTACACTTGAAAATGGAAGTTAAGGGTCCTATTATTTTTCAAGGAAGTGTAGTAGAGAAAAAATCATGGAATAACTCTAAATTATTTACTATAAATCACTCCAACATAAATTTTTACTATATTTATAGGTAAGGAAGTCCTCTCACAAATGTTGTCAATATAAATTAGATCATCCTAGACCAAGCACTCTGTTGATGGTAGAAATTATGGATTATTTCAATGCCCCTCTCAGAAATTCCCTACGTGAATATTTAATAATTATTTTATGAATTTAAATTAGATTTGAAGACTAATAAAATATTGTTTCAGGGGAATATTAATGGTTATTAATTCACTTTTCCCACTCTATATCTTTTATAAAAATTCTTATACCATCATATTCCTCTACCATAAGATAAGATTTTATGAATGTTCATTTCTATGTAATATATATATATATATATAATGGAGAATATAAATATTTACTCAGCGAGATCCTCCTGAAATACTATGATGAGAATGTGGAAGAAGCAAATTAATTAATTAGTTAATAAAAAAAAATTTAGTGACCCTTTCATGAATGCCAATACAACACTCAGATCAAAATTGTACTTCCCTAGGAGCTCCCCTAAACTATATGGGCTAGTTAACAACACCATTAGTATAAAAGTGTATCTGGGGAATTATAAACCCACTTTGTTTATGATGTAATTTTATGATCAAATTATATTGAAAATTTGACATGAATTGTTCTTAGGTCAAATGTTTTAATAATAAATACTTTAAACCCAAAAACCTAATGTAGTCACAAACATGTAAAAAGGAAGTAAAATAGAAATATAATATACTATATTAATATATATGAATGAAAAACACTCTAAAAAATATATAAAATATTTTATATTAATAGATCATAATAACTGGAAAATAAAAATAAGGATTAAGATAAAGGATAGTCTAGGAGAGATAAGTGATGTGTCAAATGCAGCCTCTAACTACCTCCAATGTTTCCAACCCTAAAGTGGGAACTGATCCTAATTATTTAAAAACCATGATTTATTTAACAAAAATAACCAATGTGTACTATTTTAATTATAATTACCTATAATGTAGTAGAGAAAAGGTTGCATGTCCATCAAGGTGCCTATATAGGGTGTGAGTATAGTATACTGATTAGGACACCACCTTTGGTGTATTAACACAATAATAAAAAGCTTATACATGAATAATATTACACATTTATATAAACATTAAAATATAGTTTTATAGACAACAAGAAGAGTATAAAGTCAAAGTAGTAGCATTATAGACCACTAGATCAACAGTGAATAAAAACATGTAATAATAACTTTAAAATATAAACTTCATATACCAAGATGGTCTATACGTACATTACCTTATTTGGGTAAATACTTGAGATCTAAGATGATAAGGGTAAGCAAAATCATTATCCCATCCCAATCACCTATGAAAATTGAATTTCATCTCATGGTAGTCAGGAGGAAACCTCAACCCCTTGGTAATGAGATTGTAAGTATTAGATTCATGGAATTGAGGGACCATCCAATTTAGGCCCATATGGGGAATGGGGAAGTTGTATACATTATTTAGGGTCAAGAAACATATTATTAAATTTTTTATATTAATCTCCAATAGACCCACTTAAAATATTTATAATAGAAAAATTCAAAAACAGTTATATAATTTTCCAGAAAAGAAATGAACATGACCTATACCACATAATAAACATGATTTACATTTAATAATGTAGTTATTCACCCTGCCTATAATGAACATTATCCAAAAAAATTAAATATGATAAATAAAACATAACTTTTAATATCATTTATCATTCATTTTACAATAATTTATTATTATTATTTTCACCATATAAAACCTTATCTATGCTATTACAAAATAAACCAATATTTTCTTAAACTCGTACCCATGTTAGTGAGTGAAAATAATGAATGTGGATTCTTGACCATATGTGGGATGGAAAATAGTTATTGGGAATCATGGAAAAGCTTTTGGGAACAATTTATAATAATAAATTAATCAATCATCCAGAGTGTTCAAACAAATTTGAAATATAATGGAAACCATAACAACCAATAAAATATTTAAACAAAATTCAAATATTTTAATATAGAAAAAGATTAAGTATAAATATTTATATGATCCCAAAACTAAATAAAATTGTTTAAAATGTGGGAAACTAATAAGTTGATACATAAGGTATGAGTCTATAAAAAATCTAAATACATAATAAAATAAGATGATGACTACCCATATCTATGTGAAATAAGGGAAAACTCCCACCATGTCACCTCCTCTATAAATCCAAACTCTTATAACATGGAAATAAAACACCTCAAGCGGTTCCCTAACTTTACCTAAATTAGAAAAAAGGTCTATATTCACCCATGGTGTGTATGAAAGGTGTGAGAATAACTAGCCTAGTAGGACCCCAAAAAGTGTTATATGAGAAATATATGTTAGATAATCCAAGCATTATAGTTTTATAAAACTTATAAAAACAAACTTTTTATTTTAAAGAACAAGTAATAAGCTTTAAAACAACTGGTCATGAATATAAATTATAAATAAAACATGTATTTATATCAAAGCATCATGGGATATATCAAAGAGACACTAAATTCAATCCCTACACAGATCCCCATACAAATCCATATCCATAAATCTCAAATTTCTTAAAGAATTCTATCTATAGATTCATACTAAACTAGTTGCATCTCTACTCATCAATGTGGTATCATAAGCATAGTATAGGTAGTGTGAAATCATTACATAAAAATGTACTTTTCATAGGTTTTAAATGCATGCACCTAAGGTTCACATGAGGCATAATAATTTCATCATAAAATGTTTTCCATTAAAATGGATATTATATATATAAAACATGCCTTTGAGAACAATTTAATTACTAAAATTGAATGATATTTATCAATAATAATTAAAATATATGTTTGTCGGTCTGCAAAGATAAAATATAATAATTTTAAATAGTATGAATACATAAATTTTAATAATCAAGAACACATGTTTATTCATACAAAGGGAGTGAAATAAACCACCTAATGAAACTGATGGTGGATGGAGTGAATCCAATAAAGAAGAAGTGAAAAGGACCTTTTAATTTTTAAAATACCTAAATATCAAAATCCCCGTAATTGTTTTTTTAAAAAAATGAGACCAATGCCACAATATCCATATTAAGAGATGAACACCATGAATAAAAATAGAATAGGACCAAAGTAATAGAAGAAAACCACTTACATGATGATTCTGTGAGGAATCATGATGATAAACTCACTAAAAGAAAATGGCAATAGAGTATAAATGAGAGGGTAGATTCCATAGTCCTAGAAATATTTAATTTGGATAGATATAATTAAAATTAGGTTAAATTAGGTAGTTTTAGAATATTAATTTAAAACTATTAATTTTTTTCCAGAAGTCCACATAGTTGGTTTCATAGTTTATGAAATAATATGAAAACCGTGTGATAAAAAATTTGAAGGAATCCCTATATTTAATGGGTTTCTACATGGTTTCCAAATAACCATGTACTAAATATGTGGTATCTACCATAAAGGGGTATTATTAAATAAACATAGTCCACAAAGTTTCCCCATAACCATGCACTAAATTTTTGTTATTCACCACAAAGGAATCCCCATATAGAATTGTAGTACACACAATTTCTCATAATTATTCATTTAATATGAACTTATTATAATCCCTAATATTATGTATCCTATATAACCACACACTTTTCATAGCCAGATGTTGACACTATATAATCCCATGAAAGTCTCTCTACTCACATTAATTTGGTAAATGGTTAGCACTAACATTGTGATAACCTTTCACCCAATACTTCACCATTTTACAAAATTTAAATTTAATTTAAACCAAAAATAAATAAATTTTTTAGAAATATATAAATAATAAAGTATATACTCAAATTAATAAACTATGGGTATGAAAAATTTAACCACTAAATCAATTTATTCCCCTAAAAAGTCAACCAAAATCCGGATTAGAGAAAAGACAAAGACACCTCTCCTTTATAAATGATTATTTCTCTCATTTCTTGTGAGATTCAATCCCATATTACCATAATAATTGTAATAATAGAATATATTTCCCAATTATAACTTTATTTCATGTGTTAACAATTTGTTTTGGTTTCTCAGTCACTATAAAATCCAACTCTAGTTTTATCTCTTCCTTTCTCAACAGATGGGAAAGATCAGAATGCTAATTATTTAGATGAGAGTTATGGATGATGTCGTGAATGGATGTCATTTTAGGTGGTACTTCCAAAAATTATATGACCTTATATACCCTTTTATTGATCTCAAAGGGTCGCACATACCTAAAAGATGAGTTTACCTCTAAGTGCATCTTAAAAAAGGGGATAATAAGGTTTTAATCATCACTAGATTCTTTCATGGATGAAAATGATAGTTCCATACTAAGAGAATCAATAAATACATTTTACTTTAATGGTGTATACGCAAGGTCAAAATTTAATGTCTAAATGTATTCCACCTAACAATTCTTTTTAATATTCAATTTTATTTGAGATAAATTATTGGTCATGTTTTTATGATAAATATGAACCATGAATTTATCACAAAAAATAGATCACCTCCAAAATTTTAGGGAAAAAATAATGACCTAAAGCTCAAGGAAATTGTCCTAATAATTTTTTTTATTTGAATAAAGTTTAAAAGGAGAAAAACCACCACATTATTACCCACTATAAGTATGAAACCTAAAACCATTCCTAATGCATCACAATACAAAAAATAACCTTATATAGTCTCATCTATAACCTAAATAGTTTTTTATGTCAAACACTATTTGAAATCATCAAAATAATTTTGAAATTCATTGATACATATAAATTTAGACATGTTCTATGTTGGTGTGGTTAAAGGAAGTGAAACCCTAGAGAATTCCTTGACAAATAATCAGTTGTAGTTTATCACACCTAAGAAGATATGTATCTCAAATTTATTTTTTGGTTTCTATCATAAACTTTGAACCTTACCCTTCTTATAATCAACTAAAATTACTCATTATGAAACTAAATTACTCATTAAATCGACTTCATAGATCTATAAATTATAATTTGATAATTTTTTATAAAGGAAATAATCACAGAAAGTTACCAATGAATTCATTGAGTGATGCTCATAATACTCTTATATTTTGAAATAAACCATGATTTTATCCATGATTACCATGAGGAAAGAGTATAGGTATCAAGGAAATACTTGGTTTATAATATCCTTTAATACCGCATGGGAATTAGTTAAATCAAACAACATAAAAAGATACTTAAAGTGGCTATATTTTATTCTAAAACCCACAATGGTAATTTTAAACTCCTTATCCCTAATATAATGGTAATTTGACTATAATTTTTTCTTCAAGATCCAATTTTACCATATAAATTGATCAAATAGACCATAAATATAGGGAATGGGGTATTTATTCTTGAAAATTACATTGTTCTAATTCTTATAGTCGATGAATAAGATAATATTTCAATCATATTTCTTGAAAAATATTACTAAATAATCCCATGGGGATATGCTAGAATGAATTAATCCCTTGGATTATAATTAATCTCACAAAATTTTCAATTTCATAAGTTTATCTATTGGTATTAAATATTATTTCAGTGAAATTGGCTTTATCTTGAGCTCAAAATCAATAGAAAACATGACTTTTTGTTCACAAGGAAACCCTGTGAAGTTATCCAGGGACACTTTTAGAAACTCCATGACCATAGGAGGAAGTTGACATCCAAAACCCCCCTTATTTATCCTTTAACATAAGATATTATATCTAATATATCAACTTACGAACCTTAGGAAGAAGAGGTCCAACCCAAATACATTAGAAGTCCTATTCTCCATGAAATAAACAAGCGATTCTCTAAGGGGAAGTGAATGTCACCCATTGATTTTAATAATCAATACGGGATTTATATTTGATCATCCCATCCACATGGAGAGTAATATTAAAAAGTTCTATTTCAAAAGTGGGAAATTCCCATGATAATTTTACCTCATATATAGAGACAATACATGAATTAAATTAGAATCAATTATCTTTTTTACTCACAAGTATAGTAGATATTTTTATGATATAATATATAGGCTCAGATATAAGGTTCAATAAGTAGATGATATGAGTAAATTTAACTATTGAGAGAAACCTTTTTAAAATAAAATAGTCACCATAAATGATGTAATATTAATGGTACAAATCATATTTTTTGTTCCAACCTAAAATTCCATGGAGTATATCTACAGAACATGAAATTACCTCACATATGAATTGGTTATAGGCCTCACAGTAGATTAAGTTTTGAACCTAACCTAAATCTACCTATTTGATTAACTACCTCTATTTACATACCCATGTAGTTGGGAGCCTATCTCTTTAATATAATTTGAATAAACTATGGATCCCCTTAGTTCCAATGGACGAAACCAATTCGAGGAGAGGTGTTTGATCTATAAACCTCTAAAGATGGAATATATTTCTAAAAGCATGAAATTAAAAGAGATCCAATAGGAAATATGGTCTTATTGGAACAATATATCCACACTTATGGTGGAAAATATATTTTCCACTTTCCCTGGTATAAGAAATTGGTTGTTATGGACACCCTGGGCCACCACTACTACCCATTTTAAATTAACCACACTTCCTTTTATTTTCTATAAATATTCCTTCACTCCCTAAAACATTTAAGGATCATTAATCATACCTAATATCTAGACAATGTTTATTAAAACAATCATGATTTGTTCTATTGCTTTCATATAGGTGGGATCTATCAATAGAAAATCCTAGTATCATATGTCTGGATAAAAGACCATTTCAAACTATTGGTCTATCAACCTATTATTTAAAACCATCTCAAGAGTGAAATAAAGGTGCTAAAAAATGTGGTTCACATACTAGATGAAATTATAATTTCCTTATTGGGGAATAAAAACTCCTTAGACATTCAGAATACTATCATGTTAAGACACCAAATTCCAAGTAAATATTACATTGATGTCCATTCACTCTAGTTTCTTATAAAACTTATCTTTGAAAACATACTCTCACTATTTTCAATTATGTACTTAAAGTATAAATTATACACACTTATATTCTATATATTTTTTATTTTCATCAAATATAAAAATGATTTCAATATTTTCTAACTAATCATTTTCTTCTTAAGGGTTATTACTTCCTTGAAAGGATGAAATATAATGGAAATGAAATTATTGATCTTATCCATTATCTTGACTTAGACCCAAAACTACCTCTTTATCCTAATAAGGGATAAGGGATACTCCTTGATCCATAGTTCAAACTATCACACCCACAATGTCACTTTTAGGAAAGTTTTTTGTTTATTTATTTTTTATTCATCCTCAATTAATTTTAGAGTATTTAAGTTTGAAATTTTAATATTTTTTAAAAATTGGGAGTCACACGATTAGTTCATGGTTTGGTGTAACCATACGATAATTGTACGATACAGTTATAGAACATGAAAATTACATTTCTTATAGTTGTCACATGGTTTACCTAACCACACAAACATACTGTGCGTGTGCCCCTGAGGGGAAAGTGATCCACATAATTAGCGCATAGTTTAGAAAACTGTGAGGCCAAATCGTGCAGCCTTATGAGAAAAATAAAAATAAAAAACATTCTTACTAATATATTTTAAATTAAAAAATATCAACCTATTTCCTCACCATATTTGAACTAAGTAACTACCCTTTCATTAAATCCCAACTCTCCTTTCCCTCGTGGTGTGATATTTTGGGGGAGTTCGCCCATTTTCTTCAAGATTCACCCAAGTAAGTGTATCCTCCTTAGTTAAATCAATGTTTCCTCCTCCCTCCCACAATTTTCTCCCTTACTTAAGTTCTTGGGGACCTAGTATTTATGTTGAATGATTCTTGGGGACTGGGTTTCTATGTTTTTGGTTTGTTAGTTTTTCTACATAAAACTATTTAATGTTCTTAATGGGTTTTCACCATAGGTGATTGGATTACCTTGGTGATAGGTAGGTTGTTCCTTATAAAACTCCCATTATTTAAAACAAATATACTTATTATTGTTTTAAAAGGAATTTTTTTACATTAATTGAAGTTATATATGGTAGTTTTTATGATTAATTATGAATGAAATATATTTTTATATGATTTTCACTTGGATAGAAAGGTAAAATGGTTTTAAAGGAATTATTTAAATATATTTAATGGAAATAGATTGTTGGTTTTTTATAGAAATACCTATAAAATTAAATGTGACATTTTTGGAATGAAATGTAACAATTTTACAATGGAAAAATAACTTGAGATCCTTGGTATCTAAGGGGGATGAGAGACTATTGTTAAGTATCCCTTTTTGGATTATACTAATTCTAATAACTATATAAAATCAAGAAGAAGGTCATGGGGTTATAGAGGGGTGACATCATAAAACTCAGCAGGGTCATGTACTCCATAGTGGTAAATTGGATTTGGTGTTATGGAATGGGTGACACCACACCACTATGCCAAGGCATGGCCTACTTAGTGGTTTATGTACAAGATTGGGTTGAACTTTATCTCATAAGTTGATACAAGAACATATGGTTCATAAACAACCTTATATGTCCTAGGGTTATCCTAGGGTACATGTTTTATGGAATATTTAATTTCATGGAATTTATTTCCATTATAATTTGTTTTATCATGTTACATGATTTATTATATCCAGAAGTTAAAATTTCATTTAATATAAATTGTTTTAAACTAATATGATTGTATTTATATTGTAAGGGTAATACTTGGAACACTTGGTGGGATCCTACTAGTTTAGTATCTATCACACCCTATATACACCAAATGGGTGTATGTAGACCTTTTTTGACATATTCAAGTAAATGAATGGTGTTTTTGGAGATAAAAGGTTTTTTGGATTGTAGAACTTATATTAATAATAATGACAAGGTGGTTAATTAACCATTGTGTCACATAGAGTTGGGTTCACTTTTATTCTTTTTGGTTAGGATTTTTTATATGTTGTATTGCCTATTGGACACCCATATCATTCCTTTTTTTACTAATTTATATTTGTCTTATCCTTTTAGTATATCCTTGGGATATTTTGTAAATTTTTTTGATGATGTTATGGGTTATATTTTATTCTTTAGTTTTATTTTATGTTATAGTTAAATTATGGTACACATGTCTAATTTTAAATGACTATATTATTCATGGGGTCTGAATTTCCATGTTATGTCAACATAATTATGGGTTCTTGGTCTAGAATCTTGCAATGTATCATTAGAATAATCCATTACCAAGGTACGTTCTACATTTTCTGGGAACTTATGACCAACTCATGGGGTTCAATAATTCTATTCTAGGATTTTCACATGATAGATCAAGTGACCAACTTAGGGGTTACTCTGGTTTGTTTGTAAAAAAAAATTCTATCATGTCCTAGTTTTTATTTACATTGTTTGGGAAGTTGGGATATACGAGAGGTTGGGGTGTCAAGGATTAAGAAAGAGGTAAAAAGGTGTGTCTAGGAAAAACTATTAGTATGATACCTTGAGTTACAGGGAATGTTGGGATGTGTGTTTTAGTTTTAGGATTTTTTTTATCTTTCCTGGATGGGTAAGGAGCATGTGCCGCATAATTTTCACTCAAAACTTGTCATATGAGTTGTTGTGGTTTACTATATATATTTTTTATTGTAACGCCCTGACCCCAGAAGCCTAGAGTCAGTGCATTATTACGTATAATTGGCATGATCACAAAAGATCAAGTCTCGAAAGACCAATTAGGTTAGTAGCCTTGGATTTACTAGATACATTCATAAGGTTTACATTACATCATAAAATGGAAAACTATAACAACATTGTTTCCATATAAAACACTGAGATCCCACAGAATATCCCTACAGGTCAGTCATAATATACTTCTTCACATCCTGTAAAAAATAAAACATAGAAAGGGGTGAGCTCATATGCTCATTAAGGATAGCAATAAAGCAAAAACTTTAATAATAATAATAAACATTTAAGGAAATCTATAAGACTAAAACAGAAGCCTTTTAAACTTGAACTTTAGAGTATTATGGAAAATACAAAATCAAATAATTCCATTTACTTATTCACATCGATATTCTATTATCCGAATAATCACATGCAATATCAATAGCCACTTTCATAATGATGGAATACATAATACCAAACTTCATAACCACATAGTCAAGGCCTTATGCCAAGACTAAAAATAAGATTTTGTCAAGGCCTTTTGCCAAGACACTAGTTTGTCTCATGAGACCTACCGATGCATCAAAGAGCTATAGCGGGCTCCATCCATCACTTACTAAGTCCAATTCATTTCTCATATGAAAAGTTTAAAACATAACATAAACATTCGTATTAAAATTATCTGAAAAAATGTCAATAATTTATCCACAAACCATGAATGGAATAAAAATAGAACATCCACAGTCAAACATAACTCATTCAATACAATATGGAATATTGTATTGTAAGAGATTAACCTCAATCGAGAATAATGAAGGATATTGACATAGATGAAAATAATCATCAAAACTATTTGAGAGAAATATCTGCCTTTTTCTTGAAAACATTTAAAAGTCACACTATTTGTAAAGAAGTCGTTTAAAAATAGATTTTTGAATCAAAGTGTATAATACCACTTTGAAACTTTTAAAAGGAATATTAATTTTAAAACATTAATGTATATATAAATAAAACCTTAAAACCATTTTTAAAACATGGACATTAATGAGAAAGATTTAAAAGAATAAATTTTTAAAACATTTAAATTGGCATTTTAGTCAGAGTTACTATCCAAATGAGAGATGCTTGAATACAAACAATTGAGGTAATAAAAAATTTATAATACCATGAGAATAAAGGATTTAATTATATATTATGTCTAAGGATAGTATATACACTATATAAAAGTGAATTGGTGCATAACAACAAAGAAGTCTCAAAGAAATGTAAATTGAGATGAAATCCCTTATAAAGACAATATCCTTAGGTAAAGGATAAATCAATGAAATAATTATGTGTGAAAAATATAAATACACTCAATATTATTAGATATTCAGTTTAAATCAATCAGAGGACATTAACACCTATTCTTGTAAAAACAACACCAATGACTTGGTTGTTTAACTCAATGAATGGAAATTGAGTTAAGATCAAGTTTATATTAATTACTTGAGAAATTATCAATGGAGTGATTATCTGTATCAAAATTATATCCACACAAAGGGGAGTGGAAATTACTA
Source organism: Viscum album (assembly GCA_963277665.1). Lineage (NCBI taxonomy): Eukaryota > Viridiplantae > Streptophyta > Magnoliopsida > Santalales > Viscaceae > Viscum > Viscum album. The sequence goes on from OY728136.1 coordinate 2,037,676,527, forward strand.
CATAAATAATAAATAGTGATTCCACACATAATCTTGGAGTAAAAATAATCAATGAAGTATTCGTAAATCCCACATAGTGGAAATTGAAATTTGAAATTCCCTTCCGATTTGGTAGCTTATGAAACATACAACCCATGAAAGAAGGATCATACAATTAAGATAAAAATAAACATAAATTAAAGTACATTACACCAAGAATACAATCATGTACAATACTTACGCCACACAAAATTAAATAGCGTACAATATAGCATGAATTTCACGGGAATAAAAGTGAGATGGAAAACCCTTACTTCGTTGTAATCAATCGATTCATATGACCAAAAGTTAATATCCACCAGATGAATCACAAAATAACCTTAATATAAAAATAATCATTATAATAGATATCAAATGGCAGTACACAATACACCACATGCAAAAAATAAGTGGCGAACAATGGAAATCTCACAGAATTAAATGTGAGATAAGAAACCCCTTACCTTGTACTCTTACTTGGTTGAGGGTACGTTAATATCTTGTATAATGGTGAAATCATTGTTATTAAATTATACAATAACCACATACATTAATATGACATCATATATGATATTCTAATATTGATATTTTAGTATTATCATCGTTTTAGGTGTTAACTGATTCGTTCTCATTTATATGCTTGATTACGTAAGTCATGTTTGTTATGAATGGGATGTATCTTATTAATATTCATAATGAAATTAATTCTTTAAAAATTATTTTTAATCATCAAATGAAAATTATTCTTAAATGGATACAATGGGGAATGAATATCAGCACGTTCATGGAGATGGTAATCCGTACGTACGCACGAGCGACAATATCATTCTTTTGATATTAAAATCATTTATAATTGGATGTAATATCATATATAAAGAATCATTACCATGTTATATTTATTATTTACACCAATTATAGATCATTATTATACCCATACAAATAATAATGTATTGAATAACAGCTACACCATGACATGGATACGGTAAGCCGTACATACGCACGTATGGTGAAATGTCATTCAAAAAATGGATAGAATAATTAATTTGGTTGTACCATATTTATAATAACATAACAATATATATAAGATAATGGGGTTATTATTCTATAATGGAAACAACAAATAAAGAGGAAGTGGAAGAAGAAAGGAACTTGAAAGAGGTGATGAAATATTTACCTCTTCTTCCGGTTCTTCCTTTTGATTTGATCAAAAGGGATCCTTAGGTTCGCTTTATGACTAAAGTAAGGCCTCTAGGATGAAGGGAGGAGATTTGGGCAGGGTTTGGCTGAGCCAAATGGCTATTAAGGTGTGAATTAGAGAGAAGGGGGAGTTCCCTTTTATAAGAGGGGTGAGGGGCACCTTAGGAAAAGATAGAAATATTATTTTATAATAAAATAATTTTTGGTTTCTAATGGATCCGAAATTAATTATTTAAAGGATAAGGTGTGGATGAGTGTAAAACCACTCAACCAATAGGATTTAGACAGGTTTGGGTCACTATATTAACTTTATCTTTTAGATTTAAATATTAGTTAAATAGTTTGACATTTACCATGTCTCTTTCTATTTTTATATTATATGGTTAATAACCTTACTATAAACACCCAAGAGAACCCCAAATGGTTCATTAATAACACAACTATCATTATATAAGTCTTTTTTCTGAACCTTAGATTTTTAGGAATAGAATATCAATTAATAATATAATATTTGTTTTAAAAACTCTTTTATGTCAATTTTAAAACTATTTGGTATTTTGTTTTTTCTAAATTTATAACAGCATTATTACTTAAAAAAACATTCATCCAACCAACCCTAACATGTCATATTAACCTATAAAATTATTGTAATTCATAAAAAGTCTCAAATTACATTTATTTTGATATTTATAATATCATTTATTTTAATATTTCATTAATTAGGTAATTACTGCATCATCATTGTGTCATAAATAAATTTAATTATTTAATGTCTAAAAATTATAAATAAATTACCATTATGTAGGAAATATTTGTATATTTCTAATTAATATTTATAGTTGAATTTATCTTATGTTTAACCCTATATTAAGAATGGTTTAGTTATTAAACTTTGAATTTAACACTTTTAACTCTTCTTTGAATTAAATAATAATAAATGTCCTAATCTAATCCAAGTGGACCTTGAGGATCATATTTTATTCCTAAGGTTGTTTTTGGTCTAATTACATTTATTCAATAGAATTAGGACATGTTTTAGGGTAATAATAATATCATTTTTACCCTTAATTAACCTATTTACTTTTAACCATGGTAAATAAAAGTAAAAAGTTACTATTCAAAAAAAATTATTTTCATCTTATTGAACCACATTTAACTTACTAATATCAACCGTGTCTCTCCGATTTTTTAAATTCAACTCACAGAAGCAGTAAAATTAAGTTTTATGGAAATTTGCAAATGCCTCTAGGAGGTGGGTAAAAGATGGTAAAAAGTTCAATAAAATTTTATATATCTAATTTTATTATAAAACGACTCCAATGAATTATATTGAACTTATAAAGGTATTATATATGGATTTTGGCTTAAAATAAATTTAAATAAAATAAATAATTATTTAAATAAAAAGTCGGTTTTAAACTATAACGTAGTGTTTTTCACTATTCATCAAAAATTGAATGTTTTCAGAAAAATACCAAAAATTTACCCAAAGATAATTTTGATATTCTGAATTAAAAAATGAATTCAATTTTACCAAATTACAAACATATAATTTTCATTAATTAATTTCAAATAAATTCTCGTTGACAAAACCGAAAAGCGGGTTTTTAAAAAGTAAAAACTATCAAAAGATAAACATGTGTTTATGTCAAATTTTAATGTAAAATTACTTATAATCACCAACATTGTATTAAATGATAAAAATATAATCCAATTATACTTCCAAACCATTCAAATACACAATTTAACACTATAAATTATTTCTATTAAAAAATTTGTTTTCAACTAAAATTTAGTATTTTTCAGTATTCATCAAAATATAAAAGTTATTAGAAAAGTACCAAAACTTTATCCAAAATAAATTTTTATGTCCTGATTATAAATAAGAATTTAATTTCATTAAATTTAATATATAAAAGTGTCGAATATTGGTTTTAAAAATGGTTTTCCATTAAAAGGTGGTAAAATTGCATTTTTTGAAAAATAATTCTTTTATCTGAAAAAATGAATTTGTTCTTATATTATGTATAATAAACACATAATATGTATTCTAAAATTATATGGAGTATATAAAATTCAAAATTCAGTTAATACTATTCATATCTACTTTTGTATGGCTAGTTTGGTAGGTTGTGATGCGCTCGAACTCGGTGTTGCCTGTAGTAAAAGCTATTGAATTAAAGAAAATAACTTACTATGAAATATTGGGGTGTTACATTATTCCCCCTTTTATATATTGCATCCTTGAAATTTTAAAATTGGGCTTGGGAACTTCATTGAAAGTCCCAAATCAGAAAAAGAGTCAATATAGCGATCTCTTTAAAAGAAAGAAAAATAAGTACAAAGGTCATCTGAGATAACCCACACTAAGATTCCATGTTGGAAAACATATATATAGGAGATAAAAAGTAAACAGATAATTTTTTTTGTTTTAAGTTCCATTTCATAAAGTTGAGGAATTTATTTATGAGATTGACTAAGAACATAAAGAGATATACTTACTTTTTAAGTAGAGTTTTATCCTTTAATAAATTTCTACCACTAACTCATCTTTTTTTTCAAACAATGAGTATTCAAGTTGACTTGGTCACACTTGAAGTGCTAGAATCAACTTTTATAGAATCACATAATCCAAAAAGGATAAACTATATATATTTACCTTGTCTTTAGAGATTAAACAAAACTAAATGGTTATTACAAGATCAGATGATCCCCAAAAAGGACAATCCTTTAGAGAAAGAAATACTTATCTCAATTTCTAAAATTAAACCAACAATACCTAAAGTTCAATAAATACCATTCAATAAACAATTGTCCTTAAAATCCATCAATATAATCCAAACTAATATTGAAACCCAAAACATAGAATAATTTGATTATGTAGTCTTCCACGTTAAATTGTATTTCCAAATAACATTTAATACTCTTAAAGTCACATACTTAAAAGTAATTAACCTAATCACATATTCTTTATAATAGGTTAATCATTTCCATAAATAATCCAAATCTCTATAATTCCACAATAAAAACATAGATAAAAATCCACCATTACTTCTCAAATGAAATCCCATAGTATTCTATTTTCCTTAGGCATATAGTATTCCCAATAGAGTGAATGTCTTCCAAAATAACATTTACCACTTAATACCCAAATCATTTTCTTATACTAAGGATATCCATTTGATAAGACATAAGATCCTAAATCAACTTATTATTGATCTATAAAATCATTTAACTAAAAAGAATTAGTCACACTAACCAAGGACTTCACATAGTTCAATGGTAGGTGATAAATCCCAATCACACTATGGTTGTGGGTTCGATTCCTGTAGCTTTTTCCGACGTGATGAGTTCTCACATGGTCTGCATGTTGTCCTTTTTCAAGAAAACTATATTTTATAATGTTACCAAAATGAGATAAATTCATCAAAAAAACTATAACACAATTTCAACACAAATGTTATCTCATACCTCGCATTTTCATCCCAAATTTTAGTAACATGTAATTGCCTCAAATTCAAGGATCATATAAACCTAAATGGTTATTTATAACTATATCAACAATAGAAAACACAATTCTTCCTAAAATAGCATTTTCACATAATAAACTGCAGGGTTACACATAAGAGAAAAGTCTTACAAAGTAATCTCATCAACAAAGAGCACCAATACTTTTAAACATTTGACCATCCATTTATTTCCACATATGTTCTTCCTTGACCAAGGGGTTATTATATAGAATAGTAATTCACTCAGGTAATGCCCAGGTCCCCTACATTTATGGAAAATGACTGTAAATATATTCTTGGGATCATTTTTATTTTCTTCCATTGTACTCTTCATTTTTCCTCGAAAATTATTTAATTTATGTACTTATTTTACACACATAAAGCATTTATTTGTTCCATTAAGACACTTCCCTAGGTGTCTCCTTCCACATTTCCTACATGATGGAAATTGAGCTTTCTTTTCTCTATGATCTCCACTACTGAAGCTCTTATCATTCACCGCCTTTCTCTTCTTTGTTGAGTCTGGGAGTTGGTTAATATATATGTTGTTGATCATATTTTTTGAAAACTGATTCAGCATGAACACAATATCTTTTACACCTATCAACATTCCATTCCATTGCTCATTTCCTCCGCCATTCCCACCTTATACATCATGTTCAATGTTATTATGACTTCCTTGGAATCCAGCCATAGGCTAACACAAGAAATCATTGTGTGAGTCATAAAATCATTTAGAGAATATCATAACACCTTATTTTCAATATAAGACACCTTAGTTTTAACGACGATTATTTATTCTCATCTTATATTAAAATCCTTCAAATTAGTTTATAAAGAAAATGTGAATTATCCTAAGCATATCCCCTGGGAGTGTCGTAACCAAGAGTGCAGCAAGACCCGTTGTCGTGTACCATGATACCCTGGGTCAACCCCAAAACTCCTTGTCAGAGTTTTCACTCTTAGGTATATCTATGCTAGAGCCACCTCTACCCGATCGTATCCAGATAGGGATGTATTGTTTAGAAAACCCACACAATCTCTACAATACCAAAATTCTAGGAAGTTCCTTTATACTAATCCTCAAATTCTATCTTATGGTAATGTTCTCTAACTAGAGTTTATCTAAATCTAGATTCCAAGGTTTGTACTAAACATTGATACTAACTGTATCGCCCTGACCCCAGAAGCCCAGAGTCAGTGCATTATTACGTATCATTGGCATGATCACAAAATATCAAGTCTCGAAAGACCGATCAGTTTAGTAGCCTTGGAAGTACTAGATACATTCATAAGGTTTACAATACATCATAAAATGGAAAACTACAATAACATTGTTTCTATAGACAACACTGAGATCCCATAGACTATCCTTGCAGGCCAGTCATAATATACTTCTTCGCATCCTAGGAAAAATAAAACAAAGAAAAGGGTGAGCTCCGATGCTTAGTAAGGATAACAATAAAGCAGAAACTTTCATAATAAGCATAAAAATTTAAGGCAATGTATAAGACTAAAACAAAAGCCTTTTAAACATGAACTTCAGAATATTAATTCAAAGATAAAATCAAATAATTCCATTTAGTTATTCACATGGATATTCTAATAGTTGAATAATCAAATGCAATATCAATATCCACTTTCATAATGATGGAATGCATAATTCCAGACTTTATAACCACATAGTCAATGCCTTGTGCCAAGACTACAAATAAGATTTTGTCAAGGCTTTGTGCCAAGGCACTAGTTTATCTCATTAGAACTATCGATGCATCGAGGAGCTATAGTGAGCTCCACCCGTCACTTACTAAGTCCAATGCATTCCTCATATGAAAAGTTTGAAACATAACATAAACATTCGTATTAAAAATAGTATACAAAATGTCAATACTTTATCCAAAAACCATGAATGGTTTAAAAATAGCGTCAAACATAAATCATTCAATAAAATATGGAAGATTTTATTTTAACATATTAAACTCAATAGAGAATAATGAAGGATATTGACATAGATGAAAATAGTCATCAAAACTATTTGATAGAAACATTCCCATTTTTCTTGAAAACATTTAAATGTCACACTATTTGTCAAGAAGTCGTTTAAAAATAGATTTTTGAATCAAAGTGTCTCATACCACTTTGAAACTTTTAAAAGGAATTTTAATTTTAAAACATTGATATCCATATAAATAAAACCTTAAAACCATTTTTAAAACATGGACATTAACGAGAAAGATTTAGAAGAATAAATTTTTAAAAAATTTAAAATGGTATTTTTGTTAGAGTTACTATCCAAATGAGAGAACCTTGAATAAAAACAATTGAGGTAATAAAAACTTTATAATACCATGATAATAAAGGATTTATTTATATACTATGTCAAAGGATAGTATATACACAATATAAAAGTGAATTGGTGCATAACAACAAATAAGTCTCAATGGAATGTAAATTGAGATGAAATCCCTTATAAAGACAGCATCCTTAGGTAAAGGATAAATCAATTACACAATTATGTGTGACAAATATAAATACACTCAATATGATTAGATATTCAGTGTAAATAAATCAGAGGATATTCACACATATTCTTGTAAAAACAACACAAATGACTTGGATGTTTAACTCAATGAATGGAAATTGAGTTAAGATCAAGTTTATATCAATGACTTGAGAAATTATAAATGGAGTGATTATTTGTATCAAAAGTATATCCACACAAAGTATAGTGGAAATTAATACATAAATAATAAATAGTGATTCCACACATAATCTTGGAGTAAAAATTATCAATGAAGTATGCGTAAAGCCCACTGAGAGGAAATTGAAATTTGAAATTCCCTTACTGATTTGAAAACTTATGAAAAATACAACCCATGAAAGAAGGATCATATAATGAAGATGTAAATACTCATAAATTAAAGTATATTACACCAATAATACAATCATGGATAGTACATATGCCACACAAAAGGAAATAGTGGCCAATATAGCATGAATCTCACAGGAATAAAAGTGAGATGAAAAATCCTTAATTAGTTGAAATCAGTCGAGTCATATGACCAAAAAATAATAACCACCAAATAAATCACAAAATAAAATGAATATAAATAGAATCATGGTAACATATAACAAATGGTAGTACACAATACACCACATGCAATAAATAAGTGGCGAATACTGAAAATCTCACGGAATTAAATGTGAGATAAGAAACCCCTTACCTTGTAATTTTACTTGGTCTAGGATATTTTAATCTATTGTATAATGGTGAAATAATTGTTATTAAATTATACAATAACAATATACATTAATATGATATCATATATGATCTTCTAATATTGATATTTTAGCATTATCGTCGTTTGGGGTGTTAACTGATTCATTCTCCTTTATATGATTGGTTACATAAGCCATGTTTGTTATGAATGGGATGTATCTTATTAATATTAAGAATTATATTAAGTCTTTAAAAATTATTTTTAATCATCAAATTAAAATTATTCTTGAATGGATACGATGGGGAATGAATCTTAGCGCGTTCGTGGAGACAGTAATCCGTATGTACGCACGATCGACAATATCATTCTTTTGATATTAAAATAATATATAATTTGATGGTATATCATATATAAATAATCATTATCATGTTATATTTATTATTTACACCAATTATATATTATTATTATACCCATCCAAATAATAATGTATTGAATAACAACTACACCACGATGTGGAGACGGTAAGCCGTATGAACGCATGTATGGTGAAATGTCATTAAAAGGATGGATATAATAATGAATATGGTTGGAAAATATTTATAATAACATCACAGTATATATAGTACACTGAAGTTATTATTTTATAATGAAAAAAAAGAGGAAGTGGAAGAAGAAAGTAACTTGAAAGAGGTGATGAAATATTTACCTCTTCTTTGGGTTCTTCCTTTTGATTTGATCAAAAGGGCTCCTTAGGTTGGATTTATGACTAAATTAAGGACTCTATGATGAAAGGAGGAGATTTGGGAGGATATTTGGGCATGGTTTGGCCGAGCCTAATGGCTTTGAAGGTGTGTATTAGAGAGAAGGGGGAGTTCCCTTTTATAAGAAGGGTGAGGGCCACCTTAGGAAAATCTAGAAATATTATTTTATAATAAAACCATTTTCGGTTTCTAGTGGCCCCAAAATGAATTATTTAAAGGATAAGGTGGGTATGGGTCGAAAACCACTCAACCAATAGGTTTTATATAGGTTTGGGTTACTATATTAACTTTATCTTTTAGATTTAACTCTTAGTTAAATAGTTTGACATTTACCATGTCTCTTTGTATTTTTATATTATATGGTAAATAATCTTACTATAAAATTCCAATAGAACCCCAAGTGGTTCATTAATAATATAACTATAATTATATAGGTCTTTTTCTCAAACCTTATATTTTTTTGAATAGAATATCAATTAATAATTTATTTTTTATTTTAAAAACTCTTTTATGTCAATTTTGACACTATTTGGTTTTTTTTTCTAAATTCATAAAATAATTATTACTTGGAAAAAAATTCATATAAAAATCCCTAACATGCCAAATTAACATATAAAATTAGTGTAATTCATAAAAAGTCTCAAATTAAATTTATTTAGATATTTATAATATCAATTATTTTAATATTTCATCAATTTGGTAATTACTGCATCATCATTGTGTCATAAATAAATTTAATTATTTAATGTCTAAAAATTATAAATAAAATACCATTATGTATGAAATATTTTTATATTTCTAATTAATATTTATAGTCGAATTTATCTTATGTGTAACCCTATATTAAAAATGGTTTAGTTATGAAACTTTGAATTTAACACTTTTAACTATTCTTTGAATTAAATAATAATAAATGTCCTAATAAAATAAAAGTGGACCAAAAGGATCATATTTTTCTTCATAAGGTTGTTTTTGGTCAAATTAAACTTATCCAATAGAATCAGTACATGTGTTTGGGTAATAATAATATCATTTTTACCCTTAATAACCCTATTTACTTTTAACTGTGGTGAATAAAAGTAAAAAGTTACGATTCACCAAAAATTATTTTTATCTAATTGAACCACATTCTACATACTGATATCAACCATGTCTCTCGAATTTTTTAAATTAAACTCACAGAAGAAGTAAAATTAAGTTTTAGGTAAATTTGCAAATGCTCCTAGGAGGTGGGTAAAAGACGATAAAATGTTAAATAAAATTTTATACATAAAATTTTATTATAAAATGACTCCAGTGAATTATATTAAACTTATATAGGTATTATATATCTATTTTGACTTAAAATAAATTTAAATAAAATAAATAATTATTTAAATAAAAAGTCGGTTTTAAACTATAACGTAGTGTTTTTCACTATTCATAAAAATTGAATGTTCTCAGAAAAATACCAAAAATTTAACCTAAGATAATTTTGATATTCCAAATTCAAAAATGAATTCTATTTTACCAAATTCAAAACATTGAAGTTGCATTAATTAATTTAAAATTAAATCCCGTTGTCAAAACCGAAAATCGGGTTTTTAAAAAGTAAAAACTATCAAAAGATTGACATGTGTTTATGTCAAATTTTAATGGGAAATTAATTATAATCAACTAAACTGTATTAAATAATAAAAATATAATCTGATTATACTTTCAAACCATTCAAATACCTAATTTAACACTATAAATTATTTCGATTAAAAAAGTTGTTTTCAACTAAAATTTAGTATTTTTCAGTATTCATCAAAATATAAAAGTTATTAGAAAAGTACCAAAAATGTATCCAAAATAAATTTTTATGTCTCTATTCTAAATAAGAATTTAATTTCATTAAATTGAATATATAAAAGTGTCAAATATTGGTTTTAAAAATGGTTTTCCATTAAAAGGTGGTAAAATTGCATTTTAAAAAAAATACTTATTTTATCTGAAAAAATGAATTTGTTCTTATATTATGTCTAAGAAACAAATAATATGGATTCTAAAATTATATTGAGTATATAAAATTCATAATTCAGTTATTACTATTCATAACTGCTTTTGAACGACTAGTTTGGTAAGTTGTGGTGCGCTCGAACTCGGTGTTGCGTGTAGCGCAAGCTATTGAATTAAAGAAAATAACATACTATGAAATATTTGGGTGTTACATTTATAATGAATTATTTTGTAATTTGATATATTTTTTGTTATATATTGATGGTTTATTATTGATTTTAATGGTTTTTACTCTTTTATTGATTTTGTGTAGTATACAATCCTCTAATAAGAGACTTGTGAATTCACTAGAGGATGTTGTAGATAACATTACCTGAGAAAAACAATTGGTGGAATAGAATATCATAGTTGAGTAGATAATTTAGGATTTAAAGCAAGGGATGAGTTATAACCCCACATTAAATAAAGAATCCAACTAGGGTTCTAAAATGGATTGAGTTGTGGAATTTATAAAGAATAAACCTCCTCTTTTTCAAGAATGAAATGATTTGTAGGAGGATAATGACTGTATGGAAAAGACTAAGTGGATATTTTATTTCATTAGAACTCTATACTCTATCAAACTGAAGTGTGCTACCTTCATTATTAAATAACCTAGTCATATGTGGTGGGACATTATTATTCATAAAAAGTAGAATGAGAACCTAGAATAGAAGGACTTAAATGTGGTGTTAACCCTATAGTTTTGTTGAGATACCATGGAATTATCCAAGTATTTAGAACTATTTATCTCCAGTAGGGTGGTTGATTTTTCCTGGTGTATGTAAAAAAATGTGTAAATATTATTCACTTAAAATATGATATATCATTAAATGATATTTTGAAGTCTTGGAGGTTTGAATATGGAATATTATAAGAAATACAATCTTAGGTCTTCCTCTTGAAACTCTCAGCTTATGCATAGGATGTATAATAGGAATTGGAAAAGGAGATTAATTAGGAATAGATGTCAGTTATAATTGATGTGCCTATATTATCTAGTGGGGGTAGTAGAAATTAAGTTGTAAAGAAGAATAAGTATGATGAGACAATAAGGGTATGTAGTAGCAGATTTTTCCACCTATCATAGTTTTTATCCTTAGTGACATTGAGTGGGGGATCTATTATCTATAATCAATACAAAAAGTCCATGCATGAGAGACCCTCATGACAATATCCCCATATGTATTTCCACTAATAGAATAATTTATGTTATTTTCAATGGTTCAATAAGGAATTTTCCTCTCCATAAAGTGGTGTTGTCTCTTCAATGCCCATGGGAGCCATTATTTAGTTAGATTCCTTAAAGGAAGTGAGACCCCATCCTCTGGGGAATCTAGGTAGGACTAGATCACAATATTTATTGATTTATATTATAGAGAAACCTTATTCTAATGTCTGTCCTTGAATTCATGCCAAGAATATTAAATTACATGTAGTGGGGAAAAATCCCATGGAGTTTGATTCAACATTAATAATAGTGAGAGGTACTATACTCATTGCATCATCTATGATAATTTTCTTATTTGATTCTTTTAACTCTAAATAATTTATATATTACCACATTATATAATATTTTAATATTAAAATGGATCTCATAATGTATATTATGGAAATATTGAAACCCCTTAGAAAGTAGAATGAGAAAGGTTTCAAACGTTATTATTGTGTTGTCTTTACCTCAAAAGTCGAGTTGGCATGGGACTTACTCAACCTTGAGGTAGAATTGATTGATGTTATTATGAATATATATTTTATGGTTTCCATTAAGGCTCATATTGACTTCTAATAATGGAATATGACCTTTACTACTATAAATCAAAATAATCTAGTGTTTTAAGGGGAATGAGATCCTTGATCCAGGTGGGAAGGAACACCCCTTCTTATAGTGGACATTTTGGCATGTTAGTTAACATTTATTTGGTATGATTCTAAAAAATGGAACCTTGATGTTGAGATTATTACTATTATAAGGTAATTTCTACAGGTTCTCCAAGATGAATTATTAGGTTTTCCTCTAAAATAAATTTTTTTATTTTCCATCAACTAGGTACTGGGAAGTCATCCAATTTCATTACCGTCTTATCACATGGAACCAAAAGAACATAAAGAGTTAAATATTCAACCTGATGATATAGAATTCAAGAGCTTAATATTATCATGAATATTCACTAGGAATTATTTGATTCCCTTTTCTAATAAATAAGACGGGTCACTCCACCTATGGATTTATTATCAAAAACCGAATCGGCTAACAATTAAGAACAAGTACCCCTTTCCTCGATTTAATGATCACTTTGACTATTTAATGGAGTCTAATTTGTTCTAAAAAATTTACCATCATTAAATATACAACTAGGTTAGGGTGAAGAAATCTAATATTCCCCTGATGAAATTTAAGAGAATATGTAATCACAATGAATACCTAGTGTTTTCATTATATTTTTGTTTTCATTTCTCTCGTGAACTAAATATTCTATCTGTATTTTGATTCATTCATTGTGGTGTTTTTGGATTAAATCCTAGTATATTCCAAGATTTAGTATGACTAACACCAATTTATAATTTTATTCAACACATTACATGAGAAAATTATCTATGATAAATATTCCAAATATAGGTTATATATTCAAGAAGTGAAATTTATAAGGCCTGTAGTGTCTCAAAAGGAATCTTGGTTGATCCTAATAAGTTGGAATCCATTATGTATTGGGAAGATGAAACCAAATTAATTTAAATTTGAGTACTTTTAGGATTTTATAGTTACTATCAAAAATTTATCATAGAACTATACAATTTGGAATATATTTTTACCACACTCACTAAGAAAAGGGCGATGTTTCTATTGAATAAGGTATTATGGGACTCATTAAAAGAGTTAATGTAGAGTTTGACTTCATCCCCTGTGATGATTTTTCTTGATTTACTTACTAGATATGTATTATAATATTATTTCTTCAAATAATGTTTGGGTTGTGTTTTGATAGAAGTAAATCATGTGTGTGTGAATGGATCTTGGTAACTTCAATTATATAATATGAACTATCCTATACATGACTTAGAGTTATCTTCAATTATGCATGTGATGAAATTTTTACTATACTACCTCTTTGGTGAAAAATTCATTATATTTTCTAATAATAAAATTATGGGTTATATCTTATGAAAAGGGGATTTGAACCCCAGAAGAGGATCCAGATCTAATATCAATAGAATTTTGATTTTGATCTAGATTATACAGCTTGAATGGGGAAAATTATTAAAGATTCCATTAGTTTAATGTTTCCATATCTGGATATGACAGAGTCTATTATTAAGTGAAGGATCATGAGTCTCCTGGATGAGTTTCACCTGGATGTAAAGTTGAATAAATATGGTTTGTTTCATTCTAATATTTAAGTAAATCCTATAATTCATAAAATTATTTCTCAAGAGTAGGAATATGATGGTTAGTGATAGAACCTTAGAGATGCTCTAAAGGGGGGGCACCTATCAATGGACTTTTTCATCAAGTGGTTCCCTTTTTTTAATTAACTGGCTCATGGTTTCTTTTTCATTGAGGAAATCAGTTCTAGAGGATTACCATCCATCTCAATGGGATATCCAATCCAGTTCCATAAATATGTACTATGAAACAAATTATTGGTACTGGTGGTTAGGAATAATTATAAACATAATAGATTTGGTGTCTCAGTGTTACACCATCATAAGGAAAAAATTGAACATTAATGACCTTCTAGTTTGCTTCAACCTCTTTCTATCCATTCCTAGAAGTTGGATAAGGTGTATATGGAATTTATTATCATAATAACTCATACCCATTTGAGGATGAAATATATTTATTTTTTGATCAACATGATGAATAAATCTTACCACTTTATACTGATTGAGTAGTTGATGAATGTAAAGGAACTAAGAGGGTTTTATGTGAAAGATATTGTGAGGATTCACAATGTACTTTTGGCTATTTTCTCTGAATGGGCCTTCTAATTTATGTCATGTTTCTAAAAGTACTACAAGATGAATTTGTAACATTGTTAAAGCTAAGCATGAAATATGAACCTAGAACAATAGGTAGACAAAATAGTCAAATCAGATCTTGAATATCTTCTTCGAGTTAGTATTGTCAGTATTGGTGGTTACTAAGATACCCATCTGGGATTGGTATAGTTTTTTTAATAATTACCACTAGATACCCCTATTAATATGAATATATTTGAGTCTCTTTATGGTCAACCATATTATTCTCTATTATACTAGGATGTGGTATGTGAGACCTGTCTTTTTGGACCTAGTCTCATTCATGAGACTATGATGATGATCCTGGTCATCTAATTTCATTTGGTAATAGACTAGAGTGTCTCCAAGCCCTATGTGGATCACTGACACTGAACTTTTGTGCTTCCATTTGAGAACAAGGTTTTTCTCAATGCCTCACCTTGGTTTGGTCATCAATGACTCATGAAATAGGAAGAGTTTTTCTTGAGGTATATAGGATCTTTTGAAATCAATGAGAGAGTTTTAAAGGAGGATTATCAGTTGTCATTTCCTTCTTAATTAGAATCAATTCCTAACATATACCATATCTCTTAGTTTAAGAAATATAACTTAGATCACTCCAATGTAGTGAATTTGGAGGAACATGAGTTATAATTTTATGTATCTATGAATGAGAATTCAATTCAAATTACTAACATATATGAAAATATTTTTCATGGAAAATTGGGTTGGTTGGTTTGTGTCTTATGATAGAACAATTTTGATTCAAATACAACTTGGGAGCCATAAAATCATATGAGAGAGAAGTGGCCTCACCTAATTCTTGATCAAACTACAGGTTGAATTTTTGGGGATAAAAAATTTCATGGTGAGGAGTCTATCACACCAATGGAGTCACTTTTATGTATATTTTTCCTTTTATTTATCTATTCATCCTATATTCATGTCAGAGTATTTTGGTTTGAAATTTCAATGATTTTGTAAATATAGCGAGAATAACATGGTTGGTACACGATTATGAGTAACTATAATGTAACAAAAAAACAGTTATGTATAACGACTTTTCCATTTTTCACAATTGGAACATAGTTCACTAATCTATGTTAACTAACTGTGTGAGTACTCAGGTGAGGCAGTGTAACCCGCTTGGTTAGCACAATGTTTATAAAACCATATGACCTTCCCAAAACATAAAAATGTGAAATTTACTTACTACCTACCTTTGAAATAAATCATCATACCCTCTTTTCTCACCAAATTCGAACCAGGAACCTCAACTCTTTATTTTACCAAGTTTCTTCAAGAATCACCCATGTATGTATCTCCTTCTCTGTTCACTCAATTTTTAATCCCATATCTCTTGAATTTTTTCTCTTCCCTATGGTCTTAGTGCCATAGAAATTTTGTTTGATGATTTATGAGGCTTTGTTTTGGATGTTTTTTTGTTTTTTCTTATCTCTCTTAGACCCCCTTCAACGTTTTATGTGGGTTTTAACTACATGTGATTGGGTTACCTTAGTGAAAGGTAGGTGGTTCCATGTAACAATTTTGTTTAATAAAAAAAAATTCTTTTTATTCCTTTCAAAGAGTGTTATAAATTAATAAAAGATCGAAATAGTAGTTTTTACGGTAAATTATATATGAAATAAATGTTTAAATTATTTCCTTTCGGTTTGATGGTTGATGGTTTTGAGGCTATTATTTGAAAATATTGAAAGGAAATGTCTTGTTAGTTATTTATAGAAATATATATATTAGATGTGATATTTTTTTTAATGAAATATGATATATTTATAATGGAAATAAAAGATGGGAAACCAAGTATCTAAGGGGGAGGGTATATTAGTGTTAGTATCCATTTTTAGATAACACCATTTAAACTAACTAAGGTAAATATATAGGAAGAAAATGTTGTCATAGAGGTGAGAAATAACACAACTCGGCCACGATATATACTCCTTGGTGGGAAATTGTATGTGGTGTCATGGGATAGGTGATTCCACACTTCTAGGATAAGGCATGAAATCCTTATTTATTTATATCCTTGTATTGAGAATTATCTCACAGGTCTATGTAAGGATATAGGCTGCCTATATAATCTTACATCACCTAGGGCTCACCCATGGTATAATATTTATGAATTTTCAAATTTCATGGAATTTATTTCCATTATAAATTTTTTAGTAATGTTACATAATTTTTTTATATATCAATGTTAAAAGTTCAATTTTGAATGATTTATTTAAAAATAGAATTCTTATATTTATCTAAAAAGTTTCATACAAGGAATTTTTTTGGGATCCTACTAGGATAGTATTTCTTAAATTTTATATATAGAAAATGGGTGTATATAGTCTTTTTTTGATATGTTCAGGTAAAATAATGGGATTGTTTAATATAATAGGTTTTCTAGCTTGTAGATATTGGGTTAATAGTGGTGATATGGTGTGGACATGATGCTAATGTCACAAAATGATGGGAAGAACTTTTGTTCCTTTTGGTTGGGATTCATTATATGTTGTATTTCCTATTCAGAATATATCTTATTACTTTTATACTCGGGTATTTTTACACTCATTTTAGGAAGTCCTTTCTATATTTTGTAAACAAGTTTGTTGATGTTATGGTTTATCTTCCCTTTTGTACATTTATTTTGAGCTATTTTAAAATTGTGGGAAGATTTTATTTTTTAAATGACTATATTAATTTTGGGGAATGAATTTTCATGTTATGTAAAGTCCATGATGGGTTTGTGGTCTAGAATCATGAAATGTTTTTCTAGGATATTACATTCCCAAGGTATGCTCAATGTTGCCCAGATGCTTATTTCTAGCTTATGGGGATTAAGAAATCTCTTTAGGCTTTACTGTAGGTAAAATTCAATGCTCGGATCAAGGGTGACTTCATAACACCCGGAGTTTTTGTGAATATTTTTTTTGGAATAATTTAATTTTCTTTGATTTCAAGTGTTTTACACTACACAAATTTAAAATTTCATTATATACAACACTGATTTTTCTTGTGTTACACACAACACTTCGTTTCTAAGAAATATCATTTTATCATTATAATTATTTAAAAGTGATGGTTATAACATATCCATTAAACATAGCAATATTAATATTATTAACTAATTTTTAAATATTATTTATAATAATTTTTTACAAATAAAATATATTGATAATAAGAAATATAATTTTTTGTAAAGTCTTTATATGTTTGAAAATACTATTTTCTTAAAACAACTTCTTTTTTATGTCCTTTAGTAAAAAATAATAAAATAAATTTTATAAACTTTTATAAATTTAATTTTATAAAATAAAATTAATTTCATAATTAATAATTTCAAAATTATGTTAGGGTGAATTTTTTGGATTTTCATGTGAAACTTAATTTTTGGATAAATAGTGAAAAATATTGGTCGGAATGGCCCGAAGACCTTCATTTTTTAATATTATTTTTGATAATCCACCTTTCAAGGGGTGAGGTGGAACCCTTACAAGGCCTGAAGGCTTAGCGACAATTACATGACCCGTAGGTCTTAGAGGGAATCACCCAGACAATACAACTTCAAACTGCTCCTCCCCAGCATATGTCATAATATCAGCACTCCACCTTCACAGGGATGGTTGGATAACTATCCTATGAAAAGTTTCACAGGCTTAATACCGATAAAAAATCCATACCCTCTCATTCTTCCAATTCCAGTTATCTCTTCTCTAGTGAATACGCCTACCCTGATCCGAATCGGAAGCCTTGTCCCTTGTAGTCTGACTGGTACATCTGTATCATGTGGCCCGAAGGCCTTGGGGAGGCCCTAAGGCCTTAAAGTGGCCTGAAGGACTTGAGAAACAACTATCCCGAAGGAATTGGGAGGCCTGAAAGCCTTTCTAGACCCGAGGACCAAACTGGTGGCCTAGGGGCCAATATGGATGGATAGTTCCGGCTGCTACAGAACTGAATAGTGCTTTCTACAGTGCCCACTATGATACCTTCTACAATACTGCTACAGTGCCTTCTACAATGCCCAAAAATATGTCTCCAACCAGATTTTATCTTGGGTCTCTTGGAAACACTTGACGAGTCCTCACCAACTGGGCTGAGGCTCATGTAAAAAACGTGTGTAAGGTTAATGATCGACTCCCACTAGGGGGCCCCACCAAACCCCAGAGTGCGCCACACATTCCCTAGCTTGGAAGATGGATTTGAATCACCCTGTGCATAATATGCATAGTTTCTGAGTCTGTCAGGACTCGAGCCTGGGCCAGTTCCCACGGAGAGCGAGGGGTACAACCCGCAGGTACCACTCGGCTAACATCCCATGGGCTAGTGAAAAATATTGAATTTTAATTCAAGACTTATTTTTTAATAATTTATTATTATAGTTAAATTATAGATTATTTGGGTTTTAAAGTCAATATAGATAAAGTATACATCTATTAATATAATATTGGTCATTAGACTCATTTTTATATTGAATTTAGATATAATAGCTTAATGAACATTTGAACATTTTCACTTTAAAAACCCACTATCTTTCCACGTATGTGGGATTAACATTAATGTTAATTTTTCTAGTTCTATGACCTAAATTTTAAAAAATAAATAAATTTTTTAATTATTATAATATTTATAGTCTAATAATATCAACTTAATTTTCAACCACAAATATTAGCGAAAGTGATTAAAATTTATTACAACAATTAAGGTAAAACTAATATTTAATGGGAGTAAACCTTAAAATTAAGGACCCAAATGACCTAAATTTTTTTCATAAACCCATTTTATGGAATTATTTCATCCATAAACCTTCCATTATTTTTTTAATTCTTTTTAGGTAAAAACATGGTTATACCTAACTTGTTTTAAAAAATATCAAGTGTGTCCCCTCCACCCCTTATAAAAGGCCACCAACTCTCCCCCTTCTTCACACCTCTCAAGTCACATAATTTTAACCAATATCTACCCAATTAAATTATAAAAATACCTATCATCTTCCTTGAGGTATCAATTTTTTCATACATCCAACCAAGGAAGCCCTTTGATGAAAAATAGAAGGAGTTACCCAAAGAAGAGGTGACATCCTTCCTCAAGCTCCTTCCCTTTATTTTCTTTCTCCACTAACTAAATTTTTCTTATTATATGGATAAATAATAGCCTCATTATCCTAAATATAATTATATGTTGTTATGATATGGGTTCTACCTACACTTAGCCACACTTGCATCTAATGTGTAACAAACTTATTGTTCTTGTGTACGACGAACTACCGCCTCATGAAACAATGTTGTTTTTTTTAACACCTGTCATGGTTGGTAATTATGATGGAAAATATATTTTTATATGATATATATGATATATATTCTGTATTTATTATTTTATAATTAATATATAACACATACCTTGATGCTTTCCATTTTGTTCAAATACGATAATTTCGTTTGGGGAAGTGTGGACTACCGCCTCCTCGAAATGATGTGATTCATTCACACACTACATGGAATGTATTAAGTTTAGGTTTTGTGAACCTATGTAACATATATGACACAATAATTATACCATAAAGATATTATATATATATATAAACATATATTTCATTTACCTTATTTCTTTTAATATGACAAAAAAGGAGCAACATTCATGCGTACGTATGACCTACCATCTCTAGGAATGGTGTATTCCATTTCATATTTCCATAGTATATATATTATTTTAAATAAATATATATAGAATATAATTGAAAAATATATCATGTCTTACATTCTAGAAATCATGATATGAGTATGAGAACAAGAAAATATAACAAATTAAGACACATGAAAAAAACAAAGTGGATATTCCCCGAAGTGAAACCATAACTTGGAATTGTAAATAAGAGAGTAATATAAAGTCAAAATAAAAACATATATGGTATTATATATAAGAATATTATTCTTTAAAATATTTATAATAAACTGATATTTATTATACTTTAGGTTTGTATGAGTACGATGAGATTCAAGACATAAGGTAAGGGTATTTCTAGTATCACTTTTGTTTTTGTGATATTTATACCTTATTCATCACTAATTTATTTTTTTATTGTATATACAGACCATGAATATATTCTATTATTTTTATCCTTAAATATATGGGTATTTACATATCCATTTTATGAACTCTCTTTCATGGGGTTTATGTTTCAAAAGTTACCAAATCAGTAAAGTAGTTGTTTCTCAATTTTCCTTCTTTGAGAAACATGACATGAACTTCAAAAACCTTGTTTAAAAAAATGATATAAAAAATGACATTTTAAGATCATTTTCAAGTAAAAATTTATTTAAAATTTTTTATGGTCTTTAATATTCTTTTATAATCTTTCAAATTTTGTTCAATTTTTTTCAAATTTTTTTCAATATTCTTTTATAACTTTTGAAGGGAAAATGTTTTCAAAATGATTTCAAGCATTATTTGTATGTTTTAAATTAATTTTTAATGAAAATCGGTTTCAAAAGGTTTTATTTTTAAAAAATACTTTTTCAAAGAATAAATGATAATTTCCTCATGCAATTTTTCTAAAATATATTTCAAAATTATTTTCCATTTAAGATGGCATCTCTTGATTTTACTCATTCTTTTTTGGAAAGTGATCCAAAGTTTCCATTCAAATTATTTTTCTTAATGGTGTATGTTTTGATGAAATGATTCTTATGACACTATTTTATATTAAACATTTTATATGATTTTGGAACCTACTTATTTTCATGGGTTATAATTTGATGAAATGATTGTTAAACCTATCTATTTTACATAGGTTATGATCTCATAAAATTTTTATGATACCCATTTTATTTCACGGGTTATGATATGATATTCATGAATCCCATATATTTTTATGGGTCATGATATGATGAAAGTTTTATTATCTTGTGGCACATATATGAATGGTTTTATTATGTGATGGGTGGGACTTATATCTCCCCACAATGCATTGGTTAAAGATTTATATCTAATGAAATAATGATTGGAATAAAGTCGATGGGCATGATACACTATAATAAGATAGGGAAACCTGATCCTTTACAAGGAAAGGAATATGACTGGGGATTGTGGTATGTATTTCCTAGTAGGTTTAGTCACCATAAAGATGGAATATGGGGAAACACGATCTACTATTAGAAGATGGGGAAACCCGATCCACTATAGGAAGATGGGGAAACATGATCCACTATGAGATGACGGGGAAACCAAATCCTTTACAAGGAAAGGACTATTACTTGGGATGGTGGTCTGTCCCACCTAGTAGATGTATTCCCCATGAAGTTCCATGAAAAGTTCTAGAAATTATTCTTGAATTATAAGGAATGATATTACATGATTATGTGTATGCTAAAATTCCTTGTCTTATTCCTATATTATGATTTTATGTATCATGCTCTCGATTCCCTTATGATTCATGTCTTATGAACTTATAATATACATTACATGATTTACATTTATGATCTTTGATATGTATGAAATGATCTTATAATTTTATGATCATGTTCTCTTACCCTTATTCTCATGTTTATGCTAACTTATATTCTTTATTTATCCTTACTGAGCATCTGAGCTCATCCATTTTTATGTTTCCTTCCTCAAGATATGAAGATATGTATTAATTATAATGTGTCTAAGATGGTTTATAGTCATTAAGAACCTAGTGAGAGATATTTTAGCTAACTTATGTACCAGTGATTATGTTTCCATGTTTCCAAAGGCACTAGACTAATATAGTCTTTTGGAATATATTTGTATAATGTATGGCATTTTTCAAAAAAGTGTTTTAATGTTAATGTATGAAAAGAAAGGGTCACTATATTTGGTATTAGAGAAATTTTTAGTTAACCTTTGTAAACTAGGATGAGAAAAACGTATTGGGAACCCTATGGACATGCCTAATGATAAGTATAATGACGAGGATATGTATAGAAAAATTTCCTAGAATTTTGGAAAAGGATAAAGATAGTGTTTTCATAGAAATAAATCCATATATGGATACTATAAGTGGATGTGGTTATAGAATATATGTACCTAGGAATAAAAACTATGACAAGGTGTGTTAAGACTAACTTAAGAGTAACCTAGAATATGAAAATGGGCCTTACCGCACACCTGGTTTAACACTCCTTGGGGATATTGTTTTAGAATTCAAAAACTCTTTACAAAACATCATGAATAATTTGAAAATAAGTTGGGTATTAATAACCTAGGACAAACCTAGGGTGTCTTATATTAAGGAAGATGTCATAAATTAGACATACTGTAAGTGGTTTTTTATGATTATGTGGTTCCTCACTATGAAATCTATTTCTTATTCTATGAATTTTCCTTTTAGTAAATGGTTGGAAACCAAAGGAACAAATTTAATGGTGATTACAATGAGAATGGAACAATTTTTCTCTAGATCATCCAAATTATATGGGTTCTAGACTGCAAAACCTCATTGTTATGCTCACACAAATTTCTAAAGCTATTAATCATACCGAGATTCCAAATAAGGAAAAGGGGGAACCATGTTCTATTGAGTCTATCATGGGATAATGCCCAAATTATTTCAGTGGATATTCTAATCCAATTTTTACTGAACATTTGATCAGTACCACTAAAAAATATTCTCCATTCTTCAGTGTTTAAATGATGATAAAGTCATTTTGGCGGTTTATCCATTAGATGGTGAAGTATCACTATGGTGGAATATAATAAAGAATATGATTAAGAAAGTTGATATTGAATCCATGGATTGTGATGAGTTCAAGAATAAATTCTTCAATAAGTAATTTCACTTTGTTCATTGTACAAATATGGAAAATGGGTTTCTTGAGTTGAAGCAAAAGGATGATGATTCCGTTGGTACCTACAAGGATAATGTCACAATACTTGCTAGGAATTCTTGTGGAATTATCTTCCAACCAAAAATTAATGTTGATAGGTTATTTAATGTCTTAAATCTAAGTATCAGAAGTACATTTACCATAATATACTTTAGTAGCTATAAAGAGATTGTGTGTTGTGAAATCAAAGTTTAAATGGAGGATGTTGTTATATATCAATCTCATGGTTTTAACAAGAAAATAAAGATGGAGTTCAATAAAAAATATAAAAGCCATGAAGAGAAGAATATGAAGCATGGAAAGAAGCAAGGAGTGAATTATATTATGGGGTCTAATAACTTTGTTAAGTGTATAAGGGAAGGACATTAGAAAATTGATTTCCATACAGATGGGAAGAAGTTGTCCAATGATCCAAATAGAGGGAAATCTATACAGAATGCACCAGCCACACTTCAGTGCATCACGTTTAAGGAGGATGAACATTATGATAACCAATTCCTCAACCCAAGGGTTAGTTATGATGATTGGAATCAACAACCTCTTAAACTAAGGGATTTGGGGAAATCTCATGAAATCACTATTTTTGATGAGAGGTATGATAGTGATGTAGTGAAAGGTACTCTTACCATCCACTATAAAACTACTAATTTCTTAGTTGATTCTGTATCGACCCTCTCTTTTATATCTAAAGAATCTATAAAGGGTATCAAGATTCGACCCAAATTATTAGATATGGAATTACTAGTACAAACTCCTAATGGTGTGATGATTTCATCTCATGTCTATTATTCTTCTTCAGTTGACATTTGAGGGAATTTACTTCCTATAAATCATGTCATTCTTCCCCTGGTTAAATTTGATTTCATCTTAGGCATGGATGATCTTATTCTGCATAAAGACCACATCAATTGTCAAGGAATAGAATTTACATTTGATATTTCAAACAAACCTATAATCTTCTATCAATGTGATGATAAGTATGAAATTCCTATGGAGACTACATACATTGTATGGGTCTTAATTGCCATTTAGAAGGGTTGTTTATCTCAAATGGTTGTGGATAAAGTCAACATCAATTATATGGCTATTGTTTAGTACTTTATGGATGTATTTCTATAAGAGTTTACTAGCCTTTTACTAAGATGTAAATTTGAGTTCTTGATAGATCTCATACTAGGTTTCACACAAATTTCCAAGGCTCCCTCTAGAATAACCCCAATGGAGATATAATAATTGAAGAAGAAACTCCAAGAAAAACTTGTTAAGTGATTCACTAGGCCATGTGTGTCCCCTTGGGGTGCACCTATTATCTTCATGAAAAATAAGGATGGATCAATGAAACTCTGAATTTATTATTAGAAGATGAACCAGATCATGATCAAGAACAAGTATCCTCTTCTCTATATTTATTTTTTTGATCAAATTCATGGAGATCAATAGTTTTAAAATATTGAACTTTGTTCTAGATATCATCGATTGGGCTTTAAGAAAGAGGATATACCCAAGATGGAATTCCATACAAGGTATGGACACTATGAATATACAATGATTACTTCTAGTATTACTAATTTAACTACTATTTTCATGGATTTGAGGAATATAGTCTTTAGAGATTACCTCATTTAGTTTTTGGTAGTCTTTATAGATGATATTATTATCCATTCAAAGAGAAATGAAGATAATTAAGAATATATGATAATTGTAATGACTACCTTAAGAAAGGAGAAGTTGAATAAAAAATTTATAAAGTGTGAATTTTGGATGAAAAAGGTTTCATTTTTGGGCTACATAATCTCAATGGAAGGTATAATAGTAGATTTATCAAATACATAGGCTGTTGAATGTTGGCCTAGACCAAACATGGTAACTATGACCCTAATTTGTTTTTGGATTAGATGGACAATATCAATGGTTTGTGGGGAATTTCTCATGATTATAAAATCCTCTAACAATGTTAACTCAGAAGGGTGATAAGTTACTTTGGACAGATGAATGTTGGGAAAATTTCAAGGAACTAAAGAGAAAATTGGTTAGAACACCTATTCTTACATCACCCTATAGTGGAGAAGAGTTTTTAATCTATAGTGATGAATCCAAGACGATATTGTTATGTTTTATTTTTCAGAATAAAATGGTTATTGCTTATTCCTCATGATAGTTGAAGACCCATGAGAAAAATTACCCAAATCATGATTTGAATTTAAAAGTGGTAACTTTTAATTAAATATATAAAAGAATTATCTTTAGGGAGAAAATTGTGATATATATACTTATCATAAAAGTATAAAATATATATTCACACAGAAGAAGTTGAACATGTTCCAGAGAAGATGGTTACAACTAATATATGATGATGACTTCTCAATACATTACCACCTTAAGAAAGTGTACAAGGTGTATGATTCTTTGAGTCGAAGGATCATACTATATTATCCATGATGAGTATCATTAAATATCCAATATTTATGGTTTTGAAAAGGATGGATCTAGAAATCCTAAAGGAAGGGAAAGAATATTTTCTTTATCATTTGAATGTTTAACCATCTATCCAAGTAAAGATTAAAGAGGAATAGAATGAATACATAGTGCCACAAAAGAAGGTTAGAAATGTTCGTTATCTCAACCTTGATTAGGATGACATGATATGGTTCAGGAACAATGTATGTGTTCCTTCCATACCGTATTTGAATAAGGAGCAGTTAGAGGAAGATCATAGTTATTCATTCTCTATTCATCATAGAAGTAAGAAGATATATTGAGACTTGAAAAAATACTTTTGGTGAGATAGAATGAAGATGAATATTATAGTGTTTGTCTCTTGGTGCTTGGTATTTCAGAAATTTAGGGAAGAAAGAAAGAATTCTAAAGGTATGTTGCATCCATTACCCGTACCATAATGGAAATGGGAGGACATCACTATGGATTTTTTCATTGGACTCCCTGAAATCTCTAAAGGGTTTAATTATATATGGGTGGTATTTGATCGCCTTAATAAATTATAACACTTCATTACTATCAGAGAAGACTTCTCTCTGGATCAGATTTTATGGATATGCATTAAATCAGTGGTATGTTTTCATGAAGTACCATATTCTATTATATCTGATTGGGATATAAGGTTTACCTCAATGTTACAGAGAATACTTTAGCAAGAACTTTATAAAAAATTGAGTTTCATCACTATTTATCATCCTTAGATATATGTTCATTATAAAAGAACAATTCAAACCCTAGAGAATATGATAAGATATTGTTTTTTAGACTTCAAAGGTGGTTGGGACCAACACCTTCTTCTAGTTGAGTTTTTTTACAACAATATCTTTCACTCAAGAATTCATATGGCTCATTATGAATCCATCTATGGGAAGAAATTTATATATCCAATGTGATGGGATGAAGTTGGAGAAAAAATCTATTGGTATGGAATCCTGCCTTTTTATTTCATAACTTTACATTACATATTACATACATAGGATCTTTAAAGTCTAGTGTCTTGGAAATCATGAATAAAAAACTTGAATACAACATAAAAATTTCTTCTAATCCACTTATAAGGATTCATCATAAGTTATTCCTAAGTAAAATTATTGCATCTCATATCCTGGAGACATACATGAAAGGAAAGGTTGAGCAAAAGGCTCAGTAAGGAAAACAAGTGAAACAATTGACATGTGATCTTGAGCAATATTAATAAGAACATGATAAAAGTCATAAAGGCATGAGAAATGGAAGAATAGGAATATCATAACAAAAAGAAAATGAATAATAACTTGAGTATGTGGCTACAACATTTAATTTATACATTCATGAACATATCACAAAGGTTTAACCCTGAGGTGTCATAAAAATTACTAAGGTTATTCACCAAGGTATCGTGAAACTTGTCATCTCTAGAGATTCATTCTTTACCAAATGCATTGGAGCGCTATCAGGGTGAACCATTAAAATGTCTTTAATTTCTTGTGATCCACATAGATCATAATCAAACATTTCATAAATAACCCATGTAGAATAAAAGAAATGTGTTTCATTTCAAGATCGTGACGTTTTAAAAGTTCTTAAAAAAATAAGATCATTATGTCATTTATAACCCATGGAAAGGGAGTGAGGGTTATATGTATGTTAATTACAAAATAAAATACATCATATTTATATATTTATAAACACCCAAAGGAACTAAATAGTTCTGGGTATTTACATAAATAAAACAAGAGATTTTTTGGAGATAAAGAAATAGATATTTTGAGGTAAAATTTCTGCAGCATAACGGCTATATAACAAGGTTTTAGAAAACATTTAAAAGAGAGGGTACAAGAGTAAACCACTCATAAATAACTTATAATATAATATAAATACAGAATAACATGGAGATAAGAACACGGTATGTAAATTTGAATGGCATACCACGTGAAAAGAAAACATGAAAGAAAACAGGAGACACAATTCCTTTTACAAAAAATTCGGCAGCCTAATGGCGTCACTTAAAAATTCAGAAAACAAATTGATGAGAGAAGAAAGGGTCTCTCATAATTTGGTCATGAAATGTAAAGTAATAAGAACATATAATAACACACCTTCAATATGAAGAGATGGAAAGTATAAGACACAACATAATGGAGGTCATGATTTAAAAGAGGAGGGTGAAAGGATCCCTTACCTTGAAGTGTAACTTTTTTTAAATGTTGGAACTGAAGCCTCATTTTATTATTAAATAAAATAAAATACCTCTTTTTAATGGGTTGTAACGACCCAATCTTTTTGAGTAGTATATTAACTTACTCTTATTGATTTAATAAGATGTTAATGGTTAATGCAGAAAGAGGAGTCGATGGCTTCATCCAGTAGACTCAACCCTTACGAAGCCCACTTATCAGAGCTTGGGAAGGAGGTAGCATCTGTGGGCTTCGCTTTGGACCAAGCCCAAGCCGAGCTCCAGCGTGTCAAGCTTGAACGAAAACGCTTGCAGGAGAAGTTCAAGTTAGTGGAGGTTGCTACCAGGGCAATGTTATCTGAGCCTCCCTCAGATTCTCTCACCATAGCACACCTTACACTTAGGTCTTATGCCAGTGTTATAAGGGGCTATGTGATGAGACCCTAGTTTCCTTGTGTAATCCTCTCGGGTGAATAAATTGAGATTTCTTCCTTTAGTGATGTTTGTGAAATTTCAAATGCCTAGATAATTTTAGAATGTATTTTATTGATGAATTTTGAAAAAGGGATATTTTGAAATATTTATGTAAACCTTAAATAACTAATGATGTGTAATGATTTTTGAAAAATGGTCTTCTACAAAAGTGTTCATTAAGGAATTTGGAGTCTAATAAGATCAACTTAAATTTTGATGAATAGTAAATTATGAATAGTGATTTTACGCTTAGGATTAGTAACGTGATCAAATGGATTAGTAATTTTCACTCAAAGAAAGTTTTAATATAATTTAGACACCTTGGTTAAGTAATGTGATTCAATAAAATGGTTAAATAATGGTTTCATAAATTATTATTCAAGTATTAGTTTTTTCGGATGAATAGTGTTTTTTAATTAAAAATTTAATTAAAAATAATTAGAAAATTATTTTTATAAAAAGGACTTTATTTTTGAACTCAGAGCATCGATATTATGTTAAGGTAATTTTTGGGGATTTTTCTGAAAAAAATGAATTTTCGATGAATAGTGTTTTTATTTAAAAATATAATTAAAAATATTTAGAAAATTATTTTTATAAAATGGAGTTCATTTTTGAAATCATAGCATTGATATTTGGTTAATGTGAAATTTTGGGATTATTCTGAGAAAGTTGAATTTTCAGTGAATAGTAAAATTACAGTTTTAGGGTTTCGGTATGTTTAATGACATCATAACGGTGTCATGATGATGTCATGAGATCTTTTGAGGGTTGGCCGGCCAAGGGTGGTGAATTATTGTTTTGGGGGCCCCATGTGGCCTAACTCCATGATAAATTCCAAGGGAGAGCACATGGGTTTGAGAAAAGCACATGTGAGGTGTCCTTTGGCCATTAATGCTTTGTCCCCTCACTTTCCCTATAAATACCCACCCTTTCCTCCCTTGTTTTTCACTCCCAACTCTTCCCCAACGAAGTTCTGGTCTTCTTACCTTCCAAAGAGTCCTCCCAAGGTGCCCCCAAGCCCTCAAGGTCCAATCCTTTGAGTTTCAAGAGTCACGTTTTAAGGTAAGGGATCCGACCCCTCTCTTTCTTTTCGTGTAATCTCTTTTATGTCATTCCTTTTATGCTCCATGTGATTATGTGAGAGGATGTTCTTTTATATTCCTCTTACTGCCCTTTCATGTTTATATGATGAGAGATCCCCTCTTACTCTCATCATTTCGTTTTATGAAAGTTTAAGTGACGCCGTTAGGCTGCCGAATGTTTAAGTGATTCTTTCATCCTTCTCATTTTTTTTTCAAGTTCGATTTTCATGTCAAATCTTTCAAGTTCCTTTTTATTATGTTGGGGTATGATCTCTATATCTATCATACTGATCTCTTATGATCATACGATGAGAGACCATATTTTATTTGTCCAATTCATTTTTGTTGAAGTTTAAGTGACGCCGTTAGGCTGCCGAATTTTCATAAGAGAAATCAAATTTTTGTCTTCCTTCCATGTTTTTCATTTCAATTGGTATGTCCTTGAAATTGCATCAACATGTCCATATATCCTTCTTATTCTGTCCCTTTACCTTTTTATGGGTCAATTATGATTGTTCAACCCATGTTCCCTCTCTTTTCAAAGTTTCTAAAACCTTGTAACATAGCCGTTATGCTGCAGAATTTTCGTCTCAAAATGCCTCTCTTTTCTAAAAATTATTTTATGTTATAAAGTGAATACTAAAAGCTCCTATTTCTAAAGGGGTATTCATATATATATAAAAATGATCTATTTTAAATTCTGGGATTTACATACATGATACCCGCTTTCCCTTTCCGTGGGTTTAAAGTAACGTAAAGATCATGTCTTTAAAGCAGTTTTTGAAACGTTATGATTATGAAATGAAACCCATTTGTTTTATGCTATATGGGTTATTTATGAAATGTTTGATGATGATATATGTGGCTCACATGAAAATAAAGACAAATTTAAGGGTGCGCCCTGATAGCGCTCCAATGCATTGGGTAAAGACTTAATCTCTAGAGATGACCATTTTAACGACGCCTTGGTGAATAACCTTGGTAATTTTTAACGACACCTTGGGGATGGACCTTGGTGAAACGAAACGATTTTCAATATTAAATTTTGTAGCCACATCTTCCAGTTATGAAAAATGATTATTTTTATTACGATGTATCTCATGATTTCTTTCTCATGCCTTAAAGTTCTTTTCATGTCCTTATTGAAGTATCTCAAGTTCACTTGTAAAATGTTTCTCTTGTTTCCCTTACTGGGCCTTCTGCTCACCCTTTCTTTTGATATATGTCCCCAGGTTATGAGATGCATAATGAACATAGGATGAAATAAAGGAGAAGCCTTTCAAGTGTTTAAGAAGAATGTTTTTATGTTTTTTTTATGTATCATGATCCTTGTTTCCACGACACTAAACCTTAACGATCCTCAGTTCCGTGTAATGAAATGAAAGTTTATGTTATAAAATGGCGGGATGCTATAGTTGGTATCAAAGGGGGGTTTAGTTATTTGTGGAAATTAGGATATAAAAACTTTAGGAAGAACCCTATAGAAAAGTTTAAATATAGGAAAACTTCCTGGTATTTTGGTAAGTATTGAGTAAGTGGTTTATCAATCAAATACATCCCTGTCTGGATACGAGCAGGTAGAGGCGGCTCTGGCACAGATGTACATAGGGGTAAAACCCGAAAACACCGCTTTGAGCTAGACTCGAACGGGAACTGGTGCACGATAACGGGCCTTGCTGCACTCTTTGTTACGACACTCCTGGGGGATATGTTTGGTTAATCACAAGCTTTCTATGAATCATTATGAAGGAATTATAGAAAAGTGTAATTGTCTAAGCATTAAGTCTTAGTTAAAAGATTCATAAATAAAATAAGTTTCTTACTAAGGTTTTATTTTTTTAGAAAATGGCGGGCAGTAGGAGGAACCGTGCCGATGGTGACCGCAATGCACCATGTGCTGACGACCCTCCGATGGAAGCCGGAATGGAAACATTCATGCGAATGATGAACCAACTGACTCCAGTTATGAGTAATAACTTGAATCAAGCTGAGAGGCCGACCTCACCACGAAGGGAACAACACTCTGTTGAGTCCTTCATGCGTCAACGACCACCAACATTCAGTGGATCTACTGACCCATTGGTTGCGGAACAATGGATAAGCTCCATTGAAAAGATCTTCTTTGTACTTCATTGTTCGGAACAAGAAAAAGTCACCCTTGCGGTTTACCGCCTAGAGGGAGAAGCTGATCAGTGGTGGTCACTGATCAAAAACACGAAGCCACGAGGAGAGATGGAAGCTATGGAGTGGGAAGAATTTTGGGGGATTTTCTTTAACAAGTATTTCCCTCGTTCCATGAGAACGAAAATGGAGAAAGAGTTTCTCGAGCTGAAGCAGAAGGAGAACGAATCTGTCGGAAGCTACGAGATGAACTTCACAAGGCTTTCCCGTTATACCTCAAGCTTTGTCATGGACCCTAATGGGAAGGTTGATAGATTCTTTGGCGGAATACGACCTCATCTGTGGAAGAATCTATCCAACAGGGACTATGATAGCTATGAAGAAATAGTTCGAAGTGCTATGAAAGTCGAGCTGGAGTTTGGTGAGACACAGTGGTCTCATAAGCCAAATGAAAAGAAGAGATCGTTGGAGCCCAGTTTAGGGAAGTCTTTTGATCAGGGAAGAGGTGGAAAGCAAATGCAACTTACCACATGCAATAAATGTGGGAAGAATCATCTAGGGAACTGCTTGAACGGAAGTGGCAAGTGCTACAAGTGTGGAAGAGGAGGCCATATTGCTCGGAATTGTCATAGTGAGGTGAAGCCTCAGCTTCCCAACACTAACGACAGAGGAAAGATGGTTCTGGCCCTACCCGAAGTCACATGCTTCAAGTGTGGACAGCTTGGGCACTTTGCTAACCAATGTCCCAATCCGAGGGCGGTGGAGGGGAATCACCACCAACCTCAGCAGAGGCCAAGAGAGCAAGGTCGTGCTTTCGCTATCACAACAGCTGAAGTTGAAGTCCCGAACGATGTGGTAGCAGGTACTCTTGTTGTCCTCTCAAAACTAGCAAGTGCTTTATTTGATTCTGGTTCTACGCATTCCTTTATTTCTTCCAAGTTTGCAAAGAATATAGAATCAATCCCTGAATTGCTTGAGGTAGAGTTGTCAGTCAAGACACCAAGTGGGATTATCCATGCATCAACAGTGTTTAGAGACTCTAGTGTTTACTTTGGTGAGCACAATCTTATCGCAAATCTAGTAGTCATTCCCATGATGGAATTTGACGTTATACTAGGGATGGACTGGCTCTCAAAGTATAATGCTAAGATCAAATGCAGAAGTAAGGAAATCTCAGTAGTCTTGAATGAACGACCTACAGTTATCTTCCGTGGAGAGATATCCCGAACTGATCCCTATCTAGAAGCACCTCCTATAGCTTTCTTTATGGAGTTAATCGGTGATAAGGAAGAAGGGAAAGGGAGCATACAAATTGAAGATGTTCCGATTGTTCAGGAATACATGGATGTATTTCCTGAGGAGTTACCTGGACCTCCCCCAGAAAGAGAGGTAGAGTTCTCCATTGAACTCGTACCTGGGTCTCAACTGATATCAAAGACTCCGTATAGAATGGAAAATGTGGAGCTAGAGGAGCTAAGGAAACAACTCCAAGACTTGTTGGAGAAGGGGTTTATCCGACCGAGTGTGTCTCCTTGGGGAGCACCAGTTCTCTTTGTGAAGAAGAAGGATGGATCAATGCGGCTATGCATCGATTATAGAGAACTGAATGGGATCACAGTGAAGAACAGATATCCTCTTCCTAGAATTGATGATTTATTTGACCAACTTCGTGGGGCTCAATTCTTCTCTAAGATTGACCTTTGATCTGGTTATCATCAACTGAGGGTGAAGAAGGAAGATATTCCAAAGACTGCCTTCCGATCAAGATATGGGCATTATGAGTTTACTGTTATGCCCTTCGGCTTGACTAATGCTCCTGCTATTTTCATGGATTTGATGAATAGAGTCTTTAAGGACTACCTTGATAACTTTGTGGTAGTTTTTATTGATGATATTTTGATATATTCAAAAAGTCGTGAGGAGCATGAAGATCATCTGAGGGTTGTTTTGAAAACTCTACGGAAGGAGAGGCTCTTTGGGAAGTTCAGAAAGTGTGAGTTTTGGTTACAACAAGTGGCTTTCTTGGGGCACATCGTAACCAATGAAGGAATCTCGGTTGACCCTACAAAGACAATGGTTGTGTAGGAGTGGCCTCAACCCACAACAGTAACTGAGATTCATAGTTTCCTTGGTTTAGCGGGATATTATAGGAGGTTTGTGAAAAACTTTTCACGGCTTTCTAATCCACTAACCAAGTTGACTCGAAAAGTGGTTAAGTTCATCTGGAAAAAGGAATGCGAGGAAAGTTTCCAAGAGCTGAAGAAGAGATTGGTTACTGCACCGGTGTTAACACTACCCTCTATCGGAGAAGGATTCGTTATTTTTAGCGATGCATCTTTGAAAGGGATTGGGTGCGTCCTCATGCAAAATGACAAAGTAATTGCTTATGCATCTCGATAGTTGAAGATTCATGAGCAGAATTATCCTACGCATGATCTAGAGCTGTCGGCAGTTGTTTTTGCTCTAAAGATATGGAGGCACTATCTTTATGGGGAGAAATGTGATATATACACTGACCACCAAAGTCTAAAGTATATTTTCACTCAGAAAGAATTGAACATGAGACAAAGGAGATGGTTGGAGCTTATTAAAGACTATGATTGTTCAATTCATTATCACCCTGGAAGAGCAAACAAAGTCGCGGATGCGTTAAGCAGGAAAGATCCTGTTGTTCTGGCAACAATGAGGATCCTGGGAGATCCCTTGATTAAAGATCTAGTAAAACTGGACATGGGAATTATAAGGAAAGGGACATCATCAACCCTATCCCAAATGATTTCTCAACCTTCATTACTAGAGAAGATCAAGAAGGCTCAAAAAGAAGATCCTTTGCTGCAGGAGAAGTTCGAGGATGTAAAGGATGGGAAGTTCCCTGATTTCAATATTGATCAAGAAGGTGTATTGAAATTTCGTACAAGACTATGTGTTCCATCTATTCCGGAGATAAAGAAAGAACTAATGGATGAAGCTCATAGCTCTACTTTCTCTATACATCCGGGAAGCACTAAGATGTATAGAGACCTTCGTGATCATTATTGGTGGGATAACATGAAGAGGGAGATTGCTGATTACACTACAAGGTGCCTGGTGTGTCAGCAAGTAAAGGCAGAAAGACAAATTCCTAAGGGGGTATTACAACCGCTACCCATACCAGTATGGAAGTGGGATAATATCACCATGGACTTTGTAACTGGTCTCCCAAAAACATCCAAAGGAAACAATGCGATATGGGTTATTGTGGACCGTCTCACCAAGACAGCCCATTTTATCTCTATTCGGGAAAATTTCTCTCTGGATCAGCTTGCCAAGATATACGTGAAGGAAGTGGTAAGGCTGCATGGGGTACCACTATCCATCGTATCTGATCGTGACCCAAGATTCACATCAAAATTCTGGAGAAGTCTTCAGCATGCTCTGAACACTGAATTGAATTTTAGTACGGCCTATCATCCTCAAACTGATGGCCAATCTGAAAGGACTATTCAGACACTCGAAGACATGTTGATATTATGCTCAATGGAATTTAAAGGTGGATGGGATCAACACCTCCCATTAGTTGAGTTCTCCTATAACAACAACTTCCATGCGAGTATTCAGATGGCACCCTATGAAGCTCTGTATGGAAAGCGGTGTAGAACTCCTACTTGTTGGGATGAAACTGGTGAGAGGAAGCTTCTTGGGCCTGATCTCGTGCAAGAGATGACGGAACAGGTTCATGCCATCCAACAACACATAAGGGCTGCTCAGAGTCGGCAGAAGAGCTATGCTGACAATCGTCGAAGAGACTTGGAGTTTGGGGTGGGTGACAAAGTCTTCCTTCTAATCTCTCCATGGAAGAGAGTCATGCGGTTTGGGAAGAAAGGGAAGCTCAGCCCTAGGTACATTTGCCCCTATGAAATCCTTGATCGCATAGGAGCAGTGGCCTATCGTCTAGCACTTCCACCGAACCTAGCTCAAGTTCATGATGTCTTCCATGTATCTCTCTTGAGGAAGTACATACCCGACCCTTCGCATGTACTGAACCTAGAGGTGGTACAACTTGAACATGACCTCTCTTATGAAGAGCAGCCAGTGGAGATCTTAGACCGTAGAGACAAGGTCCTACGAAACAAGACTACCCACCTTGTGAAAGTGTTGTGGAGGAATCATAAATATGAAGAGGCGACTTGGGAGCTCGAGGAAACAATGAAGCAAAAGTACCCTCACCTTTTCGACTAGGCCTCAAGTATAAATTTCGGGGACGAAATTTCTAAAGGGGGGAAGAATGTAACGACCCAATCTTTTTGAGTAGTATATTAACTTACTCTTATTGATTTAATAAGATGTTAATGGTTAATGCAGAAAGAGGAGTCGATGGCTTCATCCAGTAGACTCAACCCTTACGAAGCCCACTTATTAGAGCTTGGGAAGGAGGTAGAATCTGTGGGCTTCGCTTTGGACCAAGCCCAAGCCGAGCTCCAGCGTGTCAAGCTTGAACGAAAACGCTTGCAGGAGAAGTTCAAGTTAGTGGAGGTTTCTACTAGGGTAATGTTATCTGAGCCTCCCTCAGATTCTCTCACCATAGCACACCTTACACTTAGGTCTTATGCCAGTGTTATAAGGGGCTATGTGATGAGACCCTAGTTTCCTTGTGTAATCCTCTTGGGTGAATAAATTGAGATTTCTTCCTTTAGTGATGTTTGTGAAATTTCAAATGCCTAGATAATTTTAGAATGTATTTTATTGATGAATTTTGAAAAAGGGATATTTTGAAATATTTATGTAAACCTTAAATAACTAATGATGTGTAATGATTTTCGAAAAATGGTCTTCTACAAAAGTGTTCATTAAGGAATTTGGAGTCTAATAAGATCAACTTAATTTTTGATGAATAGTAAATTATGAATAGTGATTTTACGCTTAGGATTAGTAATGTGATCAAATGGATTAGTAATTTTCACTCAAAGAAAGTTTTAATATAATTTAGACACCTTGGTTAAGTAATGTGATTCAATAAAATGGTTAAATAACGGTTTCATAAATTATTATTCAAGTATTAGTTTTTTCGGATGAATAGTGTTTTTTAATTAAAAATTTAATTAAAAATAATTAGAAAATTATTTTTATAAAAAGGACTTTATTTTTGAACTCAGAGCATCGATATTATGTTAAGGTAATTTTTGGGGATTTTTCTGAAAAAAATGAATTTTCGATGAATAGTGTTTTTATTTAAAAATATAATTAAAAATATTTAGAAAATTATTTTTATAAAATGGAGTTCATTTTTGAAATCATAGCATTGATATTTGGTTAATGTGAAATTTTGGGATTATTCTGAGAAAGTTGAATTTTCAGTGAATAGTAAAATTACAGTTTTAGGGTTTCGGTATGTTTAATGACATCATAACGGTGTCATGATGATGTCATGAGATCTTTTGAGGGTTGGCCGGCCAAGGGTGGTGAATTATTGTTTTGGGGGCCCCATTTGGCCTAACTCCATGATAAATTCCAAGGGAGAGCACATGGGTTTGAGAAAAGCACATGTGAGGTGTCCTTTGGCCATTAATGCTTTGTCCCCTCACTTTCCCTATAAATACCCACCCTTTCCTCCCTTGGTTTTCACTCCCAACTCTTCCCCAACGAAGTTATGGTCTTCTTACCTTCCAAAGAGTCCTCCCAAGGTGCCCCCAAGCCCTCAAGGTCCAATCCTTTGAGTTTCAAGAGTCACGTTTTAAGGTAAGGGATCCGACCCCTCTCTTTCTTTTCGTGTAATCTCTTTTATGTCATTCCTTTTATGCTCCATGTGATTATGTGAGAGGATGTTCTTTTATATTCCTCTTACTGCCCTTTGATGTTTATATGATGAGAGATCCCCTCTTACTCTCATCATTTCGTTTTATGAAAGTTTAAGTGACGCCGTTAGGCTGCCGAATGTTTAAGTGATTCTTTCATCCTTCTCATTTTTTTTTCAAGTTCGATTTTCATGTCAAATCTTTCAAGTTCCTTTTTATTATGTTGGGGTATGATCTATATATCTATAATACTGATCTATTATGATCATACGATGAGAGACCCTATTTTATTTGTCCAATTCATTTTTGTTGAAGTTTAAGTGACGCCGTTAGGCTGCCGAATTTTCATAAGAGAAATCAAATTTTTGTCTTCCTTCCATGTTTTTCATTTCAATTGGTATGTCCTTGAAATTGCATCACCATGTACATATATCCTTCTTATTCTGTCCCTTTACCTTTTTATGGGTCATTTATGATTGTTCAACCCATGTTCCCTCTCTTTTCAAAGTTTCTAAAACCTTGTAACATAGCCGTTATGCTGCAGAATTTTCGTCTCAAAATGCCTCTCTTTTCTCAAAATTATTTTATGTTATAAAGTGAATACTCAAAGCTCATATTTCTAAAGGGGTATTCATATATATATAAAAATTATCTATTTTAAATTCTGGGATTTACATACATGATACCCGCTTTCCCTTTCCGTGGGTTTAAAGTAACGTAAAGATCATGTCTTTAAAGCAGTTTTTGAAACGTTATGATTATGAAATGAAACCCATTTGTTTTATGCTATATGGGTTATTTATGAAATGTTTGATGATGATATATGTGGCTCACATGAAAATAAAGACAAATTTAAGGGTGCGCCCTGATAGCGCTCCAATGCATTGGGTAAAGACTTAATCTCTAGAGATGACCATTTTAACGATGCCTTGGTGAATAACCTTGGTAATTTTTAACGACACCTTGGGGATGGACCTTGGTGAAACGAAACGATTGTCAATATTAAATGTTGTAGC
Source organism: Viscum album (assembly GCA_963277665.1). Classification (NCBI taxonomy): domain Eukaryota; kingdom Viridiplantae; phylum Streptophyta; class Magnoliopsida; order Santalales; family Viscaceae; genus Viscum; species Viscum album. Next base: position 2,037,715,221 of record OY728136.1, read on the forward strand.
CACATCTTCCAGTTATGAAAAATGATTATTTTTATTACGATGTATCTCATGATTTCTTTCTCATGCCTTAAAGTTCTTTTCATGTCCTTATTGAAGTATCTCAAGTTCACTTGTAAAATGTTTCTCTTGTTTCCCTTACTGGGCCTTCTGCTCACCCTTTCTTTTGATGTATGTCCCTAGGTTATGAGATGCATAATGAACATAGGATGAACTAAAGGATAAGCCTTTCAAGTGTTTAAGAAGAATGTTTTTATGTTTTTTTTATGTATCATGATCCTTGTTTCCAAGACACTAAACCTTAACGATCCTCAGTTCCATGTAATGAAATGAAAGTTTATGTCATAAAATGGCGGGATGCTATATGGGTAGAGGGAGACCCATTACATATCCCAAAGTCCTAGTGGGCTTATATCCCATTACATAGCCCGTAGGCCCAAATTTTTGGCCTAAGGCCCATTTTTTGAATAGTAACTCGGCTGCTACAGTGCTCGCCTCTGCTACAGTACCCTGCCGCCACTATAGTACCTGCTGATCAATAGTACCACCGCTTCTACAGTACCTCTATAGTACTATTACAGTACCTGTGCCCCTTGGGTTTTGAACCCCCATTTTTCATGTAGGATTACAGGGTGCTTACCACTAAGCCAAACCCTAACTACTTGAAGTGTAACTTCGAAAGCTTGAAGGTCGGGACCTTGGGAGGCTTGAGAGGGCACCTTGAGAGGACTCCTTGGGAGTTAAGGAGACCAGAACTTCGTTGAGGATGATTTTTGGAATGAAATTAATGAGGGAAATGGCTTGTTATTTATAGGAAAAGTGAGTGAATAAATTATTAATATCCAAGGGACACCTCATCGGTGGTATTTGAAAAACCATGGGCATGAACATGGTATTTTCCCATGGTATTGGCCACTTGGGACACCTCATATCATATCTCACAATTAATAAGTTGACCAGAAAGATTACATCATTATTACATCATTAATGATGTCATTAAACACCCGAAACTCAAAACTGCTTTTTTTACTATTCACCGAAAAATCAACTATTTTAGAAAAATACCTAAAATTCAACCTAACCAAATATCAATGCTCTGAATTCAAAAATGAATTCCATTTTATGAAAATAATTTTCTAAATATTTTTAATTTAAATTTTAAATAAAATCATTATTTATCCCAAAAATACAACTTTAAAACTATAACTCATTTTGTAACACCTTAAAAGAGTAATCGAGGTCCCATAAAATTATCAAATAACTATAAGATAATAAAGTAACAAATTATGATTAAATTATATGAAAATACATTTCCATTTTAAATTATTAAATTAATTATAAAATTTCAAATAAAATATTTATGATATACCAAAATACCACAACTTAAACTATGATCATTTTTTCACTTTTAAGATGTCTAAAATGTATTTATACATTCATGGGTAAAGTTTCTATTTTTTTTGTCAAATTACTATTCATTACTATTCATATGGATATGTTACTATTCCTACTTTACTATTCACTAAAAACCTAGTTGATCTTCTTAGACTCTAAATTTATTACTAAAAACTACTGTAGAAGACCATTTCTTGAAAATAATTTCACATTATTAATTATTTAATGAAAAAATAAATTTAAAAATACCCCGTTTTCCTAAATTCATCACTAATACACTTCCTATATTTATCCAGATCTTTAAAATTCACAACTTTTCTATAAGAATAAATAAAAATTTTATTTATATAAAAAAAATTACACAAAGCAGCTAAGGTCTCGTTACATATCCCCTTATAACACCATCATAGGACCGAAGTGTAAGGTGTGCTATGGTGATAGAATCTTGGGGTGGCTTGGACAACATTGCCTGAGTGGTGATTTCTATCATCTTGAACTTCTCCCTTAGGCTATTCCGTTCAAGCTTCATACGTTGAAGTTCGGCTTGGGCTTGGTCCATTGTAAAACCCAGTGGTGCTACCTCCTTCACAAGCTCTGACCGATGGACTTCATAAGGCTCGAGTCTACTAGATGAGGCCATTCAATCATCTTTATATATTAATTAACCAAGATAACAATATTTATAAAAACACAACATTAAGATTATAGTTTCCAATGGTTATATTGACCAACGTTCATATAACATTCGAAACCCAACAGTCTCATTTTAATTATACCGACTTTATTAATTAAAGGATATAGTTTTGTTGAATATACAATAAAATAACACACAAAATTAGAAACAAAAATAATTAAAAAGTTCGGGTCGTTACATTCTTTCCCCCTTAAGAAATTTCATCCCCAAAATTTTTAACTTGTACCCTCGGAAGAGAAAAGGTGTGGGTACTTCTACCTCATAGACTCCTCTGGTTCCCACATGGCTTCTTCATATCTGTGGTTCCTCCACAACCCCTTAATAAGGTAGGTAGTCTTATTGCGTAGAACCTTGTCTCTAGGATCCAAGATCTCCACTGGCTGTTCCTCATAAGAGAGGTCATGTTCTAGTTGTACCACCTCTGGATTTATTACATGTGAAGGGTTAGGTATTTACTTCTTCAAGAGGGATATGTGGAAGACATCCTGAACTTGTGTTAGATTTGGAGGAAGTGCAAGCCTATAGGCCACTGCTCCCGCACGATCAAGGATTTCATATGGGCCAATGTACCTATGGATGATCATCCCTTTCTTCCAAAACCTCATGACTCTCTTCCAAGGTGAAATCCGAAGAAAGACTTTGTCACCAACATCAAACTACATGTCCCTTCGAAGGTTGTCAGAATAGATCTTTTTCCGACTCTGAGCAGCCTTAATGTGTTGCTGGATGACATGGACCTTTTCTATCATCTATTTCACTAGATTAGGCCCAAGAAGCTTTCTCTCACTAGCTTCATCCCAACAAGTAGGAGTTCTACATCGCTTCCCATAACGAGATTCATAGGGTTCCATTTGAATACTTAAGTAGAATCTTTTGTTGTAATAGAAGTCAACTAAAGAGATATGTTGATCCCATCCACCCTTAAATTCCATTGAGCAAGTTCTCAGTATGTCCTCGAGTGTTTTAATAGTCCTTTTAGATTGGCCATCAGTTTGGGGGTGATAGGCCATACTGATATTCAATTCGGTACTTAGAGCTTGTTGAAGACTTATCTAGAATTTTGATGTGAACCTTGGATCACGATCAGATACGATAGAAAGTGAAACTCCATGAAGCCTTAACACTTCCTTCACATAAATCCTGGCACATTGATCAAGAGATAAATCTTCCTGAATAGAGATAAAATGGGAATCCTTTATGAGATATTCCACAATAACCCATATCGCATTATTTCCTTTGGAAGTTTTTGGGAGACCAGTGACGAAGTCCATATTGATATTGTCCCACTTCCATGCTGGTATGGGTAGTGGTTGCAATACCCCTTTAGGAAGTTGTCACTCTGCCTTCACTTGCTGACATACCAGGCACCTTGAAGTGTAGTCATCAATCTACCTTTTCATATTATCCCACCAATAATAATCACGACGGTCCCTATACATTTTCGTGCTACCAGGATGTATAGAGAAAGTAGATCTATGAGCTTCATCCATCAACTCCTTCTTTATTTTTGAAATAGATGGAACACATAGTCTTGTACAAAATTTCAGTATGCCTTCTTGATCAACATTGAACTCTGGAAACTTCACATCCTTCATAGCCTCAAACTTATTTTTGTAACAAAGGATCCTCTTTCTGAGATTTTTTGATCTTCTCTAGTAGTGACGGTTGATAAATAATTTGGGTTATGGTTGATGATGTACCTTCCCTTATAATTCCCATGTCCAAATTTACTAGGTCATTGATCAAAGGATCTCTTTGAATCCTCATCATGGACAGAACAACTAGGTCTTTCCTACTTAATGCATCAACGACTTTGTTTACTCTTCCAGGATGATAATGAATTGAACAATCATAGTCTTTAAGAAGTTTCAACCATCTCCTTTGTCTCATGTTCAATTCCTTTTTTTTGAAAATATACTTCAAACTTTTATAGTCTATGTATATATCACATTTCTCCCCATAAAGATAGTGCCTCCAAATCTTCAGAGAAAAAACAACCGCAGCCAGCTCCAGATCATGCGTAGGATAGTTCTTCTCATGAGTATTCAACTGTAGAGATTCATAAGCAATGACCCTGTCATTTTTCATGAGGACCCACCCAAGAACTTTTAGAGATGCATCGCTAAAAATAATGAATCCTTCTCCACTTGAGGGAAGAGTTAACACAGGTACAGTAACCAATCTCTTCTTCAGCTCTTGAAAACTTTCGTCACACTCCTTTGTCCAGATGAACTTGACCCCTTTTCGAGTCAAATTGGTTAATGGATTATAAATTCATGAAAAGTTTCTCACAAATCTCCTATAATATCCCGCTAATCCTAGGAAACTATAAATCTTAGTTATTATTGTAGGATGAGGCCACTCCTCTATAACTTTTGTCTTTTTAGGGTCAACTGTGATTCTTTCATTGGTAATAATGTGCCCCAAGAAAGAAACTCTTTGTAACTAGAATTCACATTTACTAAACTTTCCAAAAATCCTATCCTTCGTAGATTTTGAAAAATAACCCTTAGATGATCATCATGCTCCTCAAGACTTTTGGAATATATCAGAATATCATCAATAGAAACTACCACAAAGTTATCAAGGTTGTCCTTAAAGTATCTATTCATCAAATCCATAAAAATTGCAGGTGCATTAGTTAGTCTGAAGGGAATAAAAACAAACTCATAATGCCCATATCTTGATCGGAAGGCAGTTTTTGGAATATCTTCTTTCTTCACCCTCAATTGATGATAACCAAATCGAAGATCAATCTTAGAGAAAAATTGAGACCCATGAAGTTGGTCAAATAAGTCATCAATTCTTGGAAGAGGGTATTTTTTATTTACTGTGATCCCATTCAGTTCTCTATAATCAATGCATAGTCGCATCGATCCATACTTCTTCTTCACAAAGAGAACATGTGGACCCCAAGGAGACACACTTGGGCGGATAAACCCCTTTTACAAAAGATCTTAGAGTTGTTTCTTTAATTCCACCATCTCCACATTTTCCATCCTATACAGGGTATTTGATATCGGGTGAGATCCAGGTACAAGTTCAATGGATAACTATACCTCTCTTTTTGGGGGAGGTCCAGGAAACTCCTCAGGAAATACATCAATTTATTCTTGGATGATGGGTACATTTTTATCCTCAAACTCTCATTTACTTCTTCTTCTTCAACGATCAATTCCATAAAGAAGGATATAGGAGGTTCTTCTAGACAAATATCCGGTTGAGATATCTCTCCTTGGAAGATAATTGTAGGTTTTCCATTCAAGACTATTAAGATTTCCTTACTTCCTCATTTGAACTTAGCATTATACTTTGAGAGCCAGTCCATCCCTAGTATAATGTCGAATTACAGCAATGGAATGACAACTAGATTTGAGATAATATAGTGCTCACCAAAGTAGATACTAGAGTTTCTAAACACTGATGATGCTTGGATAATCCCACCAGGAGTCTTGAATGATAACTCTACTTTTGTCAAGTTGGGGGTTGATTCTACATTCTTTGTAAACTTGGAGGAAATAAATGAATGCGTAGAATCAGAATCAAACAAAGTACTTGCTAGATTTTAGAGAAAAAAAAGATTACCTGCTACCACATCATTTGGAGCTTCAACTTCAGCTGTCGTGATAAAAAAAGCACGACCTTTCTCCCTTGGCCTTTGCTGAGGCTAATGGTGGTTCCCCTCCATTGCCCTTAGATTTGGGCAGTGATTGGAAAAGTTCCCAAGTTGTACACACTTAAAGAACTGGATATCAGGTAGGGCCTGTACCATCTTCCCCTTGTCGTTAGTGTTTGGAAGTTGAGGTTTTACCTCACTACGACAATTCCTCGCAATATGGCCATATCTTCTACACCTGTATCATTCCCTGCTCCTGAGCAGGCAGTTCCCCGAATGCTTCTTCCCACATTTATTACACATGGGACGTTGCTCTTTATTTCATCCTCTTACTTGACCAAAGATCCTTACTAATCTTGGCTCCATTGATATCTTTTTGTTGTTGGATTTATGAGACCACTGCATCTCACCAAACTCCAGTTCGACTTTCATTGCACTTCGCACAATCTCCTCATAGCTGTCATAATCACGGTTGGCTAGATTCTTCCGTAGATGAGGTCTTAGTCTACCATAGAATCTATCAACCATACCATTTTGATCCATGAAAAATCTATAGGTGTATCGTGAAATCCTTGTGAAGTTCATCTCATAGCTTTCGACAGATTTGTTCTCCTTCCGCTTCATCTCGAGAAACTCCTTCTCCATTCGTGTTCTCATGGATCGAGGGAAATACTTACTGAAGAAAATCCCACTGAACTCTTCCCACTCATTAGCTTCAAATTAAACTCTTTGCCTTGTGTTTTTAATCAGCTCCCACCACTGATAAAATTCTCCTTCTAAGTGATAGATAGCCAGAGTGACCTTCTCTTTCTCTGAATAGTGGAGCACAAAAAAGAGATTCTCGATAGAGTTGATCCACTGCTCAGCAATCAATGGATCAGTCGATCCACTGAAGGTTGGTGGTCGTTGATGCATAAAGGACTCAAAATAATGTTGTTCACTTCACGGTGGGATCGGTATCTCAGCTTGATTCAAGTTATTTCCCATAACTTGAGTCAGTTTGTTCATCATTCGCATGAATGTTTCATTCAGGCATCCATCGGAGGGCTGTCAGTGCATGGTCCATTTCGATCACCATTTTCACAGTTCCTCCTATTTACCACCATTTATAAAAGAATAAAACCTTAATGAGAAACTTATTTCAATTAAAAATCTTTTAACTATAAAGTATTTATGTCTTAAAACTTTTTTAAACAATTATATTTCTCTATAAATCCATTATAATGATTCATAAAAAGCTAATGATTAACCAAACATATCCATCGGGAGTGTCGTAACCAAGATCACAGCAAGGCCCGTTGTCGTGCACCAGTTCCTGTTCGATTCTAGATCAAAGTGGTTTTTTCGGTTTTTACCCCTAGGTACATTTGTGCCAGATCTGCCTCTACCTGCTCGTATACAGATAGGGATGTATTTGTTCGATAAACCACTTACTCAATATTCACCAAAATACCCAGAAGTTTTCATATATTTAAACTTTTCTCTAGGGTTATTCTTAAATATTTCACATCCTAATTTCCATAAAGAACTAAACCATCCTTTGATACCAACTATGGAATCCCACCTTTTTATTTCATAACTTTACATTACATTTTACATACAGAGGATCTTTAAAGTCTAGTGTCTTGGAAATCAAGAACAAAAAACATGAATACAACATAAAACTTTTTTATAATTCACTTGTAAGGATTCATCATAAGTTATTCCTAATTAAAATTAATTCATATCATATCATGGAGACATACATCAAAGGAAAGGGTGAGCAAAAGGCTCAGTAAGGAAAACAAGTGAAACAATTGACATGTGATCTTGAGAAATATTAATAAGAACATGATAAAATTCATAAAAGAATGAGCAATGGAAGAATAAGAATATCATAAAAAAATAACCTGAATAATAACTTGAGTATGTGGCTACAACATTTCATTTATACATTCATGAACATATCACCAAGGTTTAACCCCGAGGTTTCATAAAAATTACCAAGGTTATTCACCAAGGTATCGTGAAACTTGTCATCTTTAGAGATTAATTCTTTACCCAATGCATTGGAGCGCTATCAGGGAGCACGCTTAATATGTATTTAATTTCATGTGATCCACATATATCATAATCAAATATTTCATAAATAACCCATGGAGAATAAAAGAAATGGGCTTCATTATAGGATCACGACGTTTTAAAAGTTCTTAAAAAAATAAGATCATTATGTCATTTATAACCCATGGAAAGGGAGTGAGGGTTATATGTATGTAAATTAAAAAAAATACATCATATTTATATATTTATGAATAACCAAAGAAACTAAATAGTTTTGGGTATTTACATAAATAAAAAAAGAGAATTTCTGGAGAGAAAAAAATAGAAATTTTGAGGTGAAATTTCTGCAGCATAACGCCTATATAATACGGTTTTAGAAAACATTGAAAATAGAGGGCAAAAGAGTAACCCACTCATAAATAACATATAATACAGTATAAATACATAATAACATGGAGATAAGAACATGGTTTGGAAATTTTAATGACATACCACATGAAAAGGAACCATGAAAGAAAATAGGGGACATGATTCCTTTTATGAAAAATTCAGCAGCCTAACGGCGTCCCTTACAACTTCAGAAAAAAAATTGATTAGAGAATAAAGGGTCTCTAATAATTTTTTCATGAAATGGAAAGTAATAAGAACATATAAGAACATGCCCTCAACAAAAATTGATGGAAAATATAAGACACAACATAAAGGAAGTCATGATTTAAAAGAGGAGGGTGAAAGGATCCCTTACCTTGAAGTGTAACTTCGAAATATTGAAGGTCGGGACCTTGGGAGGCTTGAGTGAAACTTGGGAGGACTAATTGGGAGGTAAGGATACCATTAAAACATTGAGGATGATTTTTGGAATGAAATGAATGAGGGAAATGTCTTGGTATTTATAGGAAAAGTGAGTGAATAAATTATTAATTTCCAAGGGACACCTCATCGGTGGAATTTGAAAAAACATGGGCTTTCCCAAGGTATTTTCCCATGGTATTCAACACTTGCGACACCTCATAGTATATATCACTATTCATACATCTACCATAAATCTTACATCATTATTACATCATTAATTATGTCATTAAACACCCGAAACTCAAAACAACATTTTTACTATTCACCGGAAAATCAACTGTTTCAGAAAAATCCCTAAAATTAACCCTAACCAAATATAGATGCTCTGAATTAAAAAATGAAGTCCATTTTATAAAAATAATTTTCTAAATAATTTTAATTTAATTTTTAAATAAAATTATTATTTATCCCAAAAATACAACATAAAAACTATAACTCATTTTGTAACACCTTGAAAGAGTAATCAAGGTCCCATAAAATTATCGAATAACTATAAGATTATAAATTAACAAATTATGATTAAATTCTATGAAAATAAATTTCCATTTTAAATTATTAAATTAATTATAAAATTCCAAATAAAATATTTATGACATAGAAAAATACCATAACTTAAACTATGATCATTTTTTCACTTTTTAGATGTCTAAAATGTATTTATACATTCATGGGTGAAGTTTCTTTTTTTTGTCAAATTACTATTCATTACTATTCATATGAGTATGTTACTATTACAACTTTACTATTCACTAAAAACCAAGTTGATCTTATTAGACTCTAAATTTCTTACTGAACACAACTGTAGAAGACCATTTCTTGAAAATCATTTCACATTATTAATTATTTAATGTACAAAAACATTTTAAAAATACCCATTTTTTCATAAATTCATCAATAATACACATCCTATATTTATCCGGATATTTTAAATTTACAACTTTTCCATAAGAAGAAATAAAAATTTTATTTATTTAAAAAAAATTACACAAAGCAGCTAAGGTCTCGTTACATAGCCCCTTATAACACCAGCATAGGACCTAATTATAAGGTGTGATATGGTGATAGAATCTTGGGGTGGCTCAGAAAACATTACCTAAGTGGTGATTTCTATCAGCTTGAACTTCTCTCTTAGGCGATTCTGTTCGAGCTTCATATGTTGAAGTTCAGCAAGGGCTTGATCCAGAGTAAAGTCCAGTGATGATACCTCCTTCCCAAGCTCCGACAGATGGGCTTCATAAGGCTCAAGTCTACTAGATAAGGCCATTTAATCTTCTTTTTGTATTAATTAACCAAGGTAACCGTATTTATAAAAACATAACATTAAGATTATAGTTTCCAATGGTCATATTGAACACCGATCATATTGACCAACGATCATTTAACAGTCGAAACCCAATGGTATCATTTTAATTATACCGACTTTATTAATTAAAGGATATAGTTTTGTTGACTATATATTAAATTAACACACAAAATTAGAAACAAAAAAAATTAAAAAGTTTGGGTCGTTACAATTGGGACCTGAGATAGATGAAAAAATGGATGATAGGGTTAAAACCACTAACCGGTATATCAAGGCATAAAAAAGTTGATAGAAAAGTTATACTGATAACCATTAACGTGACCTAGAATTTTATATTGTTGAGAAATGTGTTTCTACAAATCTCTCTCTGGAAGAAGGATATGAGGTTTGAGAAGAAAGGGAAACTAAGCCATAGGTATATAACTCCCTTTGAGATTCTTGATTGTATTAGAATAGTATCCTATCACTTTTCACTTCCTCCAAATCTCTCCCAAGTCCATGATGTGTTCCATGTATCTCTCACATGGAAGTACATATCTATCCCATCACATATACTGAACTCAAAGGCCGTACTATTGGAGCATGACTTTTCTTATGAGGAATATCTAGTTAAAATAATGGATCCTATATAGAAAGTTATATGAAATAGGACCACCCACCTAGTCAATGTTTTTTGGAGAAACCACAATTTAGAGGATGGTATGTGGGATCTTGAGGATATTATGAGGTCGAAGTGTCCTCATTTTTTTGTCTTAGAATAATGACTTTATAGGGTGAAATTCATTTTAAGGGGGGTAGAATGTAACACCCCTAGTTTTTGGGAACCTTTTTTTGAATAAATTAATTTTATTTTATGTCATGTGTTATATTCTACACTAAGTCAAACTCCCCTTATGTGAAACATCAACTTTTCTTTCATTACACGTAACACCGAGTTACTACGAAACATAATTTTATTGTTATAATTATTTAAATGAGACAGTTATAACCTTTAAATTAATTATAGTAATATAAATAGAAATAAATAACTTTTTAATATTATTTATGATGGTTTTATCAAAATAAAACAAATTTATAATAACACATATAATTTTTAATAAATTCTATTTGTTTGAAAATACTATTTTCTTAAAAGAACTTTTTTTTTGTCCTTATATGAAAAATAATAAAATTAATCTTAGACAATTTTATAAATTGAATTTTATAAAATAAACTTCATTTGTGAAATCATAATTTCAAAATTATATTAGGGTGAATTTTTGGGATTTTTTTAGAAATATTGTTTTTGGATAAATAGTGAAAAATAATGAATTTTAATTAAAATTTCTTTTTCTTATAATTTATTTTTATGGTTATATTATAGTTATGTTTGTTATAATGTTACAATATATCAATTTTACATCTATTAATATAATTTATGTCATCGAAACCATTTTTATATTGAATTTATATATAAAATATTAATGAACATTTGAACATTCTCACTTTAAAAGCCTACTTTCTCGCCACGTCTGTGGGATTAACATCAAACTTAATTTTTCCTCTTATCTGAACTAAATATTTAAAAATATAAATACATGGGTGTAATTTGTATAATATTTATATTCTAATAATATCAGATTATTTTTTATTACCAAAAATATTAGTGAAAGTGATTAAAATTAATTATAGTGATTAAGGTAAAATTAAGCTTAATAAGGCACTAAACCTTAATCTTAAAGGCCAAAATGACATAGAAAGTTGTAAAAAACCCATTGGATGGAAATATTTCGGCAATAAACCTTAAATTATAGTTTATTTGGTTTTTATTAATTTTTTAGGTAAATGAATAGGTACACATAACTTGTTTTCAAATTTCCAAGTGTGTCCCCTCCCTCCCTAATAAAGGCCACCCCCTTATTCACACCTCTCAAGCCACTTAAGTTCAGAAAATATTTACCCAATACATTTTTAAACATCCCTCCCTTCCTCTTTGAATAATCCCTTTGGGTATAAATCTGACCAAGGAAGCTCTTTGGTGCAAACCAAAAGGAGTTACCCAAAGAAGGGGTAACATCCTTCCTCAAGATCCTTTCCTTTAATATCTTTCTAAACTAACTCAATTATCATTATTACATGAATAAATAATATCATATATATCCTAAATATACTAATATGTTTTTATGATAAGGGTTCAACCTACATTTACACACACTTCCATCTAATGGGTAACAAACTTACCGTTCTTGTGTATGATGAACTACCGTATCACAAAATGAAATTGTTAATTTTTTACTTTACCACCTATCTTTATTGAGAATTATGATGGAAAATTTATTATTATATAATATATATGATATATATGATGTATTTATACTTTTTTAATTATTAAATAACACATACCTTTATGCTTTCCATTTTGTGTAAGTACCATAATTTCGTTTGGGGAAGTGTGGACTACCTTCTCCTCAAAGTGATGTGATTAATTCACACAGTATATGGAATGTATTAATGATGGGTTTAGTGAAATTATATGATATATATTACATAATAATTATACTATAAGAATAATATATATATAAATACATGTCATTTTCCTTCTTTCTTTCAATATGAAAAAAATAGAAACAATATTCATGCATACATACGACCTACTATCTCCATGAATAGTGTATTCCATTTAATATTTCTATATTCAAATGATTATTATAAATAAATATAAAATTAATATAAATTATATTTATATCATGGTTAATTTTTTTAATCATTATATAAGTATAAGAATAAAAAATATAACAAATTAAGAAACATGTGAAAAACAATGTGGATATTTCCCAAAGCAAAACCTTAACTTCGAATTATTAATAAGAAGGTAATATAAATTCATAATAAAACCATATATTTTATTATATATAATAATATTATTCTTTAAAATATTCATAATAAACTTATATTTATTATACAGGATGTTTGTATAAGTACGAAGAGATTCAATACATAAGGTAAGGGGATTTCTAGTCTCATTTTTGTTTCTTTGAGATTTATGCGTTATTCACCACTTGTTTGTTTTTTGATGTGTATATATTGGACATGAATATAATCTATTATTTTTATACTAAAATTTATGGGTATTTACATATCTATTTTATGATTTCTATTTCATGGGGGTTATGTTTCAAAAGTTACCAAATCGATAATGTAGTTTTATCTTAATTTGACTTCTTTGAGACTCATGCCATGAAATTCAGAAACCATATTTCCAAAAAAGTTTTAAAAAATTATATTTTAAGATCATTTTCATGGAAAAACGATTTTAAAAATGTTTTATGGTTTTTAGAATTCATTTATAATTTTTCAAATTATTTTCAAAGAAAAAGTTTTTCAATTTTTTTTCAAGATTCTTCTATAAGTTTTCAATTGAAAGGATTTTCAAAATGATTTCTAGACTTATTTATAAATTTTCAAAGAATTTAAAAAATGGTTTTTAGAAGGTTTTATGTTTTAAAAATTCTTTTTCAAATAATATTGGATATTTACCTCAATAGTGTTTTTAAATGATATTTCAATATTATTTTCCATCTAAGATGACATCTGTTGATGTTACTCATGCATTTTTGGGAAACAGTCTAATGGTTCCATTCATATTTTTTCTCTAAATGGATTATGTTTTTATGAAATGAGGCTTATGACACCTATTTATCTTCCACGGGTTATATTTTTTTGAAGCCTGCTTCTTTTAGTGGGTTATGATTTTATGAAATGATTTCTAAACCTATATCATTTCAATAGGTTATAATGTGATGGAATGTGTAATTTCATGAGGTTTGATACAATTTTCATGAAATATATCTATTTTTATGGGTCATGATATGATGAAAGTTTTATTATATTATGTCAGATGTATGAATGATTTTATTATGTGATGGATGAGACCTATATCTCCCTCCAACACATTAGGTAAAAATTTATATCTCATGAGATAATGATGGTAATCAACTCGATGGGATTGATCCACTTTGGGAAGATGGGGAATCCTGATATCTTATAAGTAAAGGAATGTGATTGGGGATGATTGCATGTCATTCCTAGTAGGTGTAGTTACCATGAAGATGGAATATGGGGAAATCCGATCCAATATGGGAAGATGGGGAAAATTGATCCACTATAAGAATATGGGGAAACCTGATCCACTATGGGAAGATGGGGAAACCCGGTCCATTATAAGAAAAGGACTATAATTGGGGCTGGTGGTGTGTCCCACCCAGTAGGTGTAGTCCCTATAAAGTACCTTGATAAGTTCTAACAACGAATCTTGTTTTATAGGGAATAATATTACATGCTTATGTGTATTCAAAAATTCCATGTATTATTCCTATGTTATGATTTCATAGATCATGTTCTATATTCCCTTATGATTCATCTCTTATGAACTACTAATATTTATTCCATGATTGATGTTACGATATTTGATATGTAGGGTGTGATCTTATAAATTTATGATCATGTTATCATAACCTTATGCTAATGATATGATCATGTTATCATAACCTTATGAAAATTTTTATTCTTACTTATCTCCCTTGTTTACCCTTACTAGGTATCTGATCTCACCTATTTTTATGATTCCTTCCCCATAAAATTAAGATATGTATTAAGTATGAAATGTCTTATAAATTTTCTAGTCATTAAGTACCTTGTGAGAGATAATGTAGATAAATTATGTACCAATGTTTATGTTTCCATATTTCCAAAGGCATTGGACTAATACGGTCTTTTGGAATCTATTTGTACAATGTATTAAGTTTTCTGTAAAAGTTTTGTAATTTTAATCTATGAAAAGTAATATTCACTGTAGAATATGGTTAGGCTTTTACATGAATGGTTACCCCATTATATCAATGATATTATGATCTATAGGGGGATTAATTCATAGAAAATTATCCATAGATCCCTATGGAGGTTTCATAGGGTGTCTTTGAGGGTGTATACTACTGCATGAAATCAAATAAAGAGAAATAAACCCACTAAAAAAATTCAATAACATAAATCTAAACCATAATAATTAATTTAAAAACCATAATAATCAAGAGATAACATTTTAAAGAGGGGAAAACAAAACTATAAAATTCCCCACTACGAATGGTTAGGCTGCTCAATTTACCAAACCATGATCCAACTTTGCTGGTCTCATGAAATGGTGGGATTAACTACATGATTAAACACATTTTTTTAAATCCATGTTATAAGTTTCTTATCCACATTATAACTCTCCTCCAGTACAAGTTTACAGATTAACATAGTTCTATAGACTATACACCTTAACCATATACCCTATAAATTCTATCCAACTCTCCATTAATTGTCCCCAAATTCATTAAAATTCAAAATAAAATTATAATAAAATTTAAAATACTCATTTATTAATATCTAGAGGTTAATTAAGGGTTTTTATAACTAGATTTTTCCATACACACACTTGAAACTGACCCTTCAATCCTTGAGAATATGTCCTTTTATCTACCTTATTTTTCCTAAATATCATAAATAAAAACTAAAATCTAATATAATTTTTGTGATGAGCCAACCCAGGTTATACTAGACCTAATAACCAATATGGTAAATTGAAAGGCCTAAAGTGTGAGGTTCTGGGGCCCGCAGAGGAAGCCGGTGGGCTAAGGATTTTAAATTTTTCATCAGCAGGATGACAAAACTTGTTGTCGCCAATGATCTGAGCCCCAGAAAGGTATGAGGATCCCACATAAATTATAAGGAGCACAAAACTAAATTGAAAATGTACCCATTTTAAATCCGAAGTAGCGGTCGACTGAAACTAGTCGATGATGATCGTCGCTTGAAGGATCCAAAGTAGGATCCCTCTAGATTGTCCACACACACTCCAAAAATCCGCTGGAACATCGATCGTCAAACTCCGGGTGCTAGCGTGGCAATCCAACAATGCTTTCTATGTTTCAATGATCACCACATCGATATGAATTTGATGATTGAGTAAGATCTTGATCCAAGCTCCATGGATCGAGAAATTCTCTCTCTAGAGAGTGGGAGGAGAGAGAGGCTCTAGAATTTCACTCCATGAAATGAGTGAATAGTAAATTTCACACCAAGGGAGAGAGCCTCCTCTCTTATTTATAGTGGAATTCCAAAATACCCATTTGGGTTCCCGACCCACACTTATTTTAATGTCCACTAAATAAATAATTTTTACGAAATAAATTACACCAATATTATATATTATTTTATCACACACTTGTAATATATATAAAATATATTACGTGATAAAACCCAAGGCATTTAACTCGACTCGTTGTCCCGCATAATATTAAATGAACCTTGAATATTTAAATAATATTCATTGGATTAATATTTTATTGTATTTACTATGCTTTTAAATACATTGAATAAATTCAATCACAAATATTCATAACTTAAATATTAACAAATTCATTTAATTCATTTGGTGATTGATAACTTGGACAATACTCTAACCCCGTGGCGTGGCCCACTATGTCCATATACCTATTTATCTGAATAAGAAGGATTCTTGAATATGCTATTGTGTGTGACCCTCTTGGCCCTTATCTCGATAGCAGTGAATAAAATCCACATACCAAGAGTAGAGTCTAGCAACCCATCATGAACCCTAAAGAGATAAGGATAGTCATAGAAACAACTGCCATCTTATGAACACTGAATGTGTATTATAATATCTTTTTTATTAAATATCTCAAAAAGCAGGACACACTCTTGTGCCATCATCCTTTTCTTGCTTTATTATTTTTTGATCTATCTGGACGGATTCTCCTTTGTACTACTTTGGCCAAAGATTTATGAAGGCAGCACCATCCTGATCAACCAGTCTCGAGATATACAACTTCCTGAACTTGGATGTGAAAAATACTTTCCTGACTATTCAACCAATGTCACACCACCAACAATTCACCCAACACAAACTACATTGCCATGACTTCATTTCCATGGTTTTCGTCTTGTATTAAAGTACGTAATCAAATGATACACATTGTTAATGGTCTCAAGTCAAGAGACCAATACACATGTCCACAGATAAGAATGACCAATGACACCCAAAACATGTGGTGTTACTACTGGCAGGTCTGTCCTCATGATCTCACTACTATAGATCACCAAGTGCGAACTTAATGAGAATAAGTCTCAATGCTTATGATCCCCTAACACCTGATAGTCAGACATATACTGTGTCTAGTCAATAAGATGTATCTAGACTATAAAACATTTATTTAAGATTAATGACATAGTATCTTGAGGTTCCCATTATAGCTTGGAATATACTATAACCTCTCGACACGAAAATTAATATTTGGACATTACCATCATAATAGTGGGCGCAGAAAAGTCTACACTATAATGGTAAGATGACATCATGTATAACTAACTGTACACATGATATAGTAATCAAAAGTACTACATAGTTGGGTCCAGGGCACCCACAATTTCAACACTCCCACTTCCACTAGAGCCAACTTGCTAACTAAACTTGTTAGCTACTCACCTGATAAATTTCATGCTTCTGCTGAGTAGTGGATTTAACTGCTGGGCCTTCCATGTTTTTTCCACATGGCAAATCTGCTACATGCGACCTCATCATCTTGAGTAAAACTTCTCAAGATAATGTATCCCCAAGTATATCACTTTTTTCCATTGTCATAACTTGAAAACTTGTCTAGTAAGAATATCATAATTTACATTATGATAATAATTTTATCACTAGGTGAGAATCCAAGAACTGGAACAAATCGATGTGATTGATAACTACTTCTTATCTACCTTAGAAGCTGCAACGTACTTGGTATTTGTAGGTATGGCTACCACTAGCTTTTATGAGCTTGACTCACTCATCACCTTTGCCTAACTACGATACTAGATCAACTTGATCTAATGATTACTAGTTTTTTCCCCAAAAAAACTAGTACACCTTCTTCTCCATATACCTGGTATATATCATTTTTACTTTCTGAAGTACAATATGATAGTTCTGACTACATCACTTGCAGTGCTCCTGAAAATAATTGATAACTGCCTACAATAAAGTATGTCCTGGAAATATCAATTATTGTAAATAATATGGCCGATGTGATTGATCCATTGCTGAAGCATATGGTTCTCAACTCACATCTTTAATCTCTTCCCATGTTCCGAACATGTTAACTTGAAGAGATTAATCCATGTTACATAGGAAACAATTCATCTCTTGCATTGTTCCAACTTATATTTTTCAATACAATGTCACTATATGTATGAGATTGACTAGGACCAAGCAACCTATGGATCTAACTTAGTAGATACTGTTCCCTAAAACTTAGGTTTATACTTTAAGTCAATCATTGGAGATTTTTTTTATTCTAATCTTATCTAACTGTAAGATCAAGATCTGTTTTCCATATGTTTCCAAACATATTTCACGTGGAAAACATTGGTGCTCCCACTAACCTTTGGTAGACACAAGGAAAAGATTGATTTATAATGAATTCTCTAAGATCTTGTTGCTTACTTTAATCCAAAATTGGATTTTATCAACTTGCAACCCTTATTGGAATCATATGATGTCATCATCTCTTTCTGGTTGCGTCGTATAAACACCTTCCACGTAAGATGATCTTGACATCCAATGACCAATAGAATGATCTTAGAAGTTAGCTATTACAAGTAAAATTCTAATAGATTTAGGCGTACCGACTTGGTATAACCAATTGAGAATTATTTCTACTAGGCTTGTACCATTTATGTATCTTCTCATTTGAATACCCAACGTAGTATTCAATTTATCAGCCCCTTTTCAATTTGATACATGGAATCCATTATTAAATTATCTTTTCAATCTTATATTATTACCATATACTGGTTACTTATAGTATTTATTATTCTTAATGAATAATTTATCACTGGACATGGTGAATATAAAACCATCACCATGGTTTCATCCTTCCTACACAATATGTGTCTCTGGAACATGCCTATTCCACATGTACTTTTGGAACTTGTTCCTATGAAAAACATTTGTGCATCTTGAGCATTGAATAATTCCAAGTAAATTCATCTCCCACTATCTCTAATAGAGATGTGCACCCTTGTATATAAATTAAGTCTAATAATTGACTACATCTTTTCTATCTTAGGGATTTAGGTAATATCCTAAGAAACTATTAGGATAATTACCTAAGATGCACAATGTGTTTAACTTGATGTATGTTTGTGTGTTTTTTCCTTAACAAACACATTGCATCCTAAACACATATCCTATAACATAATGTATTTTCATCATGCTATGACATGTATGATATCCATTTGTCATTTTAGTTGGAATATTGGTTATGGTTTTACACTGTTATTTTCAAAAACACATCTTGAAATATAATGATAGTTATTGCAGGTTGTAACATTGCTACTCCATACATCATAACTTTGATGTATAAAATGCTTGTTTAGGAATTTATCCATGCTAAATCTTGTTGATCAATGTTAACATGTAAGGCTTCATCATTGATCCTCCTTATGAACATCAATACGGTGATACAGATAAGGTAACATGCATTTAGGAATTACTCCATTCTACATTGTCATGATTGATGAATATTTGGTCAAGATATTCTTCGGTATGCCAATCCAAAGAAACTCATATCTGCTGACCATACATATACATTACTATTACATTCCTCAATAACTTAAAATAATCTTATTAAGTATCTTTACCTCTTTCTTTCTTTGGAATAGTTCATACCCCCTTGTTGATCTAACCTCGGAAGCTTTGTGGCATAACTTTATTTATAAAGGTTTCTTTATCTAAACTAAAGACATCAGTAATACCATATGTGTTTAGATGTTCCAAGCCTAAATACCATACTGGGTATACTCTTAATGTCCACTTTTAGTTTTACTTGACAAAGAACTATATTTCCATAACTAGGTAGGTCTTACATTTTATATTGATCATGTATTTCCTTTGATTCAAGTATGTTTGAACTATTTGTTGAGTATGTTACCAAAAACAAAATTCATTACAAAACATGGAATAATGTCTCATCATGTCCAAATGGGAACATGAGAGAAATGTTTTTAGTTATACTCAACAACTTTTTCATTTTGAGTCAATTACTTGGCAATTTGAAGTCATGTGTTTCTCACTGCGGACTTAGGAATCACCCTTTCTCAGCTGCTTGGAGAAGATACCTTCCTCCTAGTAATGTTTCTTTACTTACTTGGTTACTTTATTTCAATAAATATATGTGAAAATCATATTATATTTTAATACCCAAGATGTATGTGAGAAAAAATACTTTTATTTAATGAATATAAACTGAACAAGAAAAAGGTACTTGCTTCTTGTATTGCAGTTTCTAAACTTCCATGAATTTATTTCAATATGTGATGCAAATAACCTCATGTTAAGTAACCATCCAATTTTCTTAAAAGGACATGATGAATCTGCCTTTGGAATATCTTTTCATAGGACTTTCCGCATTTTATTTCAATTTTTTCGCCATAAGAAGAAAAGATGGCATTATATCTAATATTCTTATTACTTGGAGAATGTTACCTTAAAGGTAATGAAGCACTTAATCTATACCATTCGTTTGTATCCTTAAATGAAAACTAGAGTAATTAGGTGTGAAAGGTATTAGAATGGGATGACTTAAAGATTGTGAACTATCTTTCACTTTACACAAACTGAGTGCAGTCATCACATTCAAATCTTACTTCACTTTTTCCTTGATAGGTTCTTGGAGATGTGACTTCATGCAATATAATTCATGTGGTGATGTAGCGACCGCAACTGACATTAGAAATTGATGATAGCATTATGACAGAACCATCATATGCTTAATTCATGATTCTCCTTTAAGAATTTACACCATCGCTTCCTGATGTGGCTTAACAGGTTGAGACACAAGAACCTTGAATTTCTATTATAGTAGTGATGTGCGCAAGTGCCTATACTACAATTGGAATTTTGTAATTGGTTGGACATTAACTTTTTCCAATATTTGTCGCAGTTTAATTGTGGTTTTACTTTTCATTCTCTAAAAATAAATTTTATAAGATTCTACATTAATGTCATTACCAGTTTAGGCATACTTGATTAATTTAATCACTGAATGTCTCCCACTAATTTTTCAAATTCTAGGAAACCTCTGTACTAGAATCAGAATACTCTTGAGTATTCTAGTGGTAAGGATCCCAAAACCTCCCTCATATTCTACAAGCTATGGCTACGACACTAATCGAAGGGTCCAAGGTAGGCTTTTGGTTGGCCAACAACATTAACTCACAGTTCCTTGATCTGTTGAGTGAAGTCCTAGCTTCAAAAATCATTACTGATTTAATCAACGCTTTCCTTTAATATTTCAAAAAGCTACCTATGGCTATTTTTTTGCTTCAATTTTAGTTAATTCAACCCATCATCCTAATAAATACTCCTCAGTTTTAAGAGGCACCCTCAACTATGGCATGGACGACACCTCAAACACTCGGTTTTGTTCAAACCTAAATGATGGAAAACTGTTTGTGACTTAATATTTTCTTTGAGGGTTTATTGGTTTTCTCTCGACGAATGTGATCCATTTCTATTAAACTTGTTCATCTATGTTGTCATGCTCAAAAATGAACTTTAATAGAAAAACATACGCCTCTTCTTTATACATTTAACTAACTATTATTATATGTATTTTTCCTGCTGTTCTAAAATGCATAAAATAATAAATAAATTCATAAAGGTAAATTACTAACTGATTGGTCTTGAGAATCTAAACAACATAAGGGCATCGTACCTAAGTTGAAAATTGACTCTTAATGCATATTTCCCCTTGTCTTGTATGTTTTTTCAACTTCTGGAACATCACCTTGTCTTGGCAGGGTCCACGTCATTTGCTGTCTTCTTCTGAAGTACAAAGATACTCACGCGTAGGTGAGGGGGACTTGGGTATAAATGTACATCAGGTAAATTGGGTGCGTAGACCCTTATATATTTCAACCAAAAATAAAGATGATGTGTAGACTGTCTAATTAATTACAATCATCGCACACAATTAAAATAATTAATTAAATAAAAGTGACATAAATGGGTATATGCTCAAGACCAATAGATGGGTAAAATAAAGTGAGGTTAAATTAAAATGAATTAATTAAGTATGAGGGTTATCTAAATTAAATTAAATAAATTTAATAATTCAAGTAATTTAATTATTTATCGGTCTGCTAATTAATTTAATTTTTATTCCAAAATTAAATCAATTTAATTTAATTGCAAAATTAAATTCATTTATATGATCGAGTAATAAAATTATTATTGGTTAAACCATCAATTAATATTTTAATTAATTAATTAAATTAAATTAATTAATTAAATTAATTATGGAATAACCAATCACCGCAACCCCGACCTGGACCAAAGCGGGTCACGCTAAACCCGCGCAAACCCATTTTGGGCCATGCAATGCATACACTTGGAATTTTAGGGTGATGCAAATCTGCTCATTTTTTTTTTGAATTTGGCCAAACCGTCCAAGCCTTTTATAGGATAAACCGGGTCAGGCCGTTTACGGGTACCTAGCAGAGGAGGGGTGCTGGGCTGCACTGGGACTGCCGAGGGTGACTTTGGGAGAGACCCGCACCTACAGCGGGTGCGCGACAACAGGGAGACACCAGAACCAGGTGGCTGGCACGCTGTGGCTTGTCCGGAGAGGGGTTTTTCGGTAACAAGGGGAGGTACTGCTGCACACGGGGAGAGGGAACCATAAGATTGGAACTGCTGGAGTTCGGAGGTTGGGCGGCATGACCTCTTGCTAGCCGGTTGGGAAGAGAAGGCCAACTGGGTGGTTGTAGGCTGAAATCGGAGGGGGAGCCGCGGCTGCTGCTGCATGGAGGCAGGACAGTGGGGCTCACTGTGACTTAGAGGGGTGCCAAAATCTGGTTCGTGGGTGCGCATGGAGAGGAAGTGAAACAACGAAGGCCAGCTATGACCCTCTAACCAGGAGGAAGGTGACGACCTTGACTGGTGCTGCTGGTGTGTGCTACAAGGAGCCCGGTGGTGAGTTGTTGCTATGACCTGGCGATCCTTCCTACATGGAGGTGCGGTGGCTAGCCTCAGCTGCTGGGGAAGCGGACTCTGGGAAGGAGCGACATCTCGGTCCAGCGTAGAGGAAGGGGATGATGACGTGGTTCGCAAGTCGCTGCAGGAATCTTGGTGGTCTTTTGGTATAGGCGGCGCCCTAGGAGAGGAGGCAGGCTGGCTAGGTGCATCTCTGGCGCTGCGGTGTTGATTCGATGCTACAAGGAAGGAGGAATTGAGGCCCGATAGGCCTAGGAACTGTGGTCTCTAGTGCACGGGGTTCCCTAAGGCTACACCGTGGGAGAGAGAGGGGGTTCGCTCAGACCCCCTACAAAGGAATTTTTTTTCTTTGGCTTTGATTTTCCATGCAGCAGCCCCCACCTTGTTTTTTTTGTTTTCCTTTCTTTCTCATTGCACCAACCCACCATACCTTTTAGTGTTTTTTAATTTAAGACTTCATTTGAAGTCTTCTTCCACTACCCCTTTGTTTATAAGTCTTACCTCCTTTAAGAGTCAAGTCCTCCTTGCCCCCCCTTTTTTCTTAAAGGCTATTCAAATAGCCTTTTGGTATACTAATAATAAAATTATTATAATTGTTGGACCCTTCATGATATTGTAGTTTTCATAATCACTAATAATGTCAATATACAGATTCTTATCTTTAATTCCAGTTTAATATCTCTTAGTAAATAAATTATTTCATACAACAACATATACTTTAATAAGTCAATCACTTATATTCATAAATAAATATGTTCACAAATGTATTTATACATAAAATTTTTCATAACACTTAGTCTGGTAAGATAGACACTTCGCAATCTTTCTAGATTCCTTGACACTGATGGTTAGTTCGACAGACCGAAGTATGACACAGCACAATTGACACACCGAAGTTCGACTGACCGAAGTTTGACACACTGAAGTTCGACAGACCGAAGTCGACACACTGAAGTTCGACAGACCGAAGAATGAAACACCAAACTTCGACAGACCGAAGTATGACACACCGAAGATGACAGACCGATGTTATCAAACCAAAGAAAGCAGATCGAAGATGACTCACCGATTTTTATAAATAACCGTTTTAAGTTTATTAATTCAAATTTATTTCTAGTGGTCATATTTGGACAAATTAATGTTTCTGACATTTTTTTAATGTTGTTTGTAGCAAAATCAGTAGACATTACTAGGTACATGCATGTGCAAAGATCTTCATTCCTAGAGGATCCTGAATCATAAAAGGACCCCATATTTTACTTTAAAGAGTGCCACACATGAAGTATTACACACTGAGACATAGACTATGTGAATACAAAAAACTGGAACTAAGCGCTTGAGATTAAAAGAAGATTGTAACAAACAACATTCTTCAAAAATATCAGTGTACATCAAGACCTTGAAGAGATGAACCTTTTCACTCCTCAAAGAAGGATTACAGAAACTACAATACTCTATTCTAAAGACAAATTCCAGAAGAGGACTCAAATACTATTTTCTCAACATCCATTGAGTCCATATCATTACTTCACAACACACAAGTAATTCTTAACTCTATTCACTTTCTTAACTCTGTTGTGTTTTATCTTCACTAATTGAGTAGTGTGTATATTTTTTTGTATCACACACACTGTATCCTAAGCACAACTGGAGGATATCAAACTATCCTCAGACTCAATCACTTCTTACATTTTTATCCAATATAGAACTATGGAAGAGACCCCGTGTGATCTTTTTATCTTAAATTCTGAAGAATAAATGTGGTAGAGGTCAAGTGTGACCTAGACAGATGGGTGTGCTATTGTGAACCCCGATCCAGGGTGTGGATCAAATGTTTATTAATATAAACATCTTGGTGGCAGGTGATCACCAAGTGGAGAGGACTAAATCTCATATTGAGACAAAACCTCTTGATTTATCCACTGTGTTGATTATATTATATTTATTATGTGATAAGTATTTTCTGCATTATGATAACCTGAACTTTGATAGTTAGTTTAGCAAGTGTTTACGTATGTTTTCAATCAGCAGTCTTCCTTCAAAAGTTTTTTTAATCAATAGGTCAGTAAAACTGAGAAAATAATCAATCATAAGATAATCAAATTGAACCTTCAAGACTTTTATAAATTCACTACAAACTGAATTTGTGTTTATTTTTAAGGGGATTTTATTTTGTAAATAATCCTTTTAACAGAAATTTTTATAGATACTCAATTCACCCCCCTCTTGAGTCATCTACTCTGACCAACATTTGGTATCAAAGGATTTTGAAAGTTACTGTTAGTTTTTGAAATTATATCAACTGTGATTATAGTTTTATTTCAAAGATCTTGAAATTTCTGTTATTTCTAAATCTTTATCTCTTTGAAATTATTTTACAACCTTTATCATGGAAAATAGACTAGAAGGGGCTGCTACTAATATACCCCCTTTATTTAATGGAACTAACTATGGTTAGTGGAAACTTAAAATGAAGATACATCTAGAAATTTTGGGCTTTAAAATCTGGACTTCTATTGAAAGTAAATATACAATACCTAAAACTGCTTGAAGCACTTGGGATGAATCTACCAAATCTGCCTATAACAATAATTGTAAAGCAATTAATGCTCTGTACTCTGCCCTATGGGATGAAGAATTTAATTGTATTTATGCCTGTAAAAATGCATATGAAATTTGGTAGACTTTAGATATCTCTCATGAGGGAACAACTAATGTTAAAGAAATGAGATTAAATACATACACTATTAAATATGATAATTTTAAAATGAATCCTAATGAACTTATCTATGAAATGTATCTTAGGTTCAATGAAATAGTGACCACCATGAGTCTGCTTGGGAAACCAGTGGACAAAAGGACCAAATCATGAGACTACTTCAATGCCTACCTGACAGATGGAGAGGAACTACTATTTCTATCCGAGAATCTTTTGACATAGGAAAAATTCCAATGAAGGAACTAATTGGAAAGCTTATGATGTATGAAGAAGAACTTAAAGTAAATCAAGAAGTAGATGAGGAACCAAGGAAGAAGTCATTAGTATTCAAGAATTAAACTTCAAAGAGAAAATATAAAGAAAAGATTCAAGTTCTTGTGGACAGTTCCACTAGTGAAGAGTCAGATTCAGACAGTGATGAGGAAATCACTCATCTTGTTAGAAGGTTCAAAAAGTTCTACCGAAAGAACAAATTATTTAGGAATTCATACTACAAGGTAAAGTATGATAGTAAAGGACAATGGAAGAAAGACAAAAAATGGAATGACAACTCAAATGAAATAATATGCTATGAGTGAAAACGAAAAGGTCATGTAAAGGAAGACTGCCACAAGCTGAAATTCAAGAAGAAATATGAAGATAAGGGAAAGGGTTATAAAAAAATATAAAAGCTACTTGGATTGCTTCTGAAGATAGCTCCAGTGGATCTGATGATTTTGATAGTGAACAGAAAAATCATGCCAACTTATGTTTCATGACAGAAACATTTGAGGTCACACTTAACTCTCTTATACATAATGCCTATTATTCTGAGAATAAGATTGAATCACATAATGATGAAAATATGTATAAGGATTAATTATTTGAATACTGTGAAATTATTGAGGATATATTTAATGAGCTCAAGGATAAATATAAATTATTAAAAATACAACATTCTCTAAATGTTAATTGAAAATCTGATCTAGATATTGAGAAGGAAAAATGCGTCTAGCGGTTAAAAGAAAATACTGAACTAAAATTATCAAATGAGCAATTAAAGAGAGATCTTGAGAAGTTTACTGCTGGTAGAGATACCTTGACTCAGTTACTGGGACAACATATTTCCCCCAAATAAAATTCTAGGATATGTTATCAAATAGGTCAAAGGAATTTATATAAACCACACTTTGTATCCAAATCTGGAAAATCTGCTACTATTTTCCAAAAACAAAATTGTAATGAAAGTTCCAGTCCCTCAATTTTTTTTATTGTATCCAATTCCACAAGACCAAATAATGTATATTTTTCAAATACTTTATATTCTGCATATAGGAAACCCATAATACAATTGTGGGTTCCTAAAGCTTTTATTACTAATGTTTGTGGACCCAAACAAATATGGGTACCAAAATCATTTCTTGGTTACACTATTTTGTAGGTAAACTGCCTAAAGAGTTCCTGTAAAAAGATGTGGTACTTGGACAGTGGGTGTTTAAGTCATATGATAGGGTATTTTTCAAGATTTAAATGTCTTATTAAGATTGATGGAGGACATGTCACATTTGGTGACAATGGTAAAGGAAATATAATCGGCCTAGGTCAGATTGGTAACCCTCTATTTCAATTTATAAAGTATTATATGTCGATGGATTGAATTATAACCTGCTCAATATATCCCAATTGTGTGATTATGGATTTAATTTTGCGTTTAAAAATGATTCATGACATGTTTTTGATGCCAAAAATAATTTGGTATTTACTAATTTTAGAAATGATAATGTATATGCTATAAATTTAGACACACTAGCCTTACAGAATGTCTCTTGTCTAAATGACTTTCACAAAGAGTCTTGGATCTGGAATAGAAGACGAGGACATTGTAATATAAATTCTCTTAGAAAGTTAACTAGAAAAGTCTTAGTTAGAGACTTACCAAAATTAGAGTTTCTAGATAATAAAGTATGTAATCCTTGTCAAAAAGGAAAGCAACATAAAATCTCTTTCAAACCAAAGAAATAAGTAACTACTTCTCAAATTCTCGAGTTAGTTCTCATGTAATTGTTTGGACCATATAGTGTTTTGGGTCTCAATGGGAAGCACTATGTTTATGTTCTTGTATATTATTTCTCTAGGTATACCTGGACCTTTTTCCTAGCTCATAAAAGTGAAGTCTGTTCTCACATTACCAAGTATGTTAGGACTATAGAAAATCTCAGTGGACTTAAGATTAAATCCTTAAGAAGTGATCATGGCCATGATTTTGAGAATCAAGATTTTTAAGACTTCTACTCACAAAATGGCTATAATCACAACTTCTATGCACCTAGAACCCCTCAATAGAATGGTGTAGTAGAAAGAAGGAAAGGAACCTTACAAGAAATTGAATGGACTATGCTCAATGAATATGATCTACCCATTTATTTTTGGGATGAAGCTGTTAATAGAGCTTGCTACATAATAAATAGAGTCTTAATTATACGAATTCTTAAGAAAACTCCTTACGATTTGTGGAATAATAGGAAACCCAAATAAGGTAACTTTAAAGTGTTTGGATGTAATTTTTTTTATCCTAAACACTAAAGATAATTTGGATAAATTTTCCTCAAATAGTGATGAAGGAATATTTCTTGGATATTCTACATCAAGTAAAGCCTATAGAGTCTTTAACAAGAAGACCAAATGTGTGGAGGAATCTGTACACATCAAGTTTGATGAAGCGGATCCACATAAGCCCAAGACCTTACCGGAAAATATTAAAGAGGATATATCCAACCTAGATATTAATCATAAAATCGAAACTCATCACGAGAATGGTTATGTGAAAACATCAAATTCTCAAATTTCTCCTCACCTTAACCGTAGTGAACCAGATCAACCTGACCAACTTGAAATATCAATTCCTACTTTCTCAAGACCAACTAGAACCCTTAAGAACTATCCCTTAGATGCTGTTGTTGGAGATTTAGATAGAGGAACACAAACCAGAGCTGCTTTGAGAAACCGGGTTGAACATCAAGCCTTCTTGTCACAACTTGAACAAAAAATATCAATGATGCTATCAATGATGAATTTTGAGTAATGTCCATGTAAGAAGAACTTAATCAGTTTGAAATAAAAAAAGTTTGGAAACTTTTACATAGACCTAAGGATACTTTGACCATTGGAACCAAATGTTTATTCTGAAATAATGTAGATGAAAGTGTAAATATAGTTAGAAACAAAGATAAACTAGTTTCACAAGGATATAATCAAGAAGAAGAAATTGATTATGAAGAGACTTTTTCTCCTGTATCTAGACTTGAGGCAATTAGGATCTTTCCTACCTATGTAGCACACATGGATTTTAAACTTTATCAAATGGATGACAAAAGTGAATTCCTAAATGGTTACATAACTGATGATGTTTTTTTTGAACAACCCCCAGGTTTTACAAATCCACATTTTCCAAATCAAGTGTTCAAATTATCAAAAGATTTATATGGTTTGAAACAAGCTCCAATAACTTGGTAGGAAAGGTTGAGTAATTTTATTATTTCTAAAGGTTTTACCAAAGGACTTGCAGATACCACTTTATTTATAAAAATAATTTCAAAATAAGTTTCAATAACCCAAATATATGTAGATGATATTATTTTTGGATCTTCTAAAAATTCTTTATGTAATGACTTTTCAAACATAATGCAAAGTGAGTTTGAAATGAGTTTAATGGGTGAACTTAAAAATTTTCTTAGATTTCAAATATTTCAAAAATAAAGAATGTATTATCATAAATCAAAGTAAGTATACAAAAGAAAATTTTAAAATATATGGCTTTGATATCATTAAGAGTAGTGAAACTCCTATGAGTTCTACATGTAAGTTAGATATTGATGAAAATGGAAAATCAGTTGATCAAAATTCTTATAGAGAAATGATTGGAAGTTTTCTATAATTAACTGTTAGTAGGCCTAATATTATGTTCAGTGTGTGTATGTGTGCGGGATTTCAAGAAAACCTAAAAGAGTCACACCTAAATAATGTTAAAATAATTTTCAAATACCTCAAGTATACAACTAATTTTGGATTGTTCTATCCTAATGGACAACCTTTTGATTTAGTTATCTATTTAGATGATGATTTTGGTGGATGTAAATTAGATAGAAAGTGTACCTCTGGAACATGTCAGTTTTTGGGAGAGTCGCTAATATCATGGTGTAGTAAAAAGAAAAATTCAGTTGCATTATAAACTGCTGAAGCAGAATACATTGCTGCTGGTAGTTGCTGTGCACAATTTTTTTGGATGAAACACACCTTATTAGACTATGGATTTCAATTCAGAAATATCCCCATAAATTGTGAGAACAGAAGTTTTATTAATATTTCTAAGAATCCAATTTCTCATTCTAGAACAAAACATATTGATGTAAGACATCACTTTTTGAGAGATCATTATGAAAATGGTGATATAACTCATGAGTTTATTGGGACTGAACATCTGCTAGTTGATATATTCACTAAACCCTTAAATTATGAGAGAATGAATTACATCAGACATGAACTAGGAATGATAAATCAGTAGGATATCATTGTAAAATAGACCTTTCTAAAACCAATCTTTTCATAACTGATCTTTGTAAAACTGATATTTGTAAAACCAATCATCCTAAAATCGATCTTTGTAAAACCGATCTTTCTAAAACTGATCTTTGTAAAACCGATATTTCTAAAACCAATCTTTGTAAAACTAATCTTTCTAAAACTGATATCTATAAAAATGATCTTTCTAAAACCGATCTTTGTGAAACCAATCCCTTTTGAAACCGATCTTCTTGAAACCGATTCTTTGACACCGGTATATTTAAGGGCTGTTTTGTAAATTCTATCTGCTTTAAATGAAACGACGTTGTTTTATCTCTTTTAACTTGCCACATTTAAATTTTGTGTTTTACGATTTACAATCCCTAAATGATATATTTAGTACAATCCATCCTAACATTTCACCTTCTCCTCTGCCGTATAGCCTTCTACATTTAGTCACTCTCTCTCTCGACTCTCGACCTCTCAACATAGTTGGAATAAGAAGCTTTGTCATGGCTAGGACTAAGCGAGTAATGAAAGAACCTAGAAAATATCCTCATACTAAGAGTTATAAAGGTGAGATCAGTGGGACTACGAAACAGAGCTTAGAAAGCCGAGTAGTTACAGCTGAAAAGGAGGTGTCTGATGAGTGGCTTCTATCAAGCAAATATTTTCTGTTAAAGGTACTGGAATCTCAAGGGTGGCTTAATTGGTTCACCAACAATGAAAGACCCTATTATCCTTAACTTGTGCATGAATTATATCAACATTTGATTATATCACTAGATTATGTTGAGGCAGAAAAGTTGAAATCTACGGTAAAGGGAAAGGAAGTGGTTTTTTCGTCTAAGGAATGGGATGAATGCTTAGAGGTGCCTCATGAAGAAGTCTATGCTGACTATTCTGGTAATATTCCACCTTCCTCAAATTTCTTTTCCTATGAAGATTCTTTGAAAGAGCTGATTGGAAATGAATAATCCATAAGGATTTTTTTTCAAATGAATTCAAAGGAGAAGTGAGATTTCTTTTTAAGTTCATATAGAATCAGATCTTCCCAAGGAAGGGATATTTCTCTGCTATAAAATATCAGGATGTCTTCTTGATGTCTTTGTTGAAACATAGAATAAAGGTGAATATATGCAGATATCTTATGGTGTATATCTTTGATTTGATTAAGACATCTAAAAAAACCTTCTTATATTATCCTAGTATGATTTCTGCCATGTTGAAAAAATTAGATTGTGTAGAAGATAGAGATGAAGTGATAAGTGCCTACAGTGGATTTTGTCTTCAGAAAGACATTTGTAAAAGAACTAAAATCTTCTAGAACCCATGGAAAAGATGTTGTATAGGATATGAAGAAAGTATGTATGAAAATTTAAATTCATTTGACCATCCTTTGAGGCCAAAGGACCAAGTTGATCGAGGTCTCAAACCTGGAGAAGTTCCAGTTTACTTTGATGAGGATACTGAACCTGAGGTTCCAAGGGAAGAAGGACATCCTTTTGATGATAAGAGTGATCCAGATATTTTTTAGAGTCCCAAGAATATGAATTATGGACCTGCTAGTCCACCTATGGAATTGCCTTCAAGAGAAACTATTCTAGGTGATGAAGAAGAGGAAGAAACCAAAGTTACTGGAGTTGAATGTTATGTTATCAAATTAGATGAGGAATCTGATGATGATGATGATGATGTTGGTGATGTTGGTGATGATGGAGGAAGTGTTGAGCATGTGAGTGACTCTCTAAAAGTGGGACAACAAGTGGTTAACAGATCCAGTGAGGTATCTGTTCTTGGAGATGGCGATGGAATTGAGCCTGCTGATCAATAGGATGATGATAATAGAGTGCTTAACATAAGGACATACCAATTCATCCTAATGATGAAAACCAAGAGCTCATTTATTAATTTAATGATCTTATGGATGCTGGCCAAGAGGAAGAAGATGTAGTTCTAGTTCCACAAATTGAGGAAGTACCTGGTGAAGCTGAAGTTGCCGGAGCTCAGGCGGAACCTGAAATTTAGTTGGTTTTTGTTCCCAGACAAGTTGTTATGGACAGATACCAGGATGGAGAAGTTAATGTTATTGATCCTATTCCTAAGCCTCAGGGAATAATGGTTAGAATTGATACTGTTGAGCCAAGAGATTGGACTTGTAATAGAGAATGAAATAGTGATCCAGGATATATTCTTTTCTGTTTAGATTTTGAATCAGATGAGGAATGGGTACCACCTCCTTCTGTTCCACAAGTCCATGTTGACCCAGAACCTATTGCACCTGCTCCACTAGCTGAATCTCCACCTCGAGAACCTATAGCTTAGTCAGTGCCCAGTGACTATGTCACTAAGGCTGATTTGGAAAAGTTTAAGAATGAGCTATGTGAGTTTGTGATTGTTTCAGTGGGATCCAGAAATGAAGCCTCCACTTCCACAAGTATCTCAGATGTTGATGCAGCAAAAATTTCAAGAATGGAGATTCATAAGATTCAACAGAATCTTACTACTACAGCAGAAAATATTATTACACACAACACATTATTGAGAGAAGAAGTAAGAAAGATGAAAAATTAGATGAATTCCTTAGCCTCTAACTTCAAGACCTCCTTTAGTGGTGTTTTGGATGTTCTTATGAACTTAGAAACTCATGTCCTCAGTGTTGACCTGAAAAAGTTGAAAGAAGAGATTGAAAAAATGCTAACAAGCCCATCTAGTTATAGGAGTGGGAGAAGTGTTGTCCCTAATTTGGAGCCTCTAAAGGCTGTGATGAGAGAGGAAATTCAAAAACTCCAGATTGTTTCAGATAAATAAACCCTTGAAAATGTACATCGGAATACCGATCTTCTATACAATATGGCCAGACAGTGCACAAATGAATCCTCTACAGCTCAGAAAGAAATTTGGGAAATGGTGGATAAGTATTTCACTAAGATATACACCAAGCATGAACTCATAAACTATTTCAAGTTTCTGGAAAAAAAATCTTAGAATTCCTCCAGTCACAGAGGCCTTCAAAAATTAATTTCTTTAATTGAAATAGTTTACCCATTTTCTGAGTAAATTTATGGAGAATAAGGATGACTTCAAGAAGGCAATGCAATATGGCGGTGAAATCATTAATGACTTCATCAACTTTCTCAAACCTTATCTGCATGTTCAGGCTGAGGCTATTGTGGTCCCTATAAATGATTTAATTGGTACTCCCTCTCGGCCTGTTGCTCCAATGACTCTGTCTCAGGCTCTTTCCCAGATTCGACTAATCATTACTGAGTAGTATCCCAGTCGTGTGTTGTCAGAGAGAAGGTCCGACCTTGCAGCTACTCTCCCTACTGGTGTTTCCCTACATGGTGTTATCCTCATACCTCCTTCCTCTGCCACTTCCAAACCCTCTCCTTCACCTTTGGATCCTTCCAACAAAGGAAAATCTCCTCTGCATCCCAATCCTTAATGATTGACTGTATCTTTTGATAGATATTTGATCTTTTTTCTTGCCTTGTACTCTTATACCTTTTAATGAAAATTCTTATGGTATCATTATTTTATATTATTTCTCCTTACTAATTTTGTCTTTTTGTTAATCCCAAAAGGGGGAGAAAATAAGGGAATATATTTAGGGGAAGATTTGTTTTTACTAAACTCTAGCAATGAAAAACTTTAGTTATAATGGAAAATTACATTCAACTCTGTTGATCTATCATTATTCTATATATTTGAATGTATGCCATAATTTGTGTTTATTAAAAAGGGGGATATTGTGGGACCCTCCATGATATTGTAGTTTTAATAATCACAAATAATGTCAATATACATATTCTAATGTTTCATTCTAGTTTAATATATCTTAGTAAATCAATTATGTCATACAACAACATATACTTTAATAAGTCAATCTCTTATATTCATGAATAAATATGTTCAAAAATGTATTTATACATAAAATTTTGCATAAAACTTAGTTTGGTAAGATAAACGCTTCACAATATTTCTAGATTCCCTGACACTAATGGTTAGTTGGACAGACTGAAGTATGACACACCGAAGTTGACACACCGAAGTTCGACACACCGAAGTATGTCACACCGAAGTTCGACAGACCAAAGTCGATACACCAAAGTTAGACATACCAACATATGACACACTGAAGTTGACACACTGAAGTTTGATAGACCTAAGTATGACACACCAAAGATGACATACCGATGTTATAAAACCAAAGACAAAAAACCAAAGATGACTCGCCGTTTTTTATAAATAACTGTTCCGAGTTTATTAATTTAAATTTATTTCTAACAGCTATATTTGGACAAATTATTTCTTTCTGACATTTTTTAATGTTGTCTGTAGGAAAATCAGTAGATAGTATGAGGTACCTGCACGTGCGAAGATCTTCATGCCTAGAGGATCCTGGAGCACAAAATAACCCCATATTTTACTTTAAAGAGTGTCGCACACGAAGTATTACACTATGAGACACAGAATATGTGAGTACAAAAAAAAGAGGAACTAAGCGCTTGAGATTACAAGAATATTGTAGCAAGAAACTTTCTTCAAAAATCTCAGGGAACATTGAGACCTTGAATAGCTGAACCTTTTCACTCCTTGAGGCAGGATTACAGAAACTGCGATACTCTATTCTAAAGGCAACTTCCATAAGAGGACTCAAATACCATTTTCTCAACATCCATTGAGTCCAGAGCAATACTTTACGACACACAGAGAATTCTTAACTCTATTATCTTTCTTAACTCTGTTGTGTTTTATCTTCACTAATTGAGCAATGTGTATATTTTTTTGTATCGCACACACTGTCTCCTGAGCATAACTGGAGGATATCAAACTATCCTCA
Organism: Viscum album; assembly: GCA_963277665.1. Classification (NCBI taxonomy): domain Eukaryota; kingdom Viridiplantae; phylum Streptophyta; class Magnoliopsida; order Santalales; family Viscaceae; genus Viscum; species Viscum album. The sequence goes on from OY728136.1 coordinate 2,037,750,300, forward strand.
GACTCAATCACTTCTTACATTTGTATCTGACATAGAACTGTAGAAGAGATCCTGTGTGATCTGTTTATCTTTATTTCCCATGAATAACTATGGTAGAGGTCAAGTGTGACCTAGACAGCTGGGTGTGCTATTATGAACCCTGATCCAGGGTGTGCATCAAAAGTTTATTAATATAAACAGCTTGGTGGCAGGTGATCACCAAGTGGAGAGGACTAAATCTCAGCTTGAGACTGAACCTCTTGATTTATCCACTGTGTTGATTATCTTATATTACTTATGTGATATTCATTTCCTACATTAAGATAACCTGATATTTGATAATTAGTTTAGCAAGTGTTTACATATGTTTTTAATCATTAGGATTCCTTCTAAAGTTTTGTTAACCAATAGGTTAGTAAAACTGAGAAAATAATCAATCTTATGAGAATCAAATTGAACCTTCATGACTTTTATAAATTCACCACAAACTGACTTTGTGTTTATTTTTAAGGGGATGTTATTTTGTAAAGAATCCTTTTAACAAATTTTTTTATAGAGAGTCAATTCACCCCCTCTTGAGTCATCTAATCCAACCGAAAATAATGAAATAATAATAATAATAATTATATTACTATATTATTATAACAATAAAATAAATATTATATTATAAAATTATTATGCAAATTACTAAAATGAAAAATTTATAATTTTCACAATTTTGAATTATATCCGGTGAACCGATATAAACTTGATCGGTTCTTCGGAATGAATAAAACTTAATACCCAAAATCAAACCATGAATTAAGTCCAATACGAAAATTTAAACTGAACATAACTTGGCCATTCGACATCAGATCGCCATGTAGTTTGAACCATTGTGACCGTCTGTTAACCCTATACTTGATTTTATGAAAATTAATTTTTTTTGTCTTAGAAAATTTATGCCATTTTCTTTGATACAACTTTGAGGTTCTGGGGCCTGTAGCGGAAGCTTGTGGGATGGGGATTTTAAATTTTTCGTTAGTAGTACGACATAACTTGTCATCTCCGATGATCTGAGCCCTAGAAAGTTCCAAGTATCCCACGTAAATTATAATAATCAAAAAAATAAACTGAAAATGTACTTGTTTCAAATCCAAAGTCACGGTCGACTACAACAATTCGATGGCGATCATCACTTAAAGGAACCAAAGAAGGATCCCTCTAGATCGTCCACACGTGCTCCAAAAATATTATGGAACATCGATGATTGTACTCTAGGTGCTAGCGTAGTACTCTGATGATGCTTTCGACGTTCCGATGATCACCACATCGAAATGACTTCAATTCTTGGGGAAGATCTTGATCCAAGCTCCATGGATAGAGAGATTCTCTCTCTAGAGAGAGGAAGGAGAGAGTTGCTCTGGATTTCACTCCATGAAATGAGTGAATAGTAAATTTCACACCAAGGGAGAGAGCCTACTCTCTTATTTATAGTGGAATTACAAAATACCTGGTTGGGTTCCTTGACCCCCATTTATTCCAATGTCCATTAAATAAATAATTTTGATGAAGTAAACTGTTACAATATTATTTATTATTTTATCACACACTTGTAATATATATATAAAATATTACGTTATAAAACCTGAGCCATTTAACCCGACTCATTGACCTACTTAATATTAAATGAACCTTGAATATTAAAATAATATTTGTTCAATTAATATTTTCTTGTATTTACTAAGCTTGTAAATACATTAAATAAATTCAATCGCAAATATTCATAACTTGAATATTAATGAATTAATTTAATTCTTTTGGTGATCGATAACTTGGATAATACTCGGACCCCATGGAGGTTCCCACTATGTCCATATACCTATTCAGCTAAATAGGGTGGATTCTTGAATACGCTATTGTGTGTGACCCTCTAGGACCTTATCTCGATAGTAGTGAATAAAATCTACAAATCAAGAGTGGAGTCTAGCACCCCATCATGGACCCTAAAGAGATAAGGATAGTCATATCAACGACTACCATCCTACGAACACTGACTGTGTATTATAATCACTTTTTCATTAAATATCTCATAAACCAAGACGCACTCTTGTGTCATCGTCCTTTACTTGCTTTATTATTTATTGATCTATCCAGATGTATTTACCTTTGTACTGCTTTGGGAAAAGAATTATGAAGGCAACACCATCCTGATCAACTAGGCCTGAGATATACAACTTCCTGAACTTGGAAGTGACAAATCCTTTCTTGACCATTCAACCAATTCCATACCACTAACAACACACCCAACACAAACTACCTCGTTAGGACTTCATTGCCATGGTTTTTGTCTTGTATTAAAGTACGTAATCAAATGATATACATTGGTAATGGTATCAAGTCAGGAGACCAATAAACAAGTCCGTAGATAGGAATGACCAATGAAACCCAAAACATGTGGTGTTCTTATTGGTGGGTCTGTCCTCATGATCTCACTACTAGAGATCACTAACCGAGAACTTCATGAGAAGAAGTCTCAATACTTATGAGCCCCTAGCACCTGATAGTCATACATCTAATGTGTCCATTCAGTTAGATATATCTATATTATAGAACATTTATTTAAGATTAATGTCATAGTTTCTTGAGGTTCTCATTATAGCATGGGATATGCTATAATCTCTCGACATGACAATTAATCATTGGACATTACCATTATAATAGTGGACTCAAAAAATTCTACATTATAATGGTACGATGAGATCATGTATAACTAACTGTACACATGATATGGTAATCAAAATTACTGCATAGTTGGGTCTAAGGCACCCACTATTTCAACATAAAGTACATCCTTGATCCATTTTTGATGACAACTAGTGAATGGGTATTGAGGACACACCTTTAGAAATGATTCTCCCAATAAATCAATACACATTCAAGAGGGTTCAAACTGAGTAACTAACATGGCCTGAACATATATTATTGAGTCATGAACCAAAATAAATAATATCATAATATAAATGATATAAATATATAAAACATATATAAAGTCTTAAAGAAACCCCAGCAATCAATTAAATATTTTAATAAAATTCACATTTTTAACATAAATAAATAATTAAGTTTGAATATACATGAGAATCTCAAAACCAAATAAAAAGAGGAAAATGATGGGAAGATAAATAAGAGATAAATAATTGAATATTCGATAAAAAAATCCAAAATAAACAAAAAAATGACTATTATTCATCTCAGTGTGACATGAGGTTAAACTCACACCATGTCACCTCTTAAAACTTGATCTTTACTAACATGAAAATCCATCACCTTTATGTGATGTCTTGGATTCATCCAAATTAGAAAAAAATTATGTATTGATTCATCAAATAGGAGTATGAAGTGTGTGGGAATAAAAATATTAGTAGGATCCCACCATGTGTTCTGTGATATTCCTTATATTAATATCACAATCACACTAGATTGAAAAAAAACTTATGGAGATACACATTAAACTTTTACAAAAAATAAATAAGACTTGAAATAATTTATCAAAAAAGTAAATTGGAAAGTAAACATGTGTTTCTAACCAAGAAACATGGTCTATACCTTAAGGAAACTAATTTTATTATTTTGTATCCAGATATCTCAAACTTCACGTAGGCCACAAGTAAGAGTGATATACTAAACTACAAACATCTACACTAGGAAAAGTGGAATAAAAACCATGTATTATAATCCAATCAGAGTGTAAATATTTCCTATAAAGTTACATTGTAAAGAACCATATATTTTAAGGAATCCTTTTTCTTAAATACTTTGGAATTTTGTGAGACTGTGGCTTCTGACGGCACTTGATTACAAGGCCCGGTGTGCCTGGAATCAATTTATGATGTTTAGATTAGGTACGTTCATTGAATGAATGAGCAGGTTTTTCTAACTTTTGATCTGGTGCTCAGAATTGAAATCTTAGGGCACCGATGAACTCGCAACGCCGGTAATTGCTTAAGGGTCCTTTACCGCGGTTGTGTTTGTGCGGGAGGAGAAGTTAAAAATTGTGGATTTAAAAAGAAGTGAATAAAAATATCGAACAATTTTTATTCTATATCTAAGTGGTTATATCCTACATGGGGGAGTTGGGGTGGGCCCCTAACTACCCATGTGAGGATATTTGAGAGGTGGGGCCCACACGAGCGCTAACCTTTCACATTCCCATAATTCTCACAAACTCCCCCTTTAAACTTGCTAACTCCTCTTTAATGAGGACTCTTCCTATCCCTCTCTCACTCCATTAAAACTTGCCAACCTATCACTTAATTAATTATAAAACTCATGGTTTGATTAATTAAGTGAATTGGAATTTGAATTTTGTAAATTTGAATGCATGACATGATTAAATAAAATAAGGAGAAGCCTTATTTTATTTTTGGTTGGCTTTTTGTGTTGAGATTTTGGGGAGAGAGCTCTTCTTTCGAAGAACGCTTCAACTCCTTTGTTGAAGAACACCAACTCTCTGAGGAAGAACATCGACTCGGCGACCCCAGATTCACCATCCTCTTCTTCCTCCATGACAAGGGAGGAGACACCGACGCGGGAACTCACCAACGACGTCACGCCTTGTTTTCTTCTCTCCGTGATAAAAAGGGGAGATGCCGCTTCCTCCTTGAACGCTCTCCGTCGATGTCTAAGAATCCTCACCTCACGATACTGTCAACCGCAACGTCGATGTTCGTCATCATTTGTTGAGGTAGGGGTTTATTCTTGAAAGTGGATGTTTACATAGCCTGTACTCGTTGGAAATCATTATTAAATATGGCCAATTGCAATCATTTTACGTGGAGGGTGCAGGCCGAACATACACGGCCCGACAACCCTCCATTGTTCTCATTTATTAGTTTAGAATTGGAAATTGGCGGCGAAGGAAGCATGGCGTTGTTGCACCATGCCGGGAACATGGAAAAGGGAACCGACGCCATCGCGCCGGTTGTGCGGGAAGAACCGCAGCCTACTACACGGGCCGCTTCAGCGGAAGAACCAGCCGGCCCGTCGGCCGGCTGGGTGAAGAGGAGCCGCGATGCCAGGAGGGCACCGCGATAGAGGACCGGCTGGCCCATTGGCCGGCCCGGCGGAGCTGGACCGCGGCTCCAGGAGGGCGCCACACTGGAAGACTGGCGGCCCGCCCATGCAGGCCGCGTGCGCAGAAGACCGGCTGGTCAAGCTGGCCGGTTTGGGGAAGGGCAGCGCCGCTGTTGCGGAAAACCGGGGGGGGGGGGGATGCCCCCTTGGAACCAGATCAGCTTCGGCTGAGCCGCTCGACCAGAAAGTCGAGCCAGCCGGGGCCGCTCCACTTCAGGTCGGGCCGCGCCACTTCGGGCCAGGCCGCGTCCCTTCGGGTCGAGTTGAGTATTTTCTTCGGACTGGTCTGACACCCCTGCTGGTTCAGACCCGTCAAACTGTGTCAACCCAACCCATTGGCCCACTGGGGTAAATAGGCTGGGTCTCTTAATCACTTAAACGAGAATAACTTAAAGACCGCGCCTCTGAACGACGCGCCGTCTACGGAAATACGACCCTTGCGAAGAGACGGTTCTTTTGCGATACACTAAGTGAGTTCTGGACAACTAAGGATATCAACTAGGTTAGAGAAAAGTGTATTTCTAACCGGGCCCCTAGAACGGAAAATCCAATGTCTCTCAGACTGGGCGTCCGATTGACGCACTGTTTGTTGCGTTGAGTTCCTATTGACGAGACGGAACATCGAGATACATCAAATCTATACTTCGTGACAGTTGATGTATTGACCCCCTTGGCTCGTGGAGTGGACCCTCCTAGAATCGAGCGTGTTGTGTGCAGGAACCATAGAGCTGGCTGCGACTGTGACAATGATGATGACTGTACTTGGATCCTACGTGGGTTCGGCAGCGAGGACGACTATACTTGGATCCTCCATGGGTTTAGCAATGATGACGACTGTACTTGGATCCTATGTGGGTTTGACAGCAATGGTTACTATACTAGGATCTTATGTGGGTTTGACAGCGATGACTTCTGTACTTGGATCCTACGTGGGTTCGACAGAGGAGATGATTCAGAGGTTACATCTATCATCTCCACCCCTCTTTGTGAGTAGTATACCTGTGTGAGTTGAGTCTTGACTTTCAGTCATTATCATTGATGTGATTGACTTGCTATCCTGTGTGGACTGAGTTGTGCTTATCTATGTGGACTGGGTTGTACTTGGGCTCATGAGTTGGAGACGAACTGGAATTGATGACTTAGGTATATGTATGGGAATATACCTAAGTAGAGTTGGTTGATACTTTGTGTTTTTATCTTTCCTTAGTGGTTTATCCTTTGTGGATTCTAGGAGACCTTTGGGGGTCTCAGGGTCCCTACTGTATATCGTATACTCACCCCTACATGGGCTATGCCCGCACTACATTGTGTTGGATGCAGACAATAGACAACACTGATCGAGGTGGAGTCTTGTGGAGCAGGATGATACTTGGAGGTGGACCACTTGGCGGGACGTACACGGAGCGGAGGACCAGAACCGAAGAGCTGAGGAGATCATTTGTACCCAACCTTAAGGTGGGATATCCAGAGGATGACTCAGTGGTTGCCGGTTTACTTTACTCTAGCTGTTCTTTCTTTACTGTTGTACTGTACTTTCAGTTGGGTTTGTATTCTGGCCCATTTACTTTCCATCACTTACTTCTGTACTCAGTTTACTTAGTTTTTACTTCATCTTGCGTACTTTGTTGTGTTTGTTTACTTATATAAAGTCAATTCCTTCCATTTATTGGGATTTACTCCTTTGGTGCTAGTCTCCAGCCCCTGGCCTATGGAAGGCGGGCATGGGGTAGTCACGACACAGGCCCTAAGGACGGGTCGTGACAAATTGGTATCAGAGGAGTCGGTTCTATCGCAAAACTTAGGACTCTGATAATTTCTTCCTCTGAAGAAATAGTGTTGAGGGTATTGAGTGTGGTTATCAATTCAGGGAGTCTAGTGTTGGTGCGGCGGCTGACGTATCCATACACTAGGACCTTGAGTTCTGATTTGTGACTCAGTGCACGAAAACATTTATTGCATGTGTGTTTAAAAAGTTTTCTTAGTGATTAATTTGTGTCAGCTCACCGGGTATACTGTATTAACCGTGGCACACCTGTTTCTTTTCAAGATGGCCCCATGATGGCATCCAGTTAGGGTTCCCAGTTACGTGCGAGATGGTATCCCACTGAGCGACGAGGCCTCGGTGTAGGGACCCATTATAGCGGAGGCACCATCAGTACCTCTACCCACTGGGCCACTGATACCACTAGCCCCAGCAGCGGAGAGTGCACACCACTCGAGTGTTCTTTACGAGTTTCAGCGATAGAGGACACCTAGGTTCCGTGGAGAGATGGATCCTCAGGCAGCCGAGGATTGGATGGAGGCTATCATCCGAGTCTTTAGATTGGTAGGGACACCATCAGATCTTATGGTGATCCTTACGGCGAGTCTCCTGCACACAGCAACAGGTAGATGGTGGAGCATGATGCTCCAGGTGCACGACGAGGCATCTCTACTTTGGATGGACTTCGAGAGTCTCTTCCGATCAGAGTTCGTTCCAGCCACCCTCCGTGCGGTGCACATTCAGGAGTTACTACAGCTGCGGCATGGCAACATGACAGTAGCGCAGTACTCGATGAGATTTACAGACCTCTCGCGCTACTCCACGGGCATGGTACGAGACCCATTCTTCTAGACCCGGTCCTTCGAGCAGTGACAGAGGCATGAGATCAGGGCTTTGATAATCTCCCTCAGCATTCCGACACATGTAGGAGTACTGGAGAGAGCTCTTCTTGTGGAGAGCTTCCCTGCTGAGCCTACGCCAACAGCGAGGCCTACCGCAAGGCAACACATAGCGGAGTCTTCTGAAGCCGGCAGTAGATAGATGTCGCAGAGGTTCAAGTGGACCAGGCCATCAGGTGGGAGACCTTAGGATATTGTTTGGGAGGTGCGGGGCACACATAGTAGAGCCAGTCATACGAGAGGCAGGCAGTGCTATGCATGCGGTGGGCAGAGCCACATGGCTCCTGACTGCCCGACCCACCATGTAGAGGAGTAGCAGATGGTTGAGGGACCACCCAGGCAGAGGCAGAGTTTTGACTGTGGTGGTCCACAGGGAGCAGGCGGACGAGATAGAGGAGCTGGCCGAGCAGCAGGTGGTGGACGACGCTTCGAGGCTCTACCACCACAACCACTAGGAGGACCACCCCAACCATAGGGAGCTGGAAGACAGGGCAAGCTCAGCTCCAGGAAGTCGAGGACTATGACCACGATGCACCTGAGATGATTCTAGGTACCATCTGTGTCTACTCTACCCTTGCTGCAGTTCTTATAGACACAGGAGCGAGTCATTATTTTATTGCCGCTGCCCATGTTCAAAGCACGGAGATTCCGACGGAGCCGTTGGCTCAATCCTTACAGCTAGATACTCCTACGAGAGAAGACTCGATGATTACACACTGGTGCCGGCAGTGTGAGCATACTCTAGGAGGCGAGAGCTTCGGCTGGGATCTTCTTGTAGCGGCGTCGAGGCCTTACGATGTCATCTTGGGCATGGATTGGTTATCTACAGTCCATGCTCAGATCAACTGTATTAGGCAAAAAGTGCGGTGTGTTCACATAGATAAGAGTTGGTTCACCTTCACTGGGGAGATGAGAGCCTTTGCAGTGCAGGATGGACTTACGCAGAGGAGAGGGCAACCGATCACCCATCAGTTGGCTAGTCTCAACCTAGGAGCAGTTGATGTGCGGATTCCGAGTTTTCCTATTGTGGTGGATCAGTATGCATAAATTTTTCCTGATGACATTCCAGGACTACCTCTTCATAGAGAGGTAGATTTCTACATTGATCTGTACACCAGGAAAACCCCGATATCTACGCCAGCATATTGGATGGCTCCTGCTGAGCTTCATGAGCTGCGGGTATAGCTGGAGGACTTGCAGGGCAAGGGATTCATCCGACCCAGTGTTTCACCCTGGGCTTCTCCAATTTTATTCGCCAAAAAGGCGGATGGGAGCTTACGACTATGTGTTGACTACCATCGCCTAAATCAGGTGACCATAAAGAACAAGTATCCACTCCCGAGGATTGACGACCTCTTTGATCAGCTCAAGGGAGCATGATGGTTCTCGAAGATATACCTCAGGTCAGGCTATCATCAGCTCAGAGTTCGAGATGAGGATGTGTAGAAGACGACCTTCAAGTGTCGGTATGGACACTATGAGTTCTTGGTTATTCCTTTCGGTATAAACAATGTTCCACCAGTGTTCATGAGTCTCATGAAAATGATCTTCCAGCCTTACCTCGATCGATTTGTCATAGTCTTCACCGACGACATACTGATTTACTCGACTACTGAGGAGGAGCACGCCTACCACTTGCGGGTTGTACTGGACACACTCTGAGAGCACCAGATTTATGAAAATCTCTAAGTGTCAGTTCTGGATTCGAGTGGACCACTTCTTGGGGCACATCATCTCTGAGGTGGGAGTTGTTGTGGATCCTGCGAAGATCGAGGCAGTAATTGCTTGGGAGCCACCAAGGTGCGTGATGGAGGTGCGGAGTTTCCTAGGTCTGGTTGGGTACTATCAGAGATTTGTGACAGACTTCTCCAGAGTTTCAACACCACTTTCAACTTTGACGAAGAAGGGGAAACCATTCGTATGTTCAAATAGATGTCAGCAGAGCTTCTAGAAGCTGAGGCAGAGACTGACCAGTGAACCCATCTTGAGGCTACCAGAGGAGGGCCTGTGGTACATAGTTTACTGTGATGCATCAAGGACCAGACTCGGGTGTGTCCTAATTCTGGATCAGGCAGTGATCGCTTATGGTTCAAGACATTTGAGGCAGCACGAGTAGAACTACGCTACCCATGACCTTGAGTTAGTAGTAGTGGTCTTCGCCTTGAAGATGTGGCGGCACTATCTGATGGGCGATCGTTTTACAGTCTACTATGACCACCAGATTCTTAGGTACATCTTCTCGCAGAAGGACATGAGCCTGAGACAGCGGTGATGGATTGAGTTCCTCTAGGACTATGACTTTGAGATAGTCTACACTCCTAGGAAGGGGATCATGGTAGCTGAAGCTCTTATTAGAAGATCAGGTATTCTGCTACTTGGAGATGTGACAAAGAAACTAGCAAAATTGCAGATATCCTTCATGGATAGAGATGGAGAAGCCTTTATACAGTCACTCACAGTCACTCCTCCACTACTTTAGCGGTTCAGAGAGGCTCAGCAAGGGGACGTTGACTGTGAGACGCGACGTGCACAGATATCCACAGGACATGCACCTGATGGATTTTCTATAGGAGGATAGAACGTCATCGTCTTCAGGGGACGTACCATGGTACCAGTTTCATTACAGGAGGAGGTGTTGAGGGAGTTTCAAACTTCCCCTTTGGCGGTACATCCAGGAGTAGCGAAGATGTACCAGGATCTCAGACGACAGCACTGGTGGCCAGGTATGAAGAAGGCTATGGCAGAGTTCGTTTCACGATGCCTCACCTTCTAGTAGGTGAAGGCGAAGAACCAGGTACCAGTAGGCTTGGTATAGTCCTTAGAGGTCTTGGAGTTAAAGTGGGATGGGATATCCATGGATTTCATGATGGGGCTCCCACGTACTTCTAGAGGACATGACTCCATATGGGTGATTGTCGACTGAGTCACCAAGTCGGCCCACTTCCTACCTATCAGAGAGTAGGGCTCTGTTGAGAGCTTGGGAAACCTCTACATTCAGGAGATCGTACAGCTTCATGGTGTGCCATCGTTTATCGTCTTTGATCGAGATGCTTTCTTTACTTTCTGACTTTGGATGGGGCTGTAGGTCGATTTTGGGACACAGCTACCCCTGAGCACTGCCTTTCATCCTCAGAAGGATGGCCAGATGGAGAGGACCATTCAGACTCTCGAGGACATGCTCCGTGCATGTGTTCTCAACTTTGGTCATAGTTGGGAGGATCACCTGCCTTTGGTTGAGTTTGTGTACAACAACAGCTACCACTCCACCATCAGGATGACACTACATGAGGCACTATATAACCAACCATGAAGATCACATCTGTGCTGGACTGACCCTGGGGAGTCAGCACTTGTAGGACCAGAGATAGTCCAGGCTACAACAGAGAAGGTGCAGATCATCTAGGAGTAGACGCGGACTGCACAGAGAAGAAATAAGTCCTATGCTGATAGGAGACAGAGACCACTGGAGTTTGAGGATGGAGACCACGTTTTCTTACAAGTCTAAACTCGACGTGGATTATGGAGATTTGGTACGGGCGACAAGTTATCTTCGCGCTTCATCAGACCATTCCAGGTTCTCAGTAGGGCAAGCGAGGTGGCTTATCGCATGGATCTTCCACCTCAGTTGCACTGGGTGCCTGGCGTTTTCCACGTATCTCAGCTGAGGAGATACGTACACGACTCGATGCATAGCATTGATCACGGGGAGCTGGACATAGATGATAGGGTGAATTTTGTGGAGGTCCTAGTGGAGATCAAGGATCGACAGGAGCGAGTCCTACGTGGACGGTCGATTCCTCTGGTGCGCATTCATTGGTAGCACGAGAACCTCCAGGAGAGCACATGGGAGTGAGAGGCTCAGATGCGTGCACAATACCCTCATTTGTTTCCCTAGTTTATGATGTAGCTTTACGGGGACGTAAATCCCTGAGGTGGGAGAAATGTAAAGACCCTGAAATTTCAAGGAATTTTTTTTCTTAAATACTTTTGGAATTTTTCGAGACTGTGGATTCTGACGGCACATGATTCCGAGGCCCAGTGTGCCCAGAATCAATTGCCAAAGTTTAGCTTGGGTAAGTTTAGTGAACGAACGAGCGGGTTTTTCAGTCTTTTGATACGGTGCTCGGAATTGAAATCTGAGGGCACCGATGAACTCGCAATATTGGTAAGTGCTTAAGGGGACCTTTACCGTGGTTGCGTTTGTGCGGGAGGAGAAGTTAAAAATTATGGATTAAATAAGAAGTGAATAAAAATATGGAACAATTTTTATTCTATATCTAAGTGGTTATATCCTAGATGGGGGAGTTGGGGTGGGCCCCTAACTACACATGTGAGGATATTTGAGAGGTGGGGCCCACATGAGCCCCAACCTTTCACATTCCCATAACTCTCATAAAATCCCCCTTTAAACTTGTTAACTCCTCTTTAATGAGGAGTCTTCCTCTCCCTCTCTCACTCTATTAAAACTTTCAAACCTATCACTTAATTAATTAGACAACTCATGGTGTGATTAATTAAGTGAATTAGAATAAGAAATTTGTAAATTTGAATGCATGGTATGATTAAATAAAATAAGGAGAAGCCTTATTTTATTTTTTGTTGGCTTGTTGTGTTGAGATTTTGGGGAGAGAGCTCTGGTTTCAAAGAACACTTCATCTCCATTGTTTAAGAATGCCAACTCTCCGACGAAGAACATCGACTCGGCGACCCTAGATTCACCATCCTCTTCTTCCTCCGCGACAAGGGAGGAGACACAGACGCGGGAAATCGCCAATGACATCACACCTTGTTTTCTTCTCTCCATGATAAAAATGGGAGATGTCGCTTCCTCCTCGGATGCTCTCTGTCGACGTCTACGAATCCTCACCTCGCGACGTCGTCAACCGTGACGCCGAAGTTCGTCATCATTTGTTGAGGTAGGGGTTTATTCTTGAAAGTGGATGTTTATGTACCTCGTATTCATTGGAAATCGTTGTTAAATATGGCCGATTGATATCGTTTTATGTGGAGGGTGTGGGCCGAACGAACACATCCTACCAACCCTCCATTGTTATCATTTATTATTTTAGAATTGGAAATTGGCGGTGAAGGAAGCATGGCGCCGTTGCGTCGTGACGGGAACGTGGCGAAGGGAACCGGCGCCGTCGCGGAGGTTGTGCGGGAAGAACCGCGGCCCACTACATGGGATGATTCGGCGGAAGAACCGGCTGGCCCATCGGCCGGCCGGCCGAAGAGGAGCCATGGTGCCAGGAGGGCACCGCGCTAGAGGACGGGCCGGCCCGTCGGCCGGCCCGGCGGAGCTGGACCGCTGCGCCAAGAGGGCGCCGCGTTGGAAGACCGGAGGCCCGCCCATGCGGGCCGCGTGCACAGAAGACCGGCCGGACTATCCAGCAAGTTTGGGGAAGGGTGGCGCCACCTAGTGCTGCCGGTGTGAAAAATAGGCCCCCCCTTAGAACCTGCTTGGCTTCAGCCGAGCCGCTCGGCCAGCCGACCGAGCCAGCCAGGCCACGCCCCGCTGGGCCGAGCCAGGCCGCGCCGGGCTGGTCCATGCCACTTCGGGCCGAGTTGAGTATTTTCTTCGGATCGGTCTGACACCCCTGCTGGGTCGGACCCATTAAACTGGGTCAACCCGACCCGTCGACCCACTGGGCTAAATAGGCCAGGCCTTTTAATCACTAAAACATGAATAACTTAAAGACCACATGTCCGAACGACGCGCCGTTTGTGGGACTAGGAACCTTTCGATGAGAAAGTTATTTTTCAATAATCTGAGTGAGTTTTGGACGACTAAGGATATCGAATGGGTTAGAAACAAGTGTATTTCTAACCGGGCCCCTGGAATGAAAAATCCAATGTCTCTCAAACCGGGCATCCGATTGACGTACCATTTGTTGCGTTGACTTCCTATTGACGAGACAGAACTTTGGGATACATCAAATATAGAATTCGTGATAGTTTATGTATCAATCCCCCTTGGATAATGGAGAGGACCCTCCCGGAATCGAGCGTGCTGTGTACGGGAACCCTAGAGCTGGCTGCAACTGTGACGAAGATGACGACTGTACTTGGATCCTACATGGGTTTGGCAGCGAGGAAGACTGTACTTGGATCCTACGTGGGTTCGAAAGTGATGGAAACTGTACTTGTATCCTATGTGGGTTCGGTAGAAATGGTTACTATACGAGGATCCTACGTGGGTTCAACATTTATGACTTCAGTACTTGGATCCTACGTGGGTTCGGAAGGGGTGATGATTCAGAGGCTACATCTATCATCTCCACCCCTATTCGTGAGTAGTATACCTATGTGAGCTGAGTCTTGACTTTCAGTCATTATCATTGATGTGATTAAATTACTATCCTGTGTGGACTGGATTGTGCTTTCTTGTGTCGACTGGGTTGTACTTGGGCTCGTGAGGTGGAGCCGAACTGGAATTGATGACTCAGGTATATGTATGGGAATATACCTAAGTAAAGTTGGTTGATACTTTTTGTTTGTATCTTTCTTTAGTGGTTTACCCTTTGTGGATTCTGGGAGACCTTCGGGGGTCTCGGGGTCCTTACTGAGTATCGTATACTCACCCTTGCATGGGCTATTCCCACACTATGTTGTGTTGGATGCAGATGACAGACAACACTGATCGAGGTGGAGTCTTGTGGAGTGGGACAGTACCTGGAGGTAGATCACTTGGCGGTACGTACACGGAGCAAATGACCGGACCCGAGGAGCTGAGGAGATCATTTGTACCCACCCTTCAGGTGGGATATCTGGAGGACGACTCAGTGGTTGCCAGTTTACGTTACTGCAGCTGTTCATTCATTACTGTTGTACTGTACTTTCAGTTGGGTTTGTATTCTGGCCCATTTACTTTCCAGAACTTACTTTTGTACTCAGTTTACTTAGTGTTTACTGCATCTTTCATACTCTGTTTTTTACTTATATAAAGGCAATGCCTTCCTTTTATCGGGATTTTCGCCTTTGGTGCTAGTCTCCATCCCCTGGCGCATGGAAGGTGGGTTTGGGGTAGTCACGGCATGGGCCCCGAGGATGGGTCGTGACATACATATCCTTGGTTTCCAAACCAATCACTCATGGTTCCCTTAAAACATAATAATTTCATCACAAAACCATTTCTATTAAAAGAAAAATTCAATACATAAAAAATTCTTTTTAGATAGCATTAATTACTCAAAAAAATTTAGAGAGATAAAAAAAATAATATATGTTAGTTAGTACACGAGGACAACATATTATAATTTAAATTAATATAAATACCTCATTTTAATATATAAAAAACATATGGATCTCTAAAAAAATGTTTCTATAAAACCACATTTTTTAAATAAATGAAACCACTTGAAAATAAGAAGAATAAACTAAAGGAGAACTAGAAGAGACACAATAACTTATTTAAAGACCTTAATATCAAAATCACAATAATTTTGTTTATAAAAAATGAACAATAGGGAACTATGTCCATAGGATGAGATGAAAACCTTGAAGGATAAGTGGAATTAACAAAAGAGAAAAAAACCACCTATAAGCTGATTTCCAAATAAATATTGATGAAAACCCCACAAGAAGTTAAGTGGGATGGGAGAATAAAAGATAGGGTTAAAACCCTAGGCATTGGATGTTCAAATATTGAGAGAGGGCAATAAAATATGGCTTAATAAATTAGAAGTAGAAGATTAAATTATCACTTTTAATTTTCTTAGTAGTCCACATAGTTTGGATGTGCGGTTTAGGAAACCATAATCCAACCTTGGAGAAACCATTATTAAACAACCCACACATGTAAGGATTGTCCTCACAATTTATTTCCAAGCACAAATTAATAGTGTAGTATTCCCTATGAAGGATTCTCCACATATAAAGTTAGTATGAATTATTTCCCCAAACATACACATACTATACAATAACCATGCTCCGTGCATAGACATATCATGCATAGATACATAATATGGAGAATCATGGATACCATATAGGAAATATCACTCTCTATTTTCATGAATTTGGTGCATGTTTATCCCTAACCATGTATTAACCATTCCCTCAGTTCTTGTTCCACATTTTCGAAAATTTCAATGGAATTTAAACTAGAAAAAAGGATAAAAAATAAAAATTTATAAATAATAAATCCTCTACCTAAAAATTACATTATGGGTATGACACATGCCTATTGTTCTCAAATATATAATAAAAAAATTGTGGAATCAACGAATAAGGATTAAAATTATATAAAGAGATCAATCCATTCAATAATAATAATAATAATAATAATAATAATAATAATAATAATAATATAAGAATTAGAACTTCTCAGTTTTGGCCCAATTACTTCACATGTGTGTGACATACCCAACTCCCAAAACAAACTTGGAGGATACAAAATAATAAATTAGGTAATTAAGTATATTCTCTATAAGAATCCCATAAAAACAAAACATGATATAAGATTTGTGATACAACTTGTAGTTCTTGGGATAACACGAGAAATTAATAGCTTATAAATGGATTCATAAGTTTTAAAAGGACTATTTAATTAAACTTTGTAGGTTTAATGCCCCATTTTACAACCTATCCTAGAATAAAATATTTTAAACCTTCACTTGATATAAAATAATTTTATTTAAGTTACCATGTTATGAAAGAGGGAATAAAATTGAAATTGAAAACATATTTTAGTAAAGCATTGAAATGTTAAGGGGAAAAATAATTAGAGGAATGTAATTAATAATATATTTATAAAAAACCATTTTCAAAACATAGATTTTTTAAATAACTCTCATATAATAAACACTTATAAAATAAATAGTGTTTTGAAATGTCAAGGATAGATAATTTTTTTTTTATTTTCATGTAATGACTCATATTCCCACCACGTAATACTTACCTCCACATCACTATTGAGAAACTCTGTTAACCATAAGTCATGTTCAATTCATTTACTTATAGATCATTCAGGTTTATGTTGTAATATTTGAGTCTTATAAATATTTTTTTGGACTAAAGGAAAAACACATTAGTTATATATTCACAAACTAATAAGTTTTATGCCATATAGAGACTCATATATTACAAGTTATACTGAAGTTTTTTTTGAGAGTAATGACCCACTGAATATTTCAATTTCCACCCATGATTAATATCAGTGAAATTATCCAACACATTGAATCAATATGGTTTAATTACATTATTTAGGAATAGGTTACCCAACATACATATAATGGGTAAGTAAATTATTGTGGTTACGGATTGAAAGGGATTAATGAATATTAAAAATTTTATTGGTGTTCACCATAAACAATGGTGGGATGGAATTTAAATATAATAGATCCAAACAATACCCCAATGAAATTTTTTAAAAAATAATTTAAAAATATAATTGAATATTATCCATTAATATATTAAAAAATATAGATAATATTGTTCATTAATTTAAGAAAAATAGAAGGTATGCATGTTGAAACCATAGATTGAGAATCATTCAGTGTGTTTAGGAAAACTACCAATACTATACTTGTGATATCTGATACCAAACCATATATAAATATAATATATAAATTTTCAAATAAAATTCCATCTCTAAAGAAAACCAATTACATAATATTTATAATCTAAGGATTGTAAAACCCAATAGAATACCCATAAAATTGAGCACTATAATTACCCTAAAAATATGACAACTGATTACCCCAAACAAATACAAGAAAAAATAAATAAAAATCCAGCCTAAAATATAGAGATTCCTAATGTAATCCATATCCCTATCACCTTAAACCAACATAAGAAAAAATTATAATAAATTAATCTATATGATACTTCTTAAAAGAATATAAGAGAACACCCCAAGGTTTCAAATGAATTATACCAGGATACCATAAAATTATACTTAAAATACATAAATCTCAAACATAACAAAAAAAAGGAAAGAAAGGGGAAAATAGAGGTTAAGGTAAGGATCACCTTATTTTAAATATGGAACTCACCCATGAATCAACTTTGATGAAAATGGTAAGAGGAGGTGGATGAAGATACCCAAGGGAGGGCATGGGTGGGGTTCTTAAGGTTAGGAGGAAATAAAATAAAATGGAAGAGGGTCGGTGAAATATTTTTGGATATGGAACATACCATAAATAACTCAATAAAAAATAACCCTAAGAAACCACTGATTACACAGTTTGAGTTCACTGATTACTTAGTGGTACCCGATGGCCTGTAAGGTCCCTACCATGATCATTAAGTTACAGGTATAGACCATGTCATATATTATACCACATATAGTTTTGATATGTAGGTGGTACCACATGGGTACCTCACTGGAAATCCAAACTTCTTATAAAACCTCAAACCTTATCTAGAAACACATAAAAATTCCTCATATAACACTAAAAACTCAATATGAATCAGTGAATTAAAAATGAATCATCAACTAGAACAAAAAATACTAATGGGAAAACACTTTGACTAAGAAAAATAAAACTTAAGATCTTAATAACACCTTAATCAAGATAAATGGGATTTGGTCACTATAATATCACCCACATATTTCTTCTTATTCCCAAGGTGTCCTATGATATACTTAACCAAAGATTCACTACCTCAAAGTCTCTAATATATACACCAATGAATCCATTAAATTATTGACCCTTGACTCTTGAATCAACCTAAAGTCAACATTCTATAACCATATATCTAATACATTACTCAAATGAAACTAAAAACATATCTCAGACATCCACTCCGATCCTAATTCATTACACTCAAATCCATCCTAAATCTCTAAAAACAGCACAATTCTAGTATCTATAACTATAACACCAATACACAATCTAATTTAACACCACACTTCCAATTTACAACTCCTAAAACAAAAAAACACTATACAACAATGATAACTCAATACTAATGAATACACACCCATCCCTATTACTCTCCAAATACCATGAACTGGTTTGAGTATAGGCTAAAATACTCCCCACCAATAGATTCTATTAGGATAACCTATGATTGACCCATCATTGTGTTTTTATTAATAAAAATACACAAACACAAATAGATGTATAAAGAATAATTATTCATTTTAAAAGCTATATTTTAATTCATTTATGAAAAATAAACATCATTACATGAGAAAATATTTATGAAACTATAGTTATAAGGATTACTTCCCAAATTATATTTTAAAAACCTAAATTTATTTAAAAATAGATTAAAATAAAAGATATATTAAAATTAAAATTTGTTTTAAAACCAAAATAAAATTCAATATCAAAATAACATTCATGTACTTTTTCAAAATCAAATATTTCATTTAAAAATATTATTAAAATTGTAATCACATGCAATAGTACTAAATTTTTTTATATAATTATTATTCTCGTTTAAAACCAAAAAAATAAAATTAAAATTTGTAAATAGTAAGTGTTTTTCAATAATGAAAGATACGAAAATAGATTTTAAATGAGACATAACCCAATTTTAAAAGAATAAAACTATTAAAAACATAATCAAATTAAATACCTTTCTACAATTAACAAATAATAATATTCATAAATAGTTTTTGAAAATCAATTCAACTAATAGAATCCTTGTTTTTACTCACACCATAGAACATAGGCTCACTTACGACATATCTAAAAATCAAGGACTATGTTGTTTTACTACATCATTTTTTTTAAAATTTATTACACCATATAAATATAATGGGGATAAAAACATTATCTATATAAATATATCAACATGATACAAAAAATAATGAAATATAAAAAACATGCTCAAAAATAGAAAATTTTAAATAAATAAAACTATTTCCATTCCTATAATTCATTACTTAACAGAAAGTAAGTATCATTCTCCATGACAATATATGAGAAAAAACCTGAAATACTCCCAACAATGAAATATTTAAAAGATATAACTTGTTATATGACAAAATTAATAGGATTAAATTAGTTAAATGAAATAATTGTTGATTCATATTAACTTTGTTTCCACAAATATATTTATATATATAGAAAATAATTATTTATATATTTTACAAAGGATTTTGAATATATATTTCGGTTGGTTATAACTATATTATAACAGAGAGAAAAAATAAAAAATTATGTTATGATATCTTACATGTGACTAACCATCGATGCCTTCAAGGTACATGAACTGAAATTGAGGTTGAATCTTGATTGAGTCATATATACTTGTCTTGAGATTGATTCCATTGTATCTGAGACTCAAAAATGAAATCCTCACTCAAAATTGCATTTCCTAATGATTCTACAGATTTCCAATGGTGACTTCAGCTTCTACCATAAATATATTTATGATGAATTTCTATTTGTTTAACCTAAATACTTAATAGTAATATCCTTGGTCAATGAAATTTAAAAATACATTTAATAAAAATATCTATAAAATACCCTTTTATAGTGAACCTAACTTGAATGCATTTATGAAACCTAAATCAGGATGCTACTACCACATAATCTATCCTGAATCCCCGGGGGCCGAAAAAAATCACCACAACTAACAAAGGATAGTTAGGGAATGATTTAACCATTTTATTTATGATTTAATTTCATATTGAATTATATCATAAATTAAACATGACTGATAAATAGGTCAGAATTTCCAGTCAAAATAATTAGAATCCCAGAAACATCAAATGAACTCAAATATGTCCATAGAAAGTTAACAAGAATAGAAATATAGAAAAAATAACTATATTAATGACCATTAGTTTAAAAAACATACAACATATAATATAAAACTAGACCAGAATAATTTTCAAATCCATAAGGGTCTTAGGATAAAGGAAAGTGTTGGAAAAATATGTGATGCTCAAAACAAAGTCACCAACTACCTCTAATGATACCAACTTCAATGTAATAACTTTTTCAACATCCCTAACCAACATGAGAAATCATCTATAAAGACAAAAACTACTAATATACTGATAAGTACCAGAAAATAAGTATTAAAAGAGTTTCATGTACATCTAGGTATCCATGTAGGGTGTGAACATAAAATAATCATCCAAGATCCACTAATGGGGTCTCAATGAAATACTAAAAAAATGGGTGTGTTCATGAACATGACTTCTCATATATATATATATATAATAAAATAATTTTATAGTCATCAAATGGAGTGATGTAGTAGAGTAGTTTAAATTTAGTGTAATGGTTTAATAATAAACAAACACATGTAATCATTAAATTTTAAAATATTAACTCCTAATACAAGGATGGTATATACATGTATTACATTTTTCATCCCAATACATGATATATATGACAAGTAGGGCATGATCAATCGATAATCCATACTGATAACCTAATAAAAAGGAAATTCTACCCCTAGATGGAATGACTAAAAGGACTCTATGTTTTTTATATTTGTTTCTAGATAATCATTGTTTTAACTCAGATGAGAGGGAACCCTTACATGACCCATATGCCTAAAGGCACAATTCCTGAACTACATGAACCGAAGTCCCATGGAAACAAACTATTTAAATTACTTTGATCCCTAACTACACTTGATTAGTACCTCCTAAGATATTTTAGGTCTACGATTTATCCTTCACTTGGTGTTGATATTGGCTTGTAGTTCCCTTGTAATAATTCATGAGCTAATAACATGTCTTCCATATCCATCCGTCAGTCCTAGGTCTGGTTGGATTTATATGGTGACTTATTATTCTTTGATCCATCATCATGAAGTTTATCTAGTAAGATATGTAATATTCTCCTTCATGTTATGGATGACCCTATGACCTATAGGTAAAAATATTTTATCTTTTAGGACCTTAGGTCCATAGTCCTAGTAATTTTTGGAAGTCCTTAGGACCCGAAGGCACAAATTTTTAGACCAATAACCTGAATTGGGTGAATAGTATTATTCTAAAATTAACTTATATAATAGAACAAGAAATTTACCCCTCTTGGTTTTGAACCCAAGTCTTTTATAGGAATTATTAAAGGATTTATCACTCAGGAACAACCCAAACGTCTCTTCCTATAGTAGTTAGGATGAATCCACAATCCTATGAAAATGGTAAATTGTATATAAGAGTATGGCTGGCTAGGTTCCATCCCATTTTAGGAATGAGGAAGGGTTATAAAAGTTGTCAGGTTCAAAACCTACCCAATTAAATAAGCCTTCTTAAACAATTTATGATTAAAAATACAATAACATCAATATGGTTTAACTGTCAAGTGATGATCATGCTTTGCTCTAAATATTAATGATGCTTTACATTTCATAAAGTAGTTATGCACATCTTCTATCCTGATCACTATTTATCAAACTAGTATCTATTCCTAATTCAATATAAATATTGATACCATTTATCAAAATTTATGAAAATGGTAATACCATTATTTCTACCCCATAAAACCTTATAAACACATCACATGCTCAAACTATATAATCACTCAATTATGAAACCAACCAATAAGGATTACAATCATGAAAATAGAACCAACCATTCCATAATTATAATATGGAGTATAAATAATTGAAATAGTTAGTATTGGATAAATTTAAATATATATGTTTGAAATACATGAATCCCAAAAAAAATTTAGAGGATACTAAACAAGGTAATAGGTAATTCATTAATATCTATTTGACATGGTGTACACAAAAATGTGGTACTAGACTAGGAAAACTAAATTTAGTGGTTGGGATAACATGGGTAAGGAATAAAAAATAAATAGTGGTAGAAGTTTGTAGATATTTATATAATACAACTATGTTGGTTTAAGTTCCCATTTTATTACCCACCCAACAATAAAAGATTTAAATCCCTCACTTGATATAAATTTACTTCATTTAAGTGATCATATTTGAAATGATGAATTACAAGTTCTATTAGAAAAATATTTTAGAAAGGATTTAAAATAATATAGAAATAGAGAAATAGAGGAATCTAATTAGGAACATATTTCTAAAATAATACAATTTCCAAAAATGGTTTTCTATATAAACATCTTATACCCAAAACTTTTATAATAAAACAATGGTCGCCATTATGTGTTAATGTTTGGAAATTTTTTAAAACATTAGACTTTTCAACCTAAATATCCTCTTCCCACCCCATAATCCCAACCACCAAATCACCCTTAAAGAACTCTCTTAACTATAGGTTAAGTTTGATTGGTTAATTTATTATCTCATTCATATTTATGTGGGAATATGTGATTGCTAATATATAAAATTGTTGAGACTCATAGAAGAGAACCTTGGTAATGTTTTTAATCATAAAGATAGTTTATGAAAATATAATACTCTTAGTTTTTAAGCTATCCTAATGATGTATTTAGACTATCTTCAAACAAACATTTTTAGATAATGATTAATTTTAAATAAAGTATTAAAAAATTGAAACAAGAGGGTTTAGTGGCATGATTTATGCATGGGAAACCCAAATTACATTTCAAGGTAAATTTAAAAAAATTTATTAAGAATATAATAAATAAATAGGTACAAATTATTTTATTTGTGACCACTAAAAATACCAGTGGGAAGTATATTTCATTACACAAATACAAAGAAACTAGAATTTAAAACCTTTTACAATTTATCTAAAAATTATATGGAAAAATATTCATTCATACTCAAAAAATATATATGATATTCATTATTAATTTAGAAATAATTGAATACAAACCTGTTATAGTCATATCTTGAGAATCGCTTAGTGAGTCGATACCACTTAATAATAATATATGTGATTTTTCAATTCCAAACCTTCTATAAGAAAAAACTAGGTATTATCAAACTAGGTGAGGGCTCCTTCTTGGCATCCAAGAGAACCGGGTTTAAAACCGGGTGGAGGTGAATTTCTGGGTACTGTAGCAGTTACTATTCGGTACTGTAGTAGTCGGAAATATTCACCTGATTTGGGCCTTCGGGCCACCGGTTTGGGCCTAAGGGTCTTCAGGGCCTTTGGGTCCTTAAAGGCCTTTGGGCTACAGGGCCTTCGGGTCATGTAAGACCATGGAGTAGCCCATTTCACAGAGAACATTCCCTAGAAGAGGATCAAAGCAACAGGGGTAGCAGCCACCAGATGCAGAGCTAACCGGATTAGAAGTATTAGAGGGTATGACAGCCGCCATCAGGACCAGGCACCGTGAAGCTTTGTATGGGGAAATGCTAGACGATCAGAAATGAAAGGTGGGGAGCTAAGGGGATCAATGATTTAAGATGCTGGGGAAGGGCAGTTCTAGTGGGCTAGGCCTACGCATCATGTAATGGGCATGGTATGCCTCTGGGCCTTTGGGTCATGTATTGTGGGTCATGTCGGGCCTTGTGCCTTGGGCCTACGGGTCATGTAAGGGTTCCCCTTCAACCCTTAAAAGGGGGATTATCTATAATAAAATAAAAAATAAGGCCTTCGAGCCATTCAGGCTAAAAACCAAAAAAACTATAAGAAAATAACATCTAAAATATATTGGGTGGTGAATTATGTTTCAGTTCCCTAACATTTTTTCAATCATAATTATATTCATCACAATTTTTTACACCAAATGATGAGTTTGACATGATGTGGAACGAAAAAAGTAGAACCATTACAATGACAAGAGTACCAAAAATATTTGCATCTATGAATGGTTTTATAGTTATGTAATGAAGTTTGAGAAGTTCATCAAGACTGGACGGTCATCAGTCTAGGAGTTGAGTTGAAGTGGTTATGCTTATTTGAAAAATATTTTAGGGCAGTAGGATTTACTGGTTTGATAAGAGAACATTAGTTTTCAAGAAAGTGGAGACTTTAGTGAAATTTGTGATTCATAGAGTGATTGGAAAACTAAAGGAAGATCTCAAGTAATTATTTCTACTTAGTAATTTGAAACTTTTTTAATCAATTTTTTCTATTAGTAATAGAAATGGATGCAATGGTTTTTATCCTATGTACGTAAGACACATCGTTTGGAGAATATTAAAATAATATCTCATTTCTTGAATTATTTTTTACCATTATATGTGTTTTCTATGCCTTGATTGTTTGTGATTTTTCTTTAGATTGTGGTTTTACATGGTATAGTGGGTATGTTTTATCAACTTCCTACTTCCAATACACTAATATTAAGGGGGATTAGTTTGTCGATAACTAAACCTCCTACCAATGGATGAAGTTATGCTGTGTAGGAGAACCAAATACATGAAATACCTATTATCAGGAAAGAACCCCATATTCCTAGAAAGTGGTATTAGAGTAGGGTTTTCAAAAAGTAATCATCATACTGATAACAACACAATTATAGATTTAGATAAAGTAAATATTTGAATTGATAAATTTTATAAAATATATTTTGTCTTCCTAAGGGCACAAATAGAATATTATCTCATCCTAAAGGATTAGAAAATACTATTAATAATTGGAATTCAAACACACTAGAGAGGAATGAATGGGAAAATATATATAAGAATACTTTGGTGCTGATAAAAATTTATATTTTAAGAAATTTTGATTTCAAAATTCATGAGAAGATAAAAATAATGGATTTTTGAAGGATTTGGTTGATATATATGAAAAATTAATTCTTTATAACAAAAGTTTCATATTGTAGTAGTTGTTTAACTTACGGTTTTAAAAATTAAGACTAGAGTAAATACTGTGAATGAATTCAACATGATCAATCGGTTACTCAAATCAGTGAAGGTAACAATATCCGATGATGTATGAGAGCCTCTATTTCTATAAACTCTCCCATAGAGTTGGGAATATATGTTTATTATAGTTAGTAAGGCTTGTATAATTATTTTTGATTATATCTTGAATTTGATCTTGAATTAAGGTCTTATATGGGGGAAAGTTTAAGGAACTACATGTGGTACACTTAATATTGATGAAAAAATATGTTTACATTAATAAAAGAAAACCTATTAAAAGAAGTATTATGATGATAATTATTTGGACAAGAGTCAATGAAGTTAGCTAGCCTAGGTACTACATACTAGATTTAGGGGAAGTAAAGTCATATTAAGAAGATTTGTAAAATCCTCAACGAGAATACTATAATAAATCAAAATTCACTAGTTTTAATTGCATTTTTTATCATAAGGGTGTAATAATTGATTTCCAAGGGAGAATAATCTAACATAAGATTGAGTGATTCACTATGGATCATCATTTAATTTAAGATGTGATCAAAGATTCATATTCTAATATATTTCTAGAATGTTTGGAAAAGTTCATATAGGGGATAATAAATCTCTAAAAATTGTATAAAAATGAGATACCAAAATCCATATAAAAAATGAGGGATTATTAAAGCTAATAAAATTTCCCCACATCCCTAGTTTCGGAAAAAATATTATTTCCATTTTGAATGTTGATGTGGTAGGCTATGAGAATAGTCTTTCAAATGGTTTATGGAATATTACATGAGCATCTATAATAGTTTCATGAGTAATTAAGTATTATATTATTTACAAGAAAATAATAGATGGGGTTACAATTTCCCGAATTATGTGTTCCATATATGTGAAAGTATAACTCTGTTGGGTTTTTCACCTCAATGAGAAGAATATAATTATTTTATAAAAAAATTTATACAAAAACTTGATCACATAGAGATAATAAAGTGTTAAATTTTTTATACTTGGGAAATAAAGAAGGCTATCATTCAATTTAGATGGTCGAAGGACAATAGTCCAGACCTTAGAAATTGTTAAATCATATGTTTGGGGACCTGACCTTATTTATTCATAGGAGGTTCACTTAACCTTGTTACTTTTATTCAATATGATACTAAAAATGTA
Organism: Viscum album; assembly: GCA_963277665.1. NCBI lineage: Eukaryota > Viridiplantae > Streptophyta > Magnoliopsida > Santalales > Viscaceae > Viscum > Viscum album. The sequence goes on from OY728136.1 coordinate 2,037,776,832, forward strand.
TGGATTTAATTTTTGAAGCATAAATATTATGAATTCTAGGTGTTTATTCTTTATAAAGACTTATCAGATAAGGAATTATTCTATACGTATAAGTTCATTAAAAAATATAATTGTGAGGATTACACTAGATAAAACAACTAGAATTTATATAAGAATAAGGGAATAGGGAATGAGATGATGATTCCCATAAATCCATAGTAGAATAGTGTGGAAAAATATTTAACCTGACTATGATATATAAATATTGATTTATTATGTTTAACTTAAGGATCCTAAGGAGATTTGTGTATATAAACTCAAAACAATGACATATATCATTAAAAGAAGTCTAACATTGACCATTGTATAAGAACTTTTTAAGAAATCATAGTCTTATAAACAAATATAATTTCATCATTTTATGATATTTTTTTTGTTTATTATATGAACATATAAATTCTAAATATAGAGATAATATTTGAAAAAATACAAAATATGTTTTATTTATAGATATGGATACAAAAGTTTTGTATATTTAATTTAGGATTGTGAAATGTGATAAGTGATCAGTAGTAAATATATTCCATTTAATGATAACATTACCTAGAATTAGTGATTCTTTGTAGAGAATGAATTTGAATGAAAATAAACTATTAAAGTATAATTTGATTAGATTAAGTATAATAGAAGTTAAAAACATATAGATAACTCATATACGTGTTTTGAAAGAACTAGAAGCCAATTTGAAATGATAGAGTAAGATCAACCATAAATTTTATGAGTGATTAAAGCTCAAGTGGTAACATTAGATATTTGAGCTTCAGTTGAAAAGCACAAGATGGTCAAATAATAGAAGTTTATACACGATTAGATATAGTTTAGTTGAGTCGTTTAGAGAAGATTATTAAATTTAGGAGATAAAAAAATAAGGAGATCTGTCAAAATTTTTGGTTCTAAATTGAATTCTATACTTTTAACTGATGCTGAAGCACCCAAATGTCCTAACGAAGTGTCATTCCTTAGTGACTAAAAACTATTGGAGTCATCTATGAATGAAGATATGGATTAAATGAAATTAAAAAGAACTAGATATATGGATAACCATCCATATGGTAAAATACCACTAGTGAAAAAAATGTATTTATCAGTTTGAATAAGAATTTGATTGAAAAAATAATTACAAATCATGACTCGTAGTGAATGATTTTCAGTAAAAGGAATGAGTTTAATTTTCATAAATTTTCTCACTAGTATTTAAACATTATACCATCCCTATAGTGGTAATTATTATACAATTTAAAGATATATACATAGATTATATGAATGTAAAGTGTAACTCCGTGAGATTTTTATGAAATATTTCTCTTTGAATAATTAGACTAATTCAATATCTTGCATTACACACAACACCAATTTAGGATGAAGTGTGTAACATTATTAAAATATTTTATATTTATTATAACCAAGATGTTGGATTGATAGATATGAATAAAAGACTAAATTTTGAAAATTATATCATCTACACATTCATAAAATGAATTCATTAGTTATTAAATGATTATAATTACATCAATTTTTTTTTAAAATAAAAGTGATGTTTTTTTCAGAAAAAATTATTTATACTAAATCAATTTATTTTTATAAATAAATAAAATTAATCATTGTTGATGAATGTTTTTAATGAAATTTTAAAATTATTTACGTGATTAAATTTTCTAAACATTCAAAAATACTTTTCTTTGGATAAGATAAGAATAAATCCAGTATTATTGTTAAAAAAATATTTTTCTAAAAAAGTTGTTTTTGTCACATTTTTCACACTAAATTTAAAATTAATTTATGAAATTTATTATTATTTAATTAGATAAAATTAATTACATATTTATAATTAGGAGTTTTAATTTTTTTAATTATCGGACTTTTATTATTGGTTAATATGAATATCAACCTGTGTAAAATTTAACACATCGGTAAAGGGTAAATCATGTAAATATGGACAAAAAATAAGTGATATGAAAATAATTATTCATAAAATTCTTATTAGATGAATTTATTTCAAACATTAACACATTAGGTTTTAAATTTAGTAGTTTAATGGTCACTTTTCCATGAAATGACATGTATATTATTCAATTCAAAGAAAGTTACAAAATATCACTCTATTTATTTTTAACACCACATAAGTGTCCACAGAGGGACAAAAGTAAGTTATGAAAGAATAAAATTGTATATTTTAATATTTAAAAAATTATTTTCATGACATAATTTTTTTTAATTTTTTAGTAATTATTTAATGACCTTAATTTCTTATGCAACACCGATGCAACATGTCTCCATTTAATAAAAAATATAATAAATGATATTAAAAAAATTAAAAGTGATATAATTTGAATTAATTAATGTGACCCATTAGTTTTATAGATCTATATAACGCATTATCAAGGTTTTATAGAATTAAATTAAAATTCCACCTTTTTATTGATGAATTTATTGTTAAATTAAATGAGTAATATTAAAATGGATAATAATGATATTTTATGAAAATAATATTTTATGAAATTATTGAAAAATAATAAAAATATGAAAATAATAAAATTTGGATTTTATATGATTTAAAATGTCAAAAATTAGCCATTTATAGACCAATTTTATACTTATAATTAAAAATTTTAATTCTTTAATATTGAAAATTGTGTTGTCATAGTTAAAATTATAATTGGTTAACTAAGATCTAATCAACATTATAATTTTTAAATTGATGTATAAAATTATCTAAATTATATTAGTTTATGGTATTACAACCTTTTATTACCTTAAATTTTTATCCATTACCATTTTTATTCATTTATTTTGAGAATTAATATATTATAATTTAATCTTTTGAGAAATTCGAAAAGTGGTCCTCATCTCAACTATAAAACAGAACCTCCTTTGTCACATATTTATACCACATTAAGTCTTCTATATTGACAAAATTAATCTAATTTCTTTTATAAGATTACATATAAATTTTTTATAGATTATTATATTCCCAAAATACCAACCCTAGATCTCTTTAGAGGTGATCTAAATGTGTCATTCCTAAGAATAAATTACCAACTTAGTTGATCTCTTTCTTTTCAACTCTACTTTACCCCTATAAATCTATGATATTTTTCATAAAATAATTTTTTTGTATCATAAATATTATTAAATGACATTATTATAATTAAAACACCATTATACCCCCCTTTCCCATCAAATTAAATGTGTAAGTATCACTCATTTGTATGTATGACTTACTGTCTCCACATAGAGAAACAATTAATTGCACATCACTATATTTTCTAGATGGTTATTATGATGGATTTAATGTTTATTTATGATAATTATGATATATTGATTCTTTTGTAATTATAATATAACATATAAATTCTTACCTTCTAAACTATTGGAATACAAAAATTCCATTCATTTGCATACATGTGGACTACGACCTCCACAAAGTGATGAGAATTGTTTTTCATTTTCATTTAACATGGATGGTAATAATAATAATATATTTAATGAATTTTTTTGATATATATAAGGATAATTATTATTTAATATTTAAATATTATTTACCATTATTTCAT